>OY288259.1:53030361-53692236 GCA_958450325.1 Agrostemma githago | reverse complement strand
TAAAAATTAACCTTCAAAATAAAATAAAAAATCAATCTTTGTAAGCTTAGAAATTCCTAAAAGCCTTTAAATGTACATTACTCCCTTCGTACACAGTGAATTCTTTACGTTTATTTTTTTCACAAGTTTGTCAATGTATATTTTGTTTCGTTCATATCTTTATTTACGTATTATTAAAAAATTTAAAAGTTTGATAATCTTGATGTACTTTCCTCATTAAGACAATTCGAAAAAAAATCTCAAGTGTGTTTTACGTTATACTCCCTGCGTTCAAGTCGAACCTACACATATGCTTTATGCACAAGTTTAAGAAAGTACGGAGTATTTGTTTATTACTCCCTCCGTATTGAAATAATTGATGTTTCCATTTTACGAGGAGACCGTTTAAATTCAATTTTTACAAAAAATATTAGTTGAAAAATTAAACTGTAAAAATTAAACCATAAAAATCTTTACGAAAATACCTTCGATATAAGAATACCTTTCAATTAGAGCTAACCGTTTGCAGGCTTGGGCTGGACATGGGCCGGACCTAACTGTAGACACCCACATTTTGACCGCCAGGTGTCTATAGCAGTTTCCGACAAACACCCGATGATGATCGGACGCAAACGTGCTTTAAATACTCAGAAACGGGCTCAGAATCATTGGCATTTGGCTTGGGCTCATTATGGAGTACATATCTCACAAAAACAACCTCAAAATCAGGCCCAGTGGGTCGTTTCGAGTCAAATAAGACTAATTTGGGTCGATTCCGACACCAGGGGTAAAACCGTCTTTTAGCGACCGAGTCAAAACCCGGTCAAAGATTTTCCCGAGACACGTGAGTCAGCCGTGACACCTCACACGGCTGATTCCTCACTCTAATCCTACAAAAATCAATTTTTCAAAATATTAAACAAATCCGTTTAAGGATAGAATTCGATCTCAAGTAGGAATTCTATCCAGAAACCGAATCGGATATCGATCGAACACCAATTACTCGGCCAAAACACCCAAATCAGCCGAAATACATCCCCATTCAGCCGAGATTTTGGCTTCTCCACCAAGCAACGGAATTCGCATTCCTTTCGAACTCTCGCATTTCCTATCCAAAAACCGATTCAAACACCCGACCGAGTGCAAATACTCGGCCGAGTAGGCTCCCACCAGCCGTGTCCCCTTTCTTCTTGGACAAGAAAGCGGAATTCTCATGCCTTACAACTTCTTACGTTTCCTATCCAAAGCGGTAGTTCAAACTCTCCTAGCCAAGGTCGGGAATTTCCTATAAATAGCCCCTTGCACACACACTTTTACAACAACAATTAACATTCATAAATATTCAATTATTATCATCAATTATCAATTAGCATCTACAATATACATTCATTATCGATCAAATATTCATAAAAGCATCACAAATTATTCCCATACACACACTCGTAAGCATAAAATCTAGCATCGATACACCGATATTACACCAAAAAAACGAAGGAAAACCGGCCCATACCCGACACCCTTCACGACCAAACCGAGCCACCATAACTCACCGACATCTACTCGACGCTCTTGTGCCCAAGCCACGTCCCGACGAGCCCCGATCCGAGTAAACAGAAGCATGTAGGTTGAGGGTGTACCAAACCCGATTTCTCCTTCTTCTTCTCTCCTCTCCCTCCGCGTCATCTTTTTTTATTACGGGCGTGTGTCGTCCTTTGTACGGGTCGTTCGTCGTTCTTCTTATTTTCTAACATCGATATTATCAAAAACTATTTTTATACATTCTTAACAATATGATATCAACTCTATAGTTGAATATCGTATTAAAAGAATTAAATTTAATCTCGACGATGTTAAAATCGTTACATCTTTTTCAAACCTTTTTTTTACAAAACCTTTTTTATTCATTCCGAATATTCGATATCGATTTCATAATCGAATATCGAATACGACGAATATCGAAAACATAAATTGAGTATAAATTAATTCATATTTTGTACGCGATTTATCAAAATTAGCAATTTCGAACAAAAAATAAAAACCAGACAGACCCGCACGCGAGTCGCGCCATGCCCAGGCGACTCGCGCACGGGCCTGAAATCCGAGACGTTTTTTTTAGATTTTTTGTTCGTTTTATTTTATTCTTCTACGAAACGATTTTAAAACTTATATCTTTTCTAAAACTATTTGGAATATTTGATATTAATTTCGTAGTTAATTATCAAATATAACGAATATCAAAAATATTGAATCGAGTACGAATTATGCAATATTCATACGCGGTTTAATAAAAACATCGAGTTTTCGAAAACCATCTTCAAAAACAGACAGACACGCGACTCGCCGGCAGCCCGGGCGAGCCGCGCGGTCGGCTGCCACGGTGCACCTTTCTCGTTTTTTTTATTATTTTTCGAACTTCGTTTTTTATACAAAACAGCGTTTTAACGATATTTTTCAGATTTCGATTAATATTTATTTTCTCGATTTCATATATTTATTTGCTATATTATATTTTACAAATCGATACTAACTCGTTTGTTCATCTTTTGTAGCAATTTCATCTTTTGTTTTATTATACTAAAACGAATCTCACATGCTAAATTCAACTTTGACGTTAAATTTTTCATGCATTAAACCGACTTAGCAACCCGTTCAATTCCTCGCATGTTTAGAAAAACAATGTTTGCATATCATTCATCGTATTACTAACGCGCGTATTAAAAAATCATTCGATATCCTAGTAGAGGCCGCTAATGTGCGGGCGGGGTTGGGTGTTCTTAGTGAACTTCCCAACATGTACCTTCACCCCTTACTCAGAACCGTGGTTTCCGGATGTCCGAATCCATTGGCAACGAGAGTCATTCAATATACGATTAACCGCTCAAGTCGGCATCTGTATCGATATGCAAAGGGACGAGCCCAATAAACTCTAACATCGGAACTGGGCCGTATTTTGTATACGGCCCACTACGACATAGAGTGGGCTCGAACGGTTCCGAATAACCATAAAATTCGGTGGCGACTCCAACTTCGATTTAAATTTCAATTTGACCATCTCATATGGAGATTCATTCGCCTCCCCAAACCCTCGCGTGGCCGCGTCGGGGTGGACCTATGTCATGTCCACAATTTGGCGACTCCGCTGGGGATTAGCTGATACGTTACTGACCTTCAGCATCCTCAGGGTGAGACTCGAATAGAAATCGTTTGATTAGTACAATACGCGTTTTAGTTTTACGGTTCATGCATAACCCCATATTTTCCCGGGCCGGTACTGGTGACCGACGTCCCACTATACTATCGATGTAGTCCAAATTGGATATGTCGAAGGTGTCCATTAGCCGATTCGTATGGGTTTTACGGCATGTTCTAAGCTCAACTCGACTTAGGAAGTCCGCCCCGATTCTCGATAGGCTGTGTACACTGGTATAGACCCTTTCAGACTGACCGAGACTTAGAATTAGAGCATACATGGCGTCGTTATACTGCTTCCATGACTACGTGCTACCTGATTTACAAGTCGTTTTTCAAAAACCGTCTTTTTTCAAAATAGCATCCTTTTCAAAATATCCAATTTCAAAACCCGGGACATATACCGAATTTAGGATCCACGATTTTACTCAAAATAGCCTATTTTTAGCCGGTATTATGCCCATTTCAAAACTCGAAAATATTTTCGAAACTTTTCAAAACCGTCCCCGGTCCGCCTTTCCGTTTTCTTTCTCGAAAAAGGGCCGGTTCTCCCCGATTCTTTCGGGCCTTTCAAAAATCGTATTTCGAAACCTTCCTCTTCTTAGGACTTCCCGTATTTAGCAATGTCGGGTCGTGTCGTAAGTCGTCGAGGTCTCTAGCGTCGAAACTCCGTCGATCTTATATCACGGATTTCCTCCCTATCCCAGTCCGCCTTATTTGACTAAGGCAAGGCCCACCTACGTAGGACATACTCCTACAAGGGTTGGCCCGTTTACACAATCGAATCCAAAGTCTGGGGAATGTCTCACGTGAACCTTCTTTCGAACAGGGCCCAGCCCACACGGCTGGATCCTAAAGGAGGTCCACTATTCACAAGTCTTCCGTCTAGATGTCTTTTCCGAGTCATTTCCTCTCTAGTTTCCCTCTTCCTTGCTCGGGATGTACTTTAGTTCTACGATTTGGGTTGGTCGCTGATACGTGGTATTCTCACAGACAGGCCGCCTCACACTCGAACCATGACTAAGGACTCAATTGATCAACTGAACACCGCATTGGCCAAGATCCAAGAACAGCTCGACCAAATCAGGGGCGACCAGATCGCCATTGTCACCCGGGTTAGTGCCATAGAACAGGACAAGCCAAAGAGTGAAGATGAAGCTCATGGGCCTTTAGCCCAATTGACTAGCGCAGTCCTTAAACTGCAAGAGCAAGTCCATTTGACGACCCACAACTCGATCCATACGGAGAATGCCCGAACCTATTCTCCCCTGACCGATCAACTGCCTGCCAATCTCAACTTGACAGGCCTCCCAATGTTCGACGGAACCGAAGACCCGGTATTACATATCCGAGCCTTCAAGGAGTTTATGGCCCTAAAAGGAGTCAAATCGGATATGTTCAAACATCTGTTTGCCTCCTCGCTAGAGAAGCACCCAAAAGCTTGGTTCTATAAGCTCGACGCCAAGAAATACAAAACTTGGGACGATGTCGCAACGGAGTTCGCCCGAAACTATGCGGACAATGCGGAAATCCAGACAACCATGCGTACTCTGGAGGTCATGGCCCAAGAGCCGAAGGAGGGTTTCACCAAATACCTCCAAAGGTGGAGGGCCGAAAGTGTCAAGCTGGTCGACAAGCCCAGCGAAAAAGTATTAGTGGAGGCCTTTGTGAAAAATCTCCTCCCATCTTACCGGATCCATCTCCGGTACGCTATCATACCCAATTTCGCCACCTTAACCGAAATGGGTACGAGAATCGAAGACGACTTAAGGTTAGAGAGCCTTACTAAGGCCTCTACAAAGGGTTATCAAGGAGCCAGTTCATCTTCCGGTAAGCCCGCAACTACAAGTGCGGCCCGAAGTATCTTCGACGAGGTTAATTTGCTAGACACCTCGACCAAAAAGAACACTCCAGCCCGAGTATTCACGGACATAGGGACTACTTATGCCGACGCCTTACAAAGGCTATCTTCTAAAGGCCTAATTCAACCCATAGGCCCAATGCCAGAGGTCCCTGTCGAGAAACGGTCCAAAAGCTACAACGCACAGGCCTATTGCCGCTATCACCAAGGCAACGGGCATGACACCGAAAAATGCTGGAAATTAAAGCATCTCATTCAAGATCTGATTCGAGAGTGGGAAGATACCGTTACCCAGCGACAAGCCCAGTAACAAAAACAACCCTCTTGCTACTCACGCCATTTCTGCTGGAGAAATAATCGATTGTACTCATCTCATTTCCCCTTTCATTCCTCAAATCAACGGGATATGGAACGACGATGAAGACGATGTTTATCTGACCAATGGGGGAGACTGTCCCCATCACGGCCGAAGAGATCCGGAAGGCCAAAACCAAGGCCCTAACCGGTACTCATGTCATCACGGCCGGATCTTCAACCCCGGGATCCGCCACTGAGCCCGCCAAGACGGACTCCATACTCGAAGAACCAGACACTAACACGGCCCTAGTCAAGCAACTGAAGAGGGTCCGAACTGATCTTACCATATGGCAACTTCTGGTCAGTTCTCAGGAACATCAGGCAGCACTTACTAAAGCTCTCGATGAGATCAAGGTGGACTCGTCGTTTACCCCCGCTGAAATGGTAGCCACCATCCTGCCTCACCTCAAAGGCAAGTCCAAAGAAGAAGGCCCGCTTATCACCTTCTCTGAGTCCGATCTACCACCATTTGGGGCTACCCACAACCTAGCTCTATATATTACGGTGATTTGCCGGGGCAAATATCTACCCATGACCCTAATCGATGACGGGTCAGCTGTAAACGTCCTTCCTTTAAGGACTGCTAGGGCTCTCGGCATTACCGAGACCGACTATCTTCCTACTGCACAAACTATCCAGGCCTTTGATGGAAGCCCGAAATCAGTTGCTGGGGCTGTCAGACTAGCCATCATAACCGGCCCAATCGAAAAAGAACTAGAATTTCAAGTGATCGATGTCACCTCATCGTTCAATCTGCTACTCGGAAGGCCTTGGATCCACTCAGTCAAGGCCGTATCCTCCACTCTTCATAGAAAGGTCAAGTTACCTTTACAAGACGGGGTCATCACACTTGAAGCTACTCCAATAGCCGTGTCAAGCTGCAACACGGCCGGTTCAATCGACCCGCGAGGATTCAACTTCGTGGGAATGATCGATGAAGAATATCTTTTTAGGCCCTATTTCACGACCAGCATCGACAAAATGCTGCAGAATTTGGGTTACTTACCGGGGGCTACTTCAAGGCCTGGTCTCCCGGCAGGCAAGATCATCGATGTCTTAAATAACGAAGAGCCGAAATTCGGCTTGGGATATGCTTTAACCCCGGAAAATGTGGTCCGGGCCGGCATCCAGAAGGCCTGCAACGTCCTCAAGGGCTCCTACAGCCCGAAACTCAACTTCGTCACTCCAGTATTCGGAGCTGTCCAAACAGGCCTTTACCAGCCCGCTATAACCTATCCTGAGGTCAATTTCATCCCAGATGATATATTCACTCTCATCCAGGCTGAATCAAAAGAGGATTCAAACCAAGCTGAGCCCATGCTGGGGCTCTTGTTCGGGGAAAGCAAGATAATTCCTACCCCTAAGGAGGAATTAGTCAACCTGATCCTCCATAGCAATAAATTCGATCCGACCAAGCTGATCTCTGAAGTAGGTGCTGACACTGGAAAGCGGGCTTGGAGGAAGACAATCAAATGGACCGACAGCGAGGGCCGAGTCTACAAGCTCACTACCGGCGAAGGAGACATGCAAGACGACGAGTCCGAATCCGAGTCTGAGTCTGAGTCAGAGTCGGAGTCTGAGTCTAAGTCTAGAGGGTCCAGTACTAGGGTCGAGTCTGTAACCCCTTTCCCTTCGAGCATTCCTCTGGGAGCCTCGGAGTCTGTCCCGAGAGCACTCCCCATACCGCCTCTGACCAGCGATCAGATGGCAGCTCTCTTCGAGCTATTTTCAAAACTTTCTATCAATAATAACGATAACCGTTCTGCTTACGACTTGTCTTATTTTCAAAACATTTTCAAAAACTTTACTTGCAATGACATTGAGAAACCCGACGAACAGGTACCATTACCTCAGCATCTAGTCGAGCAACTCGAACAAAGAGAGTCCCGAGATCCGGTGATCGAAGAAACCGATTCCATCAATCTGGGAACCCCTTTAGAGCCTCAGATGCTTAAGTTAGGTTTATCCTTAGACCCCGTGGAGAAGCAACAATTTACGGAGCTCCTCCACGAATTCAAAGACGTCTTCGCATGGTCCTACAAGGACATGCCGGGAATAGACCGGGAGATAGCCGAACACCGTATACCTATCAAAGACGGGTGTAAGCCGGTAAAACAAAAACTCCGAAGAATGAGGCCCGAATGGTCTCTCAAAGTCAAAGAAGAAGTCGACAAGCAATTCAAAACGGGCTTTATCCAAGTGTCTGAATATCCAGACTGGGTCGCAAATATCGTGCCGGTACCCAAGAAAGACGGAAAGGTACGAGTTTGTGTAGACTTCCGAGACCTTAATAAGGCCAGCCCAAAAGACGATTTTCCGTTGCCACACATCGACATACTGGTGGACAACACGGCCGACCATGCCCTTCTATCTTTTATGGACGGGTATGCCGGATACAATCAAATCAAAATGGCAAAAGAAGACATGAGTAAGACCACCTTCACTACACCTTGGGGGACTTACTGTTACACCGTTATGCCATTTGGGCTTATCAACGCCGGTGCCACTTATCAACGGACCGCCACTACCTTATTACATGACATGATGCACAAGGAAGTGGAAGTCTACGTGGACGATATGATAGTCAAGTCCAAAGAACGAAACGGGCATATTCCGGCCCTTAGGAAGTTCTTCACCCGACTACGCAAGTATAACATGAGACTGAATCCTCAAAAATGCAGCTTTGGGGTAACATCGGGTAAACTATTGGGCCATATCGTCTGCCAGCGCGGCATCGAGGTTGACCCAGCCAAAATCAAGGCCATTACCGAGATGCGGCCACCTAAAACCGAAAAGGAAATTAGGGGGTTTCTCGGGAAAGTCCAATATATCAGCAGGTTCATTTCGAAGCTAACCATGGTATGTGAGCCCATTTTCAAAAAACTGAAGATAGGAGAACGGGTACTATGGGACGACAAATGTCAAACAACTTTCGGTAAAATCAAAGAGATTCTGTCATCTCCGCCGGTATTAATGCCACCTCAACACGGTTTTCCTTTGTCGTTATACTTGACAACGACTGAGACAGCCATGGGGGCTATGCTAGACCAGACAGTCAACTCAGAAGAACGAGCCATTTACTACATCAGTAAAAAGTTCCTAGAGTACGAATGCAAATACACGATGCTCGAAAAGACGTGTCTAGCTCTAGTTTGGGCCACTAAGAAGCTCCGACATTACAAGCTTAGCCACGAAGTTCACGTACTATCAAGAATGGATCCAATCAAGTATCTGTTCGAAAAGCCCATTCTCAATGGTAGAATATCTAGATGGACTTTAATGCTAGCTGAGTTCGACCTCAAGTTCGTACCATTAAAAGCCATCAAGGGCCGGGTAGTAGCCGAATTCCTCACCGATAGCTCGGTACCTGAAGAAGGACATACCGATACTTGGGCCTTCCCTGACGAAGATATATTCCATACCGACACAGAAACATGGGATCTATATTTTGATGGAGCATCCAACTTTCGAGGATTTGGTGTCGGGATTTTGCTGATCTCACCACAAGGAGAGCACACCCCGTTATCCATCAAGTTAGACTTCGACGTAACTAATAACGCAGCCGAATACGAAGCATGCATTCACGGGTTGCAAGCCGCCGCTGATTTAGGAGTAACAAACCTCCGGGTCCACGGTGACTCATCATTAGTCATTAATCAAGCACTCCAGAAATGGAAAACTCGGAACGCAAATCTCGTAGCTTACCAAGCGCGAGTAAGGGTTCTCGAAAAGCAGTTTCAAAGGGTGGAATACATTTATCTGCCCCGGGAAGAAAACCAGTTTGCAGATGCACTATCCAAATTAGCATCTTTACTGAACATCCCGGAACATCTGACTAGCATGCCGATTTGCGTCGAAAGACGGTCCGAGCCGGCATATATCAACGCTATCCAAGACATCGAAATAACCGACCCAGAACCTTGGTACCAGGCTGTTCTTACCTACTTGACGTCGGGAGAATATCCTCCGGGATCTGAAAACCGGGCCAAGAAGGCCCTACGAAGATGGGCCACTCAGTTCATCCGCACGAACGATGGACAGTTGTACAAAAAAACAGCACAGGGGGCTTTACTCCTATGCATCCACAAAACACAGGCCGTAAAGGTCATGGCCGAGGTACACGATGGCGAGAACGGCCCGCATATGAATGCCCATATGTTAGCTCGAAAAATCGCAAGACTCGGGTATTATTGGAATAGCATGGAAACCGACTGTCAGTTATACGTCAAGCACTGTCACAACTGTCAGATTTTCGGCAATGTCCAACATATGCCGTCATCCCTATTATACACCATGACATCACCATGGCCATTCTCGACATGGGGAATTGATATAATCGGGAAAGTGAACCCGTCCGGCACGGGAGGTCACTGCTTCATTCTAGTGGCTATTGACTATTTTACTAAATGGGTCGAAGCCGAGTCATATCGTGTCTTGAACGCCAAGCACGTTGCAAAATTTATCCAAGATAAAATTATATGCCGATACGGGATCCCGCACGAATTCATAAGTGATCACGGGACCCATTTCCAAGCTGAAACCGCTACTTTGCTAGCAAAATATAAAATTCAAAGGCATACGTCATCACCTTACCGTCCCCAAACAAACGGAGCGGTAGAGGCAGCAAATAAAACCATTGTCACCATACTTAAAAAGATGGCAGATAATTACCGAGATTGGCCCGATAAAATTCCTTTCGCCTTATGGGGATACCGGACGTCAATCCGAACCGCAACCGGAGCAACTCCATACTATCTGACGTATGGGATGGAGGCGGTCCAGCCCGTCGAGCTTGAGGTACCATCTCTAAGGATTTTACTCGAAAGTCAAGTACCTGAAGCAGATTGGGTCCAAGCCCGATACGACTCGTTGATTCTTTTAGACGAACGACGATCTCGAGCCCTTAACAACATCCAGATATATCAAAAAAGGATAAAACGGACTTTCAACAAAAGGGTTAGGCCCAGAAACATCAAAGAGGGCGATCTAGTCTTAAAATCTGTCCGGGCGTTGTTACCAGTCGACCCAAGGGGAAAATTCAAACCTAATTGGGCCGGACCCTATCTAGTGAAGAAGATTTTATCAGGAGGAGCCGTAATGCTGACAGACTTGGATGGGAATGAATTCGTCAACCCAACCAACTTGGACCAGCTGAAGCGCTACTACCCCTAACCTTATCTCAATGTCATTTGCTAAAAATTTATCTTTTTATACAAAATTTTCAAAAATTAAGCAAGTCAATGAGTTAGGATTACTGATCCTACTGTCGCACATCTCGAACTAATAGTCTTGATGTATTTCGAAAATTGCAAAAATCTATGGCTGAACTACGGTCGGTTTGATTCCACTAATCGTGGATACGTAGGCAACCCCCCAAAAGGGTACAACCACTGCAATAACGAAAAGACAGGAACGGTTTTCACTAATATGTCTTTTATTATTTCAAAAAAAATGCCTCACGCAAAAATAAATCACAAAAATCACACAAAAATAGTAGTAATATTTAAATAATAAAATTTAAGAGACTACTCGTACATTTTTCCCTTCCCCTTATCTTTCGGGTCACGCGGATCCCGAGGCCGGCGAGGCGGGGGCGAACGTTCCCTAATCACGAGTGGAACTTCCTTTGCTCGAACCCGTTTCTTCGACTTCGGCTTCTCCGCCCTCTGCACGGGTCCAATCCGAGCCCGGATGCACTCGGGTAGTCTATCCCGAGGACCAAGTCGGTCCTTAGCTGCCAGTCTTGGACCAAGGCTCCTTTCTAAGTCCGTCTGGGGGCCCGTTTTCCTCCATGTACCTTTGGAGCTGGACCCTTTAGTCAAAGTCTTGGTCTTCCCCTTTTGGCCTGACATCAATCGGACCATCGTAGCCGGGGTATCGCCATCATCAAAGAAGCCTCGATTATCCTTAACCTGTTCTCGGCGCAGCAAGTCAAAGGCTTCGTCGGTCTTTAAAGCAGCACGGGCTTTAGCAGAATCGGCTCGGGTCCACTTCGTGTAGGAATCCGATACCCAGATCGAGGGAGAAGCTTTAGAAACGGGCCAAGTGTGCCGGGTATACCATCTTTGCGCCGAAATGTCACACATCACGTCCGTTAGCTGGGTAGATTCACTCACGACCGCTTCAATCTCCGGGATTCTCTGGGCCCGACCATATTGCCTAAGTATGCGATCGGGATAAAGGTGAATCGTCTGCCTAAAAGATAGGATTAGCTGATAACGGGCCCTATCTCGCAACTCTAATCCAGTCCAGGCATAAATAGGCCACCAAGGTACGGTCCAACGGATCAATGGGCCTCCATGGAAGGATAGCAGCTCGTCCCAGAATTTTTGGGTAGTAAGGTGAGAAAAGTCAACAGTCCGTCTTCTTGTCATCACCTGATTTGGGCGATATCGGCTTACGTCTAGAGGAGGATCCAGGATCGATAACCTCTCAAAAAGCCATAGCTGAAAAGTCAAAATTGCAAAAAAAGTCAATGTCGATTTTCAAAAAAAAAAAAAAAAAAAAAAATCGCAAAAATCGGAAAAAACCGAGAAAATCGAGAAAAGGCGCGAAAACCGCGCAAAAATCAAAGACCCGAAAACTCGGAAATTGCAAAAAAATCAAAAATTGCGAAAATCAAGAAAAAATCAGCCTACCTGTAGAAGACGGGTGCTACCAGACAGCTTGATCGATGGATCCCTCTTACGATTATCTAAACCTTGGATAATCTCCCCGGTAATCAGCCAGGCTGGGCTGTGCTCGGTCTCCATTTGATCCGCTACAGAAAGAAGTCTGACATGGCCCATACAGGATAGCCAATCCAAATGACCTTCGAAAGCATAAACATGGAGCATACAAAAAGTAAAGGCCCTACGGCTATATACCGGCCTGACCCGAACGTCATCTTGATTCATAAATTTTTCAGCCAGATCGATCAAGGAGACTGTATTTCCTTCTAGCATACGGGATACCTCCATATGAGAAAGCCCTAAAAATTCTCTTAATTTCCTCCTTGGATCACGAACTGAAAAGGGGATAGCAGGACGAAGAATAGGATTCCACCCTCCTACAGCAGCTATTTCCTCAGGAATAGGACAGACTTCACCTCGAGGAAACCTAAAGACATGATAGGTATCATCCCAATAAGATAGGCGAGCATCCAGAAAGTGGCGATCCACTTGCATCTGCCGAATAACGGATAACTGGGCAACGCCGTTTTGGTTCAGAATAACCTTGTCAGCATCTCTGAAGGTTCGGGACCAATCTTGCAGCATTCCGACTAATCGATCGATTCCCATAATGAATTTCTAAAAAAGAGGACTAAGTTTTTCAGAACTTATTTTTCTTAAAAGGAAGGAAGGGAGTTGTGAGAATTATGAATAAATTATGAGCAGAGAGATGAGTATTTATAGCATGAAATCGGATTCTCCTCCTTACTTTGGGATTCCTAATCCCATGGGATTTAGCATACAGGCCTTTAATCCTAGGATCTAGCTAAGACATCCCGAGCATTCCTACTCCTTCTCAGAGTCAAAAAAATTCTTTAATCCTTCAAAATTCTTCCATCCAAAAAATATTCAAAAAATCTTCTTCAAATTTTTATTCCCCAGCACGAGTCATTTCTCCTAAAAATGCGTTACATGCACGCTTGGCATAAATTATTATACAGGACGACTCAAGCAAAACCGTGCAAACAACTCCCCAGCGGCATAGGCTTATACGTCAAGTCCGGTTCCCCACGGAGTTATCATCATCAAACTCAGGTACATTTCTAGTCTTCGGCCGGCGGGCCCTCCACGCAGGTCTAACGGACCTTAAACGACCCGACCGGAAGTCTGCCAGGTCTAAACTTTGATTTGCCTGGTAGCTTACTCTGACTTTCGCCTTGTCCAAGCCTCAGTCAGAGTGGGGGCTCTGTAGACACCCACATTTTGACCGCCAGATGTCTATAGCAGTTTCCGACAAACACCCGATGATGATCGGACGCAACCGTGCTTTAAATACTCAGAAACGGGCTCAGAATCATTGGCATTTGGCTTGGGCTCATTATGGAGTACATATCTCACAAAACCAACCTCAGAATCAGGCCCAGTGGGTCGTTTCGAGTCAAATAAGACTAATTTGGGTCGATTCCGCCACCAGGGGTAAAACCGTCTTTTAGCGACCGAGTCAAAACCCGGTCAAAGATTTTCCCGAGACACGTGAGTCAGCCGTGACACCTCACACGGCTGATTCCTCACTCTAATCCTACAAAAATCAATTTTTCAAAATATTAAACAAATCCGTTTAAGGATAGAATTCGATCTCAAGTAGGAATTCTATCCAGAAACCGAATCGGATATCGATCGAACACCAATTACTCGGCCAAAACACCCAAATCAGCCGAAATACATCCCCATTCAGCCGAGATTTTGGCTTCTCCACCAAGCAACGGAATTCGCATTCCTTTCGAACTCTCGCATTTCCTATCCAAAAACCGATTCAAACACCCGACCGAGTGCAAATACTCGGCCGAGTAGGCTCCCACCAGCCGTGTCCCCTTTCTTCTTGGACAAGAAAGCGGAATTCTCATGCCTTACAACTTCTTACGTTTCCTATCCAAAGCGGTAGTTCAAACTCTCCTAGCCAAGGTCGGGAATTTCCTATAAATAGCCCCTTGCACACACACTTTTACAACAACAATTAACATTCATAAATATTCAATTATTATCATCAATTATCAATTAGCATCTACAATATACATTCATTATCGATCAAATATTCATAAAAGCATCACAAATTATTCCCATACACACACTCGTAAGCATAAAATCTAGCATCGATACACCGATATTACACCAAAAAAACGAAGGAAAACCGGCCCATACCCGACACCCTTCACGACCAAACCGAGCCACCATAACTCACCGACATCTACTCGACGCTCTTGTGCCCAAGCCACGTCCCGACGAGCCCCGATCCGAGTAAACAGAAGCATGTAGGTTGAGGGTGTACCAAACCCGATTTCTCCTTCTTCTTCTCTTCTCTCCCTCCGCGTCATCTTTTTTTATTACGGGCGTGTGTCGTCCTTTGTACGGGTCGTTCGTCGTTCTTCTTATTTTCTAACATCGATATTATCAAAAACTATTTTTATACATTCTTAACAATATGATATCAACTCTATAGTTGAATATCGTATTAAAAGAATTAAATTTAATCTCGACGATGTTAAAATCGTTACATCTTTTTCAAACCTTTTTTTTACAAAACCTTTTTTATTCATTCCGAATATTCGATATCGATTTCATAATCGAATATCGAATACGACGAATATCGAAAACATAAATCGAGTATAAATTAATTCATATTTTGTACGCGATTTATCAAAATTAGCAATTTCGAACAAAAAATAAAAACCGGACAGACCCGCACGCGAGTCGCGCCATGCCCAGGCGACTCGCGCACGGGCCTGAAATCCGAGACGTTTTTTTTAGATTTTTCGTTCGTTTTATTTTATTCTTCTACGAAACGATTTTAAAACTTATATCTTTTCTAAAACTGTTTGGAATATTTGATATTAATTTCGTAGTTAATTATCAAATATAACGAATATCAAAAATATTGAATCGAGTACGAATTATGCAATATTCATACGCGGTTTAATAAAAACATCGAGTTTTCGAAAACCATCTTCAAAAACAGACCGACACGCGACTCGCCGGCAGCCCGGTCGAGCCGCGCGGTCGGCTGCCACGGTGCACCTTTCTCGTTTTTTTTATTATTTTTCGAACTTCGTTTTTTATACAAAACAGCGTTTTAACGATATTTTTCAGATTTCGATTAATATTTATTTTCTCGATTTCATATATTTATTTGCTATATTATTTTTTACAAATCGATACTAACTCGTTTGTTCATCTTTTGTAGCAATTTCATCTTTATTTCATCTTTTGTTTTATTATACTAAAACGAATCTCACATGCTAAATTCAACTTTGACGTTAAATTTTTCATGCATTAAACTGACTTAGCAACCCGTTCAATTCCTCGCATGTTTAGAAAAACAATGTTTGCATATCATTCATCGTATTACTAACGCGCGTATTAAAAAATCATTCGATATCCTAGTAGAGGCCGCTAATGTGCGGGCGGGGTTGGGTGTTCTTAGTGAACTTCCCAACACGTACCTTCACCCCTTACTCAGAACCATGGTTTCCGGATGTCCGAATCCATTGGCAACGAGAGTCATTCAATATACGATTAACCGCTCAAGTCGGCATCTGTATCGATATGCAAAGGGACGAGCCCAATAAACTCTGACATCGGAACTGGGCCGTATTTTGTATACGGCCCACTACGACATAGAGTGGGCTCGAACGGTTCCGAATAACCATAAAATTCGGTGGCGACTCCAACTTCGATTTAAATTTCAATTTGACCATCTCATATGGAGATTCATTCGCCTCCCCAAACCCGCGCGTGGCCGCGTCGGGGTGGACCTATGTCATGTCCACACTAACCTTTAAAAATGTGTCCGACGGACTTTTTTTTAATGTCTGTGTCCGCTATGAAGGGCCTACTATAGTTGCCCGTACCCATCCAATATACCTTAGCGGGCCAACCGGCGAGCTTGCGGTTTTAAATATACAAGAATATTTGATATTGAAATTAATTTCTGAAAAATCAAACCAACAAACGGTATAAAAACATCATGATTACCAATTTTGCAAAAATAAAATTAATAACTTAAGATTTAAGATCATGTTCATAACTATCAAAATACTCCCTCCCATTGTCGTCGGCGTCGGCATTTCAGCCATTTACTATCATTTTTCGTCGTCGGCATTTCAGCCACGTCGTCAGCGCTTTTTAATGCTGAAAGACGATCTTGCCCTTGGCTTTTTTAGATTACTTAACTAATGTTATGAAGTTAGATTAGTTAGATTAGGTAATGAAACTCGTTAACAAAGCGGTTTTAAAATTTTCAAACCGTTCTGTCACTTACCCACTTACACTTACCCACTTACCCACTTACCCACATACACTTACCCACTTACCCACTTACCCACTTACACTCACACTTATCCTCCACTCCACTTACACTCACACTTATCCTCCACTCCACTTATTTTACCCCACTTATTTTACTTCACCCACTTACAACATTTTATATTATTTTTTCTCCTCTCATTAAAAAAAATCGTCTTTTTTTTTTCCGAGAAATCCGATTTTTCTAGAGACCCGATTCCGCCTTTAAATGGATCGACCTTCGGTTAGTACATATTTTTGTTTATATTATCCCTCATTGTCTTTTTTTACTTTTATTAAAACTTGTGTTAGATGTGTTAGTTTAGTTAAAACTTGTGTGAGATGTGTTAGTTTAGTTAAAAAAATAGCATTTTGTTGTGTAACGTGTCGTTTATGTGCTGGATTTGTTGTGAAAATCGATGTCGAATGTTGGTATGGGCGAATGTAGGTAGACGGAATGGAAAAGCCAGAAATATGCGTCTGAGGGGCCTAGACGCATGAATTTCGCGTCTGAGGGGCCTCCTCGACGCGAAATTCATGCGTCTGAGGGGCCTCCTCGACGCGAGATTCATGCGTCTGAGGGGCCTCCCAGACGCATAAATTTCACGTCTGAAGGGCCTCCTCGACGCGAAATTCATGCGTCTGAGGGGCCTCTTCGACGCGAGTTTTATGCGTCTGAGGGGCCTCCTCGACGCGGATTTCGTACGTTTGGGGGGCCTCGCAGATGCGGCATTTCAGCGTTTAGGTCCCTGTTCGCGTTTTTTGTTTTTGGTTATTGTTATACGTTATGCGTTATGATATCGTATTTTTTTAAAAATATCGTGACTCTGGTGTCGTTATTTGTAATTATATGATTAGAATTATTATTATGAATATTATTAGTTCGAAATAGGTAATTGTATGATTAGAATTATTATGAATATCGTGACTCGCCTATTTTTTAGTTCGAAATAATTTTTGAATTTCGTAAATCCATTTTGCGTTATACTTTGTAACTAATCAGTAAATTTTTATTGGTGTTTCAGGAGGACGGCGACAGTGTTGACTATCGCGTTTGTTTTATTTTTGGGCCAGCGTTCGGTAGTTCGGATGAGGCATTCAACTACGCTAGTGAGATAGGTTCGGCTCTTGGGTTCACCTTGGTGAAAGCGAGCCACAAAACGCAAAGTAATGTGAACCCGAACCGTCTTGGTCAAAATTACTTTAAATGCAACCGTAACGGAAAACCGGGAAAAAGTACCAAGAGTTCTCAGAAGATCGGGTGTAAGTTTTGGGTGAAGGCGTGCGAGATCTTAGATAGGGAACGATGGATTTTAGCCATCGGTCCATGTGGCATGCACAACCACAAATTGGAGGTTTACGCTGACGGGCACAGACGTCTAGCCGCCCTTGACGAGGCCGAGAAACAGATTGTTCGGGACGGTATTCGGGACCACTTGACACCAGCCCAAATACACGACTGCCTTCATCGGAGAAATCCGGAGAAACCACGCCCATCGATCGAAACGATATACAATATCGGGGGGAAGTTGAGGGCGGAGGCAAGGGAAGGTCGTAATGCCATTGAGCAGATGATGGTACTTGCGCGCCGGGCTGAATACATCCACTTCTTCTTCGAGCACGAGATTACGAGTGTCGTGGAACGTATATTCATGGCTCACCCTGAGTCCGTGAAACTGTTTCGTACTTGGTCTTACGTAGTCACTATGGATGCGACGTACAAGACGAACACGTACGACATGAAGTTAGTGGAGATGATCGGGGTGACACCGGTCGGGAAACCTTATCGGATAGCGTACGCCCTACTTCGACACGAGGACACGTTGTCCTATACTTGGGTGCTTGATAAGTTGAAGCCGCTAATTGGGGACCGGGCACCGAACGTGATTGTGACGGATAAGGATCAGGCGTTGACGGCGGCAGTATCGAGGGTCTTTCCGACCCCGCAGACCCAGAATCTGCTCTGCACGTGGCACATATCTAACTGTGTGGAAAAACGTGCCCTGTCTTTCTTTCAAAAACAGAAAGACCGAGTAGCGACCTTCATGCACGGAGTATGGTACCCTCTCCTGTATTCTACAAGTACGGTGGACCTCGAAACAAAATGGGACAAGATGAAGTCGACGTGGAGGTTCTCGGGAATTCCTCTTTACATTCATGACACCTGGGGTAATTTCAAGAAATGGAATCACGCGTACACTGACCGATACCTCCACTTTGGCAACACCACCACGTCCATCGTCGAATCTGCGCATGCGGCTTTGAAGAAGGCTCTTGGCACGTCAACAGCGTCCTTGGATCGGTTGTTCGATAGGATTGACAGGCTAATCGGTCGTCAGCAGTCGAAACTGCGGAAGAAGTTGGAGACATCCCGAAGGAAGCAATCAACTATTCTACCCCCCATTTTGATGAACTTGAGACTCTGGGTAAGTCGTAAGGCGTTGGACTTGCTGACCGGGGAACTGTCTAGGATGCAAGAGTTGGGAGATCGGGTTTTTTACGAGTGCCGGTGTGTATTGAGGACGTCCAAGGGTTTGCCTTGCGCATGTCGACTTGCCGGGTTGATGATGCGTAATTCCGTAGTGCAGTTGACCGACGTTCATGTATTCTGGAGGACGCTTGACTATGCCGGGGAGGAAGTTATGCCCGTCAGCGACAAATTTCAGCTTGACGGGTTGATTGAGGAAATACGTGAGAGCGATCCGAGTATGTGGCGACATTACATTGATGTCCTGAATTCCGCATTACGTCCGGAGGAATCTGGGCTACTTGATCCTACCCGGAATCCAAACCCCAGAAAATCTAAAGGGACAGGGAGGATGCTTATCAGAGTCGAACACGCGAGGAGGAGGTACGGGACCACCGACACGGGAGCGACCCCGAGTAAGTCGGCCAGGACTACGCACACGTCAACGCCAGGGAGTAGTCACTCGACCGAACCACCCACACCGACCGCCGGCCAGTCCACCACGGGCACATGGCAAGGGCAACCGAACGCCCCCCTGGAGGTGAACTACATGGGGGGGGGGGGCCTTTCCCGGACATAGACAAACTTGTTGGTTTCATGTGTCCGTATCTCGTGAACTGGATAGATGTTATTGGAGACGGTCACTGCGGATTCTGTGTCATGGCTCATGCAGTGTACGGTGACCAGTCCAGTTATACTCGCCAGAGAAGGGCGTTGTGGGAGCACATCCATTCCCCCATGTACGACAAGGTGTACGTCTTTGACGCCGACGGTCGAGAAGGCGCCATGATCCGTGTAGGTACGACGGTCCCGTACCCGGTAGGCGAGGAGCATTATCTCGACGATTGCGATCTATTCGGTTTTGCCACAATTAACAACTGGGTTATATGTCGAGTATCCGAAAACCTCACCTGCAGTACCTACTACCCGTTGCGAGAGATGCCAGGTAACCACCTCCCGTTCGGCGTAATGTGGATAATGCACGTTGAACGCGGGGGAGTAGGTCACTGGATGAGGTTGCGAATGTCTGAGAACTGCCCGATGCCTCCTACACACATCCTTTGGCGAGGCGCGCATGACGGTACTACAGTACATTATCCGGAGTTTTACCGAGAACGTCAGGATAGGTGGGTCGAGGAGTGGAATGCGTACTTTCCGAGTCACCAGATTGATCCGAACGACCCAGGTGGTCGGAACAACCTCTTCAACTGTTAGTGTAGCATAAATATTATACCAGCATTTGTATTATATTCATATTTTAGACCAGTGTTGTATTCATTCGTAAATTTTAGAAGTCGACAAATCCCACTATTAAGAAACAAACGAATATAAAAAACATCCGAAATGTAAAAAGAAACGAGTAGCCAACATAAACATATTACAAGTCATCCAAAAATCATCCGAAATAAAACATGATATCCCTAACTGTTAAGACATATAGAAATTAAAAATAAAATGGAAACGAGTAGTCAACATAAAAGAAGTACAAATCATCCACAATCATCCGAAATTACAAGCATGAAATCCGAAACACAGAAGACATAAACAAAATACGAATGAAATCCAAAGCAGTCAACGGCGACCTCGTTTCCCCTGGGATCGGGGTGGGCGGTCACCCGGGTAGGGAAGAACGGGCTGGAACGACGCCATCAGCTCATCAAAATACGCAAGGCGGGCTTCCGGATCGTCGCTAAAGTGCTGAGCTGCAGAAAAGCGCTCCATCAACGAGAGAGCGGCCTGAAACAAGGTGGCAGAGGTTAGTATAAATGTAAATGCAAATAATTACTGTTACACACCAAAATACGAACTGAGTACCTGCTGTGATCCCCCTGCGAGCGTCGCCTGCTCCTGCACCTCGGCGGCGGATGGTGGTATGATCCTCGGGTGGGAGACTCTCGTGTACCAAGCGTGGTAATCCGGAGTCACTTCCCCCGGGTAGTCCACGGGCCGCGAGAGCCTCCTCGGGTCAGCGCGCATGACATAGACAGTCCTCCACGGGTGGGCCGAGTACACCGGACCGAAGTCAAGAAGGTAGTTCCCACCCCCATGCCTCGGTCGATGCGCCCTAACCGGCTCGGGCATCGACTCGGGTATAGTCTGGACGTAGCCTAACTGTCTGATGACCCGGTCTTCCTGGTAAGGCTCAACGATGTCCATAAAGCGCAGTGTCCCGAAGTAGGTAGTGGTACGGTGCACCGTGTGAGCGTTCCGCACGAACGGCTCCCAACAGACCCGATCTGCTGTCAATAAGTCAAGTGATCGTCGGTAGGCCAAAAGGTTGCTCCCGCGCGCCGCTGGTTTCACGACGCCTACCCACGCAGTCGCGCGTGGCGAAGTCGGCGAAATCGGGATCGGTGCCCTTGGCCTAAAGTCGGGGAAGTACTCATAGATCCACACCTGAAGCAAACTCAAACACCCGGCTAAAGTGGTGAACCCCTCCCTCGAAGCCATCCCTAAATTCCTGTACAGCCACGCCAACTTACCAGCACCCCACGCAAAACCAGGAATCGAGTCCAAGCTGTTCGTCAGTGGGAAGACTGACGGACGAATACGATCGCTCGACCTATCCACAAAGAAGAACTCCCCCAACAACGTGATCAGGTAACCCTGCACAGTCTGCTCATGGGTCCCAGTGCTCATCTTCTCACGCACAGCCCTCGCTAGTACCGCCCCGCTCCTGAAAATGGGAGGGCCCGCATCCCCCCTGGGTGCCCTCAGCTGCATATCATTCATCCCGAAGAAGTTCCCCACAGCGGCCTTCCCATCAGCGAGACCCCCAGTCTCGTTAAGAACAACGCATGGCTCACCCTCTATAGACAACCCTAAGATCCTGGCGATATCGTGCAACATGATAGTCATCTCGCCGAACGGCATGTGGAATGTGTCCGTATCCGGCTGCCACCTCTCGACGAATGCTTTAAGGAGCGGTAAGTCTAAATTGCGTAGAATGCACGCCCGTAGGTGAATCAGGCCCGGCTGTCGGACAGCATCCACTACCTGAGGAAAGCGATCGAACGACTGCAACTCCCCCACAATCCGAAGACGGTTGTAGGTCGCCAGCATAGTCCGCTCGGGACCTGGCTCTGACCAAAGCAGACGCGCAATATGACCCCCAAAGCTCGGGATCACCGACGGATCGATGGGACTTCCGGGACTAGGTCCCTGCAGAATCCACGAAGTGTCGCTCCGTGGACGTCGGGGGGCGCTCGAGCCCGAAGTACCTACACTACCCCGGAAAGTTCCTCCAGCCCCCTTCCTGTAGACAACAGCCTTACCCTGCTGTGATGTCTCCGCATCCGTCTCCTGCTCCCGCTCCTCCGCGTGCTGCTCCGAGAAGTCGCTCGGAAAAGCGTGTCGCCTCCTCCTCATCGAACTCCATGTTCAGGTCGGCAGACTGCAACGACCTGGACGGCTCGCGGAAACCACCGCTTGCGGTTCCCTCCGAAGAACCGTCGTGTGTACCGCTCGTGGTACAGAAAGGTGGAACAGGAATGTCATGTGTCACCCCATGAGAGGAAGACGATGGCTCTGGTGGGCCGGTAGGTGGCGGCCCCGGCCTACCCCTAGCATGAGTGGAAGCAGTGACGACCCTACCGTCTACCCGGCTACTCTTCTCCTTACCAGCCATCTAATTTTACAAATTCCACACGTTGATAAACGAAACTATGTCACTTGTTAATAATAATAAGAAATGAATTTAACGTTCTCGTACTATTCTTATTACTTGAAAAATCAATTGATATAAAATTTGATATGTAATCAGAAAAAAATTCTATTACTGATATAATAAGAAATTAATAAGAAATTACTATTCTTATTACTTTCAACGTTGTCGCTTGATATAAAATTTAATTTAAA
The DNA here is from genome assembly GCA_958450325.1 of Agrostemma githago. Classification (NCBI taxonomy): domain Eukaryota; kingdom Viridiplantae; phylum Streptophyta; class Magnoliopsida; order Caryophyllales; family Caryophyllaceae; genus Agrostemma; species Agrostemma githago. The sequence goes on along the minus strand of OY288259.1, from coordinate 53,669,537 downwards.
GAACAAATTACTGATAACGTATATTCTTCTCAACTTAATTATTTTCAAAAAAAGGCTATTTTTTTAGTAAACACTACTAACCTTAAAATTAGTACTCATCGTTATCTCAATTGGGTGTCCGATTTTAGCAAGAGATAACGATTACAAGTTTTTCACCTAAATTCAACTTTTTAGTTATTATTTTTCAAGCTAAATTGATATTTTCAACCTAGAGATCCATATATTTTTTTGATTACAATTTTTCAAAAATATTTCAAAACCTAAACTTATCAACAATTAGTCCTGAATTTCATAATAATAATTCTAATAATATTCCTAAACATATAAACATTTCGTATAATTTCCTAATAATAATTCAAACAACCAACACCCCAGTAACGATACGAACATCTAACGAAAAATAAACGAACTTTACGGATATCGTAACACATAACATAAATAAAAAAAAAGCGAAAACAGGTACAGATGCATGAATTTCGCGTCGATGAGACCCCCTGGACGCATGATTTTTGCGTCTAGGAGGCCCCCCAGACGCATGAATTTCGCGTCTAGGGGACCTCCTCGACGCGAAATTCATGCGTCTGAGGGGCCTCCTAGACGCGAAATTCATGCATCTAGGAGACCCCCGAGACGCGGTTTTCCGGCGTCGAGGTCTGTTTCCAGACCCAGTTCGCGAAAAATCGAGCCCCATTTCGCAGAAATCGATCCCACCATCAGCCAAATCGATACCAAAATCGAATATAGAAAACAATAACTACTCAATTAGGGTATATATCACACACAAATTAGCTATGGGGAACCTAAACTATCAATCTAATATTAATTATAATCGAACTAATCGATCCAAAATAATCAAATACAAGCTAAAAGGTAATACAAAATAGATAGATCTACTTACTTGAGTACGGATTTGGAGTTGTTGTGGAAGCGGTTTTATATTTGAAAAACGATTTTTTAAGAAATTGTTTAAGGGAGAGAAAGAAGTGAAAATGAATTGTAAGGAGAAGAGGGGGTTTATATATAAATTTCCTAAACAGATTCCCGGGATACATTGAGACACGTGTCTCGGAGACCGTTCAATAGTCCAAAAACCGACATTTCAAATTAGTCGGGAATATATTTGTTACGTTAGTTAAGAAACTTAATTAAATTCATTAGAATATATTACATAAGGGTAAAAGAGTTACGTTGAGACACGTGTCTCAAAAACCGTTCAAGAGTACAAAAACCGTAATTTTAATTTACTCGGAAATATTAATTACATTAATTAACAAACTTAATTAATATCATTACTCATAATTAGGAGAAGGGTAAAAGAGTAAATTCACGTATAAAGCGCCGACGACGTGGCTGAAATGTCGACGACGAAATGTAGTAGTGTTTTATTTAGTCCAAGCCCGTCCATTAATTTTAGCGGGCCTCATTTTCTTGCTCGTGCCCTTTTATTTTTAAATTTGTTGTGACCAAACCCGCTAGCGAAGCAGGCCAAACGGGTTGGCCCGCATTTGGCCAACTCTACTTTCAATATATTTAGGTACTCCATAGTCCGTACATATTTTACAAGATATTGAAGAAAGAAAGAAATAAAAAAAATGAGTATCTAGAAAAATGAGAAGGACAATTATTTGAATACGGAGAGAGTATTAAAGGTACAAATAAATATTTGTTTAATACTCCGTATTAAATGTAGGTTAAATATTGTCATTTATGTAAATAGGTAAGGTTTAAAATATTTGTTTAATATCAAAACAATAACTAAAATGAAAATTGATGGATTGGACTTGAACGTCTAAAATAAAATATGGGTAGGTTTAACTTGCACGGAGAGAGTATATTAGAAATTATAATACTCTCACCGTTCCACTTGATTGTTTCATTTGCTTTTTCACACTTGTAAATGTATGTTTTCTTTTGTCTATATCTTTAATTACGTATTTCTAAAAATTATAAAAATTTGATATTTATAAAGTACTCGATTAGACAATTTAAACAAGATCCACATGATTATATTTTATCTTATATATTAAAAGTTACATTGAGGATTTTACACATCTATGAATAGTGCATTATCTACTCGTAATAATGCAAATAATCAAATGAACGGATGAAGTATTAGAGGTTATTTCATTTCAGGAATAGTGTGAAAAAGTAATAAATAATTCATTGGGACGTCGAGTCTGAGAGTGACATCTGATACCCAGACCCATAAATACTTAGTACTCTCTCAGTTTAAATCGTTTGTTTTTTCACACTTGTCGAGACATGTTTTACACCATCACTATCTTTCGTTTCCCATTAACAAAAATTATAAAAGATCGATATTCTTAATCTAATCATAAAGACGAATCAAACAAGATTCCACGTGACTATATTTTTTCTTATAGATTGTCGAAAATATTAACGATTCTCTTGAGTTGTCAATAATGTCCAAAAGAAAGCCTATCCTTTGGATTTGACTCAGGAGGATCCATATCCGAGGGTAAGACAGGGTGCCGAACCCATTGTCATCCCTAACCTAGGAGGGCGGGTGTATATTAACAGGTGTGGTCCCAGCATGAATCATGCTCACAGTTCACAGCCACATACACACCCCTTATCATAAACATACTGAGAAGTATTAGTGTGCCGGATCAGTAGATGTATAGATGTCTACCTACTTTAGTTGTCTCTTCCCTTCTCTTAATTTACAAATGAGGAACAAACAATACGAGCTTTATATTCTAGAATCTGTATGTTCGTAGTTAGTTTGATATGGAGACAGTGTACTACTCCACCGTAGCAGCAGCATTAGCATTACTTGTCACAGCTTTGTTACTCTACAAATTTGCAGCTAAGAAAAATGGGGCCGGGATGGTGGCACTGGCACCGAGTCCACCATCCCTGCCCCTACTTGGCCACCTCCACCTGCTTAAGCATCCCTTCCACCGCAGCCTCGAAGCCTTATCTAAAAAGTACGGCCCCCTCATTTCTTTACGTCTAGGCCGGCTTCCCGTGTTGCTGGTTTCCTCCCCTGAAGGGGTGGAAGAATGTCTGAGCAAAAACGATGTCATTTTTGCAAACAGGCCTGGGCTGATGATGGGGGAGATACTCGGGTACGACTACAGCTTCATGGTGTCGGCGCCTTATGGAGATCACTTGCGCAACATCCGACGTGTGGTCACCATAGGCGCGCTGTCAGCAAAACGGATAGACGAGGCAGCCGACATGAGGAGTCGTGAGATACACAAAATGGTCAAGGAAATGGCAGGGGAAAGATCAGGGGAGGATGAGGAAAAGAAATTGCAAGTGGGGAATATGAGTGAGAGATTCGAAAAGCTGACGAGGAACTTAGTGATGAGGGTGGTGAATGGAAAGGAGTGGGAGACGCGGATCATGACAACGTCATCCACAATGATGACGGCGTGTGATTATTGGCCGGTGTTGAGGTGGGTGGGGTTCAAGGGGATTGAGAAGGAGATGAGGCGGACTTACAAGGAGAGGGACCGCTATATGCAAGACTTGCTTGACGAGTCTAGGGAAAGTAGGAGACGAATAATGGTTGGACACGAACAGGTTGAGAGGAAGACCTTCATTGAGGAGTTGCTGGACTTGCAGGAGGCTGATCCTGAGTACTACACTGATACCATCTTAAAAGGACTCATCATGGTAAGCCCTCATTCTACTCCCATCAGATCATTATCTGAATTCGATTAATATCCGATCCAGTCATATTTGTAATAGAAAGAAAATGTATGTGTGGAATGAAATCATGAATGAATGGATGTTGGATAATGCAGGCGATGTTTTTAGCAGGGTCGGATACATCAACTCGGACATTGGAGTGGGCAGTGTCACTCCTTTTGAACAACCCGGAGGTGCTGAGCAAAGCAAGAGATGAAATAGATAGCAATGTAGGAGAGGATCGGCTAGTAGATGATTCAGATCTCCCAAAATTAAGCTATTTGCGCTGCATAATCAATGAAACACTACGGCTTTTCCCACCTGCCCCTCTTTTGATACCACATTGCTCATCCCAAGACTGCAAGGTCAGCGGCTACCATGTTCCCAGAGGCACAATGCTTTTGGTGAATGCTTGGGCGATTCATAGGGACCCTCAGCTTTGGGACGAGCCTACCAAGTTTAAGCCAGAAAGGTTCGAGAATGTAACAGATCAAGGGTTTAAGTATATGCCCTTCGGGATTGGACGACGCACTTGCCCTGGCAATAACTTTGCACTTAGAAACATCACTTCGACACTCGCCACTCTCATCCAGTGCTTCGATTTGGAATCCACACAGCCCGGTTCAGTTGACTTAATGGAGCGAGTTGGTGGACTTATCATGCTCAAGGATGATCCCGTGCAGGTCGCTTATCGCCCTCGTTCTACTATCTATCCTCTCATCTCTCAACTTTAAATCTCGACTTTCAACAACCCCTCTCCAGCTATTTCGTGATTATACATAAAGGACTCAGGATGGTTTGTAGCATTGTAAACAGTTTGTGAATAAATCCATCTTCGTTTTAAGAAGAACAACGAAATATGATCAATAAATTTCAAGACGCATTTCAAACATGTCTCTATACAGCTCCTAGTATACACATCACAGAGTACTACGACAATACATAGAGTTTTGGAAGCTTAAAATCAATCAACACTCCATACAAACATCGTTATGTAAAACCAAAACTTTCAAACTTAAAACGGAGAAGTTTGTAACAATCTTGCACAACTACTTTCTTAATATATACTCTGTACTTTCACAACAATTCTTAATTTTTTTATCCTCTTCGGAACACACTCAAATACAATGAAATCCAGCTAGTATATGAACTATATAAGTCACACAAGGAAACACTACTAGTATCTAAAACAAGGCAAGCAACAAATACTCCCTTCGTCTCATTTTTTAAAACTCGGGGAATAGCAAAGGTAGATGATCAAAAGAAGGAGCGTTTGGCAGGAGGTCGACCAACGGCCCGCATAAGGTCAGCAACTTGAAGAACTTTGGCAGCCTTGATACCTCTCTTACCCTCTGCCGATGCCCTCCTCTCCTCCGCCTTCCTATGTGCTTTCGCTATGTCATTTTGCATCTTCTCCATCGCTTTCGCTCGTTTCTCCTCCAATTTTCGCTAAACATATCAAAACAAATTACGACGTTAAATTGTTGATAGTTTGATACTTGTAACCCCTCACTTGTGGAGATGCTCCACCAAAACAAACTTTCCCCATGCTATGAAGGTGTTACTGTGTTATAATCATCAAAATAAAGATGGAAATTTGTGGAATGAAGAATTGATGAGGGAGTCGTAAAATAAAGGATGAGACTAGAGGTTACCTCGACAATTTTCATACGAGTAGAAGCCTTGTGAATTTGCTCGTTCTCCCACCCGGTGATGACTGCATCCTCCCGTTTGAAGCGATTATTAAGCTTAGCAATCTTGGCAGTCTGCCATGCCGTGATCTTCGCATCCACCTCTTCTTTCTTCACTCTATACACACCAATACTACCACCCTCCCCTCCTGCTCCTGCTCCTGCTCCACTCCTATTATTACTAGTACTACTGCTGCTGATAATGAGCTGCTGCTGCTGACTATAATTGTCATTATGATCATTATCAGGCAGAGGGTTATTATCAGGTACAATCGCCAAATCGTTGTTAACTTCTTCCTCCTCGTCTTCTCCGATCCTATCCAAGTTTTGTGGTGCTATGTTGGCTGCTCCGGCCAGCACCAGCGCGTTGAACTCCCTGCTCATGCTGCTAAAGTTGTCGCTGCTCACGTCGCTGCCCACAGACAAATTGGAGGATGATGTTCGGCTTGGTGGGGCTGTGGGGATCATCGCGTGTATGTCTCTGAACTCAGGTTGTTCCTCCTCCTCTTCCTCCACGTTCCGATGATCATCGTTTAGTAAGCCTGTCGTCCTGCTCCCAGTAGTACTGCTACCTGTTTCGATGTTTCTCAACATAGAACAAGCTATAAGTATATAAGACAGACAGACAGACAGACAAGGAAGGCCGGACTCAAGGGGTAGAGGAATTAAAGCAATAGCAAGCTAAGTTTAATTAGCTAGCAGGATGCATTGGATATTATTATTATTATTATTATTATTATTATTATTAGTAATATAATTAGTGCTGCGTATTCCATTAAGTAAAGAGACTTTGATTGTGATTTGTGACATCATTTGTCATTTGATAAGTGTTATTAAACATGATGGCACAGTACTGTGATTAAGAGATTTCACTAATTCCTAATTGTTTACTAATAACTCGGTAATAGCCACACGTTACGTTGTTTGAAGATGAGGTGAAGCCTAGCTACGTGCATCGCCAACACTGGCTTCCTCTACATGTTGTTCAAACCATTATCTCTCTTTTACATCACATCAATCTTTTCTTTTTTATTTTTCTTTCAATAATCTTTTGCCTTTTCCTTGCAAAAAAACCCTTTTTTTTTTTTTAATTGTAAGATCTTGATGTTTCCATCTTATATATAGGTTGGTGTGATAGCAATGGGCTACATCTCCATTATTTTTAAGCTAATGGACAATCACGGTTAAGACAAACAAATACTCATGATGTTACTTTGTTAATCCGGAAAAGTGGTTATAACTTGCCTAATAAGTGAAATTAAACACCTTTTTCAAAATCTCATGAGAAATTCAAATTATCATACTTCCGCAGTTCCATTTGATTGTTTGCGTTTATTTTTTCATTCTTGCCAACGCATGTTTTCTTTTGTCTATATGTTTAGTTACGTACGTATTTCTAAAAATTATAAAAATTTAATATTTATAACGTACTCGATTAGAAACAAGATCACATGACTATGTTTTATCTTTTATATATATATATTAGAAGTTACATTGACGATTTCACTCACTTGTGAATAGTGTCCAAAAAGCAAATGCAAACAACAAAATGGAACGGAGAGAGTATCATATAAGTAAAAATGTTTTTTTTTTTATAAAAAATAGTACAAAATAAAAGTTTTTAAAAAAAAAAACAAAAAAATAGTACTCCCTCCGTATCTATATGTTCGTCCACTTTATTTAATATATGGGTGAAGTATTATATTGAAAGTGGACGATCATATAGATACAGAGGGAGTATAAATTAGAAGTCATAATAGTAAAAGATGTCCATGATAAAGAATGTAAAATACTCCGTATATGATAAAAGCGTAAAATATTTCTCGTTTCAAAAATTTACCACATAGAATTCTTGATTGTAAGAAAAGTTGAAATATTTGTATACAGAGTATTAGTTTATATAAAAATAATAAATTATTTGATTTTCGTAAAAGAAAATTTGATTTTTTAATCTAATTTATGTCTTTTTTACTACTTTCTTTAAACGTTTATTTTGTATTTTTCATTAAAAACATAACCATTTTTGCTTTTGTTATACTCCCCCGTTCATATCTTTTGCCCCATTTCATCGTTATTTGTGAAAAGTATTTTAATGAAACGGGACAGCAAAAGATAGTGAACGGAGGGAGTATGATAAATGAATTTCTCATGAAATTTTAATAAAGAGTTTAATTTCACGTATTATGTAAGTTATGATTCATAATCGCTCCAATTGAAAGTTGTGAGATAATTTCACAATTAGACAAAGTTATGATGGTCAATCACCCCTTTCCCAGGCCAATTGTTAATTAGTATTGGTTTGTTCCTCTCCATTACTTAAAAGAAATGAAAAAAGGGTTCATTCTTCTCATAGAACAATTTAGTATTGCTTTCTTTTTTTCACTCTATTTTAATGACAAAATATGAATCATTAGATTATCATGAGATAAAATCTAAACCTTAATTAAGAAACATACCAACTATTTCTATTTGCATTTGTACATAGAAATGAATCCTCCAATTCTTTTGAGAATAAGGAGAGGATATAGTTGCTTGTATCACGAAGAGGTAACTCTACTCAGTACAAGTCTAGCTTAATCTTTTTTATTAGTACTTCGTAAGTCCGTAGGACTTTGTCTATTGTAGTTTCTTTATAATCTTCTTTAATAGTTAATGTTTGGGTGCCAAACAATTAGATGTATGATGGGAAATAGATCTAAGGACTCGATCTACTTCAAGTCTTTCGATCTATCTTCGTTTCTTTAAGGTTTGTCACTTCCTTGGTTGGTTAGGGCAACAGTTCCTGTACTAAGAACACACAGGGCCTCGGAGGGTGTTCGAGGGGACCCTCTTCAATGCCTAAGTAAGTCTTTTTGTCTTGATTCAATTAAACCTTTCTCGTGAGGAGAAAGGTGATACTGTAAACACCCAGATTTGGACTTGGTGACTGCAGAAATTCCTAACAAACACCCGATGATGATAGGACTGCAACACAACACGATTTTACGATATTTTAGACGATTTTTCTATCGAACGGATCAAAAAATTACTCGGAAAAATTAATTCAACATCAAGACGATCATAGTCGGGTCATTACGGTCGCATCTACACTAATTAGAGTCAATTTCGACTCCAGAGCTCAGAATCGGTCCCGAAACACACAAAGTCAAATCTGAGTCAGCGCGTCAGACCGAGTCGAGCCTCGAGACGCGCGCACGACGCCCAACGGCGCACGCGCTAGGGCATAGAGCAAATTCTTCGCGTCCAAGCAATGCAAAGATCACGTATAATCTCCGCTTTGGAAACTTTTCAAATCGGATCTTCAAAATCTCAACCGCCTTCCCTCAGGCGCATGAATTCTGAACCGCCTGGAGCCAGGTGTCCCAATTCTAGGTCGCACGAAGTGTGGCGCCTGAAATCTCGATTTGAATTACGAGAAAAAACTATAAACACCCCCCCACCCCTTCTCCGCTCATAATCGACACAACACATTCTTCTTTCCCTCTCTACGAGCTCCACACAACTTGCAGCTCTTCTTTAGCGTTGCTCTCCGACATTAGGCACGATCCACTCGATTGTTTTCTCATTGATTCGCATTCCACGAATCAACACTACTCTTCGCAGTTCCTCGAGTTCCTGACTCGACAAGAACGAAAAAGGGCACCTGTGTTGGCTCATCGACTTGCCTCACCGTAGCGAAGCTCTGCCGGAATCCCCGCAGGATGCTAGGAGGATCATCCCGTCGAAATCGATATCGTCACTAGGTTGTCAACTAAACCAAACTTTACATATCGCACTTTAGTTATGCATTTAGATAACGTTGAGTCCGACCTATGTGGATACTAATTCCATGACGCATCCATCACTTGCACTCCAAGTGGTGTACATGCCTTACTCTTGTTCGGCCCAGTCAAGACCAACTCGTGTAATATATCTAACGTCCACAACTTCAACCTCAAGTACTAAAACAGCTCAATCGAATCTGAGTAGTCGAAGATACCTTCTTGATCATCTACACATCACCTAACATGAAATTCAAATCGTGAACAAACTAAAACTGAACAAACGATGGTCCAGTCCCGTATTAATCCCGAAGCTCACTCCTCATATATGGTACGATGCACCCTTGATAATACCGAGCCGACGCATCTTGAGCAGAATACCAGGTAAGGTATACAACAAGAACGAATAATATCCTTATTATCACATTAAATCTGATTTGCTAATACAAATAATATCTAGTACTCTCTACTCTCTTGCGAGCATTTTTTCATGGCCTGCCTGTCACGTGAAATCGCATGCAAAGAATGTAAAAACATTTAATTTGACGACAAACTTACTTGTCCTTAAATAACCGACGTAACAAAGGCATAGGGTTAAAACAACGGATGTACGTTATCGCATTTACACCACAATTAGGAACGAATTTATCAGCCCATCAATTGATTAGTAGAGGCCGCTACATGGGGGCGGGATTGGGTGTTGACGTCTATTGGACGTTGGCTTCACAATACGTACCCTCACCCTTACTTAGAATCTAAGGTTTCCGGATGTCCGAGACCATTGGCAATGAGAGTCATTCTAGACATGGAATGCTTAAGGGTACAAGTCTCTATCTTTATGTCACTCAGCTTTGAGCCGGCTAAGGATTAAAGTTGACTTGAACGGTTTCCGAGTATCCCAAAATTACTCGGTGGCGACTTCAAAAATCGGCAACGAATTTGGTTAACAAAAAAGGTCGTCAGACCAAACATATCGGCCTTTAAACATTTACAACCACATCTCGATCGATTCAACGGAAACGTAGATGCACCCCATATATCAATCTAGTACAATTCAAATCGTCAACCAAATCGAGGTCCGACACTTCGCCTCAAACGCGAGATCGGACCAGCCCCCCGGACGCGAGGCGTCCTAAACGGGGTCGTGTGGGTGGCCGCTGCGTCGGTCCGTGCGGGTGCGCGCGGCGAGCGGGTGACAGAGTCCACAGTTTGGCGACTCCGCTGGGGACTTGGAAATAGATTACTAACGGTGGTGTAACTCGAGCGAGGTCGTTGAAGCCCATTTCCTAGTTCCCTTTTTGTGGTCACTACAGGTTTTTGGCCCTAAAAAGCCCACTCCTGACCGATTTAGGACCAATCGACCTTCTTACGGTAAGGTTTTCGGAATGGACCCGTGAGGAGATCCCCGAATGACGTTCCGACCGTCCAAGGTAGTCACGCATTCCGTGAATATGCCAAGCGATAAGCTCTTAGTGGAGCAGGACAACGCTCATCCTCACTCAAGGTGACACGTCCCGGCCAAAGCGAGGACTTTTGGTGGACGGTAGCCTGCCCTAGCCTACCCGCGTCTACATCCTACATGAGTGTATGCTTGTCTAGTTATGTGTAGCATGTTGTGACAACCCGAAAAGACATTAAGTTCTGGATTAAACCATGACAACATATTCAACTACACCGAAACACCGTTTTCGAAAACACATTTTTCAAGAAAACCGTTTTAGCATCGTTACTCTGGCCAAACTTAGACCCACTATTTCCGAACACACCTTTGCGCCGTTACTCTGGACAAATTCACACTCACTATTTTCAAAACCGTTTTAGCGCTGTTATGCTGGCCAAATCAAAACTCACCATTTTCAAACATTAACATACTGTTACTATCGCCAAAATCCCGATCAATGGGATCAAGGTACCTAACACGGTTACATTTTTCCCTTTCAAAACACTTTATAGATACTATTACTATCGCTAAAATCCCGATCAATAGGATCAGGATACATAACACGGTTACATTTTTCCCCTTCAAAACACTTTACAGATACTATTACTATCGCTAAAATCCCGATCAATAGGATCAGGGTACCTAACACAGTTACATGTTTCCCCTTCAAAAGAGTTTACACACACCGTTACTATTGGCAAAATTTCAATCAATGAGATCAAGGTACCTAATACGGTCACATTTTTCGTTCACAAAACATTTTTACACCCACCGTTACCACCACCAAAATTTCAGTCAATAGAATCAAGGTATATTAACACAGTCGCACTTTATCAAAACACCGCTACCACCATCTAAATTCCCATAACAAGAATTTAAGTACACAACTTCCATTTTAAAACACTGCCATGGTCATCATGTTTTCTCAAAAATACCATTTACATCGCGAACATCAAACTCCTAAGCTAATAGAAGTCTCGATAACAAACGCAATTCCACGATTTACATACGCATCTCTTCAAAATCGGTTCTTCAAACACCATCATTTTTCAAAATCACAATTGCACACCGCTATCATCGTCAATTTTTCAACTCATGAGCTCTTGACACCATGCGGCATAACATAACCAATGTAACTTAACCATCGTAATGTCGATTTCAAAAATCCCACTTTCGAAAACTCGCTTTCAAATCTATCCATTTTCGAGAACATCGAAATCCTTTGATTCCGAGCCGGGATCGAAATCAACTCCTTATGTCGTACAACCGTGTGATTAACTGTCTGTGCTAATTCTTAAGGTTACCTTTATCCGAGATTTTACATTTTGAGTCATCTCATCTCGAGAGTCCTCTTTAAGTCTCACGCCGATATTTGTGTCAAATCATCTCGGCCTAAAGATCCGAGACTGTTAGGCATTTCGCCGAATACACCGAACGTCTTAAAACACATAAGTCCCAAAACTCGATGACCGCAAACACGCACAAGTCAAGGATCTCTCTTTCGTGCCTCTCACCAACGAGCCCTCCTCGAGTCTCTTACGTCGTCCGGTGAGTCCGTTCTCACCCTCGCTCCTTTTCCACTAGTCATGTCAGAGGATTCCAGCGTAGACGCAAGCAATCATAGCAGAAATGAGGTCGGGCAATCCGGAGATAACACCGTAGGCACCCTAGCCAAACCTCTATCATCGCCATAAACTCGTCCGTAAATAGCATCGACGCCCGTCTTGGTCACCTAGAAGATAGGGCCTCAGACGAAAACCATAACGGATCCTCAATGAGGTTCTACTAAGCTCCACACAATTGGATGATATTCCCACCGGGGTTACACGTAATGACTCTACTCCACCGCCTCAAAACGATATGCTGCAATCAGTCATGAGTCGTATAGACCTCCTCTAAAACCAAATGTGCCTAAACCAAGGCAACAACATCCATCTCGAAAATCACCGAAAGTTCAAAAGGGTGAATGATCAACTCCCAGAAACCTTCTCCCTAACCGATATGCATAACATAAAGGGAACCGAAGACCCTTCAACCATATTCGAGCCTTCAAGGATTACGTGGCCATTAAGGGCGTCAAACCGAACCTTTTTGCTAGAATATTCCCGTCATACTTGGGTGACACGCCCCAATATTGGTTTTACTTCCTTGATCCGAAAAAGATATCCACTTGGGACGACATAGCTGTCGAATCTGTAAAACAATACGCAGATAACTCCGAAACCCAAATCACTATCCGAAGGCTAGAAATCCTTTCCCAAAAAGAGAAGGAGGGCTTCTCCGAATTCCTAACTAGGTGGAGAAAGGTTAGCACCCAACTGGTAAACCACCCAGACGAGGCCACCTTAGTGGAAAAGTTCATCAACAATCTCAGACCCACCGATGCGTCACACCTTCAAAGAACTCTATACTTTAGGAATACGCTTAGAAGACGATATGAAAAAGGGGGTGTTCTAATAAATAACAGTAAAGGCTACCAAGGCCCAACAACCTCCACTGAAACCCGCTTCTACGTGTCGTCCGGAAATAACAAAAGAGAATAAGTTCACCTAGTCGAATCAACCACTAGAGGGAGAACAAACTTCACTCCTAAGACATTCTCCAAGCTAGGCATTACTTACGCCGAGGCTTTAAAAAGGTTAGTCAAGCAAGGAAAGCTAGAATCATTGGGACCCACGGCGGATGCACCCGCCGATAAAAGGAGTAAGATGTGGGATGCCAACAAGTATTGCCACTTTCATCGTGGCAACGGGTATGACATCGAATCTTATTTTCGACTCAAACACACCATACAAGACATAATCGAAAACGGGACAATTCCTCTCTCTCCGCCCGAAAAGCCTAATAGCACCTCAAACCCCTTCAGTGTCCATGTCATCTTTGATGATGTCATCGACTGTTCACATCTCGACCCTAGAAAAGACGATGTGATGCGAATGCGGAAGCGGTTTGGTGTGTCACCTAGGCATTGAAATCCAAATGACCCAAATATTGCACCTAGGCATTATATTTGGTGTGTCGTTTGTTAAATGCAATTATCAAACCGATTTATTCCGGGAACCATAATGCCGAAAAACGTGGATAATAATCTTTAAAATCGGTCATTTTTAGCTATTTTTTATGACATTGAAAGTTGTTCCGCGCGAATGTTTTTTGACGAAAACTTGTCGATGGGAATAGAATGCCTAATAATGATCATTAGAACCCTTACACATGATATAAAAAAGAATATAGAACTTATTTCGACGGATTTCGACACGTCTCAAAAGACAATCTTATTGCTTTGTTGAGCTTCCGCTTATATCCAAATGACCTAAATATTGCACCTAGGCATTGTATTTGATGTGGCGTTTGTTCAACGCGATTATAGAAATATTTCATTCCGGACTCAAAATGCTAAAAAAACGTGGATAATAACTTTCAAAATCAGTCGTTTTTAGCTATTTTTTATAGCGGTGCAAACTGTTCTAAAGCGCAAATGTTTTGTGACGAAAACTTGTCGATGGAAATAGAATGCCTAATAACGATCATTAGAACCCCCAGACACGATATAAAAAGGGAATATAAACTTATTTCGACGGATTCTGACACGTTTCAAAAGGTAATCTTATTGCCTTTAGAAAATTCCATTGAAATCCAAATGATGGGAATAGAATGTTATCCTTATAATGCGCGAATGTCTTTTGACAAAAAATTTGTCGATGGGAATAGAATTCTTATAATGATTATTAGAATCTTCGGGCACAATTTTAAATGAAATATGTAATTTGTTTCAACGGATTTCGACACGTCTGAAAATACAATCTCATTGCTTTTAGAAGTTTCCATTGATATCCTAATTACCCAAATATTGCACCAGGACATTGTATTTGGTGTGACGTTTGTTCATCGCAATTTTCGAACCATTTCATTCCGGGACCCAAAATGCCGAACAAACGTGCATAATAACCTTCAAAATCGAACTAGAAAAATCCCATTCGGGAGGAATGAAATTTTGTCTATTCCATGTTCCTTCCATATCCTTTTCACATAGCCTTCGATAACTTCCCATGGAGGATTGCCCCCCATAATGAAGCAATAGACTGCGTTGCTCCAGTACTTAACTTCCTCCTCTACATCTTCTTCAGAGAACTGCAGTAGTTCTTCTTCTTCCTCGACATCCACTACTTTCTTCCCTTCCCTTTGTTTCCACCCAATGCTATTAATCGGCTCCACAATTGGGTTCGTTTCAGGGACATATTCAGAGACTTCCTCCGTTTCAGATTCGGAATCGAAGTGCAGCCCCGGTATATCAACAATTTTCACATTTGCAGACGTGCTATCCTCCGTTTCAACCATATTTTTTTTTTCAGGTTTCGATACGGTCTTACGTAACAATTCTTCTTTCGCTGCCCTAGTCATGGGTTTAGGGCCTTTAGCAGTCGAACGAGCCTTCTTCTTCATGTTCACGATAGCGCAACAGCCTTGTCTCCGTCAGAGACTGCCGCGCCGGAGAGCCCTTGTCGATCGTCAAAGTCGCCGCCTAATCGCCAGGGTTTCGCCAGAGAGAAATTTTTATTTTTGATATTGCTAAGGTAAAAGTTCTGAATCACGGACTGTTTATGTTTGATAATAAACCGTTAATTGTGAAAGAATAGACACCTGATGCCAAGCTTGATAAGGAAGACGTGAAAGAAGTTCCCATTTGGATACAATTGCACGACCTTCCTTTAAAATTTTGGGGCCGATGTTTGCCTAGGATAGCTTCCTTTGTTGGACCGTACGTTAAATCTGATTTGGCTACGGAAGAGCGCTCTAGGTTAGGCTATGCTAGGACAATGGTTATGGCTAAAGTTGGGCAAAAATTTAAGAATATGATTAAATTTTTGGATGAACATGGGAATGAGGTTAATGTACTCGTCAAATACGAGTGGAAACCCATTTGGTGCTCTAAATGTAGGAATTATGGGCATGAAGGAAGTGACTGTAAGAGTGAGGAATTGAGGAAGGCTAGAGCTGTGGCCGTTCAAAAAAAGAAGTCGGAAGGAGGGCAGCCTGGACCGAGGAAGCAGGCATCAGATGCCGTTGTGCAGCTTGTCAAGGTGCAGCAGCCTAAGGCGGCAAAGCCGGTTATTGTCACTCACAAACAGGGGGCAATACCGACTGGCAAGATTGGTGTGGTAAGACCGGATGTTCCTTTCACTGACATAGTGAGGGGCTCTCCACGTAAAGAAGGAGAGGTGAGAAAGGAAGGGGCCAGTTTGGAACTGGTAATCCATGGAAGAACATAACATCGGGTGTTGGAATGTGCGCGGCATGTGTAATATAAATAAGCAGCGTGCAATTAGTGATTTTGTTAGGAAACAGCATGTTGATATTTTTGGCTTATTAGAGACGAAAATAAAGAATAAAGCGTATGCAAAAGTTCACCGAAACATTTTCGATGAGTGGAGCATTACGACGAATAACCATTGTCATGAAGGAGGTCGGGTTTGGCTTTTATGGAAACATGAAAGAGTGAATTTGACGATTTTGGATTATTGTGATCAATGTATTCATGTTAAAGTCTCTTCGATTCAGGGAAAGGAGTATTGGCTAACAATCGTCTATGCCTTCAACGATGATTCTGAGAGAGTTAGACTTTGGCGGAGACTAGAATCATATAATTTAAGGATGCCGTTGATGATTATGGGCGATTTCAACTTTGTTGTGGATGCCCGTGAGAGGCTCGGAGGTTCTTCAACCGATGAAGCCATGGATCAGTTTCGAGATTGTTTGGCTAATTGTAATGTAAGTGATATCAAGGCGATTGACTCATGGTTAACTTGGAATAATAAACAAAAAGTGGTTGACACTAGAGTTTTTAGTCGGATTGATAGATGTTTGGTCAATGACGAGAAGATGGGGTTATTCCTGAATGGTTTTGCCAATTTCTTACCGGAAGGTACGTTTGATCATTGTCCGTGTGTCGTACAACTTGAACACCCTCCGGCTCGAAAGAATAGAAGCTTCAAATATATGAATATGTGGAGTCAAGCTCCGGCGTTCCAAAATTGCATTGAGAATGTATGGGCTGAGCAGATTAGGGGGACCCGTATGTTTCAGGTGGTGACGAAGCTGAAAAACTTGAATAAGCCTCTGAAAGCGTTGAATGTTGCGTCTTTCTCAGATATTGAGAATCGCTGTTTGCAGGCTGAACTGCGCCTGGAACAGCTGCAGGTTCGGTTGCGCAATGACAGCAGCACGTCTTTGCTGCAGGAGGAAAGTGTATTAAACGAACAGGTCCGGCATTTACAGGCTGCTTCCATGGACTGCTTCGTGCAAGGCTTGCAAGGAATGCAGTTGTTAGGCGAAGGACGAGAAGGGCGAGGACTGTGTCTCTGTTGCTGAGATTCAGAATGCGTTCCTGAAATTTTACTTGAAGCTGCTTGGGAAATCGAATGCCACTGATTCGGTGAATGTCAGTTTAGTTCGACGGGGTGCTATATGCAGCGAAGATATGAAGAATTCACTTCTTGAGCCTGTTTCTTCGGATGAAATCAAGAACGCGTTGTTTAGCATTCCTCGAGACAAGGCCCCGGGTCCGGATGGATATTCGAGTCAATTCTTCATTGATTCGTGGGAAGTGATCGGTGAAGATTTTTCGGAGGCTATTCGTGACTTCTTTGTGACGGGTAAGTTGCTTAAACAAATCAATTGTGCTAATATTGTCTTAATCCTGAAAGTTAATCGGCCCAATAATGTCAAAGATTTCCGCCCGATCGCTTGTTGCAACGTCATATACAAATGCATTGCTAAAATCATTTGTGTAAGGCTGTCTCAGGTGTTACTTAAATTGATTAGCCCTATTCAAGGGGGCTTTATTGAGGGTAGAAGCATTGTGGAGAACATTCTGATATGCCAGGATCTTGTTAAAATGTATAATCGGAGGCGAATTTCTCCTCGGTGCCTTTTTAAGGTTGATATCCATAAGGCGTATGACAGTGTGGAATGGGGTTTTCTGGACCAAATGCTGAGGGCGCATGATTTCCCGGACCATTTCCGTATGTTGATTATGGAATGTGTTCAGACTGTTTCATATTCTTTATGCGTTAATGGGGATAATTTCGGGTTTTTTCATGGGAAAAGGGGGTTGAGGCAAGGGGATCCTATGTTGCCTTTGCTTTTTACGATTTGCATGGAGTATTTTACTCGGATTATGGACTTTGTGGCTGTGGAGAATAAGTTTAGGTTTCATCCGAAATGCGGAGGATTAAAGCTCTGTCATTTACTTTTCGCCGATGACCTTCTTCTCTTTTGTAAAGGGGATTCGGAGTCGATGGAGATTATATGGAGGGCTTTTGCGACTTTTAGCAAGGCCTCGGGCTTATGCATTAGTGTTGGGAAGTCTCATGCTTTTTTTGCAGGTGTTGACGAGGACAGGAAGGATGCCATTCTGCGTTTCTCGGGATGCGTGGAGGGGTCCTTACCTTTTCGGTATCTTGGACTTCCTATTCAGAGTACCAGACTGGGAAAGAATGAGTGTGAAAAGTTATTGACGCGTATTACGGCAAGAATTGCAGGAATTGGAGCTCGGAAATTATCTTATGCGGGTAGGTTGACTTTAGTGCAGTCTGTGCTATCTCAATTACATAATTACTGGGCTATGGTCTTCATTATCCTGAAATTTGTTATGGCTCAGATTCGATCCCTTTGTCGGAATTTTTTGTGGGATGGTGGGGTGGAAGGCAATAACAGAGCGCTAGTGAGCTGGGAGAAAATCTGCTACCCCAAGAATGAGGGAGGTTTGGGAATTCGTGACTTGTCCGTGTGGAATGAGGCCGCGGTGGCTAAACTGGCATCGTGGGTCTTTGACCAGCCGGACAGGTTGTGGGTTAGGTGGGTTAATAATGTATATTTGAAAGGCTCCCCGTGGAGTGAGTATCAGCCTAATACAGATGTCACGTGGTCGTGGAGGAAAATATGTCAGGCTAAGGACAAGATTAAGAATTTGTTTGCTAATGGAAAGTGGCATGGGACGGATAGGTACTATTCGATTTCGAAGGGCTATGAGGAGTTACGCGATAAAGGGCCTAAAGTTCCGTAGTGGAGAATTGTTTGGAGTAGGTGGAGTATTTCGAGACATAGCTTCATCTCTTGGCTTGTGTTTAGAGATGCTCCAAACACGAGACTGAAGCTTCATAGAATTGGAATTGCTGATTCTGATCGATGCTTTTTGTGTGAGATGCAATCGAAGAGTTTGGATCACTTATTTTCTAGGTGTGTCTGGAGTTTGAGAGTTGCGGTGCTCGTGGGCAAGTGGTTGCAGAAGAGGATACCGGTGAACGAGAGCCTGAATTGGGCTAAGAATATTAGGGGGTCGAAACTGCAGTGCAACATTGTTAGAGCTGTGGTTAATGCACTGATTTATCATATCTGGAGACAGAGGAATGCATGCAGAATTGATGGAATTGTATCTCAGCCTCATTACACGGCTAATTTGATTAAGTTAGAAATGAAAAATCAAATAATGTGTAAGATCAAATATCCCATTCATGCCAAAGATGCTAGATGGCTACAAAATTTGTTGTAGTCATTAGATTGTAAATCGAATCTTTCACATATGTATATATACTTACCTTTTACCAAAAAAAAAAAAAAACCTTCAAAATCGGATAATAACCTTCAAAATAAGAAAACCCTTCCGCTGCTCTGGTGAATTTTGGCGAACTAAAAGATTTCCGACGTGAGTTCGTGTGAGGCGTGCGTCGTCAGCAACGTTGGCCGGCTATCTTCTGCTCCGTCTGTCACGATGAGGCAGAAGGCGAGAGTAGTGCAAAAGGGCCCTAGACCGATGAAACCCGTTACTCGTAAGGCAAAAGAGGAATTGTTACGTAAAGCCTTTAAGAATGCAAAATTGGATGATAGTTCGACACAATCGGGCAATAGTTCATCGACTCCAATCACGGATGCGTCGAGGGAAATCCCGGGGATGGTGTATGCGTCAGACTCCGATGATGATGACGGGCCGGACTATGTACCGGAATCTGGTAACCTAGAATTGGCCAACTCGTCTGGTTGGCAACAGAAGGAAAGGAAAAAAACCATTGAGATGGAGGAGGAAGAAGAATTGTTACGTTTCTCGGATGAGGACGTAGATGAAGAAATCGAGTATTGGAGCAATGCCGTGTATTGTTTCATCATGGGCGCAAATCCCCCATGGGAAGTCGTTGAAGGGTTTGTGCGAAGAATCTGGAAGGAACATGGAATTGATAAAATTTCGTTTTTACCAAACGGGATTTTCATAGTTCGGTTCAAGGATAGTGCTGCTAAGGTAAAGGTCCTTGACTATGGTTGCTTCATGTTTGATAATAAACCCTTAATAGTGAAGGAATGGACCCCTGATGCGAAGTTAGATAAAAATGATGTGCTTGAGGTCCCGATTTGGATACAATTGCATGACCTACCACTCAAATTCTGGGGTCGTTGCTTGCCGAGAATAGCTAGTTTGGTTGGGCATTATGTCAAATCTGATTTAGCTACGGAAGAACGGACTAGGTTGGGTTATGCTAGAGTTATGGTTGTGGCTAAAGTAGGTCAAAAATTCAAGAGTTTGATTAAGTTCCTAGATGAGAAGAGGAATTTGATTGAACTTAGTGTGAAATATGAATGGAAACCGGTGTGTTGCTCCAAATGTAGGGGATATGGGCATGAGGTTTCTGAATGTAGGAAAGATGAACTCAAGAAAACGAGACTCTTGGCTAAACAGAAGCAGCCCGATTCTCGTGTGATAGCTCGAACTGTGAGCAAACAGCCCCCACAGCAACCGCGGAAACAGGCCACTGCTGGCCAGCTGCAAATCGTGGGCAAGGCTGCTAATGGGACTGGTGTTGGTCCGCAACTGAGTAAGGCGGGCCTATCAGGTAAGGAAACGAGAAGCAATACGAATTGGAGCAAAGGGATGACCTATGCGGAGGTAACGGGGGGCACTCTGAGAAGCGAGGAGGGTGGAGAAAAGGAAGGGGTTGGGATGGAAATTGTTATTCATGGAAGTGCATAACATCGGGGCGTGGCATGTACGGGGCATGTGTAACATAAATAAGCAACGTACAATTAGTGAATTCATTAGGAAGCAAGATGTTGATGTGTGTGGTCTCCTTGAGACTAAAATAAAGAATAAATCTTATGCAAAAGTTCATCAGAACATGTTCTATGAATGGAGCATAACGACGATAATCATTGTCATGATGGGGGTCGTGTCTGGCTTTTGTGGAAACATTCAAGAGTCAACTTAACGATCCTGGAATACAGCTATCAAAGCATTCACGTGAGAGTGAAGCCGAACTCGGGTAAGGAATACTTTCTTAATTTTGTATATGCTTCTAATGGTGTGGCTGAGAGAGTCGAACTATGGCGAAGGTTAGAATCTTACGCCGCGATGGGTCCTTGGATTATTTTGGGTGACTTCAACTGTGTGATTGAAGCCCGAGAGAGGCTGGGGGGCATATCTTCGGATGAGAAGATGACCCAGTTTCGTGACTGTATAGCGAACTGTGAGGTAAGTGATATCCGGGCGTGTGGCTCGTGGTTCACTTGGAATAATAAACACAAGAATGCAGAAACCAGAGTTTTCAGTCGCATTGACCGATGTTTGGTTAATGATGATTTTGTGAGGCTCTTCCCGGAGAGTTTCGCGAATTTCTTGCTGGAGGGCGCGTATCATTGTCCTTGTGTGGTACAGTTGGAAAACCCACCGGAGAGAAGGAATCGTTCTTTCAAATACATGAATATGTGGAGCAAGGCTAAGGATTTCGGTGCTTGTGTGGAAACGGTGTGGGGAGAACCGGTAATTGGGACGCCAATGTACCGGGTGGTGAGGAGACTTAAGAGCCTTAAGAAACCGCTTAAAGAATTAAATTTGAGCTGTTTTGCAGATATAGAAAACAAATGTGTGCAGGCTGAGCTGAAGCTTGCTAACGTGCAAACTCGGATTCGATCTGATAGATCGCCTGCTATCCTTCAGGAGGAGATGGAGCTGAATGACACAGTTCGCGTTTTGCAGGCTGCCCGAGCGGAGTTTTGGAGCCAGAAAGCGAAGCAGAAATGGATTAAAGATGGGGATGTGAATTCTGCTTATTTTCATGGTTTATTGAGGGCTCGCAGAGCCCATAATGCCATTTCGAGAATTTGTGATGTTGAGGGACGTGACTGTTCGGATAAAGCGTCGATTGAGGACGCGTTCCTCAGGTACTACTCGGCTCTCCTTGGTGAATCTTGCGTTGTGGAGCCAATTAACATGGGTGTTGTACGTCGAGGCAAGATTTGCTCGGAGCAGCATAAGGCGTGGCTGAACGCCTCTGTTACCGAGGAGGTGGTAAAGCGCGCGCTCTTCAGTATCCCTCGTGATAAGGCTCCTGGACCTGATGGTTTCTCAAGTCAAGTTTTTATTGATGCTTGGGAGATTGTTGGGAAAGATGTCGTGGCTGCTGTCAACGACTTCTTTGTGTCAGGTAAATTGTTGAAACAGATAAACTGTGCTAATATTACTTTGATCCCAAAAGTTGATAGGCCGAAAAATGTGAAACAATTTCGGCCGATCGCTGGCTACAATGTCTTGTATAAATGTATTGCCAAAATTATTTGTACGAGACTAGCACGGGTCTTCCCTGACATAATATCTCCTACACAAGGAGGTTTATTGAGGGAAGGAGCATTGTTGAGAATGTTTTAATATGCCAAGACTTGATTAAAATGTATAGAAGAAGCGATATTTCGCCTCGATGCTTATTCAAGGTGGACATTCACAAGGCTTACGATAGCGTGGAGTGGAGTTTTGTGGATCAAATGTTGCAGGCCTTGGATTTCCCTGATCATTTCCGCAGGCTAATTATGGAATGTGTGCAATCGGTCTCGTTTTCTCTTTGTGCGAATGGAGACAATTTTGGTTTCTTTCGTGGAAAAAGGGGGTTGAGGCAAGGGGATCCAATGTCGCCGTTGTTATTCACGATTTGCATGGAATATTTCTCACGCATTTTGGACAATGGCACGATTGATAAGAAGTTTAGATATCATCCCCGTTATGCTCCAATGAAGCTTACTCACCTAATGTTTGCAGATGATTTGTTATTGTTTTTCAAAGGGGATATCGATTCGATGAAATATCTATGGGGAGCATTCGCGAAGTTCAGCCACGCGTCGGGCTTGACAATCAGCCTGGGTAAGTCTCACGCTTATTTTGCAGGTGTAGATGATATTGCAATTTTCTGGCTGGGTTGAGGGTACTATTCCTTTTCGATACCTTGGAGTGCCCATCCAATGTACGCGAGTTGGTCGTGGAGACTGTGAGAAATTGTTAGCTCGAATTGTGTCTCGTATTTCGAGCATTGGCGCTCGGCGTCTGTCTTATGCAGGTAGGCTGACTTTGGTTCAGTCTGTGCTATCACAGCTGCATAATTACTGGGCCATGATTTTTATTATTCCAAAATATGTGATGGCTCGCATTGGCTCTTTGTGTCGCAATTTCCTTTGGGATGGTGGTACTGAAGGACCTAGTCGAGCTCTTGTAGGTTGGGAGAAAATTTGCTATCCCAAGGATGAAGGCGGGCTTGGTCTCAGGGATTTAGTTACTTGGAATGAGGCAGCGGTGGCGAAGATGTCCTTGTGGGTGTTTGATCAGCCTGATAGACTGTGGGTCAGGTGGGTTAGCTGTATTTACCTGAAGGGAGCTGATTGGGGTGAGTATCAGCCTAATACTGATGTCACCTGGGCTTGGAAGAAGGTGTGTATGGGTTGTGGCATGGTTCGCATCCCGTGTACTCGATTTCTAGGGCCTATGCCGAACTCCGGAACCATAAACCGCGAGTCGAATGGGCTAGGCAGGTGTGGAGTGGGTGGAGTGTCCCCAGACATAGTTTTATTGCTTGGCTGGTCTATCGGGGAGCTTTAAACACCCGGAATAAATTACTGAGGTTTGGTGTGGCAGATTCAGACCTGTGTTTTTTATGTGAATCACATATTGAGACTGTAGAGCATCTGTTTTTTGGGTGCTGCTGGAGTTCTCGAGTGGTTGACATACTGTGTGGTTGGGTAAAGAGATGCATTCCGAGAAGTGATGGGCTGACATGGGCGACCAAGATAAGAGGAACGAAGTTGCAATGCAACGTGATACGGGCGTTGATCAATGCCACAATTTATTATGTGTGGAGACAGAGGAATTCGTGCAGAATTGAGGGAATGGTCCAACAACCGGAATATGTTGTGAAACTGATTAAGATGGATGTGCGCAATAGAATAATGTGTAATATTAGATATCCATTAACTGCTAAAGACGCTAGATGGCTATGTAATTTGACGTAGTCATATTCTTGTGTAAATTGGTTCGATGATTAATATATACTTACATTTCAACAAAAAAAAACCCTTCAAAATCGGTCATGTTTAGCTATTTTTGATAGTGGTGAAAGTTGTTATACATCACGAATGTTTTGTGACGAAAACTTGTCGTTGGGAACAGAATGCCTGATAATGATGATTAGAACCCTTAGACACGATATAAAATAAAATATAAAACTTGTTTCGACAGATTCCGACACGTCTCAAAAGACAATCTTATTGCTTTCAAAAGTTTTCATTGATATCCCAATGACCCAAATATTTTACATAGGCATTGTATTTGGTGTGGCGTTTGTTCAGCGCGGTTATCGAACTATTTCATTCCGGACCCAAAATGCTGAAAAAAGGTGGATAACATAGCTTTATTTCTTGGCTTGTGTTTAGAAGAGCTCTAAACACGAGAAAGAAATTATTGAGGTTTGGAGTGGCAGATTCAGACCTTTGTTTTCTGTGTGAATCGCAGGAAGAGAGCCTGGAACATCTTTTCTTTGAGTGTCACTGGAGTTCTCGAGTTACGGAATTGTTGAGTGACTGGGTGAAGAAACGAATTCCGCGTAATAGGGGATTGGCTTGGGCGACCCGTATGAGAGGATCGAAGCTGCAATGCAACATACTTCGAGCTATGGTCAACGCCTCAATCTATCATATTTGAAGACAGAGGAATATGTGCAGAATTGAAGGACTAGTTCAGCAGCCACAGTATGCAGTCAAGATGATTAAGATGGATGTGAAAAATAGAATAATGTGTAAGATTAGATATAGAATTCATGCGAAAGACGCTAGATGGCTACATAAATTGATGTAGTCATACATTTGTAAATTGGTTACACTCCATATATATATATATATATATATATATATATATATATGAGAAGGGATCAAATAAGTTCACTATATGTAATTAAGGCTATATTAAAGTTACAGATGACATACGTTAAAGTTGCATTTGTTCAAAATTGATATGTAACTATAACATTCAGCACTGTTGTCACTTCAACTGAAAAAGTGCAACTTTATCACTCATCTCGTGTAACTTTAAGCACTTTTTGTGTAACATTAACACTGGAACTTATGAACTTATAAGAATTATTGGCCTTATGTGAACCTATCTCATATATATATATATATACACACACACACACACACACACACACACACACACACACACACTTACCCTTTACCAAAAAAACCTTCAAAATCGGCCGTTTTAAGCTATTTTTTTATAGCGGTGAAAATTATTCTAAAGCGCGAATGTTTTGCGACGAAAACTTCTCGATGGGAATAAATTGCCTAATAATGATCATTAGAACCTTCAGACACGATATAAAAAGGGAATATAGAACTTGTTTCGACGAATTCTGACACGTCTCAAAAGGTAATCTTATTGCCTTTAGAAAATTCCATTGAAATCCAAATGATGGGCATTGTACCAGGGCATTGCCTTTAGTTTCCATTGATATCCCAATGACCCAAATTTTGCACCATGGCATTGTATTTGGCGTGTTGTTTGTTCATCGCAATTTTCGAACCATTTTATTTCGGGACCCAAAATGACGAAAAAACGTGCCTAATAACCTTTAAAATCGGAAAATCTCTCTCTAACACTGGCAATTTCCGGCGTATTCCTGACGATTTTCAGTGACTTCGGCGTAGACAATTCTCTGATCGCGACATTGTCTGCCTGCGAGATTCTTGCAATTCAATGAGAACGAAATCGAGGGTCGTGCCTAGCGGCCCCAAACCTGTTACTAGAAAGGCAAAAGAAGAGATGTTACGTAAGTCTTCAACGTCGAACTTGAAATCTGCTATGGTAGAGGACAGTTCGTCGGGGAATACTAAGGTTAATGAAATCCCTGGCCTGAATTTCGAATCTGATTCGGAAGATGAGAGGGTCTCAGAATATGTACCTGAGACAAACCCTAATGCCATGAATGAAACTTCTGAGAATAGTGGATGGAAGCAGAGAGATGGTAAAAAGATTGTGGACGTGGAAGAAGATGAAGAACTATTGAGTTTCTCGGAGAACGATATGGTGGACGAAATAGAATACTGGAGTAACGCGGTCTATTGCTTCATCATGGGTGCTAATCCCCTATGAGAATTAATTGAAGGCTACGTGAAACGAATTTGGAAGGAACACAGAATTGATAAGATTTCATTTCTCCCGAACAGAATCTTCATAGTTCGGTTCAAGGAAAAGGAAGCAAAGGTACAAATTCTTAATCATGGCTTGTTTATGTTTGATAATAAGCCTTTAATTGTTAAAGAATGGACACCGGATGCTAAACTAGACAAGGATGATGTGCAAGTAGTACCTATTTGGATACAATTGCATGAGTTACCGTTGAAATTTGGGGTCGTTGTCTACCCCGAATAGCGCCTTTGGTAGGACCGTATGTTAAGTCGGATTTAGCTACGGAGGAGCGAACTAGATTGGGGTATGCTAGGGTCTTGGTTTTGGCGAAGGTGGGGCAAAAAGTCAGGAGTTCAGTCAAATTTTTGGATGAGCATGGAGTTATTGTATTCATTTTAGTGAAATATGAATGGAAGCCCATTTGTTGTACCAAATTTAAAGGGTATGGCCATGAGGGGGTTGAGTGTAAGAAAGAGGAATTGAGAAAAGTGAGGCTAGAAGCAAAACAAAAAAAAAATGAAGGAGTTCAAGTTCGGCAGAAACAGCAGCCTATCAAGCAGCTAGCTGTTGTTTCGAAGCCGACAGTAGTTTTGACTAAATAGCCTGTCGTGAAGTTGAATAATGATACGAAGAAAACATTGGATGTCAATCTGGGTAATTCATTCTTTGAGGTGGTGAAAGGAGGGTCGCCAAGAAAAGGAATGGTCGAGGAAAAGGAAGGGGTCGGTTTGGAATTGGTGTTACATGGAGGTACATAACATTGGAGTTTGGAATGTACGCGGCATGTGTAATATAAATAAGCAGCGTGCAATTTGTGAGTTTATTAGGAAGTAGCAGGTAGACATTTTTGGTTTACTTGAAACTAAAATAAAGAATAAAGCGTATGTGAAAGTTCATCAGAATATTTTCTATGAGTGGAGCATTACGACTAATAATTTTTGTCATGATGGAGGTCGAGTTTGGCTTTTATGGAAACATGAAAAGGTTAACTTGACAATTTTGGAGTATAGTAGCCAAAGTATCCATGTCAAAGTGTCAACGGGCTCGGGGAAGGAGTATCAGCTCACGTTTGTGTAAGCTTTTAATTCAGCCTTAGAGAGAATTGACCTTTGGAGGAGGTTGGAATCCTATGCTGCGAGGGGGCCGTGGATGATTCTGGGTGACTTTAACTGTGTTATTGATGCTCGGGAACAGCTTGGAGGTGTTTCGTCGGATGAGGCGATGAGCCAATTTCGTGATTGTTTAGCGAATTGTGAGGTAAGTGATTGTAAGGCTGGTGGGTCTTGGTTCACTTGGAATAATAAACATAAGGTTGCTGAAACGAGGGTGTATAGTAGCATTGATTGGTGTTTAGTTAACGACAAGATGATGAGATTGTACCCTAATGGGTATGCAAGTTTTATGCCTGAAGGTACATTTGATCATTGACCGTGTATTGTGCAATTTGAGCATCCACCGGCAAGAAAGAATCGAAGCTTCAAGTATATGAACATGTGGAGTAAAGCCCCGAATTTTAAGAATTGTGTGGCTAATGGTTGGGGAGTGACGGTTAGAGGAACTTTGATGTTTCAGGTGGTGACTAAAATTAGAAGCTTGAAAAAACCGCTTAAAGAGCTGAATGAAGCCTGCTTCTCTGATATTGAGAACAGGTGCACACAGGCTGAGATGAGATTAATTCAGTTGCAGGAGCAACTACGGGCTGACACCTCTGCGGCTTTAATGCAAGAGGAAGCGGAGTTGAACGAGTTGGTCAAGGGTCTGAAGGTCGCGAGAGAGCAGTTTTGGAGCCAAAAAGCGAAACAAAAATGGGTCAAAGAAGGGGACATCAACTCAGCGTATTTTCATAGGATTTTGAGGGCTCGTAGAGCACATAATGCCATCGTTAAAATTGCTGATGCTGATGGGCAGGTTTGTGAGACGAAAGAAGCGATTGAAGAGGCTTTTATCAAATACTACAAGTCGCTTTTAGGTGAAACACGAAGTGTGGAGCAGATAAATGTGGGATTAGTTCGACGTGGTAATACCTGTACCGATGCTCATAGGGCCTTGCTGGAGGCGAGTGTGACGCCTGACGAAGTCAAACGAACCGTGTTTAGTATCCCGAGAGACAAAGCACCGGGTCCTGATGGATTCTCGAGTCAATTTTTTGTCGATTCATGGGACATTTTTGGGGAGGATATAGTGAAAGCTGTCCAAGATTTCTTTATCTCTGGTAAGCTTCTAAAACAGCTAAATTGTACAAATATTACGCTGATATAAAAGGTGAGTAAGCCTCAATCTGTGAAAGAATTTTGTCCGATCTTGTGTTGCAATGTTTTGTACAAATGTATTGCGAAAATCATTTGTACAAGGCTAGCTCGAATTCTGCCTCAAATAATTTCTCCTACTCAAGGGGGATTTATTGAGGGGCGGAGTATTGTGGAGAATGTGCTCATTTGTCAGGATTTGGTCCGATTGTACAAAAGGGGGCGAACATCACCGGGATGTCTGTTTAAAGTCGGCATTCACAAGGCATATGATAGCGTAGAGAGGGGTTTGTGGAACAAATGTTGAAAGCTCTTGGCTTCCCGGATCATTTTTGTGGATTGATCATGGAGTGTATCACATCTGTTTCGTACTCTATTTACGCTAATGGGAATAATTTTGGCTTTTTTAGAGGTAAAAGGGGATTGAGATAGGGTGACCCCATGTCTCGGTTGCTATTCACGATTTGTATGGAGTACTTCTCTCGTATTATGACCTTTGGCCTTGGGGAGAGGAACTTCAAATACCATCCAAAATGTGGGGCGATGAAGCTCAGCCATTTAATCTTTGCCAATGACCTTCTTCTTTTTTGTAAGGGAGAAACGGAATCGATGGAGACTTTATGGCGGGCCTTTGCTACTTTCAGTAGAGCTTCCAGGTTGAGTATAAGTGTGGGTAAGTCTCACGCTTATTTTGCTGGAGTGGATGAAGATAGAAAGTCTATTATTTTATAGTTTGAAGGTTGTGTGGAAGGCACGATGCCATTTCGTTATCTTGGAGTACCTATCCAAAGTACACGATTAGGTAAAAATGACTGTGAAAAATTGTTGGCGCGTATTATTGCGAGAATTTCTAGCATCTATCGGGACCCGAAAGCTCTCTTATGCCGGAAGATTGACTTTAGTTCAGTCTGTGTTGTCTCAGTTACACAACTACTGGGCTATGGTTTTTATTATTTCGAAATATGTAATGGCTCGAATTGGTTCAATTTGTCGCAACTTTCTATTGGATGGGGGCGTGGAGGGTTCTAATCGAGCACTCGTAAGTTGGGAAAAAATTTGTTGCTCTAAGAATGAAGGTGGACTAGGGCTCAGAGACCTGACCACTTGGAATGAGGTAGCTGTGGCTAAGTTGGCCTCGTGGGTGTTTGATCAGTCAGACCGTTTGTGGGTTAGATGGGTGAACAACATTTATCTGAAAGGGACATTGTGGCGTGACTACCAGCCACACGCGGACGTCACATGGG
This sequence comes from Agrostemma githago, assembly GCA_958450325.1. NCBI lineage: Eukaryota > Viridiplantae > Streptophyta > Magnoliopsida > Caryophyllales > Caryophyllaceae > Agrostemma > Agrostemma githago. The sequence continues at coordinate 53,640,010 of OY288259.1, read as the reverse complement.
CATGGAGGAATATTTGTCATGCGAAGGAAAAGATAAAAGATATGTATGTTGCGGGAGTATGGCATGGCTCGAATACGGTGTATTCAATTGCTAAAGCTTATGAAGAGTTGCGGATTCATAGACCGTTGGTGACTTGGTGGAAGCTTGTTTGGAGTAATTGGAGTGTTCCTAAACACACCTTCATTTTGTGGCTTGTTTTTAGGGGCGCGTTGAATACGAGAAAGAAGCATATGAGGATTGGGGTTGCTGACTCTGATCTTTGTTATATGTGTGAATCGCAGGAGGAGAGCGTAGAACACCTATTTTTTGGGTGTTGTTGGAGCTCCCGTGTTGTTGGAATTATGGGGGAATGGGTGGGGAAGTGCATACCAAGAGACACGGGGTTAGATTGGGCGAAGCAGCTGAGGGGATCGAAGCTACAATGCAATATCTTTCAGGCGATGATCAATGCGATTATCTATCAGATTTGGTGCCAACGCACCAAGTGCAGAATTGATGGAGTTCTATTACGACCACAATGCGCTGCTGAGATGATTAAATTGGATGTGAGGAATTGAATATTGTGTAAGATTAAATATCCCGTTCATGCTAAAGATGCTAGATGGCTACATAAATTGATGTAGTCATTGGCCTTGTAAATTGGATATTCATTTTTTGATAATATATTCTTACCTTTTACCAAAAAAAACATTCAAAATCGGTCGTTTCTAGCTATTTCTGATAAAAGTGAAAGTTGTTCTATAGCGCGAATGTTTTGTGACGAAAACTTGTCGATGAGAATAGAATGCCTAATAATGATCATTAGAACCATCAGACACAATATAAAAAGGGAATATAGAACCTGTTTCAACAGATTCTGACACACGTTTCAAAAGGTAATCTTATTGCCTTTACAAAATTCCATTGAAATCCAAATGATCCAAATATTGCCTCTAGGCATTATATTTGGTGTGGCATTTGTTAAATGCAATTATCAAACCGATTTATTCCGAGAACAATAATGCTGAAAAAATGTGGATAATAACCTTAAAAATCGGTCATTTTCAGCTATTTTTTATAACATTGAAAGTTGTTCTAGCGCGAATGTTTTTTGACAAAAACTTGTCGATGGGAATACAATACCTAATAATGATCTTTAGAACCCTTAGACATGATATAAAATGAAATATAGAACTTCTTTAGATAGTTTCAACACATCTCAAAAGACAATCTTATTCCTTTGAAGAGCTTCCGCTTATATTGCATCTAGGCATTGTATTTATTGTGGCGTTTGTTCAGCGCAATTAGCGAAATATTTTATTCTGGGTCCCAAAATATCGAAAAAACTTTGATATAACCTTTAAAATCGGTCGTTTTTAGCTATTTTTTATAGCGGTTAAAGTTGTTCTAAAGCGTGAATGTTTTGTTATGGACGCTTGTCGTTGGGAATAGAATGCCTGATAATAATCATTAGAACCCTCAGACACGATATAAAATGGAACATGGAACTTGTTTCGACGGATTCCGACACGTCTCAAAAAATAATCTTATTGCTTTCTGATAAGTGCGTTTTGTAGTGCTTATTTGTTGTGTTTGGTCCCGGTTTCTCTTGTGAAATCGCTCTTTGGAGCGATTTTCGAGGCTACTTACGCTTCTTCTAGCTTATTTTAGGTTCCAACGGCCTATCATAGAGAAAGGGAACGATTAAGACTCGTTTCCAACGCATTTGGAGCCAACGAGGAGAAGCGACGAACACTCGGTGGCTTAGATTCGATCCCGAGACCTTGGGACCCATTCCCGATCCCCTTAGACTCGATCCCGAGCACCGAGAATCGATGAGAAGCCCATGAGAAGCAAGTAGGGACCCTTGAGATCATATTTGAGGCCTACAAGACCCATCCCGGTCGAGATGATGGCCATCTCGATCGGGATGATGAAGCAGAGCACAGAAGGGCCACTAACCACCCTTTTCGACCGAGATGAGGGTCATCTCGGCCGAGATGGGTCCCTTCCTGACCGAGACCATTTCATCTCGGTCGGGATGGGCCACCTGAAGCCCCGTGTTTCTTCTTTCCTTCTGCTTTGCTCTTGTAACCCTATAAATACCCTCCCTTTGTATTGTTTAAGCACCTTAGACTATCATAGACTATCTTAGGAAACCCTAGACATACTTTAGCCTATATTAGCTTAGATTAGTGTAGATTAGTCTTTAATTACTCTTTAATTTTAGGTTAACTCTTGTATTATGGAAATTCTTGAAGATCTCCACCAAGATTGGCAACCTTGGTTGTTGTATTTGGGTTTTCTTATTATTACAAGTTTCAATCTTTCCTCTTCACTAGTTTGGTATAATCTCTCTTTTCCCTTCTCTTAATCTTTGTTTTATCATTCAAGTTTCATTCTTTATATCTTGTTCATTGTTCATCCTTGTTTTCCATTATGAATGTTTTTGTTCTTGTGATTGTTTCTCTTGTTTGTGCTTGTTTTAGTTTAGATATGTGTGAGTAGTTATCCCCTAGGGTTAGTAGGGGGGTTGGGTGTTATTAGGGATGATTAGGGTGAGATGGGTGGTGCTAGATGTTGTTTTTGTTGTTTCCCATTTACCTTGCACTTCATATGTTTGATGAATTGCTTGTGAGACTAGAGATGATCAATCCTTGTTTTTCTTGCCTCTTCTCTTGTATGTGTTTGTTTGTTTGGTTGGTTTGGTTCCCTCATTAGTAGCGAGAGCGTGGTGAGGACGACCCCTAGGCCGTTTATGTAGCGAGAGCCCGATCGTAACCTAGGCTACGAAAGCATGCTAGTAACCCCGTTTTCCCCTTTTGGTCTCCTTGACATCCATGAACCCGACCTAACCCTAGTTTCTTCTTATTGATTTAATTCGCTTCTTTTTGTCATTAGTTGTTTGTTTAGCTTAGTCCTTAGTCTACTTTAGCCATCACCCTAGTTTAGTTAGCCTTGAACCTAGTCTTAGACCGTAGCACACCTTAGTCTGACACCCCGTCCCTGTGGATTCAACTCGACTTGCCCTATCTACCCAGTTAGGAATAGTTGGTTTTACTTGTTTGGTAGGATTGACGGCAAAATCCTCCCATCACTTTCAAAATATTCCATTGATATCCCAATGACCCAAATATTGCACCTAGGCATTGTATTTGGTGAGGCGTTTGTTCAGCGTGCTTATCGAACCCAATTTATTCCGGGACCTAAAATGCCGAAAAAACGTGGATAGTATCTTATTGTAAATATCTTTTCCTTTTCTTTTTAGCTTTTGTCTTTGTATTTGTTTGATTGGATAGTTTAGTTTCTAGGATTTGTTAGTTTTTGTGGAATTTTTGCAATTTGAAATTGTCTTGAGCGATGTGAGGGAGGGATCTTTGATGTGTTTATTGAGCTTACTTGATAGGTTTAAAGTGAAGATGGAGAATTAGAAAGGGTTATGGATGATAGAAGCTTCAAGGCTTGGTGGAGGAAGTCGGTTTTTGAGCTTTCCGTAAGCTTTTGGGGACGAGATTTTAAATCTCGATGTGCTGGTGGCCTTGTGGGGTGAAGCTATCAAGAAAATGAAGGGTTAGAAGACTCATCCCGACCGGGAAGGATGTCATCCCGATCAGGATGAGTGTGCTGAAAAGTGGGTTCTCTGATGTGCCATCCCGACCGGGATCAAGTCCGTCCCGACCGGGAAGGAACCGTCCCGACCGGGAAGAAGTCTATCCCGACCGGGATGGTGCCCAGCTCCTCCTTTTGCCTATTCTTCGACATTTAAACCCCACCCAACCACTTTATACCCCCACCCAACCTCCCTACTCACCTTAGCCTATATCATTTGACCCTTACACTTCAATTATACACCATCATCTCATCTTCTCATCCCTATACACCAAGTTTTCCCAAAATCCCAACCTTATTACACCTATGCAAGCCCGATACTTGAGACTACATTGAGGAAGAGGAATAATGATGATAAAGACAAGCAAGGTGCCGATAACGATCATTGAGACGATGGAGTTGATTGAGTTGCTAACCGTTTGGTAAGGCGACTCTCCTTTTTTTTTCCGTCCTTTGTTGCTTAGTCTTTCTTCGTTTGTTCCCCTTCCCTTTATCATTTTGGTGTCGTGGTGGCCCTCGGGGCCCATGTGGTAATTGCTCCCGATTCTCGATGACGTGACTACATCGAGAGTCCTTAGAAAAATCCAAATTTGCAAGTCTTTTCACTTTTTCCTTGGTTTTATTTCTTCTTTTGGTAGAATTTAATCGGATTTAGGCGGAATCCGGGCTAGGTGATGGCTAGGCTTGTCGTGAGCCTCCAAATTACAATATTTATCCACTTCTAACACAAACTAGTAGTTAGTGAAAGTAGGGGTCGAACCCACAAGGAAGGTGATTATGTCGTCTAAATGTGTGTAAATCTATATAATTTAGTAACCGAATGGGGGGATTTTAGTGATTTTGATTCTAAGTCTAATAAACTAATGAAATAAATTAACGAAATAAAATAAACTAATATGAATGAACGATGCAACAAATACGAGAAAAATACTTGGACCAAGCAATATCCACCATCAAGTTTAACGAATTGATCATTGACTCTTCTACTTTACAATTTATACTAGAATACTTTGCTATGAAGTTTAATCGACTTCTAATTCCACTTATTAATAGTTATATGATATGAGAAGCATACTCAAATAACCCTTATAATATTGTCAACTTAAATCAAGCGTCTAAATCGTATCAATATGTAGATTAAAACGATGGAATTTAGCAAAGATGAAAGAATGATTACTCAAGCGGTATCACTTTGTTTCATACAAGTTTAATCCTTATAACTCAACAAAGATGAAAAGCATACAAATTGGTGAATTATATTTGCTACTCGGATATAGTTAAACAAACAAAACATTCATTTAACTATTCTAGCAATGATTTATCAATAACAAAAACTAGGTGATCAAGCTAGAAGATGAATTAACAAACCAAGAAATAATGAAAATTAAACTTGATATTCTAATATAAAAGTAAATTAGAAATGAGTCTTACAATTCACTAACTTGAAAGGCTTCGACTACTTGTTCCAAGAATAAGAACTTAGCCCTCCATACAAATGAACTACTTGCAAAATAAACTAGAAAATGTATGTGTTTTTTGGAGAATTACAAATGATACTTGATGTCTTCGATGATGAATGTCATTGTGAATTTCTCCTCTTTATATAGTCGTCCATGAAGCATCTTCATCAATGGCTCATAAAGCCGCATAAAATGCCTCATAAAAATGATCATAATGGAGAAGAAGAATAAAAGAGGTGAGTAAAGAAGAAGAACAAAAGACTAGAGAAGGAATCCTATGGGAAAAAGAATCCAAGAAGGAATCCTATGCATAAATTTCTGCCGCAGGCAGCGGATTTTTGGAAATCCGCTGGCAAGAAATTCCGCTGGCAGCGGAATTTGGAAAATCCGCTGGCAGCGGATTTTAGAAATCCTCCACTTCTTTCTTCCACTTGTTCTGGGCTTCCACTTTAACTTTGGGCTTGATTTGTCTTTACTTTCGAAAGATTGTTGACACTTTAACCCAAAAAACATTTCAATTACAACCCATATTACTTTTCACCTTTTAATCCACCTAATACACATTTTTCATACCTTAGCCCATCAATTACGGCATGCACACAATAATCCGTCAAAACACACCCAAATCTACAAAATAGTCAACTAAATGACCTTTATTAATCCCTACTAAACTAGACTAATCAGGTGACTTGATTACACCTAGTCCTCCCCTCCCATTTCCTTTTATTTTCTTCTTTTTATTTCTACCCCAATCCATATCTTTTCTTGTCTCGGCCCTTGGTGACTTGATTACACCCCGGCCGGACACATTCTACTCTTTCTTCACTTTCATTTTGCATTTTTAGCTTTATTTTTCCTTTTTCTTTCTTTTTAGTGTCTCCGCACACACTACCGATCGAGCATGAGGACATTGCTCGGTTTAAGTGTGGGGGAGCGATATCTTAGGCTAGTTTAGTTTTATTTTCATAATTTTTTCGAAAAATCCCTAAAAATTTGAAAATTTTCATAAAAAAATCAAAAAGATTTTCTTTTTGTGTCTTTTTCTTTTGTGTCCTTGTGCCGTATAATTGTTGTGTTGTGTGTTTTGCCTTTCCGTTTCCTTGTAGGTTCCGCGATCGTCGTCAAGTTTCGAAAAGCTCAAGACATCCGGTAATATCCCTTCATTTCTTTCTCCTTTTTCCTTTTGTGGAGTTTGGAGGATGTGTTATGATGGTGTGTGTGCTCGGGTGGAGCTTTTTGGAGTTTGTGGTTGATGTGGTAGCTTGCTTGGAAGTTTCGGGGTGATGATTGTTTATTTTTGTGTGTTTGTTTGTTTGTTTTGTTTGGTTTTGTTGTGTTTGTTTCATTTTCTTTCGTGTTTGTTGCGTCCTTGTTTTGTCTTGTTTAAGTTCGTGTCTTGTATAATAAAAGGTTTTTCGAAAACCCGGTTTTGAGGCTAGTGCGCAAGTGTTTACTTTCCCTTTCTAGTGATATGAGTCGAGACTTGGACTTTAGTCTAGTAGAATGACTTTAAATCAATGATTTCGTTGGTTTCTTACCTTGAGTCCACCTAGTCTACTAGGGATTTACTACGGGATTTGCATTTTGACCACTATGACCACCCACGGAGTGAAAAGGCCTTGGTTGCCGAGTCCCGTGCCTTAGGTGACCATGTTTAAAATTGCTTTGATTAGTCCAAGTTTCCCCTTTTTTTGTGGGTTTGAAGGCAAAGCGCACTCCCGACAATCTCATTTCCCCTACCTCCTACACATTTCCACAAATAAGTTGCAAATTATCTAAGTTTCTTACTTGGTTGCAAGAAATGCCTACAAAACAAAATTTGGCCAAAAGGGCAAGCCAAGTCAAAAGAAAGAAAAAGAAAAAGAAAGAAAGAAAGAAAGAAAGGAAAGAAGAAAAAAAAAAGCACAACAAATCAAAAAGAAAACACAAAAGAAGAAGAAAAAATGGCATACCAACTCAAAAGCAAAATGCAAAAGAAAAATGCCAAAGAAAATCATCTCACAAAAAGAATTCTAACCCCTCAAAAATAAGCCTTTTACCGACTATTACCGTGAAGAGCCTACCAAAGGACCGAGTCCCTAGGAAGGATGATAGCGGTAAATAGTCAGTCTTCCCTCATTTTGCAACCACATCCACCTTTTTACTTGGACTAGTTAGGCTATTTTTGAGCATGGACGACCCTCTCTTGGCTCATCGCTAAAGGAGGCGGGGTCTCACTTACCTACAGTGTCGACTAACTCCGTGGTTCATTCTTTTTCCATCCCGCCGATCGTCCCGTAGTACGTTCTTAGAAGGTTAGGAGGACCTGGGTAAGTTATCAACGTTTTTATTGCTTTGTCGTCATACTATTAGGGTTTTGTCCATTTCGTTTGTATTACTAGTTTAGGAACGTTGTCACTTGCCTTGAGTCCTTAACCGGTGTCTCTTTCACCGCTTTGTTGATGGAAGCGGAATTTATTTCTTCTTGGGTGCAACCGATTGCTTGTTTGTTTGTATGCTTGTTTGTTTTTGTGTTTTCGTGTTCGGTTGTATCCACAGTTTTGTCGCAAGACCTCACTTGCCTTGCGGAGAGCACTTGTCCTCTAAGTGTTCTCGCGTGAGTTGAAAGGGCTTAGGGTGCGCTAATACGCTCGGTTAGTAGTCTAGTTTCTTTTAGTTTTTAGTTAGTTTGTGCTTACTCGAGGGCGAGTAAGGGTTAAGTGTGGGGGAGTTGATAAGTGCGTTTTGTAGTGCTTATATGTTGTGTTTGGTCTCGGTTTTTCTTGTGAAATCGCTCTTTGGAGCGGTTTTTGAGGCTACTTACGCTTCTTCTAGCTTGTTTTAGGTTCCAACGGCCTATCATAGAGAAAGGGAACGATTAAGACTCGTTTCCGACGCATTTGGAGCCCGAGGAGAAGCGACGATCACTCGGTGGCTTAGATTCGATCCCGAGACCTTGGGGCCCATTCCCGAGCCCCTTAGACTCGATCGCGAGCACAAACAATCGATGAAAAGCCCATGAGAAGCAAGTAGGGACCCTTGAGATCATATTTGAGGCCTACAAGACCCATCCCGGTCGAGATGATGGCCATCTCGATCGGGATGATGAAGCGGAGCAAAGAAGGGCCACTGACCACCCTTCCCGATCGAGATGAGGGTCATCTCGGTCGAGATGGGTCCCTTCCCGACCGAGACCATCTCATCTTGGCCGGGATGGGCCACCTGAAGCCCCGTGTTTCTTCTTTTCTTCTCCTTTGCTCTTGTAACCCTATAAATACCCTCCCTTTGTATTGTTTAAGCACCTTAGACTATCATAGACTATCTTAGGAAACCCAAGACATACTTTAGCCTAGATTAGCTTAGATTAGTGTAGATTAGTCTTTAATTACTCTTTAATCTTAGTTTAACTCTTGTATTATGGAAATTCTTGAAGATCTCCACCAAGATTGACAACCTTGGTTGTTGTATTTGGGTTTTTCTTATTATTACAAGTTTCAATCTTTTCTCTTCACTAGTTTGGTATAATCTCTCTTTTCCCTTCTCTTAATCTTTGTTTTATCATTCAAGTTTCATTCTTTATATCTTGTTCATTGTTCATCCTTGTTTTCCATTATGAATGTTTTTGTTCTTGTGATTGTTTCTCTTGTTTGTGCTTGTTTTAGTTTAGATATGTGTGAGTAGTTATCCCCTAGGGTTAGTAGGGGGATTGGGTGTGATTAGGGATGATTAGGGTGAGATGGGTGGTGCTAGATGTTGTTTTTGTTGTTTCCCATTTACCTTGCACTCCACATGTTTGATGAATTGCTTATGAGACTAGAGATGATCAATCCTTGTTTTAATTGCCTCTTCTCTTGTATGTGTTTGTTTGGTTGGTTGGTTTGGTTCCCTCATTAGTAGCGAGAGCGTGGTGAGGACGACCCCTAGGCCGTTTATGTAGCGAGAGCCCGATCGTAACCTAGGCTACGAAAGCATGCTAGTAACCCCGTTTTCCCCTTTTGGTCTCCTTGACATCCATGAACCCGACCTAACCCTAGTTTCTTCTTATTGATTTAATTCGCTTCTTTTTGTCATTAGTTGTTTGTTTAGCTTAGTCCTTAGTCTACTTTAGCCATCACCCTAGTGTAGTTAGCCTTGAACCTAGTCTTAGACCGTAGCACACCTTAGTCCGACACCCCGTCCCTGTGGATTCGACTCGACTTGCCCTATCTACCCAGTTAGGAATAGTTGGTTTTACTTGTTTGGTAGGATTGACGGCAAAATATTCCCATCACTTTCAAAAGATTCCATTGATATCCCAATGACCCAAATATTGCACCTAGGCATTGTATTTGGTGAGGCGTTTGTTCAGCGTGCTTATCGAACCCAATTTATTCCGGGACCTAAAATGCCTAATAATGATATTAGAACCATCAGACACGATATAAGATGGAATATTGAATGAACTTGTTTCGACAGATTCCGACATGTCTCAAAAGACAATCTTATTCCTTTCAAAAGCTTCAATTGATATCCAAATGACCCAAATACTGCACCAGGGCGTTGTTTTTGGTTTGACGTTTGTTCATCACGATTATCGAACCATTTTTTTCCGAGACCCAAAATGCCGATCAAAATCGGTCATTTGTAGCTATTTTTGGTAAAAGTGAAAGTATTTATAAATCGCGAATGTTTTTTGACGAAAATTTGTAGAAGGTAATGGAATTTCTAATAATGATCATTAGAACTCTTAGAGATGATATAAAATAGAATCCATAACGTTTTTCAACGGATTTCGACACGTCTCAAAAGACAATCTTATTGCTTTCAAAAGCTTCCATTGATATACAAATGGCCTAAATATTGCACCTATGCGTTGTATTCGGTTTGTCATTTGTTTAGCGCAATTAGCGAACCATTTTATTCCGAGACCCAAAATGCCAGGTAAACTTTTAAAACAATTGAATTGTGCTAATATTGTTCTGATTCCGAAAGTGAGTAGACCTAAATCGGTGAAGAAATTCAGGCTTATTGCTTGTTGCAATGTCTTGTACAAATGTATTGCGAAAATTATTTGTTCAAGACTAGCAAAAGTGCTACCTCAAATAATATCACCTGTGCAAGGAGGTTTTATTGAGGGGAGGAGTATTGTAGAGAATGTGCTGATCTGTCAGGATTTAGTCCGTATGTATCAGAGGGGGCGTGTTTCGCCTCGATGCCTGTTTAAGGTTGACATACATAAGGCATATGATAGTGTGGAATGGAGTTTTGTGGATCAAATGTTGCGAGCTCTTGACTTCTCGGATCGTTTTCGTGGGTTGATCATGGAGTGTATTAAGACCGTCTCATATTCTCTTTGTGCTAATGGGGACAATTTTGGATTCTTTCATGGGAAAGGGGGATTGAGACAAGGGGATCCCATGTCTCCGTTGATTTTTACGATATGCATGGAGTATTTCTCTCGAATTATGACTCATGGTAAGGTGGATAGGAATTTTAAACATCACCCGAAATGTGGCGCGATGAAGCTTACCCATTTGCTCTTTGCGGATGATCTGCTCCTCTTTTGTAAAGGGGATTCGGAATCGATGGAGTTTTTGTGGAGGGCCTTTGCAACTTTTAGTAGAGCCTCGGGGCTGAATAAAAGTGTGGGCAAGTCCCATGCATATTTTGCTGGGGTTGATGAGGATTGGAAGGCTGCTATACTAGAATTCTCGGGCTGTGTGGAAGGTATGTTCCCTTTTCGATACCTTGGTTTACCTATCTAATGTACCAGATTAGGGAAAAATGAGTGTGATAAATTAATTACTCGTATTATCTCGAGAATTTCTAGTATTGGTGCCCGTAAGTTGTCTTATGCGGGGAGATTGACCTTGGTCCAGTCTGTGTTATCTCAATTACATAATTACTGGGCTATGGTATTTATTATTCCGAAGTTTGTCATGGCTCGTATTATCTCTTTATGCCGCAATTTCATGTGGGAGGGCGGTGTGGAAGGCTCTAATCGGGCACTTGTGAGTTGGGAGAAAATCTGCTGTCCTTTGGAGGAGGGAGGATTAGGATTGAGGGATTTGTATATTCGGAATGAGGCAGTTGTGGCGAAGTTAGCTTCTTGGGTGTTTGAGCAACCGGACCGGTTGTGGGTGCGGTGGGTTGATGGCATCTATCTGAAAGGGAGGGATTGGCGTGAATATCAGCCGAACACTGATGTTACTTGGGCGTGGAGAAAAATTTGTCAGGCTAAGGAGAAAGTCAAACATATGTTTATGAATGGTACCTGGGATGGATCGTGTACCCATTATTCGATTGCGAGGGCTTATCAAGAGCTTAGGGTTCAGAGGCCGAAAGCTCCATGGGCGAGGCTTGTTTGGAGTGCTTGGAGTGTCCCGAAGCATAGGTTTATTTCCTTGCTTGTGTTTTGGGGGCGTTAAATACGAGAAGGAAACTTCTGAGGATTGGTGTTGCTGACACTGATCGTTGCTATCTTTGTGAATTGGAGGAGGAGAGTTTAGAGCATCTATTTTTTGGGTGTTTGTGGAGCTCTCGAGTTATTGGGTTATTGAGTGATTGGGGTGAATAAACGTATTCCGTGTAGGAGGGGACTGGATTGGGCGAACAAGATGAGGGGTTCCAAACTTCAGTGCATTGTGCTAAGAGCTATGATCAATGCGGCGATATATTATATTTGGAGGCAGCAGAATACCTGCAGAATTGACGGGGTTGTGCAGCACCCACGATATGTTGTCAAAATGATTAAGGATGATGTTAAGAATAGAGTAATGTGAAAGATCAAATATCCTATTTGTGCTAAAGACGATCGATGGCTGCGTAAGATGATGTAGTCATTATCTTGTAAATTGATCTCACACACACACACACACACACACACACACACACACACACACACACACACATATATATATATACACTTTACCAAAAAAAAAACTTTCAAAATCGGCTGTTTCTAGCTATTTTTGATAAAAGTGAAAGTTGTTCTAAAAAGTGCGAATGTTTTGTGATCGAAGCTTGTCAAAAGAAATAGAATGCCTAATAATGATCATTAGAACTCTTACACATGATATAAAATAGAATATAGAACTTTTTTCGACGGATTTCGACACGTCTCCAAAATCAATCTTATTGCTTTCAAAAGATTCCATTGGTATCCCAATGACCCAAAGATTGCACCTAGGCATTGTATTTGGTGTGGCATTTGTTTAGCGCGATTATCGAACCATTTTATGCTGGGACCCAAAATGCCGAAAAAACATGGATAATAACATTCAAAATCGGTCGTTTTTAGCTATTTTTTATAGCGGCGAAAGTTGTTCTAAAGCGCGAATGTTTTGTGACGAAAACTTGTCGTTGGGAATAGAATGCCTGATAATGATTATTAGAACCATCAAAAACGATATAAAATGGAATATTGAAGTTGTTTCAACAGATTCCGACAAGTCTTTAAAGACTATCTTATTCCTTTCAAAAGCTTCCATTGATATCCAAATTACCCAAATATTGCACCAGGGCATTGTATTTGGTTTGACGTTTGTTCATCGCTATTATCAAACCATTTTATTCCGGGACCCAAAATGTCGGAAAAAAATGTGGATAATAATCTTCAAAATCCGTCGCTTTTAGCTATTTTTTACAACAATGAAAGTTGTTTTAAAGCGCGAATGTTTTTTAACGAAAACTTGTCGATGGAATAGGATGCCTAATAATGATCATTAGAATACTCAGATATGATATAAAATGAAATAATTAGAACTTGTTTCAACGGACTCCGACACGTCTCAAAAGATAATCTTATTGCTTTCAAAAGATTTCATTGATACCAAAAGACGCAAATATTGTACCTAGGCATTGTATTTGATGTGGCATTTGTTCAACGCAATTATCGAACGGTTTTATTATGAGACCTAAAATACCGAAAAAACGTGGAGTCATGCATCTTTATAGCCTTATAGAGTTTATTGTTATAGGTCATAGCTCCATGCCTCACGTCCTATTTTTCTCCATTGAAATCGACCGGTGATTTTAATTTGCACTCGAATCCGCCCCAAATTATTCGTATGTATTTCAAACTATTCGTTCTATTAGGAGAATGAAATAAGGCAAATGATTAATTAATTTATCAATCCTCCGTATATTTTTATACTTTCCGGGAATAAACATTTTTGGAGCTCAAGTATTTCTTCATATTCAGGGTCTTTAACATGCTTAATTAATGAATAAACTACTCCATCTTAATTGTCCGGTAAATGACACATGAAACCAATATATTGAGCTCGGTATTGTATTGAAATGGGAATTTAAAAAAATTAAACTTCGATACTATTTCACATTTTGTTTTTTCAAGCTTTGATTGAATAACTCTTACAAATATTATACTCCGTAAAAAAAACAAATGATAGAGATTGTATTGGGATCAGGGGAAATTTAAACTTGATACATGTTCGGGATAAATTTCGCGTCCTCGGGATTACAACGTGGCAATTTACGGTCAAAAGGTCAAGGATGTAATACCCCGTATTTTTCAAATAGAATCACTATTTTAAACATTTATTTAAACCAAGTTTAACGTTTGAAAAATTATTTTCGTGAATAAAATATTTTATTTTCTTTAAATTAAAAATTATTCCGTTATAAAAACGTGAGAATTTATTTATCGAATTATTAAAAAATTTATCTTTCGTTAAATAAAGTTTTTTAAACTCGAAATTATTTTCAAATAAATGACCTGTTGTTTTGACTTTTTCTCGTCTCGTAAAAATTTAAAAATGATTTATCGAATTTTTAAAATAATAATTACTTATAACTTTTGTCCCGTAATACTCTTTATTGTCTATTTTACTTACCGTCTCACAATTCCTTTTTAAAAAAAACAAATTTTATGGATTCCATTATTTTAATTCCGTAATCTTATATTTTAACTTTTTAAGAAAGAAAGAAAGACTTTTATACGAGAAACGGACCGGAACACGATCCTAAAAACGTTGAGTCACTCCTAAAAATCCATATGTCATACCTAAAGTTCACGTGTCCCCTTGATTTCTATATATTCATGCATGTATGCCGTATATGCGTACGACTCTTCACAACTCATACACCTTGTTTCCTATAAATACTACCTTCCTACACACTAAATTTCCTACTACTACTTCTACTACTCAACGCTACTCCTACTATATATATACGGAGTACTTACTACGAGTAATCCTAACTACATACACTACATAGTTTACATTCCTACGTAATACTATAAATACTACTACTATATAATCTCACTACTACGTTACTACGTACTACTTCTATTTTACTATACTACGTACTATATACTATATTTACTCCCTCGTCCTTCTTTATAATTGGAGTATCGGGAATGAGGAGCTGCCCAATATTTGACGGAATAACTTTTCTAGAATCGTATTTGGGTCAAATTATTTCGATCAAAAATTCATTAAAAAGGGTGGAGGAGACGACTTTTCTTACGTATACCGTATTATTGACCCAGACGATCTTTAATTCTTAATAACGTTAATAAATACTCCGTAATAGCTATTAAGGTAACCAAACTTTTCTTCTAACAACATTTCTTATATATAAGTATATTATGTTAGTAATTTAATAAATTGCTTATTTAAATATTTAGGCTTGTTTGTACGACTAAATTACTTATGTATATATAAAAATATTACGTGATATTTTATTTGTGTTATATATTTTATTATGACTAAATTCAACTTGACTAAATTATCACTTGTTTAATTTATTTATTTATCACATTTACATTTCTGTCTATATGAAAAATTGAGAAAATGAATAAAAGAACTTAAATTAATAAGGGTTATTTAACAACAATAATACTAACTATAGGGTGTCTTCCCAAAATAATATCAATTTTAATAAATCTGAGAATAATACGTATTATTGAAGTAGTTAAACGAGAGTAGTATGGGTGACCGGTTACCTGTAGAACCCTTCCACCTTCCTTTTTCACCTTTAGATTTATTTAACGGCAATAATATCAACTATAGAGCGTCTTCCGAAAATAATTTCAATTTTAATAAGGGTTATTTAACAACATTAATACCAACTATAGGGCGTCTTCCCAAAATAATATCAATTTTAATAAATCTGAGAATAATACGTATTATTGAAGTAGTTAAACGAGAGTAGTATGGGTGACCGGTTACCTGTAGAACCCTTCCACCTTCCTTTTTCACCTTTAATTTTATTTAACGGCAATAATATCAACTATAGAGCGTCTTCCGAAAATAATTCCAATTTTAATAAATATGAGAATAATACATATTTTTGTAGTAGTTAAATCAGAGTAGTATAGATGACCAGTTAACGATAGAACTCGTTCACCTTGCTTTCTCGCCTTTAATTTGTTTAATGTTCACTCTTTTTCACTTACTCAGTATACAAGGCATTAAACGTCATTAACGTCTTCGGTCTTCCTCTTCCTTCAACCTCACCAAATCTGACTAACAACACAGTCCTACACCAAAATCAACACGTTAATCTAAACGAAACTTATAGAAAAAAACGGAAGAAGGATGAAGGGTAATGGAGAGAGAGGATGAAGGAGAAGAGTAAGGAGGAGTAGACTTGAGAAAACTGACCCGACCCGAATAAGCCAAACCGAAACCGACCCGACACCCGAACCGTAGCATGATTTTGACCCGAGCTAACCCGAAACTGACCCGACTATTATTATAGAAAATTAGTCGATATCCCTAAAAAGACCCGGGCCGAACCCGAAATTATCCGACCCGACCCGAAGTCAACCTGATTATTATAACCCGAAAGTGACCTGACCCGACACAGTTCACCCGTTATCCGTGTCTAAGGAGGAGGATGGAGGATAAGTAGCAGGTTAAATATTAATTAGGTGACCTGATGTAGCAGGTTATAAATTCACTTATACTACTCTTGTTTAACTACTCCAATAATACGTATTATTCTCGGATTTATTGAAATTGGTATTATTTTGGGAAGACGCCCTATAGTTGGTATTATTGTTGTTAAATAACCCTTTTAATAAATCTGAGAATAATACATATTTTTGGAGTAGTTAAATCAGAGTAGTATAGATGACCAGTTAACGATAGAACTCGTTCACCTTGCTTTTTCGCCTTTAATTTGTTTAATATTCACTCTTTTTCATTTACTCAGTAGACGAGGCATTAAACGTCATTAACGTCTTTGGTCTTCCTCTTCCTTCAACCTCACCAAAACTGACTAACAACAAAATCCTACACCAAAATCAACACGTTACTCTAAACGAAACTTATAGAAAAAAAAAACGAAAGAAGGATGAAGGTTAATGGAGAGAGAGGATGAAGGAGAAGAGTAAGGAGGAGTAGACTTGAGAAAATTGACCCGACCCGAATAAGCCAAACTGAAACCGACCCGACACCCGAACCGAAGCATGATTTTGACCCGAGCTAACACGAAACTGACCCGACTATTATTATAGAAAACTAGTCGATATCCTTAAAAAGGTTGAAAACAGCAAACCCGAGAATGACCCGAACCCGAAATTATCCGACCCGACCCGAAGTCAACCCGATTATTATAACCCGAAATTGATAACCCGAGAATGGCCCTGTGACCTGATGTAGCAGGTTATAAAGTCACTTATAATACTCTTGTTTAACTACTCCAATAATACGTATTATTCTCGAATTTATTGAAATTGATATTATTTTGGGAAGACGCTCTATAGTTGATATTATTTTTGTTAAATAACCCAATTAATAAAATTTACTTATATCATTTTCATTTTATTTTATTGATTTACTTCTATTTGATATGTATGTATATTCTATGTACTTTGTATCTTACATAATTATAATTCTGGTCGTATTAAATTTTCTTTAGTACTTTTACATTTGTTTATATATTATAAAAATGGAGTAGATTAGTAATTTGTAAAATGTTTTATTTTAATAAAATTTTACTTATTATTTTTAATTTAGTTAAAAATTTATAAATTTCGTTTTCTAAATAAATGGATTTATTTTATTCCGAAACTTTTACACGATATTTATAAATATTTAAAAAAATGATTTTACGTCAAATTTTGTAAATCGATTAAGTACAACTTAATTTATATTTTTCATAAACTTTTATATTTTTCAGAAACTATAAGTTTTAAAATAATATTTTATTATTATTATTATTATATTTTAAATTTTATTTTTATATATAAAACTTTATTTTAAAGAATTTACTATTTAAAAAATATTATACTATATTTGGGATATAATGTTTCGGGTGACACTTGAGGATTAAAGTGTAACGTTGTCACACTGAAAGTAAGTATTTGAGGATTTGACTGTTTAAAATGAGTCCGACCAATTATTGAAGGTCACCAAATAATGTACTACTTGTTCACGGGCGACTTTTATATAAAGTTTACGATGCGAGTCTGGGACGAATAGCTTGTGTTGGATTCTACCATGCGTGGTGTTTCGACTGCACTTGTAATGAAAAGCAGACTCGGAGGCTGCGGTCCGAGAGTCGACCTAGTGTTTAAGGTAGTCGTCCTACGGCAGTGAGTTCTGCGGTTCAAGAGTCTGCGTAGGGTATGTGGCGCACATATAGACAAGTACTTGATCAGTATTACCACCTAGGTAGCGGGGGCAGAACAGGATTCTGAAAACTGCGGGTTCCCTCTTGGTGATGCAGAGAATGTAATCATCAGCTTTCATTTCAGCCCAGAGCCCCGTTTCAATAAACGTATAATATAATAGAAGTTCGGGCCCAATTGAGCCTTATGGGTGAGATGTAAACTTCATAAGATCGGTTCGGTCTACGAGTTGGTAACACGGTTACTTCTATTGGTGAGATGCAAGCCAATATAGAGTAGCGGTGATACTAGGAGCCACGACTCGTGTGTTTATTCTCTGTTTACGTGAAAAATGATTTTAAAATCAAATGGCTGCCAATGTCCCATCTTTTAAACTTTACCGTTTTCATCACCTCACATGTTGGTTAATTGAGTTAAAGGAAACTATCTGTTACGTGATATCCATTAATATTTTTGTAAGCATATTATTTATTCACATGATTATCTTATGTGTATGAGGTGATATTAGATGAACGGTTTGGTTGTTGTCCCGCTCAGCGGTCTCTCTATTCTATATATTTGTGCAGGTATGGGGCGATGGGAAATGATCGAGTGAGAGAGATTTAATAATATGTTTGTATAAAATACAATCTATATTTGGTACTAAGTGAATCAAGACTATGTAATTAATAGTCGTTTGTTGTAAGGATCCGTAGCGATCCGGATTTATTTACACTCTGATATAATTTTAATTAAATGACTTAGATAACTTTCCGCATTATCTATTATTTTAAGTCATCAAAAATCCGGGTTGTTACAGTTGGTATCAGAGCGACCTTGTGACCGTAAGTGAGGATTGAGCTTCATTTACCTAACGAGGAGCGCGCCTGGGTAAACTTACTAAAATACTAATACAATAATAGATCATTAAAAAGAGAGATTCACTTAGAAACTATTAGGATCCTATTAAATAATTTATCGGGGTAGAATTGTCATTAAGTGGAAATACGATATCTACATGTATAATTGTTGATATGCTATCTGCGTAATTGTTTGTAAATTGATTGCCTAACCTTAGCCTATTGGCTAGTTTAAATTTATTTTGATCCATACTGACGGGGGTCGGCACCACAGGTATGGTCGGCAGCCGGCGGAGTCATGACCGAGTCGCCACCCCTCCAGCTAGGGACCACCGGCTCCCTCCAGCCGGAGGGAGGCCTTCGGTCTAGCTTGGGGTCCGGCGGCCGACCTCCATGTCTCGAGTCCTATAAATACCCCTAAGACATCCGTCTAGAAAGGGGACAGATCATTCACCAACATATCATTCACACAAGATATCTCTCTAGAAAGTTAAGTAATATCCTCCATAATCTTACCTCTACCCTCCAATCCACACCACTGACTTGAGCGTCGGAGAGGCAACCTCGGAATCCCTCCGAGGCCCTTGTTTGCTCCCTGTGCAGGTCCGGAACTCTGGGTTTCATAAGTCGGGAGAGGAGGATCGCCGGCCATACCCGGCGGGAGGCATACGATTGTTTGATACCCAAACAATTTGGCGCCGTCTGTGGGGACTTTGAACAAAAAAGGTCCTCGCTCTAAGAAAACAAAATCGTCAAAACATTACAATGACAACTCGCGACACCGCGGACACCCCTCCTGAGGCGGAAGCCGAGCTCGAGGTTGTGAGAACCTCCCCACCGGAGGACCAAGCCCGAGACAAGGACAAAGGCAAAGGCCACTTGGCCTCAACGTCCGCGCCAGCAGAGGTGCCCCCTGCAATCATTCCGTTGAACACTTTCACCCCCGAGCAGCTGTCAGCCACTCAGCTCTTCCTCGCTGCCCTTCTAGGGGCGACAACTCCGTCAACACCCGCCGCGCAGCGCGCGAAAGAAACCCCTCAGCCTGCCACCAGGATCTTCCAAAGGACCGACGTTTCGCCAAGGGAACTCTTCCCCGAACTGCCCAGGACGATGACGCTGGAAGAAAGGAAACAGCGATACCTGAAAAAAAGCAGGCACCTTGATGATGAGCGTATCAGGCTGCGTCGTCGCCGGCGAAAATACCGATCCAGGGATCCTTCGCCGGCCCGCCCAAGGACGGACTCAGGCACCCCGACACCACCCAATATCGGGAGGGAGAACAGCGAGTCCCCCACAAGTAGCAGGCGCCGCGAAAGGAGCCGAAGTCATAACCCGACCGTACATCACCGGCTGGGTCCAGGCACCCAAAAGGCCAGGAAAAGCCGCAGCCCCCTGAGGACGGTTCATCACCGCCTGGGCCAGAGAGAGAGAGATGGAAGGCCTACAAAAACCGTCCAAGACCGGCTAGGCCCTAGGGAACGTGAAAGAAGGTACGCCAGCCCCGAGGAACGAGGCACGGTATTCACCCGGCTGACGAGCAGCGTTGCCCGAGAAAACAGGTCCATACCTCAGGAGAAGTCCGACCAAGAGACGTTCGTGACATGCCGGTCTGGCAAAAACACGTCCACCTCCCACTAAGAAGGGGAGGGTGAATCGAAACTGACAACGCCCGGCGTAAAAACACAAAAGAGAGGACGGCCGACGGTATCGCCGTTTCACCCAGATATTACGGAGCACCCCATGCCCAGGGTTAAGATACCCAACATCCAGTTCGACGGAACCGCCGACCCGGAAGACCACTTGGCGACATACGAAAGTTATATGGCCATGTACGAGCTCGATGACGCGGTGTGGTGCCGGGTGTTCCCCACCACTCTCACAGGATACGCCCAATCATGGTTCCGGGGACTGCCCCGGGAATCCATTTGGAGTTTCAGAGACCTCAGCACGGCCTTCATAGACCAATATGCCGGAAGCCGGTGTAGGCAGATCGTGACGGTAGATCTAATGACCATGAAGCAAGGGCCAAAAGAAACCATCAGGGAGTATGTTAGAAGATTCGACTTAGAGTGCCAACAAATACGGACAATCGATGCGTCAACGGCCGCCTGCGCCCTGACCCATACGATGACAGAAGGGCCTCTCAAGAGCCACTTACTCAGAGAGAGACCTACCTCACTGGTCGAGGCCCGACGAATCGCGGAAGGATACATGAACGAAGAGGACTACAAAGCACGGGGTGAGGACCCATCACCCCCCAGGGTCCGACGTCCGCCTTTGGTGAGAGCCCGGAGCCCAACAGGCCAAAAGGAGCCCCAAAGAATACCGAATAGGAGCCGCGGGGAGAAAAGGTCGGAGGGAGGTCGCAGAGAAAGGTTTGACCGTTACACCGCGCTGACCCGGCCCCGGGCGGAAATTTACGAGATAGAGAAGAACAACAAAAAATGGGGAGTCCCACGTCCCATCAGACCCGGAGCGCACGCAGATCCGAAGAAATATTGCGCTTTTCACAGCCAGACGGGGCACACAACAGAAGAGTGTCGGAACCTGAAGGACGAAATTGAAGACCTCATACGCCGCGGCTCGTTGGCGGCATATGAAGCCAGAGGCCAGCGTGTCGCCGCCAATAACAGCACCGGCAACAGTTACGGCCAGGGTGCGGTTGCCGGCAATCCCAGGGAAAGAGCCGAGAAAGGAAAGGAACACAACGTCATCAATACGGTGGATAAAAGGGGGGAGGAAGCCGGGACCAGCAGGAGGCAGATCAAGAACCACTTGAGAGAGCTAACCCGACATATATGCTACGCCGGCAAGTCTAGGGAAAAGACCATCCCAACTCTCAGTGTCACGGCAGATGACTACAAGCGAGTGACCTACCCCCACAGTGACCCCCTGGTGTTGGCCGTCAAGATAGGCGACCACACGGTCAAAAGGTGCATGATAGACACGGGCGCCTACACTAACTTACTATACAAAGAAGCGTTCGAGCAAATGGGTTTCGGGAAACGTCATCTCAACCCAACGGCCGGCGCATTGTACGGGTTTTCGGGGACCGGAGTCGTTCCCATGGGAACTATCGACCTACCGGTCACGTTCGGGGAAGGAGTAGACGCCAAGACAACCACAGCCCAATTCGTAGTAGTCAACGCTAAATCCGCCTACAATGCGTTAATAGGCCGGATAACCCTGGATGGGATACATGCCTTGGTATCCATACGTGCCCTGACGCTGGCATACGTCACTAACAGGAACACCGAGGGAAAACTACACGGAGACTAGGGCTCCGCCAGAAGCTGTAACTCAGTAGCCCTCAAGCGATCCCAAGAAGAAATGAAAGGAAAGACAGCCGGCCCCCAAAACCCTTAGGATAAAGGGAACGAACGATCCCGACTCCGAGCGCATAGAGCCAGGCGGAGGGAGCATGGCGATAAACCTAGACCCGGGCCGGTCCGTCCTCATAGGAACCGACCTAGATCCCGGTTACCAAGAACGCCTCGTCAGCCTCCTAAAGGCTAACACCGACGTCTTCGCATACTCAGCTGATGAAATAACAGGGGTAGACCCGGAAGTAACGGTGCACAGGCTAAACGTCGATCTTGCTTTCCGACCAGTAAAGCAGAAGAAGAGAAGCATGTCGGCAGAGAAAGATGACGCCATCCGGTGTGAGGTCGACAAGCTGATAAAAGCCGGGTTCATAGAAACCTGCAACTACCCCGAGTGGCTGGTAAACGTGGTAATGGTGAGAAAGTCATCAGGCGCCTGGCGGATGTGCGTCGACTTAACCAACCTAAACAAAGCATGCCCAAAAGACTGCTACCTCTCCCAAGAATCGACCAACTAGTGGACGCCACCAGCGGACATACCATGCTAAGCTTTCTTGACGCCTTCTCCGGATACCATCAAGTCTTCTTGTGGGAACCAGACAGGGTCAAGTGCGCGTTTATTACCAGCGCCGGAACATTCATGTACAAAATGATGCCCTTCGGACTAAAAAACGCGGGTGCCACCTACCAGAGACTGGTAGACAAAATCTTCAAAGGTCAGAGAGGCAGGAACATGGAAATATACGTGGACGACGCGATCGTAAAGAGCAAAACAGACGGTGATCATCTCGACGATCTAAGGGAAACATTCCAATCGCTGAGAAAGTACAAAATGAAGTTGAACCCTCAGAAGTGCACATTCGGAGTAAGGTCCGGAAAATTCTTAGGCTTTCTAGTAAGCGCCAGAGGAATAGACGCCAACCCGGAAAAGGTCCAGGCAATCCAAGACCTACCGGAGCAAAAAACTATCAAAGATATACAGAGACTCACGGGAAGAATGGCAGCTCTAGCCCATTTCATCTCAAGGGCGGCCGATAAATCCACCCCTTTCTTTGGAGTGCTCAAAGGCAACAAACACTTCAAGTGGGGGGAGGAGCAAAGGACGGCGTTCGCTAACTTGAAAGAACACTTGAAGACCCTACCGACGCTGGCACGGCCCACCGAGGGTGAAAAGTTATACGTCTACATAGCTGTCACCAATGTCACAATAAGCGTCGTCATCCTCAGAGAGGAGGAGAAGGCCCAGCAACCGATATATTTCATCAGTCACGCGCTGGGCCCAGCAGAAAAAAATTATTCCATGGTAGAGAAGGCAGCATACGCCATAGTCGTGGCCGCCCGAAAGTTACGCCCCTACTTTGATGCACACCCGGTAACCGTCCTCACAAACATGCCCCTGGAGAAGGCACTGAAAAAATTTGAGAAGTCAGGACGAATGTTGAAATGGGCCGTGGAGCTAAGCGGTCTAGGGATCACCTACCAGTCGAGGACGGCGATAAAAGCCCAAGCGCTGGCGGACTTCATAGCCGAATGTTCCCACTCGGAGGACGACGACCCACCATCGGAGGCATGGGAGGTCTTCACCGATGGTTCGTCCACCAGCAACGGTTCCGGAGCCGGTGTCGTCTTAACAAGTCCCGACGGCGAAGAATTCGAACACGCACTAAGGTTTACTTTTCAGGCGTCCAACAATGAAGCCGAATACGAAGCTGTGTTAGCCGGTATCCACCTGGCCCGAGCGGCCGGAGCCAAACGAATTGTACTATCAACTGACTCACAACTGGTGGTGAACCAGATTAACGGGGAGTACGAAGCCAGGGAGCCCTCGATGGCACTCTACCTAAAGAAAGTGAAAGAAAAGTTATCCCAACTCCAATCATACGAGATCAAGCAAGTGCCTAGGTCCCAGAATAACCGGGCAGACGCATTGTCAAAACTCGCAAGCTCGAGCTTACAGGATATTAGACGCTCGGTCTAGGTAGACGTCCGGCAGGAAAAAAGCATCGCAGTGTCCGAAGACGGCCATGACGGCGTCCTCAACATAGAGCTCAAAAGCGATAACGATTGGCGGACACCCATCATCGAGTATATCCTGAGCAAACAACTGCCAAAAGACCCCGCCACAGCTAAACGAATGCCCACAACAGCCGCAAGATACATGATATTGGACGAACAGCTATACAAGAAAGGGACAGCTGCTCCAATACTAAGATGCTTGAAACCAGAGGAGGCGACAGAAGTGCTGGACGACATCCACTCGGGGATGTGCGGACACCATATAAGAGGCAGGAACCTAGCGCATAAAGCGGTCAGAGCAGGCTACTACTGGCCAACCGCCATACACAACGCTCGAGAACTAACCAAAAAGTGCAGAAATTGCCAAATCCATTCACCAGTAATCCACGTGCCGGCAAGGGACCTACAGCCCATCCTGAGCCCTATCCCCTTCGCCCAATGGGGTATGGATATACTAGAACCCTTCCCTACAGCAACCGGGAACAGGAAGTTCGTAATTGTGGCAGTGGATTATTTCTCAAAATGGATAGAAGCGGAAGCCGTCCCTAATATCACGGAACCGGCCGTGCGCAAAATGATATGGCGGAACGTCATAACCCGATTCGGTGTACCTAAGGTACTGGTCTTCGATCATGGCCGGCAATTCGATAACCCTCCATTAAGAGAATGGCTAGGAGGATTTGGAACTGCGGTGGCATAGTCAGCCGTCTGCCACCCACAAACCAACGGTCAGGCCGAGGCGGCCAACAAACAAATCCTCAACGGACTAAGAAAGATGCTGGAGGACCTAAAAGGGAGATGGGCAGATGAGTTACCAAGTGTCCTGTGGTCCCTAAGAACGACGCAGAAGGCGGCAACAGGACACTCGTCGTTCGGCCTAGTATATGGGGCAGAAGCCCTCCTCCCCATAGAAACGCGCCTTCCCTCCGCCCGTAGCAAATACTATGAGGGCGGCAGGAATGAGACGGCCATGGAAGAAGCCTTGGACCTGGTGGAGGAAACCAGGGAGGAGGCGCGCGTAAACTTAGTAGCATATCAACAACGCATGAGAAAGGCCTACAACCAGAGGGTAAACCACCGAAGGTTCCAGATGGGTGACTTAGTCCTGAGGAAATCCGCGGCAGTCGGCAAGGCAAACGAACACGGAAAGCTCAACGCCAACTGGGAAGGGCCATACGAGATCACTAAGGTCCTAGGACCAAGTACTTACAAGCTAAAAGAAAGAGAAGGACGGGACTTACCGTCACACTGGAACGCCGACACCGTCAGGAGGTACTACGTATGAGCGAGCGGACGAAATGTTGCACTGAACCTCGGCAGGGTACCATCGGGCCTGTCGACGACCCTGCCACCAGAAACTTGTAAAAATTTTAATAAGGAGGCTCTGTTTGCTATCTACTTGCTCCCCGTTCACTATGTTCTCGACCAGCAAGCAGGGGGCAATAAGGGGGGGAGCCCCTATTCGCCTATCGCCAAGAATGGACCCCCCACCAACAGTCGAGAACCGACTGTGGCCTGACCACAGCCGGCCTACCGACCAAACCTCCCCCACCCATAGTGTGGGGGCATAAGTCGGGAACCGACTGTGGCCTGACCACAGCCGGCCTACCGACCAAACCTCCCCGCCCATAGTGTGGGGGCATAAGTCGGGAACCGACTGTGGCCTGACCACAGCCGGCCTACCGACCAAACCTCCCCCACCCATAGTGTGGGCGCATAAGTCGGGAACCGACTGTGGCCTGACCACAACCGGCCTACCGACCAAATCTCCCCCACCCATAGTGTGGGGGCATAAGTCGGGAACCGAATGTGGCCTGACCACAGCCGGCCTACCGACCAAACCTCCCCCACCCATAGTGTGGGGGCATAAGTCGGGAACCGACTGTGGCCTGACCACAGCCGGCCTACCGACCAAATCTCCCCCACCCATAGTGTGGGGGCATAAGTCGGGAACCGACTGTGGCTTGACCACAGCCGGCCTACCGACCAAACCTCCCCCACCCATAGTGTGGGGGCATAAGTCGGTCCCCGACTGTGGCCTGACCACAGTCGGCCTACCGACCAAATCTCCCCCACCCATAGTGTGGGGGCATAAGTCGGGAACCGACTGTGGCCTGACCACAACCGGCCTACCGACCAAACCTCCCCCACCCATAGTGTGGGGGCATAAGTCGGGAACCGACTGTGGCCTGACCACAGCCGGCCTACCGACCAAACCTCTCCCACCCATAGTGTGGGGGCATAAGTCGGGAACCGACTGTGGCCTGACCACAGCCGGCCTACCGACCAAACCTCCCCCACCCATAGTGTGGGGGCATAAGTCGGGAACCGACTGTGGCCTGACCACAGCCGGCCTACCGACCAAATCTCCTCCACCCAGTGTGGGGGCATAAGTCGGGAACCGACTGTGTCCTGACCACAGCCGGCCTACCGACCAAACCTCCCCCACCCATAGTGTGGGGGCATAAGTCGGGAACCGACTGTGGCCTGACCACAGCCGGCCTACCGACCAAACCTCCCCCACCCATAGTGTGGGGGCATAAGTCGGGAACCGACTGTGGCCTGACCACAGCCGGCCTACCGACCAAATCTCCCCCACCCAGTGTGGGGGCATAAGTCGGGAACCGACTGTGGCCTGACCACAGCCGGCCTACCGACCAAACCTCCCCCACCCATAGTGTGGGGGCATAAGTCGGGAACCGACTGTGGCCTGACCACAGCCGGCCTACCGGCCAAATCTCCCCCACCCAGAGTGGGGGCATAAGTCGGGAACCGACTGTGGCCTGACCACAGCCGGCCTACCGACCAAATCTCCCCCACCCATGGTGTGGGGGCATAAGTCGGGAACCGACTGTGGCCTGACCACAGCCGGCCTACCGACCAAATCTCCCCCACCCAGAGTGTGGAGACATAAGTCGGGAACCGACTGAATCTCCCCCACCCAGAGTGTGGGGCAAGGAGTGTTGCAATAAAGCATGATAAAAACAGAAAATAATATAGCAAGACAATGATAAAAACAGAAAATAAAAAGCGTCAGAAGCGCCAGGCGTTTGTTACAACAAGGAGTCAAAACAAGGCTACAGCAATCCAAAGATCGGCAGCCGTCCCCAAAGGATCAAGCGCCACCTACAAACAGAACAAAAAGGAATACAAAGGATAGAGCATGGAGGGCAAGCCTATGCCTAAACCTCAAGACGGTAGGTGCGAGGAGATCCACAAAAAGCCTCAAGAGGGGGCAGAGGAGTTAGCAGTATCTGCCGGCTCATCTGCCACCCCCTCATCTCCCTCCCTGAGGGTACATGAGGCACAGGAGGACGACGGCCCGAGTTCCTATTTAGGAGAGGAAGGAGGCTCGGCCGCCGGCGACCCACCCTCACGTTCATCCTCCTCCGCTTGAAGGCGCTGATATATCGGATTATACCGGCCAAAGTCGAAACCTGGATCGTACTCAAGAAGGGCCTTGGACGTCAATTCAACAACGGCATTCATTCCCTCAAGAAAAGTTGCGTCACCTTCCTTCGCCAAGTTGGCAATCTCCCCAGACTTCTTCTCCAATTCCTGATCAGCGGCCCCAACTTCGACTGAAGAGACTCCATATCAGCACGAGCCGCCTGCAATTGCCCCTCCAGATCCCTCTTGAGCGACTCGCAGGAGGAATGGACCCCCCGGAGAGTCTCCAATTCCTTGCGACCGGTCACCTCCTTCTCCTCAGCCTCCAACCTTAGCTTCTTCTCCGACTCCAGCTTCGCCTCAGCCGCCGACCTTAATTGCTTTTCCAATTCCAGCTTCAACTCTGCCTCCTGCAAGCGAGACATCAGCCTCGCGCCCTCCTCCGCCGCCTTCTTGATCTTGATACTGGCTTGGACGACCTTAGACAAATCCTCCCCCAGGCCACGATAGACGGTATCCAGTTGGGCAAGAGTTTGAATCCGGTCAACAGGCGAAACGTCTCCCTCCAACATCCTGTAAAAAGAAAGGTCGGACAAGGAGGGGAGAGGCGCATCCACGGCGGCGGCAACGTCGCGCATAGTTTCCCGGTCCTGAGAAGCCTCCAGGCAGGCAGCCGCCTCCCGGAATCCGGAGGATGGCTCGGCAACCGCCCCTTGTTCAGGAAGAGCCGCAATAGTGACAACCGGCGAGCTCGTAGTCCTTGGGGAGGTGACAACCTCGGAAGCCCCGACATCAACCTGCGAGCCGGCCACACTCATGGCCCCCTCAGGATCAACAGAGGGGCCCACGGCCTGCCTCTTGGGAGGAGGAGCCCCACCGAACGACGACGCCGCCCTCCTCAGCCTGGAAAGCCTCGACTTCTGGTGAGTCATAATGGTTAAATGGTCCAACGGGGGAGCCGGCGGCGTAGTAATGAGAGGACGGAGGGAAGGATCCAACCCCAGTGAGTCAATCTCCTCAGGCGTCCAAGTAGCCGACCTGTTGTCTGCAAAGTTAGGCAGAAAAATGGGCAGAGGGTTGAGGGTCTCAGAGCTATCAAGAAAGGTAGACAACACAAGTGAATAAGTAGGTCGCCAGATACCTGAGCCGGCGACAGGGACGCTCATGCCCACCCGTTCCAGAAAATCATTCCTCGTGATCAGATCATAGTGAGGAAGCCATATTGAAGGAGCGGCCACCCTCTCCTTGCCTGACCACTTCATAACGGCAGGAAAGGCGGCGACAACTTCCCTATCCGACTGCCCCAAGCCGGACTCCCTCAAATCCAAACAACTCCCCATCTCCTTATCACTTTCCAGATTGACGCGTACATCCGACTGGAAAAACCGGGGGACGGCCCAGGTCTTATCCGAACGCACATACAAGAAAGCACCTTTCCACTTGTGACAGTTCGAGAGGATGGGATAAGAAGTGACATACTTGCCTCGCCGGCCAAGGGCCCAGTAAGAAGACGACGACGCCTTAAGACGCACCATGAACCTAAACGCCTCCACCGAAGGCCTCCACTTCCTAAACCGGCACACCCAGCAAAATGAGATGATGGCACGAAAAGATTGAGGAGTCAGCTGACCCAGCGCCAACCTCATACGACATAATACCGCCTCCACAAAAGGGTCGAGGGGAAAACGGAGGCTGAACTTCAGAGATTCCACGGATACTCCGACACATCCCTCCGGAGGAGAGCAAATGGACTGGCCCGGGTCCGGCAGCAAGTATTCATAACCCTCCCCGAGAGGGTAGAGTTCTTTAGCAGCATCAAGACCCCCGACATCAAGGACCTTCTGACGCCAACCCTTATCGATCAAGGTACTGGCGTGAAGGAGAGGACGACGGTTGCTCTCAACACCCTTCCGTCTCCGGCTCCACCGGCCCGGAAACAGAGGCCGAAAGACGGGGAGAAGACGCCCCCGCCCCAGAAGAGTCCCCCAAACAAGAATCCCCTTTCTGAAAACGGCGGCGCAAAACCATGGAGCTGCCGACGACAACATTCCCCCCAGAAGCGCCGGATGGCGGCAACTCTTCGCCACCCCTCGCAAGAGTGGAAGACCCCCCGGCAGAAATGCGCAAAGCCCGGATGGGCTCCGCATAAACAGGCTCCACCTCCTCTACAGACTCCCCCGACGAAGAATCGCCGGCCCCTCCGACGGACCCACTACCCTGGGTCCCGTCACGCTCCGACATCCCCGACTCATCCTCTACCTCAAAACGAACGTGCCGGGAACGGGTGGACATGATGCGAGAGCAAAGGAATAAACGAAAGATGAGAGACAGAAAACTAACCTAGAAAAGCCGGCAAAAAACTAGGACTCCCGCGGCAGGAGACGGCGACTAAATCGGAGACGAAAGGAAAGTAAGCGGTTTTGCTCTACACTTAGTGAGAGAGTGAAATGGCAAATGAGGGGCAAATGAGAGGGGGAGCCCCTATTTATATGAAGAACGCCTCCTAGGGCCACCCACCAGATTAACTGACAAGGGGCAAGTGGCATTCAATGCAACAACAAAAATACAGAATACGAAAAGACAACACAAAAAGAGACAGACAAGTGGGAAAGCGTGACTTAGGGCGCAAAGTACGAAAATTCGCATTCAATAAACAAAGTCAACATACACAGGATAAGGGAACCGGCAACCGAGTAATACAACATCAATAAAAGAAAGGGCCGGTAACCCCCAAAATTACACAGAAAACTACCTAAAACAAGATAAGAGCCGAATACACCGCCTTTCCACCTACTAGCCCCAACCGACAAAACGAGGCACCCTCCGGACCCATGCCACCCAGAAAACCTCACTCCATATCCTCCCCCTCGGTGTCCTCGTCAGGAAGAGAGGAGTCCGAGGTAGCAGGGGAAGAGGAGGAGGCAGGAGAGGGAGGGGGGGGGGGGCACGAATCCCGCGAAGGGTGTCGAAACCCTCCGCCATCTCACCCGATGAATCACTAGGGCAGAGAGGACCGCCCATCCAGGATGGCCCGGACGAATGGCTGCTCGGAAAAGAGGAGCCGGAGGGACTGCTCGACGACGGACAATCCGGATCGATGTCCGGTTCAGAAACGCCGAAGTGCACCCTGGTACGCCGGCGAGGGCGATCATAATCATCACGGGGAGAACGCCCTGCAATCCCCGTAGTAGGGGGAGGAGCAGGAGGGGCAGCAGGAGGGGCAGCTTCAACAGGCACCGGTGGACGGTAGGGTGGCCCCCGAGAAATCCAGCGCCCATACTTAGGCTTCGAACCCTCCGGATAGGGGGAACGTTTCCTGCGCCGGACAGGACTGCTCGGATGCACCACGGCGGAGGGTGGAGAATTGCTGCCAGAAGAGGACGACATGAGTAAGTTAGAATTCTCAAAGAATGGGGATGAGAAAATGATGCCAAAAATGGCAAAAAATGAAGACCTTATATAGGGGAGCTAAACCATGCATGCACACCATTAAATGCATGCAACCACCAAAGCAATCTAGGGAAATCAAAAGCCATCATTACCTCTACACGCAACCTAGGCTAATAGGGAAGGCGAGCGGATTGCACGCAAACCAACACCGACCCTGCGGCACCTCGCCCAGGAACTATTCACTGAAAGCGGCCCACGATGACCCCGGGCGGACATCCAGTGAGGGGCAATTGACGGGGGTCGGCACCACAGGTATGGTCGGCAGCCGGCGGAGTCATGACCGAGTCGCCACCCTTCCAGCTAGGGCCCACCGGCTCCCTCCAGCCGGAGGGAGGCCTTCGGTCTAGCTTGGGGTCCGGCGGCCGACCTCCATGTCTCGAGTCCTATAAATACCCCTAAGACATCCGTCTAGAAGGGGGACAGATCATTCACCAACATATCATTCACACAAGATATCTCTCTAGAAAGTTAAGTAATATCCTCCATAATCTTACCTCTACCCTCCAATCCACACCACTGACTTGAGCGTCGGAGAGGCAACCTCGGAGTCCCTGATAAGTGTCGTTTGTAGTGCCTAATTGCTGTGTTTTGGTCCCATTTTCCTTGTGGAATCGCTCCTTTGGAGCAGTTTATGGGCTACTTATGCTTCCTTTAGTTCGTTTCAGGTTCCCGAGACCGTTCATGAAGAGTAGGAGCGATTCCGACTCAATACATACACATTTTGGAGCCAACGAAGCTAAGGAAAGATGACTCGATGCCTTGGAATCGACCCCGAGACCTTGGGACCCAATCCCGAGCCTTCGAGACCCGATCCCGAGTCCCGAGAATCGATGGGAAGTCCATGAGAACCAAGGAGGGACCAAATAGTTCAAATTGGAGGCCTACAAGACTCTTCCCGGACGGGTATGGCCTCATCCCGTCCGGGATGAAGGAGGAACGAAGTGCAGCTACTGGGGGCTGTTCCGGATCGGGAACATAAAATCTCGATCGGGAATTCTCATAATCCCGATCGGGAATTTCTTTCCCAACCGGGAAAAGCTCCAGCTCGCCCGCCTTCAATTCTTTTCTTCTCCTTTCCATTTGTAACCCTATATATACCCCCCTCTTGTATTAAGACACCAGGTTAGGTTATCTCCTTAAAACCCTAGACTACTTTAGGTTAGATTAGATGAGATTAGTGTAGATTAGTCGATAATTAGTAGTTAATCTTAGATTAGTACTTGTATTAAGGGAATTCTTCAAGATCTTCTCCAAGCTTGACAACCTTGGATGTTTGTTTTGGGTTTTCTTCATTAATGCAAGTTTTGTTCTTTCTCCTTCATTAGTTTGGTATAATCTCTTCCTTTTCCTCTTAATCTTTATTTATGTTATTCAAGTTTCAATCTTTGATTGTAGTTAATAGTTTTCACTAGTTTGTTTATGTTTGTTTTGTTTCTTATGATGATTCTCCATGTTAGTGTTAGTTTTCCTTTAGATATGTTAGAGTAGTGTTCTTGCTAGGGTTAGTAAGGTGATTAGGGTGTTAATTGGGTGATTAAGGGTTGGTTAGAGATGTTGGTGGAAGATTTGGGTTTCCTCTTGTTTGATGCACATCACATGTTTGTGGAATTGCTTGAATGACTAAGTATGTACGAATGCTTGTTTTCTTGCCTTTCTTTTGTGGGTGTTAGTTTGTTGTGGGTTCGGTCCCCTCATTAAGTTGCGAGAGCCCGGTGAGGACGACCCCTAGGCCGGTCTAAGTAGCGAGAGCCCGGATTCGACCTAGGACTATAGCGCGCTAGAACCCCGTTTGTGTTGTGTACCGCCGAGATGGGTTTTAGGTGGAACCTCTAGGTGAGTCTAAGTTGCGAGAGCCCGGACCAACCTAGATTACCCTACTACCTCCTTCACTCTAGTCCTCCCTTGACCATTCCGTTACCCCTTTGACCCCGACCTAATCTTAGCCCGTTTTCCTTAGTTGTTCTTCTTAGTCCTAGTCTAGCCTTCTCCCCCTCTATCATTCTTTAGTGTAGCTCGTTGACTTAGTCTAGTATTTGGGCCGACCTAGTCTAGACGCCTCTTACCGTCCCCGTGGATTCGACCCGACTTACCCTATCTACCCTAGTTAGGTTAGCCGGTTATATTATTGTTGGCTAGGGACGTGACGAATCCCTTACCATCAATTTGGCGCCGTTGCCGGGGACGGTGCTAGTTTGGACTTTGTTTTCCTATTTGCTTGACTTTGTCTTTGTGTTTGTGTTTTCTTTTTTCTTTTGGTTACTTTGCTTCTTGTGTGTGTGGTTTATTTCTCTCTTGTCTAGTGCCCAAAAAGCACTAGACTTTTCACGTTTGTTCTTAGTCTACAGTTTGTGCTTAGAGGTGGTGATTATCTTCTTCTTGCAACTTAGAGCCGCTTAAACGGACGGTTGCTAGGATGAGTGGTTTCCAACCGGGTATGGACTACGATTTTCGGGCAAGCATGGGGTTTGATATAAACTCCACACACATAGAAGCCGATATGAGCTACCACTCTTCTTCCATGAACCAAGGGTATGACATGACGTCCCCCTACCACTATCAAGCTTCTTGGGGTAATCAAGATGGGTATGATCCTCAAGAGTATGAAAATGGCTACCAACAAGTGAACG
Organism: Agrostemma githago; assembly: GCA_958450325.1. NCBI lineage: Eukaryota > Viridiplantae > Streptophyta > Magnoliopsida > Caryophyllales > Caryophyllaceae > Agrostemma > Agrostemma githago. The sequence continues at coordinate 53,606,758 of OY288259.1, read as the reverse complement.
ATTACAAATCCTACGATCATGGTAACTATTACTCGAGTTATGATTGTGAGCCCACCATGTACACTCAAGATTCACCTTGTGGAAGCCAATACCACCAAGACCCACAATATTACCCTCCACCCCAACCACAATATGAACCCTATGACCCACAATACTACCAATCATCCCAACCTTGCTACCAAAAATATGATGCCCCACCCCTTGGGCATCATCAAGATTTTCAAGGAGCTTTACAAGACTCCAATGACCACCAATCGCTAAACTTGGAGTTGCATCAATCGATTCTTCAAATGCAAAAAGACCGACAAGAAATGGCCATCCAAACGAAAAAGAATTATAAACTCTTGGCCAAGCTCCAAAGGGAATTTGAAGAACTTCAATCGTCTACCCAAAAAGAGACGAATGAGGATGTGACCCTTGGTGAAGGCATTCTTGGTGAGGAATTGGAGGAGGATAGTGAGTGGGATGGTTTGGTGGAGTTTGTAGAGTTGTTGGGTGAGATTGTTAGCCTCGAGTTGCCCTTGTGCGATAATTTGGATATGCATCAAGAGCCCCTTGCTAGTACACCGAGAGATGGTTCGGAAGAGATTGAAACCGCCGGTAGAAGTTTCGATTCTCTCCTCCATGATGATGTGGGGCCGAGTGATGAAGATGGGGAACCACAACTTGAGGCAAGTGTGGGGGTGTGCAACGAGGAAGTGAGGCCAAAACCGCTTTTTGTGCCTTGTTTCTTGGAGGTGAAGCTTGCTTGTGATTGGAGGCAATGCTTAAGGAAGAAGAGTTTGGTGAAGCTCGTAGGATGGAGAGACCCCGGAGACAACTTTGAAGATGATGTCGGGTCTTGGGAATCCTACTTCTTGCCTCCTCCTTGGAGGCCGTGGAGGTCGGTTAAGCTCGAACGCTTCTTGGGCCTTCACTACGATGTCGGTAGCGTGTTCGACTTTCTCCTCCATGCCCTTGAGGGCTACGGTTGAAGAATGGAGTCCACCATCCTAGGTTTGACGGAGTTCCTAAAAGAACCGTCATGTTGTATATTCCCCTCCTCTCTTCTTTAGAGTACTTGTGCTTGTAATTGTGTTTTATCTCTTGATTTTGGTAGTTTTGGGATATTCTTGTAATTGATTTGGTATTTTGATGAGCAATGTGAGGGAGTGAGTTTGATGTTGTGTTTGAGTTTATTGTGATAGGTGAAGTGAAGGTGACTCCTAGAAAGGAGTGGTCGATGATGGAGTTTGGTTTGCGAGCGAGGAAGTCGGTTTTTGAAGCTTTGATGAGCTTTTGGGCTTGGGGAAGCAAAGAAGACTCATCCCGACCGGGAAGAGGGCTTCCCGATAGGTAAGGATGAAGAATCCCGATCGGGAAGGAGCCATCCCGATCGGGATGAAGGTGCCTGAAATCGGATTCACTGGAGTGCGTTCCCGACCGGGACGAGGGCTTCCCGATCGGGAAGGGTTTTTCAACCCGATCGGGACCATCCATCCCGACCGGGATGGTCCATTTGTCTTCACCCATCCATTATGCCCCCTCCCAACCTCCCTACTCCTCCTTACTCCTATCATATGACCCGTACACCTCACTTTACACACCGAGATCCACATCAAATCCCACCCCCTACCATTACTACCCCAACCATGCGGTTTTATCAAGCTTGAAGGAGGATGACAACGAAGACAACAAGCAAAGCACCTATATTGATCATTGAGACGATGGAGCAAGTGAGTTGCTAACCGGTCGGTACGGCAACTATCCTTTCTTTTCCGTCTTTTATTGCTTGTTTTTCTCTTGTTTGCCCCCTTCCCCTTGAGTCATGGTACCTTGGTGGCCTTCGAGGCCTCGGTAGTTGTTGCTCCCGACTCTCGATGATGTGACTACATCGAGAGTCATTTCAAAATCCAAATTTTACAAGTTTTTCACTTTCTTTTTTTGAGGATTTAGTCGGATTTAGGCGGAATCCGGGCTAGGTGACTTGATTACACCTAGCCCTCCCCTCCCATTTCCTTTTATTTCCTTCTTTTTATTTTCTTCCCCCATCCATATCTTTTTCTTGTCTCGGCCCATGGTGACTTGACTACACCCCGGCCGGACGCCTTCTACCTTTTTCTTCACCTTATTTTTGATTTTTAGCTTTATTTTCGTAGTTTCTTTTCTTTTCTTTTGTCTCTCCGCACCCTACGATCGAGCATGAGGACATGGCTCGATTTAAGTGTGGGGGAGCGATATTCTAGTATAGTTAGTTTTATTTTCGTAGTTTTTCCGAAAAAATCTTTAAAAACCATAAAAATTTGAAAAAATTTCATAAAAATCAAAAAGATTTTTCTTTTGTGTGTTTTCATTTTGTGTCTTTGTGTCGTATATTTGTTTTTGTGCGTGTTTTGCCTCCCTTTGTCCTTATAGGTTACTTTAATCGTCAATGACTTTGGAAAGCTCTAAAGACTTCCGGTAACATCTTATCCCTTTTTATTCTTTATCTCTTACGGAGTTTGGAGGAGATTGTGATGTTGTGTGCTCGGGTGGAGCTTTGTGCATATTGGTGGGTGATTTGGTGACTTGTTTGGATGATCGGGGTGGTGTTTGTGTTGTGTTTGTGTTTGTTTTGTTTTGTTCTTGTTTTGTTGCTTTTGTTTCTTTTTCTTTCGTTCGTTTTCATCATGTCTTCATTTTGAGTTGTGTTGTGTGTCTTGTGCGTAAACCGTTTTCGAAAACCCGGTTTAGTGTCTAGTGTGTGAGTGTCTATTTTCCCTTCCTAGTTGTATAAATCGAGTTGTGGACTTTAATCTAGTAGAATGACCCTAAATCAATGAGTTCGTTGGTCCTTTACCTTGAGTCCACCTAGCTTACTAGGGATTTACTACGGGATTTGCACCTTTGACCATTATGACCACCCACGGTGTGAAAAGGCCTTGGTTACCGAGTCTCGTCCCTTAGGTGACCGTGTTTAGGATCGTTTGGTTAGTCTAAGTTTTCTCCACTTTTTGTGGGTTTGAAAGGGAATGCGCAACCCCGACTTACCCATTTCCCTACCATCTCACACATATCCGCACAATAACTTGCAATTTGTTGATTCTCTCTTTCTTGAGTGTCGAGAAATGCCAAAAATGCCAAATCTTGCCAAAAAGGGCAAAGAAAAGAAAAGAAAGAAAAATGAAAGAAAGAAAAGAAATGAAGAAAATGAAAAGGCACAAAAGCCAAAAAGAAAATAGAAAAGAAGAAAAAGAATGGCATGACGACAAACAAATCAAAATATCGAAAAGAAAAAAAAAATGCCAAAAGAAAACCCGTCTCACAAAAAGAAATCTCCACAAAAATAAGCCTTTTTCCGACTTTTGCCGTGAAGAGCCTACCAAAGGACCGAGTCCCGAGGAAGGATGATAGCGGCATTAGTCGGTCTTCCCTCATTTTGCGTATTTCCACCTTTTTACTTGGACTAGTTAGGCGGTCTTGGACACGGGACGACCCTCTCGGCTCACGCTAAAGGGGGCGGGGTCTCACTTACCTACAGTGTCGACTAACACCGAGGTTCCTCACTTTTCCACTCCGCCGATCGTCCCGTAGTACGTTTTTAGAAAGTTAGGAGGACCTAGGTAAGTTACCAACGTTTTTGTTGCTTTATCGTCATACTATTAGGGTTTAGTTCACCTTGGTTTGTATGTCTAGCTTGGGAACGTTGTCACTTGCCTCGAGTCTTAAACCGGTGTTTCATTCACCGCTTTTTGAGGGAAGCGGTATTTCTTTTGTTTTGGGTGCAACCATTTATGTGTTTGTTTGTGTGTTTGTTTGTTTGTGTGTTTTGTGTCCGGTTGCATCCACAGTTTTGTCGCAAGACCCAACTTGCCTTGCGGAGTGCACTTGTCCTCTAAGTGCACTCGCTTGAGTTGAAGGGGCGTAGGGTGCGCTAATACCCATTCGGCTAGTGTAGTAGTTAGTATGTGCTTACTTGAGGGCGAGTAAGGGTTAAGTGTGGGGGAGTTGATAAGTGTCGTTTGTAGTGCCTAATTGCTGTGTTTTGGTCCCATTTTCCTTGTGGAATCGCTCCTTTGGAGCGGTTTATGGGCTACTTATGCTTCCTTTAGTTCGTTTCAGGTTCCCGAGACCGTTCATGAAGAGTAGGAGCGATTCCGACTTCATGAAGAGTAGGAGCGATTCCGACTCAATACATACACATTTTGGAGCCAACGAAGCTAAGGAAAGATGACTCGATGCCTTGGAATCGACCCCGAGACCTTGGGACCCAATCCCGAGCCTTCGAGACCCGATCCCGAGTCCCGAGAATCGATGGGAAGTCCATGAGAACCAAGGAGGGACCAAATAGTTCAAATTGGAGGCCTACAAGACTCTTCCCGGACGGGTATGGCCTCATCCCGTCCGGGATGAAGGAGGAACGAAGTGCAGCTACTGGGGGCTGTTCCGGATCGGGAACATAAAATCCCGATCGGGAATTCTCATAATCCCGATCGGGAATTTCTTTCCCAACCGGGAAAAGCTCCAGCTCGCCCGCCTTCAATTCTTTTCTTCTCCTTTCCATTTGTAACCCTATATATACCCCCCTCTTGTATTAAGACACCAGGTTAGGTTATCTCCTTAAAACCCTAGACTACTTTAGGTTAGATTAGATGAGATTAGTGTAGATTAGTCGATAATTAGTAGTTAATCTTAGATTAGTACTTGTATTAAGGGAATTCTTCAAGATCTTCTCCAAGCTTGACAACCTTGGATGTTTGTTTTGGGTTTTCTTCATTAATGCAAGTTTTGTTCTTTCTCCTTCATTAGTTTGGTATAATCTCTTCCTTTTCCTCTTAATCTTTATTTATGTTATTCAAGTTTCAATCTTTGATTGTAGTTAATAGTTTTCACTAGTTTGTTTATGTTTGTTTTGTTTCTTATGATGATTCTCCATGTTAGTGTTAGTTTTCCTTTAGATATGTTAGAGTAGTGTTCTTGCTAGGGTTAGTAAGGTGATTAGGGTGTTAATTGGGTGATTAAGGGTTGGTTAGAGATGTTGGTGGAAGATTTGGGTTTCCTCTTGTTTGATGCACATCACATGTTTGTGGAATTGCTTGAATGACTAAGTATGTACGAATGCTTGTTTTCTTGCCTTTCTTTTGTGGGTGTTAGTTTGTTGTGGGTTCGGTCCCCTCATTAAGTTGCGAGAGCCCGGTGAGGACGACCCCTAGGCCGGTCTAAGTAGCGAGAGCCCGGATTCGACCTAGGACTATAGCGCGCTAGAACCCCGTTTGTGTTGTGTACCGCCGAGATGGGTTTTAGGTGGAACCTCTAGGTGAGTCTAAGTTGCGAGAGCCCGGACCAACCTAGATTACCCTACTACCTCCTTCACTCTAGTCCTCCCTTGACCATTCCGTTACCCCTTTGACCCCGACCTAATCTTAGCCCGTTTTCCTTAGTTGTTCTTCTTAGTCCTAGTCTAGCCTTCTCCCCCTCTATCATTCTTTAGTGTAGCTCGTTGACTTAGTCTAGTATTTGGGCCGACCTAGTCTAGACGCCTCTTACCGTCCCCGTGGATTCGACCCGACTTACCCTATCTACCCTAGTTAGGTTAGCCGGTTATATTATTGTTGGCTAGGGACGTGACGAATCCCTTACCATCAATCCCTCCGAGGCCCTTGTTTGCTCCCTGTGCAGGTCCGGAACTCTGGGTTTCATAAGTCGGGAGAGGAGGATCGCCGGCCATACCCGGCGGGAGGCATACGATTGTTTGATACCCAAACACATACGATGGCTAAGAAGGAAGACGTTGACACTCAGAGCCATCAATCGCTCAAGACCTGGACATCCGCATTATGGGAAATCAGCGAAGGCTTATCCAAATCAACTATAAGAGCCAAGTCAAACTGAATCACATTGAAGAATCAAGTCAAGTTAAGTTGTCAGAATGGAGCATACACGAAGATCAAGTACGTGCTGACGCATGTAGTGTAGTATATCTCGAGTCCTATCTATGTGTCGACTTATATCTAATCGAGACTCTAGTGACCTACACACCTACCTACCTCGTATATTGGAGATCACGTGTTTACTTACCCTGTATCATTTCGAGAATGAACCCTTTTGCCTATATTAATTTCTCAATAAATACCTTCGACCATATCGTCAAATTTTGTTTATCCTATTATTACTTCCTTCATTTTTAAAACCAGTTAACCTGAATTTCACCTTCAACTTTAAGTTTCAGCCTTTCTACCCGTTTACTTAAACCAAGCCATTTCATATCTCCACTTTTTGTGATTGGACATCATTCTTGTTCCTTCACCAAGGTAAGACATTTATTGATCATCATGATAATCCTTTGTTCCTATCCTATTGATTTCCTAAATTCATGGTGACATTTTTAGCCTTACTTCATTTTATAAATTTTTAAAAGACTCAATTCAACCTTCAACCCTGACCAATTTGTCTTGAATTATGTTTTACTTTCAATCAATCTATTGATCTATTATATATTCTTTGAATCAACCTGTCACAATTTCATTCAGATATCTGAGAAACTTGAACCTCATACAATTGATTTTCACTTTCACATATACTCTCCAAAACCCAGCTTGACTTTAAAATTTCTTTTTGACAAATACCAACTTCATCTCCTCTTATCATCGAAAGAGAAGATCTATATGATAGAGTGCTATGTCATTCTATTAATAAAATTGTCATAATCGTTCACACCCTTTCTAATTCTTATGACTTTCACGTTGTTTCCTGGATTCTTGTTTTAACCAACCTTACCTTCATACTTATTCTTGAACTTTTTGCCATGTATCTCCGATCGAGTAAACATTAACCAATCTTACTTACATAGACTATGATAGAAATTTTGTTTAGAACCGCTGACACTATGATATAGTACTAACACGAGAACGTAGATGACGCACCAAATATGCACAAAGCAAAGAAACAACTCCACTACAAAATCATACAGAAGAACAAACCGCAACAAGATGAACCTGTTCGAGTTATTTGCAAAGGATGTCACCAAGAAACTTCAATACAGAAGCATGATCATGGACTATACCAGGGAGATGACCACCGCGATCGTTATGCTAAGAAGGTTACTAACCTAGTATTTGTTTTGCTTACCTAAAAATTTTCCCGACCACAGAACACTTACATAATTGGGGACTTTGAGTCACGTTTTTGGATGTGTCTTTTGTGTTAAACCTTGCAAAGCAGTAACCTATCACGACACTTAGATCATAATGCTCTAACCTAGATCTCAATCACCCTATTATGAGAAGAGAAAGTATACTTTTGAAGTCGAGTGATATTGATCAATACTTTTTGGGGAGTTAAGTATTTGAGAATGTTAAGAGAACGATCATAGATCAAAATTATTTTGAGGTTTACCATTGCATACTTCGAATGTTATTTTGAGGAATAATATGTTGAACATACTTTGTCGGATTTGTAGAATCCAATTGATTGAATGAATGATTTGTAAACAATATTTTGAGGAATCCTTATACCGTCTATACTTTTGGGAGACAATTTTATTGAATAATGGTTGATAGTAATGCAAACCCTAAGTGTCATAATTGTAAAGGACACTTGTGAGCCAAAGAACTTTTGATGTGAAGTTAAGATTAACCCGTTGTTTGAAGAATAAAACAACGGAGAGATAATTTTGGAATTTTGAGAAATTTAGAAAGCCAACAAGAAAATTCAGGATTAACCCTGTCATAACCGACAAAAAAAAACACTTGAGGATCAACCTTTGGAGATCAATCTGGTTGACGAGAAATGCCAATGTCATCCTGAGAATTTCGGACTTTTGTATAATCTATGTATTTGAACATGTGAGAGAAGTGTTCTACTAAACCCAATAATACCTAGTTTACAAACGCTCTACAGATTATATGGAAATTAGGATAACATTCTTTAATGGATTTTTATGCTACGAGAAACTTGTATTGCCTATGAAACAACACCTTTCAAATTTAAGGAATATAAACATCATGAAATTTTGGAGATAAGACAAACCTAAACCAAATCTCGAGAATGACCCGAGATTGAATAGTGTCATTGTATGGAAATTTAGAATCTACAGTTGATCAATAATACCTACCATATTAATTTGGGATGTATCACCTTTGTAAAACTTTGGCGGAGAGGTTAGATATACGAGCAAGCCACTTGTGAGCCGAGTCATTTTTGCGAGAGAAACCCTAACACTTCATTTTATTCGTGTGGTGTCTTAAACCATGTTAATTGCCTAAGTTATGCCTGAAATTTCGAGGACGAAATTGTTTTAAGGGGGGTAGATTGTAATACCCCGTATTTTTCAAATAGAGTCACTATTTTAAACATTTATTTAAACCAAGTTTAACGTTTGAAAAATTATTTTCGTGAATAAAATATTTTATTTTCTTTAAATTAAAAATTATTCCGTTATAAAAACGTGAGAATTTATTTATCGAATTATTAAAAAAATTATCTTTCGTTAAATAAAGTTTTAAACTCGAAATTATTATAAATGACCTGTTGTTTTGACATTTTCTCATCTCGTAAAAATTTAAAAATGATTTATCGAATTTTTAAAATAATAATTACTTATAACTTTTGTCCCGTAATACTATTTATTGTCTATTTTACTTACCGTCTCACAATTCCTTTTTAAAAAAACAAATTTTATGGATTCCATTATTTTAATTCCGTAATCTTATATTTTAACTTTTTAAAAAAGAAAGAAAGACTTTTATACGAGAAACAGACCGGAACACGATCCTAAAAACGTTGAGTCACTCCTAAAAATCCATGTCATACCTAAAGTTCACGTGTCCCCTTGATTTCTATATATTCATGCATGTATGCCGTATATGCGTATGACTCTTCACAACTCATACACCTTGTTTCCTATAAATACTACCTTCCTACACACTAAATTTCCTATTACTACTTCTACTACTCGACGCTACTCCTACTATATATATACGGAGTACTTACTACTAGTAATCCTTACTACATACACTACATAGTTTACATTCCTACGTAATACTATAAATACTACTACTATATAATCTCACTACTACGTTACTACGTACTACTTCTATTTTACTATACTACGTACTATATACTATATTTACTCCCTCGTCCTTCTTTATAATTGGAGCATCGGAAATGAGGAGCTGCCCAATATTTGACGGAATAACTTTTCTAGAATCGTATTTGGGTCAAATCATTTCGATCGAAAATTCATTAAAAAGGGTGGAGGAGACGACTTTTCTTACGTAGACGATCTTTAATTCTTAATAACGTTAATAAATACTCAGTAATAGCTATTAAGGTAGCCAAACTTTTCTTCTAACAACATTTCTTATATATAAGTATATTATGTTAGTAATTTAATAAATTGCTTATTTAAATATTTAGGCTTGTTTGTACGACTAAATTACTTATGTATATATAAAAATATTACGTGATATTTTATTTGTGTTATATATTTTATTATGACTAAATTCAACTTGACTAAATTATCACTTGTTTAATTTATTTATTTATCACATTTACATTTCTGTCTATATGAAAAATTGAGAAAATGAATAAAAAAACTTAAATTAATAAAATTTACTTATATCATTTTCATTGTATTTTATTGATTTACTTCTATTTGATATGATTGTATATTCTATGTACTTTGTATCTTATATAATTATAATTCTGGTCGTATTAAATTTTCTTTAGTACTTTTATATTTGTTTATACTCCCTCCGGACACAATTTATCGCCCCGCTTTCCTTATTTGGAAGGTTTTTATTTTTTGCCTCACTTCTCCACTTTCCTTTCCTATCTTACACTTTTACCATATTATCCCTCTTTCTATCCTTTATTTACAAGAAATGCCATTGAATTTTACACTTTAAGGCTCACCATTCATTTCTTTACCATTTTATATTCATTTTTCACTACTTCACCATGATTTTTTACCATTTTATATTCCTTCCTTATTTTACGTGCAAAAGTGAACGGGGCAATAAATAATGACCGGAGGGAGTATATTATAAAAATGGAGTAGATTAGTAATTTGTAAAATGTTTTATTTTAATAAAATTTTACTTATTATTTTTAATTCAGTTAAAAATTTATAAATTTCGTTTTCTAAATAAATGGATTTATTTTATTCCAAAACTTTTACACGATATTTATAAATATTTAAAAAAATGATTTTACGTCAAATTTTGTAAATCGATTAAGTACAACTTAATTTATATTTTTCATAAACTTTTATATTTTTCAGAAACTATAAGTTTTAAAATAATATTTTATTATTATTATTATTATATTTTAAATTTTATTTTTATATATAAAACTTTATTTTAAAGAATTTACTATTTAAAAAATAATACTATATTTGGGATATAATGTTTCGGGTGACACTTGAGGATTAAAGTGTAACGTTGTCACACTGAAAGTAAGTATTTGAGGATTTGACTGTTTCAAATGAGTCCGACCAATTATTGAAGGTCACCAAATAATGTACTACTTGTTCACGGGCGACTTTTATATAAAGTTTACGATGCGAGTCTGGGACGAATAGCTTGTGTTGGATTCTACCATGCGTGGTGTTTCGACTGCACTTGTAATGAAAAGCAGACTCGGAGGCTGCGGTCCGAGAGTCGACCTAGTGTTTAAGGTAGTCGTCCTACGGCAGTGAGTTCTGCGGTTCAAGAGTCTGCGTAGGGTATGTGGCGCACATATAGACAAGTACTTGATCAGTATTACCACCTAGGTAGCGGGGGCAGAACAGGATTCTGAAAACTGCGGGTTCCCTCTTGGTGATGCAGAGAATGTAATCATCAGCTTTCATTTCAGCCCAGAGCCCCGTTTCAATAAACGTATAATATAATAGAAGTTCGGGCCCAATTGAGCCTTATGGGTGAGATGTAAACCTCATAAGATCGGTTCGGTCTACGAGTTGGTAACACGGTTACTTCTATTGGTGAGATGCAAGCCAATATAGAGTAGCGGTGATACTAGGAGCCACGACTCGTGTGTTTATTCTCTGTTTACGTGAAAAATGATTTTAAAATCAAATGGCTGCCAATGTCCCATCTTTTAAACTTTACCGTTTTCATCACCTCACATGTTGGTTAATTGAGTTAAAGGAAACTATCTGTTACGTGATATCTATTAATATTTTTGTAAGCATATTATTTATTCACATGATTATCTTATGTGTATGAGGTGATATTAGATGAACGGTTTGGTTGCTGTCCCGCTCAGCGGTCTCTCTATTCTATATATTTGTGCAGGTATGGGGCGATGGGAAATGATCGAGTGAGAGAGATTTAATAATATGTTTGTATAAAATATAATCTATATTCGGTACTAAGTGAATCAAGACTATGTAATTAATAGTCGTTTGTTGTAAGGATCCGTAGCGATCCGGATTTATTTACACTCTGATATAATTTTAATTAAATGACTTAGATAACTTTCCGCATTATCTATTATTTTAAGTCATCGAAAATCCGGGTTGTTACAAAGGAGGTCAAAAGTCAAAAACCGAGGGTCAAAGGTCAAAAGTCGAGAGCCGAGGGTCAAAGGCCAAAAGTCAAAGGACAAAAGTCGATAGTCGAAAATCGAAAGTCAAAGACCGAAAAGTCGGAAGTTAATATAATCGAGGGTCGATAAGTCAAAGATCGGGGTAACGAAAGACAATGGGTCAATCAAGTTAGAGGGGTGATGAACCGAGTTTTAATGTGACAACCATACAGTCCAGTAAGTATAACAACCCATCTCTTTATGAAGAAGTCAATCAACCAACTCCTATATTGAAGGAAAGACTCCTGCAAAACAGGAGGAGGATCAGGAGAAAGCTAAGGGAAATAACCCTAAGAGTCAGCAGCTATATAAGCAAGGGGGAAGAAAGAAAAAGGGCATTCAACCCATCTTCAACATATCAACTCCAAGTAAAAATTACAGCATAGTACTCCCTAGTTAATCATTATTAATATCGGCACTTGTATTTTTGATTCCTTGCTCATTCTTTTGGTCATAGTAGAATATTGGCGGGATTCCGACTCCCCCCGTGGTTTTTCCCACATCGGGTTTCCGCGTCACCAAAATGTACCGTGTCATTTTCTCTTTGTTTTTTACTATTCTTTGCTTATTCATATCGTCACGACATCATTAAACCGTAGTATAGGTCGATCGCTTTAACCCGCAACCGAAATCATAAAATCGGTAAATTTTTACCAAAATAAATTGGCGCCCACCGTGGGGCAAAGTGATCAAATCATATAGTCAAATCTCACAACAAGCAGTTTGCATATCACCATGTCCGGATCTAGCCAGAGCCCCTCCAGCAGCCAGGAAGCGGTGACACGGACTCTTATGGAAGGACCACCCCTAGAACCTCAGGGCCCAGATCTCAATGGTGATCAAACCTTCAGCAGGAGAAGCAAACATCCTTGGAGAGCCAGACACCAACAGAAGATCCACCAGAATAGGAGATCCCCTCAGAATTAGTCACCAGGCTGGAGCTCGGATTGGCATCACCCAGCAGAATCATCAATCCTTAGGAACCAGGCCGTCTGTCCTACAATCGCACACCCAACAGACAACAAACTGCAGGTAACACTCTCTCTGATATCAAAAGGCAGGAAACTAACTTGTTGTCTCTCGCTGGTACCCTTATCCTCCAGACACCAGGATGGCAATCTGCAACTCAACCAGGAGTACTCGCCTTGTCCACCAATCAGCCATCTAGAGAAGCATGGTCAGCAGCCACCCCTATCCAGCAGATATCAGGATGACAGCCAGGAGCTCTAACCAGCATGGTGACCCAAGTCAGCAGTCCGTACCCTGGAGGAATCTTGCCAGCAGAAATCCTTGGAGGAGCACGGTCAGCAGCCACTCTTATCCAGCAGATATCAGGATGGCAGCCAGGAGCTCTAACCAGCATGGCAACCCAAGTCAGCAGTTCGTACCCTGGAGAAGTCTTGCCAGCAGGAATCCTTGGTGGAGCATGGTCAGCAGCCACCCCTATCCAGCAGATATCAGGATGGCAGCCAGGAGCTCTAACCAGCATGGCGACCCAAGTCACCAGTCCGTACCCTGGAAGAGCCTTGCCATCAGGAATCCTTGGAGAAGGATGTTCAGCAGCCACTCCCACGCAGCAGATGTTAGGATGACATCCAGGAACTCTAACCAGTATAACGGTCCAAGTCAGCAACCCGTATCCTGGAGGAGTCTGGCCAGCAGGAGTCCCATTCCAGCAAGCAATAGGGTGGCAATCTGGGTCCACAATCAACGCGACACCGCTGCCTAACCCTCCTAGCCACCAGTATCCTAGAGGAGCATGGTCGGGAGGTACACCTTTCAGCTCTTTTTCCTCTTATTTCTAACCCTCTTGCAGGAACAAGTAGCGCCATGGATCAACAGTATCAGGAACTAAGGGACCTGATCAACAGAATTCCAAGAATGTCACGTCCCCTGGAGAAAGCAGCAAGAGACGGTTACGTAGATTCGCCCTTCACTGACGACCTAGCCTGCGTCGTTGTACCCAAAGGATTCGTGCCACCAGCCATGACACTCTATGACGGTACCGCAGACCCGTTGGATCACATTAATCTGTATAAGCAGAAGATGATGGTGGTGACTGCAGCAGGACCCCTGAAGGAGGCATGCATGTGCAAAGGATTCGGCTCCACCTTGTCAGGAGCAGCTCTGCAGTGGTTCGTTAGTCTGTCCAACCGGAGTATCACTTCCTTTGCGGACTTTGTTAATGCTTTCAACCAGCAGTTTGCCAGCAGCAGAAAATCGGAGAAGCAAACCAACAATCTATACCGGGTGGTGCAGAAGTTCGAGGAATCCACGCGCGATTTCTTTAATAGATTCATTAAAGAGAAGGTGACAATCCCCAGATGTGACGTAGCAACCGCTATAGAGGCCTTCCGCCAGGGACTCCACCAGGATTCAGATCTGTACAAGGACCTTACCAAGTATCCATGCACCACATTTAAGGATGTGCAGACAAAAGCATTGGCAGTCATCAGGCTGGAGGAGGATTCAGGTCCCAGAAGAGCTACTTATGATCCAGCAGAGCTACTTATGAACCTGGAGAACCCCTCTTCCTGTATTTATCTGTGACTGAAGTAGCAGTCAGCGCGGTATTGGTACGTGAGCATGAAGGAGCACAACATCCGGTATACTATGTCAGTAAGTCTCTGCTTCCTACAGAGACCAGGTACACATCCCTCGAAAAACTTGTACTAGCACTTGTTACCGCTTCCTGTAAACTGTGACCTTATTTCGAGTCACATGCTATTTCTGTAATAACAAACTATCCACTAAAAACTATTATGAGAAACCTGAGTTGTCAGGAAGGATGGCCAAGTGGTCCATGCACCTGAGTGGCTTCGACCTGAAGATTCGTCCCCAGAACAGTAGTCAAGTCCCAAGCGCTAGCAGACTTTGTATCCGACTTCAGCCTAGCACTGCAGTCCCAGGCGGAGAAAGACATCCACACCCTGGAGGAGGACAAGGGCGAACAACCTTTTCAGACAGCCAGATTTGTAGCCTTTTCAATCAGCCAGATCCTAAGGGACCAGAATGCAGAAGCGGACGCCCTAGCAACTTTGGGGGCAACATTCAAGCCTGAAGCAGTCTCCACCGTACCTATTGTCCACGTCCTGGAGCCAGCAATCCAGAAGAATCAAGAAGCATCTGGAGGAGGCAAAGACAAGACCCGATGGCTGCAAGAGGCAGGAATATTCATCACCACAGCCAGCTAGGGAGAGACCCCAGACTGGAGGAAATCCTACCAGGACTGGCTACAGCATGACATGTTGCCAGCAGACAAGAAGAAAATCAGAGGTTTCAAATTCACCCTCATTGATGGCATCTTATTAAGAAGATCATTTGGCGGACCATACTTAAGGTGTCTGGGTCAGGAGGAGGCAGAAGTTGTTTTGCATGACCTCCACAATGGTGAATGTGGAAATCATGCAGGAGGCAGGGATCTATCCAACAAAGCACTCTGCCAAGGCTACTACTGGCCAACAATGCGCAGAAATGTTGTTGAGTACGTCAAGAAATGTGACGCCTGCCAGAGGCACGCACCAATCAACCACCAGCCAGCAGAGCCATTGCATCCAGTAATTTCTCCCTGGCTCTTCATGAAGTGGGGGATGGATATTGTTGGCAAGTTACCAAGAGCCCCAGGAAACAAAGTCTTTATGCTGGCCATGACAGACTACTTCTCCAAGTGGATAGAAGCAGAGGCACTCCCACAGGTGACTGAAAAGCAGGTTATATCCTTCATAAGACGTAACATTATCTGCAGGTTTGGCATTCCCTCAGAAATCATTTGCGACAACGGATCCCAGTCCATTGGCAACAAGATGGAGGCCTACTGCGCCAGGTGGAATATCACACTAAGCAAGTCTACCACCAGAAATCCTCAGTCCAATGGACAGGCAGAGTCTAGTAACAAAATTGTGATAGACAACCTGAAAAGGAAACTGGAGAATGCAGGGGGCAGATGGGCAGAAGAACTCCCCTTGGAGCTATGATCTGACAGAAGCACAACCAAGGTGGCTACAGGACAGACGTCTTTCAGCCTAGTCTTTGATGCCGAGGCGGTCATTCCTTCAGAAGTAAGAGTGCCTACCCGTAGATACGGTTGCGTAGCAGAGGAAAGGAACCAGGTGGAGATGGAGAACAACTTGGATACCATAGACGAACTCAGAACTGATGCCTAAATCAGGATGGCCTCCTGCAGGCAGACAGTCGCCAGAAGCTACAACAAGAATGTCAAGATCAGGGTCCTGCAGGAGGGAGACCTGGTTCTCAGAAAAGTCTTTCAGAACACCAGAAATCAGCAGGCAAGGAAATTCGCCTACAATTGGGAATGGAGCCTACCGACTTATGACCATGGAAGGAGAAATCATCCAGAAGCCCTGGAATATAGTACACTTGAAGAAGTATTTCTTCTAAATAAGCCAAAGTCACCAGAAATACAGGCCAGCGTCGCCAGAAATACGGGTCAATGTCGCTAGAAACAGGGCATCTAGTCTGCCAGATACACCTCCACCAGAACCCAGGTTTAATCTTATCTTTTGTTGTTTTAACTCTACTTTGTCCTTTAATATATCTTTCTGGTTGCAAAAATATAGAACATCAAGATTTAATTTGATTTTCACATGTCTTCAAAAGTTGAATCTCTTTTTATATGTTTTCAAGATTTAATTTGATTTTCAAAAAGTTGAATCTCTTTTCATATGTTCTCAAGATTTAATTTTATTTTCACATGTCTTCAAAATTTGAATTTCTTTTCATATGTTTTCAAGATTTAATTTTATTTTCACACGTTTTCAAGATTTAGTTCTCTTTTCATGTGTTTTCGAAATTCGACTTCCTTTTCATGTGCCTCCAAAATTGAATTTTCCTCCTTCACATATTTTCAGAAGTTTATTAATTTTCTCCCACATAATACCTTCAAACATGGCATCTTTGCCATTTTTCGTCAACTTTTTCAACAAAAATTAGTAACTAATCTGGTGGAGTGTATAATTTCTACAGAAGGCGTGCGTCTTGTGACTAAGTGCCTACGACCAGGACATTACAGTCTCCTGCGCCACTTAGCACCCACGCAAAGCGTGGCACCTCTGAATGAGTGGGCAAACAAAATCCCAGGCCACCACTATATCAAAGGTCGACCATACAAACATAAGGCATGCAAACAACATAAGGTAGTGAGACAAAACTACAACAGACAATTACGATCAAAAGCAAACGATTACGATCAACAATAAACAAAAGAGTACCGCAAAGTATTCAAACAAACACTTTGCCCCCTTGGGAAAAGGTAAACGGAATCCGGAAACAAGGTTTAAAAATTAACAACTATTTTTTATGCCACTCAGGGCAGCAGATTCAAAGACAACAATAAAGAGGCCCAACAGCCTAAACATCTTCTCCTTCTGGAGGCAGAGTGGTGAGAGGTTCCACGACAGCAGGAGTAACAGCATGTATGTTCTTGATCAGCTCCATCAGGTTCCCCAGCCTCCTGATCAGGAAGAGGAGATTCAACCGACTCACCCAAAGCCCACTCCTTGCCTCCACCAGATCTGCACTAAGCTTTTGCCTTTTGCCAAATTCCTCCGTCAACAATCCGCGAACCAAGTCCAACTTCTTCAGAGAACTTCTTCTAGCGCAAATCTGGGACCAGGAAGTAGCATCTGATCCAGAAAAGTCATGTCCTCTACAGACTTGGACGTAGCGAAGCCTTCAGGAAATTTGAGAACCACTCCAGCTGGAACATCCTCAACGGGTCTGGGGGCAGAATAAGAGTGAGACTCAGAAAGATTTACCACTGGGGTTCACTTTCTGCAGAAGTAATTTCTGAGAGAGGGGACGAGTTACGCCTTCTCCCAGAACCAGCAAAGCCAGCAGAAGCAGAACCAACTTTCCACTTGGAGGCCACCCTAGAAGCAACGGTCCGCCCTCTAGCAGCCACAACTTGCTCTAGGGTCACACGAGGTTTAGCGGATCCTGAAGAAGGAAGCAAGCGAAAATGAGTACCATGAAAATCTGAGGTCAGGTAAACCTAACCAAGTATGAACGTATCTTGCCCGAAGACATGTTCTCACCAGACTCTTCTTTTTTTCTCCTTCTGGGGGAGGAGAGGAAGGACCACTTGTGGAAGGATAGAGCAAATTGCGAAATGTCCTCTGCTTCGGGTTTAGGCCGAATAGTCGGGTCAAAAGTCAAAGAACGAAAGTCGATAGTCGAAAATTGAAAGTCATAGACCGAAAAGTCGGAAGTCAATATAATCGAGGGTCGATAAGTCAAAGATCGGGGTAACGAAAGACAATGGGTCAATCAAGTTAGAGGGGTGATGGGCCGAGTTTGAATGTGACAACCATACAGCCCAGTAAGTATAACAACCCATCTCTGTATGAAGAAGTCAATCATCCATCTCCTATATTGAAGGAAAGACTCCTGCAAAATAGGAGGAGGATCAGGAGAAAGTTAAGGGAAATAACCCTAAGAGTCAGCAGCTATATAAGCAAGGGGGAAGAAAGAAAAAGGGCATTCAACCCATCTTCAACATATCAACTCCAAGTAAAAATTACAGCATAGTACTCCCTAGTTAATCATTATTAATATCGGCACTTGTATTTTCAATTCCTTGCTCATTCTTTTGGTCATAGTAGAATATTGGCGGGTTTCCGCGTCACCAAAACGTACCATGTCATTTTCTCTTTGTTTTTTATTATTCTTTGCTTATTCATATCGTCACGACATCATTAATCCGTAGTATAGGTCGATCGCTTTAACCCGCAACCGAAATCATAAAATCGGTAAACTTTTACCAAAACAATACCCGTTAACCATGGGTACATTCATTTTAACCTAGGTTTATAAACCTTCCCTAGAAGCAAAAAGTAAAGTTACTACTCTACTGAGTACTGGTAATAGGTAAAGGAATTGTAAGACACCGCCGCATACTTGGAGAAATAGGTTTTCACATATCCGGACTACGAAGTACGAGTACATGACTACATGCATAAAAGGCAATTTTGACGACAATAAAGGCAAAAATACCTTTATTTTCTTACTCACCTTAGCTTTTCAAATTTCAACCTTGGTGATCTAGTTGGAGGAAGTGGATTTCCTTCTTGGATAAAGGAAGGATAGATATAAGTGTCGTGATAGGGTACGATTTGGAGTGTTTTCTTATTATTAGGATTTAGGAGCACTTCGAGGATGTGTCTCATTGATCTTACTTACTAAAGATATATCCATCATAACGTTAAATGAATCAAACACTCAAATCTATTCAACTAGAAAATAAATGTCAAAAAAATCTTTTACTACAACCTAGCACGTGGATAAGTTTAGAAGGGCTATACTCGTCTTAAACAAAAATTTGTCTTTTCAAAGTACATTGTACTTCAAAGCACATCAAGTGACTAATCCTACACCCTCTCCAAACTTTTCCTCCATATTTGTGTCCCCTGACAATGCTCCTAGCTTACTTAAACATAAAGTTGTTGACAACTTTGTTGGATCAGAAACTCAGTCTCAATTATCTGTTTACTTATTTTTACTTTTATTAGAAATATTTTGATATTGAAACGGATCTCGGATCATATAGATTTTATTAGGAAACCGCACATGCACGATTAAGTTAAATAGAGGTGGTCAGCTTTTTTCCGATATATATGATTGTTTTTAATGTTAACGGGCCTAACCGTGTCATTAATATGTTTCATACGGAGTTTATTCTACATTTCTATTAGCTTAACTAAATGGACATTTATCTACGAATGACAAACGAGTTAACAAATAATATGCTCATTATTGACTGGTTAAAAAATCTGAGTAACATATTGTGTTTTATAATTCTGTTTTGATTGGACTCGATGGACATTTCCAAGATTAATCAAGGTGAATAAATTAACACGAGGAGTATATATACTCATGTGTTATGTGTATAATTTTAATTAGGAAGCATAACTCACTCGAAAATCCCTTTTGTCACTCGATTTTGTGAGAGTATTTGTCTCTTTCTACCCTTTTATATGATCCACCATTAATAAATTTTACCTCATATATAGGCTGAGTAGCTTGTGGTTCGGAGGTTGGTGTTGTCAGTCTATTAGCTTAGGTCGGGGTTTTTGACAATGGATGCGAAGGATGGGGTGGATTGGATGCGGGATCCTGAGGCTCCTGATTTTGTTGTATGTTGCAAGCTGCTTTTTCAGGGATTCCTTGATTGCCTTCCGCTTGGTTAACTCTTGCAAAATTTCAACATTTTTTTCGCCTTAGGGTTTTTGCATCAGCGACAGTTTTTCTCAGCTGTTCGAGGTGTGTAAGGGTAGGTGCATGTGTAGATGTAGGAAAGTTCTCCTCGACTGTGAATATTGTCGAAAAGATAAAGGGGGAGGTTGGACTTGAACAGAGGAAGTATCAACTTAAATTAGGTCAGCAATTTAGAGGATAAAGAAGATTAGAGATATTAGGTCAGGTAAATTAGGTCCATCAGATACCATGATAAGTGAAGAGTTTGGGATCAATTGTCGTGTATTATTCATGGAAAAGTACATAATTTTTACATGAACATACAATAATAAAAGAGAGCGAAAATTACACATTACAACCTTATAAAAATCAGTTTTTTGTAATTACAACCTTATAAAAAATTTCTTTTCAATTACTACTTAATAAAACACTTTTCATTTGCAATTGCTACCTTTAGTGAACTCCGGTGGGTTAGTAAGCTAATTTCCGTCCTAAATTAGATTACGCCTAATCTTGTGACCATTTTGCCCTTGACTCTATATACTCTTTCCCCAACCTTTATCACTCTTACAACTCGTATTGCTCTTCAATTACTTCACTCTTCAATTCAATTTTTTAAGTCTTCAATTTCTTCATCCTCTCTCTAACGTTTCTACCTCTTCTTTATTTTCGCCACCATCAGTGTCTGTAATTTATTGTTGTGTACGAACAAGGTATGTAACCCTAATTCATGATTTCGTACTTTGCAAATTTTCTGTTAACCTAGAAATTAGGGCTTGTGGAAATGTAGGGTTTATCCCTAATTCCCTATATTATTCGTCTAAATGTTGCATTTGTTTTCCCTAATTCATGTGTGAATGAATACATTTTGCAGAAACCCAAAAAAGTGCAGAAATCAACAACCGCATTTGGCTCTCAACATGCTAATGAACTGCAATAACACTATAACTACACTTAATTCATATTAGAAAGACTAAAACTAAATGCAAATCTGGGTTTCGTGTGAAGAATCAATTCAAAACCCTAAATTAACAAAAAAAAAACCTGAATTAACGAAGAAAACCCTAAATTAACACAGGGTTTGCTGGGGCTACTTATTTGCAGATATGTCGTTCCCTTCAATTGCGTCGTATGGATTTTGGATTCATTTGGCAATTTAATTAGGGTTTAGTGGATGATGATTGACGAGAAAGGTACGGAGTGAGTAGTGTAAGAGGTGAGTAATAGGGGTTAATCAAGGGGTCAATGGAGTAAAAAGAAGATTTTAACATCAAGGGTATTTTCGTCACTTAACGATTTCGGTAACGAAAATTAGCTTACTAACTCACCGGAGTTCACTAAAGGTAGCAATTGCTATTGAAAAGTGCTTTATTAGGTAGTAATTGAAAAGAAAAATTTTATAAGGTTGTAATTACAAAAAACTGATTTTTATAAGGTTGTAATGTGTAATTTTCGCTAAAAGAGAGGATAAAGTACACATAATTAACTCTAATTAACTCAATACATTAACTCTAATCTCTTTAATTATCTCCTAGTAGACTTGTACTCGATCTGAAACCCTATTTTTCTGTACTCGATCCATTATCTACACCATGCATCAAACACATTATTTACACATTTATACATAGAAACCGATTCGGTTTGATTGGGTAAATTTACATTGGGCAAATGGTTTTAGGTCATATTTTTAAATAAAGTGGATTGGATTTTGGTGACTGCGCGAGATTTGGATTGGACCAGACCGAGTATCTACTAATAGTTAAGGGATTGGTTGGGATTTGAATTGTGCAGAATCCTATCCTACTCGGTCTGTTGTCATCCCTAGATAAGACGATGATCATCCTTACTTGTCTGTGAGAGTATACCAAAACAGTTTATGAGGTGAAGTGAATTTGCTGAGAGTAAACCAAAAGAGCATAGAAACCCAACGGACGTTGCGCTTGGTAGCTTGGATGGAACCGTGTCTGTGTTTCCCTCGAGTGTACAGGAAGCAAGTTACTCG
The DNA here is from genome assembly GCA_958450325.1 of Agrostemma githago. NCBI lineage: Eukaryota > Viridiplantae > Streptophyta > Magnoliopsida > Caryophyllales > Caryophyllaceae > Agrostemma > Agrostemma githago. The sequence continues at coordinate 53,584,998 of OY288259.1, read as the reverse complement.
GTTTTTTCCAACAAAGCCAAGCACAACGCGACACTGTCACCACCCCGATGACAGCGCAGGATGCATTAAGAACAACATTTTGAACGGAGCAAGGCAAGAGGAGGGACCCTAGACAAGCTAAAGCCAACGAACCACACGTCATTGTCAGACCCTCGGCCTCAACGTGAATCCTTGATGTGAACGGGGCATTAGCATTATGGTAGAAGAAGCAGTAGAGGAAGAAGGCCAGAAGAGCGGCCGAGAGGGTAATGGGGTGAGTCTCAAAAGGGGACCTTATTTGATCATTTTGATACTTGATTTGAAGCAAATTAATCGTAATTGTGGTCATGAATGTGAATATTGAATGAGCCGAGTACTTAATATCGTGATTATGATTATGATTATGAGTATGATTAAGAATAGGGGAAACGTAATTGGTTCCAATAAACAAGTTGAAGTTAGTATTCGTCTGCTGCATTTTTGAGGTGCAAAGGAATTGAATAATGTTGGATGGGAATTGGGATAAATGAAGTACTTATATAAGCATGGATTCTCACTTTCTCAGGAACATTTATGGAGTAATTATTCCTACTAACTCCGTGTCTAAGATATGTTCCCCTAAGATTTTTGGAGAAAAAAAATAAGGATATGGTAACGTGTGGCTCAAAAAATGAAAGAGAAACAGAGAGACATGGGTACTTAAAAAGGAAAGAGGGAAGAAAGAATGAGTAGCAGTCCAAAAGAAAAAAAAGGAAACATAAGTCTCGGGGTAATACTCCCTCCGTTCCATTTGATTCTTTGCATTTGCTTTTTGGACACTAGTCATAGGTGAGTGAAATCGTCAATGTAACTTCTACCATATAAGATAAAATACAATTATGTGTGGTTTTGTTTAAATTGTCTAATCGATTACTTTATAAATATAAAACTTTTATAATTTTTAAAAATACGTAACTAAAGGTATAAATAAAGAAAACGTGGATTGACTTTTTACAAAAAAAAATCAAATGGAAGGAAGGGAGTACAATTAGAGTTATAAATATGAGTTAATTAATTATTACTTTAGTAACTAAAGTTATGGACAAAAGAAAACGAGTATTGACCATACGTGCAAAAAGTAAACGTATGTAATCAAATGAAACGGGAAGAGTAAGTTATTTTTTATATTCATTGGAATACATCTTTAAAATAACATGAGCCATGTTGTTTGTACTGTGTCCATATACTCTTTCACAAATTCTTGTTTGTGACGGTCGTATCCGACGAGTAAGTATTAGGAATAAGAGAAGAAACATTATGCCTAGTGGGTAGGATATGATTTATCATTATATATCCACATGGGTAATACTTGATCCGTCGTAAGCTGACGGATATACCTATCACAAAGGAGACTAACTGATACTCTTTTAGACCATATTTAATCCATTAGTAAGATGCTTTTTAGTATTAGGGGGATGAACCAGAAATGGGGAGGGTCATTACGCGGTTAATACACCTTCAGTGTAGAAACAAAAGGAAGTTAAGGAAATTGGTAGTACTAGTACAACCATTGGTTGTGGGCATGGTAGAAAAGTCGAATAAATGATCGGGAGTATATGGGTTTGTTACTTTGTTTCCCTGTTCATATACATGCATAAAGACAAAGCAACTTGCATAAAGTCGAATTGGTAGTACATGTAAATCATTTCTTTTGTCTTATCTATCTTATTTGACTTTTCACAAATTTATGGAAAACACAAATTTTCGTTTGTGGCAGTCGTATCTGTTACAAATTTGTGACAGGTCAAGTATTAGGAATAAGAGAAGAAACATGATGCCTAGTGGGTAGGATATGGCTGGTTTGTCATTATATACCCACATGAATAATATTTTATCTGTCGCCAGATCATAACGGATATACTGGTCGCAAACGAGAAATAGGTTTTCACTACACATGCACAAAGACAAAGCAACTTGGAGAACACAAATTCTCGTTTGTGACGGTCGTATCTGTTACAAATTTGTGACGGGTCAAGTATTAGGAATAAGAGAAGAAATGTGATGCCTAGTGGTAGGATATGGTTTCTCTTATATATCCACATGGATAATATTTGATCTGTCATAAGATTATGACGGATATACTCGTCGCAATGGAGAAATAGGTTTTCAGTGTACATGCATAAAGCAGCTTGACCAGGAAAGGCAAAAAGTCTTTATGTCCCCCTTTTTCAATCTTGGAGGGAAGTGGATTTCCTAAAAGGAGGATCCTCGTTAAACAATTTTTGAAAGAGTAAGTCTCCTTTGTGACGGATATATCCTATCCGTCATAAGGGAATAACAGATCAAATAATATCATTGGATTAGAAAAGATAACACTAGTGGGTAGCACATGGCTTTGTCCTATTTATCCAAATGACGGTTATTTGATTTGTCACACGTTTATGATGGATAGTTCCGTCACAAACAAGAATTTGCCTTTTTCAAAAGTATACTCCACAGCTAGGTTGCACTGATACGGACACGGACACGTATCAGACACGGGACACGGCACTCAGATTTTTTCAAGACACGGGGACACGGCCAAAAAATACAATGTATATCGAAATAAAGTGAACTTTAAACTCTTTATAACGAACATTCAAATTTTGGTCACTTATAAGGCCACACAACCATAAAGTAACAAAATAGATCTCGTAAACACAAGTTCAAACATTCGTCTTACAAACAAATATCCAAATAATTAAAAATCTTACAAATTAATAACCAACAAACATAATTGTTCATCATACATTAGTCGGTTTCAATTATTTGATGAGAAGGGTTGTTGAAACTTGAAAGAGGTAATAAGGGGATAGTTGGTGGCTTATGCATTTGAAAAGAGGAAAGTTTTTTTTTCTAAACTGTGTCCTAAATGTGTCGGTCCATGTCCAATACGTGTCCATTTAAAAAAAACACGGTTTTTAGTGTGTCCGACACATATTCAGGCGTGTCCTAAGCGTATCGATGTCCGATAGGGGTACGCCACAACTTAGGTGTGTCCGTGCAACCTAGCTCCACAGCACACCAAGTGATACTCCGTAGCTGATAGCCTGATAGGGTACGGCTTGACTGAGCTAATTTTGCACCCACTCCAAACTCTTTCTCCAACGATGAGCTCTTTGCTTCAATGTCACTTACAAAGTACTCCGTATTACATTGGCCAGTGGCCACGCACCATAAACATAAAACTGGTTACATACTTCGAATTGAGCTGTTTGGTAGGTCGTACCTAAATTTTACGTTGTTTGGATGTACTCTGCCCAATTTTCAGGCCCGTTGAATAGGGTGTTCACCCGGTTCTAAGAATCGGGGCCCATAATGAATAAGGGCCTCATTATATACAAAACTTGTACTAATAATAGTAGTAATTGTTTATGGTATGGTGGTAAGATGTTGGCCCTTTCAATGAGAGGGTCTGGGATTGAACCTTTTCGTCCACCTTTTTTGCTTCCTTTTATTTCGAATTTTCAGTCATGCATTAATTGCTAATGAATTCTCTTTCTCTTAATGAAATAAGGTTATTTTATTTTTAAACAAACGTGGTATCTCCTTAATTATGTACTGCAATTAATTATCTTTGGCTTACTATTTTTTCGTGGTTATTAGTATTATTGAAAAATGTGGAATCACGAGAAATGGTTACTTAAAGGACGTGAAAAAGTTTATTCATAAAACGACTTTTTATATGAAAGGAGGTAGTACTTCATCCGTTCAAGTCGAACCTTCGCTTTTGCTTTTTGTACAAGTTCTAAAAACCATTTAGTACTTGAAAATATTGTGTCTCGTTACTTGTACTTCATACACTAAATATGTGCAGTAATGTAGAATGTTCGAAAAATAAGTGCAATAAGTTAAATAACTTAACAAAATGTGCCTGCGTCGAGAAAAAAACTACACTAAAAATTTTTTAAAATAAATACTTGTATCGTATATTTAAATTGTTTATTTGAACTTCAATACACAAGAATACGATACATTATTTTTAATAGAACTTTTCTTTTTTAAACGGGCCTCATTTTAAACTTTGAAACAGGGCTACACGTAACCATTTGACGAGCTTGCGCTGATACTGATAAGTGTGTTTTGTAGTGCTTTTTTCTTGTGTTTTGGTCCCGGTTTCTCTTGTGAAATCGCTCTTTGGAGCGGTTTTGAGGCTACTTATGCTTCTTCTAGTTTGTTTTAGATTCCTAAGATCAATCGTGGAGATTTGGAACGATTCCAACTCGTTTCCTACACATTTGGAGCCAACTAGGAGAAGCGACGATCACTCGGTGGCTTAGACTCGGTCCCGAGACCTTGAGACCCATTCCCGAGCCCCTTAGACTCAATCCCGAGCACCGAGAATCGATGAGAAGCCCATGAGAAGCAATGAGGGACCCTTGAGATCATATTTGAGGCCTACAAGACCCATCTCGGCCGAGATAAGGGCCATCTCGACCGAGATGAAGAGTACAAGCAAAGCACGGCCTCTGACCTCCAATCTTGGGCGAGACCATTTCATCTTGGCCGAGATGAGTCCCATCTTGGGTGAGACCATCTCATCTCAGCCGAGATTGGCCACCTGCAGCTCCGCTTCACTTCTTTTCAATTCCTTTGCTTGTGAACCCTTACTAAAGGTGGATGATTAGGGTTTGGTTGTGGGTAAAGGTGGATTTTTTGTTACTAGTCACAAGTTATGCACACCATGTGTTTGTTGAATTGCTTGTTAGAGTAGTAGTTGCATATACTTCTCTTGCTTGTCTTCCTCTTCTCATTGTGTGATTGATTTATGGTTGAATCCTTGTGTTTTGGGTAACATCTTGCATAAGTATTCGGGTTTTGTCTTTGACACGAGAGTGCGGACATTGGCTTTGACGCGAGAGCGCGGACCAACCTTAGTAACTAGGTGAACCTTGCACCATCGATCTCCCAACTATCCTACTACACTTATGAACCCGACCTAACCCTATTCTTTCCTTGTTTGATTTCTTCGTCATCTTAGTCATTGTTCCCTTAGTTAGTCGAATTCTTTAGCCTTAGTTGTTATACCTAGCTTAGTCATAGTCATAGTTTATTCCCTTCTTATCGTTCTAGATTAGCTTAGCTTTGAGACCTAGTCAAGTCTTTAGGTGAAACTTAGTCGAAACCCTCTTTCCGTCCCCGTGGACTCGACCCGACTTGCCCTATCTACGTGCTAGGAATAGTTGGTTTTTATTTGTTGGTGGGGATCCACAGCAAATCCCTCCCATCAGATACTTTGATCTATTAAAAATTTGTTACGGATATATATACCAGTCGTAACTGACAAGGGCGACTTACCATTAGAATATAAAGCGGGGTGTTCTCGAGGAGGAGACATGCTCCAAAACACTTCAACATTCCCCCAAGGAGAAGACATGTTCTTTCCCTTCATTCAACCCTTCATCAAATTCTAGAGGTTCATCTTTTTTTTCTTTTTTTTTGCCAACGAAGAAAGTGCATTGGATTACATGCTATTTGGGTTCTCGGAACCCATGCATATTACATCCTTTATTGAACATAAAGAAGACATCACAAACTATTACTAAAACAAAAACAATAAAATAAAGGCGCCTGGTGATTGTAGTGAGTTGTTGGTACACGGAAGCTTGGGCACAAGCGTCTTCATCCACATGATCAACACATCTGCGGACTCCCAGATGTCATCCACACAAATGAAATGTACAGTGACGGGACCAAGATGCACTTATGCACTTACGAAGAAGGCGTAGAAAGAAACGGGTGAGAACAAAGCGACGAGGCGACCTCTAATGGAGAAAAAACTCCTACATCTTGATAATCGACCCTACACTCATATGCTGAATGAACAAACGAACCAAGCAACATGCAAAGAGTTGAGGATAAAAACCTCCCTATAACCAAACCCCTATCAGAAGAACCAATCCAAGACCAATTTATGGTCAGGTCAACCCACACCAAACGCAAACAGGCCGCTATATGGAAGCCTTTATTCATAATAATATAGGTGATAATTAAGCTTATTATTAAGAAACTATTAAAAAGAACAGCTACCCGGGAAGTCATTGTTGGAAGAAGCCATCGGGAATCCCACCACACAACAGAGTCTCAAAATCCAACACGAAAAGACACCCAAATCCAAAACCGTTCTATAAAGCAGAACCCACACACAAGCAGCCACACCCGTCAAGATAGGACACCACCCTGATACGTGTTAGTCGTGTTATCAATATCAAAATAATCCTAAATACAACTAACTGATAGATAGTGATAAATAGGGTCGATTCCACAGGGAGGCAAATTGAATTTATAATTCAGTCGATTAAAGAGTCCAATTCACAAAGTGCGATTAGTTGAGTTTTTAAGGCTAACAGACTACGGTAGACAACAATAATGATAAAACAATAAACTACAATTAAAACAGTAAACTGCTAAGAAGATGAAAAATAATAAGATCAAAGAAGAAAAGACACCAGAGTTACAGGATCATTATAAACCAAGATAAGCATAAATACGATAATCAAACAAACGATTAATACAAAAAAAAGGGTATAGACACGGTCCTCTCGGATCACTAGTCGCCCTAGAAGTCACCTAACGGGCTCTCGCTACGTATTATGGAATTTTATCGATTACAACGAGTCTTATCCTTTCCCGGGCTTTCGCTACGTAGGTCGGGATTACGATATACAAACAATCAATTAAGACCTATAATTAATTATTCGTCATTGAGATGTTGCAAGAGCGATAAAGTTCATAAAAGCCGATTTATTTAGCTACTGCATAAATACAAATACTGATTTATAAGTCACCTATAACTCTAGTAAATATGTATTAGCTACTCATATTTACAGTGACAATTGCTATATTAATAACGTTGATAATGAAGACGGAATATGACAAGATAACAGGATGAATTAAGGTGAGCAGTGATGGAAGAAATACATAAATAACAGAATTACAAAACTACTGGAAAAGAAAGAAATAAGAATTAATAAAATTAAAAAGAAAGAGGAATTAATTATGCTAAACTAATGAATTCTAAAAAAAAGACCGAAAGTAAAATCTAATACTACTGGAAGAGGGAGATAGGGAAGGAGGAGAAATTTACCCAAATAGAGAGACTGCAGAAATAAAGAAGAAGAATAAAGAGAAACCGAAGAATGATAATAACACTGAATAATTCCCAAAGTACTTGAATTAATTACTGAAGATCGATTACAGAATGCTTCGAAATAAAAACTGATTATGTTTTTATTACAGATAGAACAAGGAAGAAGATGAAGCAGATGATATGTTGATGAAAAGATCATTAAGATCCTAGAATTACAACTCTATTTATAGTGCTCAAGCCTTCAATAACTGCTCCTTAATTCCCTGCTTAAACCCTCAACCCCATTAACCAGGAAGAACTGAAGTAGTGGGAAGAACCGAAGATGTGTAAGAGGGGGGAATCGTGGGTAGCTTCAAAAATATCTGCGCTGAATTGGTCTTTGAAGGCAGTATCCCATTCTGCAGACTTGGATTTTATGCTGGTTGACTTGAGATCCAAGTCTGCCTACTGAGTTCTTCAGTCTAGGCCTCCAATTCTTACAGACTTCTCCTCAGTCTACGGACTTGTCAGTTTGCTTTGCCTGCACTTTCTTAGTCTATAGACTTGTTTCTTAGTCTACAGCTTTCTTAGTTCCTTCTTCTTAGTCTACAGACTCAGTCTAGTCTATAGACTTTCTTCCTTCTTCTTAGCCTACAATGAATCGTTTTTAGAGCTTTAACGAATTTTGATGTAATTTTTAGCTCTTTTAACTACTCGGTCTCGATTATCTACAGAACAACAAAAGAATACCCGAGTAGGACATATGAGAGAAAATAACGTAATACGACTTCTAAAATAATAAAATGACACTGAAATGCGTGCCAAAAAAGGTGAAAAATCGAATAGGAACGGCACGCATCACACCCGGACCATAGTCCAGTAAAACCAAAGAAAACGACCACAGACCAAACAACCTAAAACCCTTTCAAACCTAAACCTAGTAACCAACATGCCGACAAGACCCAACAAACCAACCAATCCGAAAAGACACAAACCGAACACCACTCGCAGCCTAACGTGCCAACACAAGCAAACAAAACCTAACACGCAACCAAACCGACCCTAGACAAGACATCAACTAAAGGCGAAGGGTGGGGGAAAGGGACGAGGGAACACCCAGCGAAAGTAGTCAACGACAGGTCGACAGGGGAGGGGGCTGTGACATGCAACAAAAAAGGGGGGGGGGGAGTCGGTCGCCGGAGGGTGAGGGAGGGGGGAACGCCCCCGGCGAACGCCGACGACAAGACAGACAAAGACAACAGGTCGACGAGAAAGAGACCAGGACGGCGACGGACAAAGACAACAAAGACTGGGGATGATCGGACCAAGCCGACGATGACGACAACAGGCTGGGAGAGGGCCGGCCACCATAAAAAACATTAAAAAAAACCCAAAAGGAACTTACTGGACAATGGTGGACGGTGGCCACTACTGATGACGAGATGGGGATTGGGAAGCAAAATAGGAACGGAAACAAAGACGGGACATCTAATCAGCCGATCGGAGATAGGTCAATAGATGACCATCTTCGGCCAGGCAAGGGGATTTGGTAGGCTGATTGGTGGTGGGGCGGCGGCAGCTGCAAAATTAGGGTTAGGGTTAAGTTTTTGGGGGAGAGAAGTGGAGAGCGTTTGTTTCTTTCTTGTTGTTGCCTTTGACGTAATAGTTAGAGAGGTTCATCTTTAATAACCAAAAATTTAACTTGACCCAATAATAAATGGACTCGAAGCCTGACAAGTCTCCATGAATCCGACCAGTAACCAAGCTATGAAGTGATCCGGAAAGTAGTTATGGTCCAATTGAACAGATTCGATCTAACTAACCCAATTGCGACTTCTACTAGCAGGTATACAATAACGTACACCCGGAATATAAGTACTCCCTCCCCTCCACAATGATCTTCCCACTTTAATATGGCACATGGATTAAGAAATGGATAATGAAAGGTGGTAAATTGTTTGGTGGATTTCAAGATGTCAAATCACAAAAAGTAACCAATAGGAAGAGAGTATAATGGATGAATAAGGAAAGTTTTGAAGTGGGAAAATCTTAGTGGAGTTTCCTTTTAAGAAAAGTGGGAAGATCTTAGTGGTGGGGAGGGAGTAGAAAGTTTTGGCCGCCAAAAAATAGAGGATCCTTAAGATGGCTACGAGTGAATGTGTGAGTGATGGGTGGAAGAAGGATGAGGACCACCCAAAATTAGGAAAAAGAAAGGGTTAAAGGGATAAGAGGAAAGTGTACCACTGGTTTTGGTTGTAACTTTATGGCCTGTGGGGGGGTGGTGGTGCTGGATTAATACATAACGCAAATACCCCAACCCGGGAGAGGAGAAGGCAGAGAAAAGAGTAGAGAGAATGGAGAGTGCAGTGATGAGCGTATGCAGCAGTAGCAGTAGCAGTAGCAGTAGCAGCAGCAGCGCCATTCTCCCCCTTTCTCTCACCACCAACAACTACAGAAGAAGAAGCTCCCCTGTCACTATAACTTCCATTCCCAAGCTCGCTTCTTTGGCTTCTCTTCCCTCCAATTCCGCCATCACCTTCTCCACTTCTCACCGCCGCTTCCTTCTCCGCCAACCCCTTCCTCCTATCCACTGCTCTCTTTCCGGCGCCACTGCCGCTTCCCCTTCTGGTATTATTACTATTCCAACATGAAATGAAATGAAGATGCCCTAAATACTTGACTTGACTTGGTATGTTTGCTTGTTTGTTTGGCAGAGAAGAAGAGCCAATTGCTGAGGAGGAATGACGTCAGGAACATAGCTATTGTTGCTCATGTCGACCATGGCAAGACTACTCTTGTCGACGCCATGCTCAAGCAAGCCAAGGTCCCTCCCTACTTAATTTTTAATGAGCTAGCTGAATCGACTAAGACAAACTAAAATTAATGAGGCTAGACTTACCATAAGGATGAACACTATTGGTCCGAGCTGAAAATAAGCGGGCCTAATTCTTTGCTGTTTGAGCTCTTTAGGTGTTTCGGGACAACCAGTTTGTTCAGGAGAGGATTATGGACTCTAATGACCTTGAACGCGAACGTGGGATTACTATTCTCAGTAAAAACACCTCCATCACTTACAAGGACACCAAAATCAACATCATCGATACTCCTGGTCATTCTGACTTTGGAGGTGAAGTCGAGCGCATCCTCAATATGGTTGAAGGGGTTCTTTTAGTTGTTGACTCTGTCGAGGGTCCTATGCCACAAACCCGTTTTGTTCTCAAGAAGGCCCTTGAATTCGGACTTGCTGTTGTTGTTGTCGTTAATAAAATTGATAGACCTTCTGCCCGCCCTGATTTTGTTATCAACTCCACTTTCGAACTTTTCATTGAGCTGAATGCAACTGATGAGCAGGTAGTTAAACTTCTCTTATGATGCTATTCAATTTTATGCGCATCCACTTCTATTTCACCTTGAAATTCCATCTGAACGTCTCTTTATTTGCTGTCGCAAGTTTACAATTCAGCCTCTCTAATTGTGCGTCAGTTTCATGGCATTTTATTTTATACGCTATGATTTGTTCTTCTGTATCTCTCTGGTGGATCATACCAAACGTACTCCACAGTTAACTGCAGTGATTTTTCCGGTTAATTTGTTTAATTCGATTGTTGATTCATTGTCTTTTTTCTGTATGAAGTGTGATTTTCAAGTAATTTATGCAATTGGCATCCACGGGAAGGCTGGGCTTTCTCATGACAAACTGGCAGACGATCTTGGACCTCTTTTCGAGTCTATAGTTAGATGCATCCCAGGACCACGCATTGAAGAGGGTGCTTTGCAAATGCTTGTAAGTTGTCACTTCCTAAGTTCGACTGGAATTTTTGTTGGCTGTAAAGTTGTAGTGGCTGTAAACTGTTTCCTTTAACTGTTCACGATTTGAGCTTGATATAAAAAGTAAGGAGACCCCTTGTGCTACCTCAAGTTCATCATTATCCGTGTGAAATGGTGTGTTTAGATTCATTTTTAGCAAATTCAGATATTAAGATCTTTTATCTGGTATACAAGCAAAATATTGTTGCAGCCAGTTCCTATAAACAATTTTTTTTTGGGTGTAGCATTGTTGTTGATATTTTTTACGTAGTATTTTTCCAGTTGGCTGTTTAACATAGTATCAACTACTCCATATCAAGTATGGAATAGTAATTTTTGTTGGTCTCATTATGCATACCTTCAGCCTCCACTTCTCCCTTTATCTTTCTGCTTAGGTTAGTGCAACATTAACTTGAATTGTTAATGTAGGTTACAAACATAGAGTATGACGAACACAAAGGGAGGATCGGAATTGGTCGTCTCCATGCTGGTGCTCTTCAAAGAGGACTGGATGTTAAGGTGAGTTTACCGTCACTTTTATTTTATGCTTCTTCAGTGCAATTTTTAATATTTTCTGATTCACTCGGTAACTGTTTTGGGTTCAGAAGCCCAAAATGCTCCTTCTCCTGTTTAACAGTTAATTCTTTTCAAATCTATTTTGTTACTCAACGGAATGAGATCTTTCTGTGTGCATGTGCTTTTATGGTTAATTTGAGCCTTGAGATCTCATTGCCCGATCCATTTCTATCACTTTGTCTTGTCTCAGGAAATACAAATATGTAGCTATAGTAAAACTCTAGCTACTTTAATTAATCTATAGGCAGACCATATAAAATTCTGATTACTTCTGATAAAATTTCAAGTTTTAGTTTTAGAAAATGGAACAGGATCATGTAAGTTTTTCATGAGTTACTGATGGCATCATGTCTTTAACTATAACTCTTGTTCTAAATCAATGTAGTGAAAGCTAAATGTATATGGGCTTGATGCAATCATTGTATTAACTACTGGTATCGGTGATAGTCATCTCAAATGTCAATGGTGTAATTGGTCCTTCCTTGGATGTCATCGGTGATTAAAATCGATACAACTTGGCCAAGATTTTGAACCATGATTAGATTTCAGACCGACACTACAATTAGACAGTTATCAAGGTGTAAATGTTATTGTTACTGCATTTTGAGCCAGTACCGAACAAATTAACAGTGCAGCAATTGTGATCACTCTGCAATTATCACTTTCAAAGATTTAGTCTCAAGACGATATAATTGAACTGCTTGTTTAGCTCTGTTTCAAACGTTCGATAGATCATAACATTTCTTTTTAATAATTTATCCACCTTTAATAATACTTACATTCTACCAAAAAAAATTATCCACCTTTTCAAATTAAGTCTGATAAGTCAAATATGGTTTAGCCTTGACATTTTTCTGTCAGATACATTTTATTCTTTGAGGAATAACCTGAAGTTCAGCTTTTATTGTTTGTTTAAGATCTGCACACCCGACGATGCCTGCAGATATGGAAGGGTAGGCGAGCTTTTTGTGTACGAGAAATTCAGTAGGGTTCCTGTGCCTTCAGTAGAAGCAGGAGATATCTGTGCTGTTTGTGGAATTGGTGATATTCAGGTGCGAACACATTTTTGTAACTTCTTTTATATAAGAAAGTTTCCAGCAAAATTGATATTCTCTCTAGGCATATTATTGTAAAAGTTAATTTTCTGTTGTTTTCCCCCTCTAGATTGGAGAGACGATTGCTGATAAAGCTCTTGGGACACCTTTGCCTGCAATTCGAGTGGAGGAGCCGACTGTCAAAATGTCATTCTCAATCAACACTTCTCCCTTTGTCGGACGTGAGGTATATATCTTGATTGTTTCTAAATTTCTGTATTTCTTGTAGATGTGGTTTGTCCAATTGTCCCTATGAGTAAGCTAAGCCTGAATATCCTACAATACTATGATACTTTCATTTTCTGTTGAATTATTCAAGCTAGGGTCAAAGGAAACCAGCACATATGATCAGAATATGCCTTCCCAATTCTCCTTGTTGCCGTACCCTAGGGCGTGTTCATGCTTGTTAGATTGATCATAGCCATCAACGAGGCAATAATATACTAGTTTGCTACAAGAGCTTAGTTTTGGACTATCGGTCAACCTACTAGATTAAGGGGCGATGAGTGAATGTTATCACAGTTTGACCTTTGTCCCTTCTTTGATACAATAGCTGTCGTTTATCTATTGGTGCATCTTCTCAGGGAAAATATGTGACCAGTAGAAACCTTAGAGACAGGCTTTACCGAGAGCTCGAGAGAAATTTGGCGATGAAGGTTGAAGATGGGGAAACTTCTGATACATTCATTGTTAGTGGACGAGGAACTTTACACATTACTATATTGATCGAGAACATGTAAGAAACATATTCTTGTTTTTATATCCCATTTCATCTGTTAACTTTTTTTTACTTAACTTCTATACTGTAATGTTCTATAGGAGAAGGGAAGGTTATGAATTCATGGTTGGGCCTCCCAAAGTTATCAGTAAAAGGGTGGATGACAAATTATTTGAACCTTTTGAGGTAATCATCTTGCTCTGGCCATCTTCTCTTCCAGGTTCTATTGCTAACTGCTCGAAATCCATCCCCCCATATACAAGGGGTAACTTTGTGAAGAAATTGTGTATGACTCACAGCACGTAAGGATTGTGCCCCCATTATGTTTCTGATTCATATTTTTGAACCTAGCTAGAAGCAATACAGTTAATTCGTCTTCCTTTACCCTCTTTTAGGTTTGAGAAGGCAACACTCCCTTATGTACTATCCTGCACAGTATTAAATCGTCCCTGTTGGAGTATAGGTTGTATTATGAAAAAGTGATTAAGTAACATCATTACCCTTTCATCGCAAGAGAATGAAAAAAATATAATTGCGATACAATATTAGTACATTTGGTAGGGGCAATAGGAGATGTTCAATTATTTATCCTATATTTTTCGGACAGCCAAAAAGTAAATGGGGCCTGGCCTATGTGAATGGGATAGAGGGATTGTTTGGTGGAGGATATGAATAATACTCTAAATCAGATACTCAAACTCCGTGTTACTGTAATCTTTCATTATTTTGCCTTGAATTTGCATGCACATTTGATCAAGATCTCAGTTTCCCCTAATGGTAGCATGTAGTTGCTCAAAGAAATATGCCTTGTGACTGCTGCTGCATTCAGTAGAAATGTAGCAATGGACCTAGAAATCTTTGTAAGATCTCACTTATTTCATAGCCACTGTAAGTCATTGTTTGTTTGTTGCAGATTGCCACAGTGGAGGTACCTGAAGTGCATATGGGCCCAGTTGTTGAACTTCTTGGCAAAAGACGTGGTCAGATGTTCAACATGGAAAATGTTGGGTATGTGAATGTTATATTAATTGTTGTCCTATCATTAGCAATCTTCAATTTTCTGCTTGCCAATGGGATATGATTGCACTGTAATTCATGGCCATGTAATTTTTTTTATTACAGAGTACCTTTCATGAGAAAGATCTGATTTTAGTAGCCTGCTAGTTTGTTTATGTTTCTGTTGTTGTCAGCTGTCAGTTGTCTTTAATAGTTTGTACACTAATATTCACCATCAACTTTTATCTGCTCCAGATCTGAAGGAACAACAGTCGTTAATTATAAAATACCCACTCGTGGCCTCCTGGGTTTGAGGAACGCTATTTTAACTGCTTCACGAGGCACTGCAATCCTAAATACTATATTTGATAGTTATGGACCCTGGGCAGGTGACATCAACACTCGCGATCAAGGTTCACTGGTAAGTTAAGTTTTGTGGAACTTTGGATGATGTTCAGATTTCTTAATTTTCTTCTGAACATAATGATGAAACATGGAGCTTGCTTTTTCTTTTGCCATTACTAGTTCACAGTGGACTTGTATGCCATCCTGTTTTACTTTTAAATTTGCATGTCGAGTTTGATACAACGACATCATCAGAGCCTTAATCCTACAAAAATCCGGGGTCGGCTAATTAACATGAATCCTTCTCCGGAACCATCATATCGTTTCCAAACCACAATCATATTAAAAGACATAGTAGTAATCGTAATTCTAATAAGTTGAATAATAAAAATTAAATGAAATAAAAATAATACTAATAATAAAAATCACATTGTTTTCAAGGTCAAAATAAAGTAAAAAAACATAAGTAATTTTTTTAAAGAGTTTCTAGTGCCAAGTGAAACAAAAAAAATCAGTAAATAAAAATAGTAGTAGTAATAATAATTATGAAAGAAATAAATAAAAAGATACACTCAGAGATAGTCCTAAAATATCATCAATCACCCGAATTCTCTCACAAAATTGTATGTTGAGTTTGATATTCTAATAAAATATACCAATGAATTAGGTTGCTTTTGAGGGTGGCACTTCAACATCTTATGCCCTTGCTAGTTCCCAAGATAGGGGTAAAATGTTCATTGCTCCTGGAGTAGAAATTTACAAAGGCCAGATAGTTGGCATTCATCAGAGGCCTGGTGACCTATCCTTGAATGTATGCAAGAAGAAGGCTGCAACAAATGTCCGTTCAAACAAAGATCAGACAGGTATGGGAGTTTTCTTGTTCCTCTTTCTTCTCTCTGTGTGTTACCCTGTAAGCCTTGTTACCTGTATTGCATGCAGGATCATGAGACGGATTCCGTTTGATTTGATTTACGCTGTCTCTCTGTATGCGCAGTTGTGCTTGATACACCTCTGGATTATAGTCTTGATGACTGCATTGAGTACATTCAAGAGGACGAGCTTGTAGAGGTCACCCCATCAAGCATAAGAATGTGCAAGAACCCAAAATTGGCGAAGAAAGGCAGAGGAAACTAGCTTTAAATGGCGATGCACATTTACATTTCCTCCAAAATGAAGAGAGGTTCTGATCCACATTCAGTATAGTGTACACTACACAGTTTTTGCAAGAGCTCTCAGTATAGGGTAAAGCTGGTTTTAGCTATTGATTGGGTATAATAGCCGTATAGGGGAAGACAGAAGAGGGTATTTTACATGGTAGCAGGACTGCCGACTGCCTATCAGCGGACCTGTGGCGGTGCTTGCCATGCGTATATGAATACAATTTTTCATAATTGTGATTCTGAAAGACTGAAGACTTGTTGCAACAGTAATTGATTTGAAAACATTCATGGCCGGAGGCTGGGGTGCTTAGTGGTTGATTGATTGATTGCAAAGTTGGGAGAATTGTCTACTCCCGACTTTTCAGTGGCTGCATCCTTTTTGCTCAAAGTATAATAGTTACTCTGTACTTTATTTATTATCCTCCATCCATACTCAACTTGAATCTCAACATCCCCAAGTATTGCTACAAAATCTCATTTGTATTCTTCTTATTTGCATGTTTTTTTCTTCGGGTTTTTATTAATATTCACCTGATTTTGTGTGTTCACGTCATGCTCGTATTTGATCTCTCATAGGAGTACTGAGTAGTGAGTCCATATTTTTCAGAATATTCTGAAAGGAATGTCGTGATTAGATCCACCTTTACAGTTTACATAGTTAGGAATCACGAGTTCAGGAGTAGCGGTGCTGTAGTAAACATTGGCCAAAAGTGGCAGTTGATACACTTACACGGCGTGTATGAGATTTCTCATACACGACCAATCGCCACGTATTTAATTTAGTTTAATCTAAGGTGGTTAGTGTAGGGTTAGATTAGGAATTTTACATGATTAGTTAGTTCTTAATCTTAGTTTAGTTAAGTCAAATTAGAAAAAAAAAATGGTTTTTTTTTACATATTTCGTTTTATGAATTAGATAATATTATTAATATATTTTAGATTTATTTAAAAAGAAAAATTATTAATATAATTATAATTTATATAAATCATTGTTATATATATTTTAATATTAAAAAAAATCAATTTAAAAAATATTATATTTTTCGAAAATAAATGTCCACGAATTTACTTTATAATTTTCAAAAAAAAAAAAATTAAGCTTCTAGAATATATTCTTGCCTTTTATAATTATAAAAAAAATTATTGTATAAAAATATTTATTATATATATTCGTTCACATTGTAAAGAGATTATACGGAAAACGGAAATATTTAGAAAATGAAATATTAATTGAGAATATTTCTTATATGTTCACATTCTATTTATTTTAGTTTATTAATATACATACATATATATATATATATATATATATATATATATATTGATATATTCACCTTATATATGATAATGATAATGATAATGATAATAATAATAATAATAATAATAATAATAATAATAATAATAATAATAATCAATTAATTTTACATTTTAAATAGATCATAAAAAACTTAACAATATTATATGATTATTTCAAAGAAAATAAAAATTTTAAAAGTTTATAAATTTCACTTAACTAGGTTAAAATTAATCAAAGGTGTAAAATGACTAAACTAACCCTAAACTAATCAGTCTAGGTTAACAAAACCTTGATACATGGAGCAATGTGATTGGTCGTGTATGAAATTGTCATACACGCCGTGTATGTGTAGCATTTTCCGCAGCTCAACAACTACTACTCATTTCTAAAAGTTTGAGCACAATAGTTGACGATTTCCACCTAAATAACTAATTCTATTCATGACGGACGAGCCTCCATCAACTCAGTCAAAGTGTTTTTTTAATGCTTTTTGGACAATTTTTTATTAGATCAAATCATCCAACACGGTTTCAAGTTTTATGACAAGCCCCCCTTTCAATCTATCTAAACCTAACTATTTTGCTACTTTGAAATAACAACACTTTCATGGGATAATTAGAAGGTGGGTCTAAAGAGGAAAAACTCGACTTAGAAGTAGAGATCAATATTTAATTATAAGATGGAGTAATCAAATTAACAGTTTAACTAGAGTAGTTAGACAATAAACTCATTTTATAATACGACACAACCTTGTTAAACAATTTGCGATACTTTCAAGTTTCATTTAGCGACATAAAATAAATAACTAAATAAGTTGTATTTCGGAGTACAATTTTATTTTATTTATTTGTTTGTGATTTTATAAAATAATTTGGACAAGTTTTTTTTTGGTGACGAGAAAACTTACCGCCGCTACTTTTGGTGTGTTCTAGCTAAACCGGGTTGTACGCAATAGCCTGCAAACCACGCAATAGACTAAGGCATAACTTCAAGTCATACAACTCCCACAAGATCGTTCTTGCAGAGTCTTTAAGCTGAGATCATTAGGTGATGACCACAAAGTTTTAACCACTAAACTCTACCCTTGCGACTAATTGAGACAAGTAGTCTCATTTGTGACGTAGATATCCGTAGTAATATTATACTCCCTCCCATCCAAACAATCCTTTACACTTACTATAAATGGATAATCCAATCAATTCTTTACATTCCTCTTTTGGCAAAAGATTTTACCTTTTAATCCTCCTATCTTTCCTCTATTTACACAAAATGCCACTACTTTTTTCTTACTTTAATTTTGGTGGACCCATAACACCATTTGATTTACCAATAATACCCTTACTTTTATCACTTTTTCTTAAAATTGATGAAAATCCTTATGTCAAGGATTGTTTGGATGGGAGGGAGTAACGGGTAAAATATTATCCATTTAGATAGAAAATGACAAAATATTATTTTCTTCCAAAATGATGTGTTTTTGTCTATTTCTACCTGAATAAGTCGTATTTAATTGGTTATAAAATTACGACAGATATCTGTTGCTGAATAAGAATTTTTAGATACTTTGAAAGATAGTGGGGATGAAGTAGGAAAACAAGTTAAAGCTTCCAAGATTGAGCATCAATGGTAGGTGGATTTACTAACGTTTCTAGATGATATGGATAAATTTACTACTGGTACTAGAAAGAATGAAAAGTCAAAGAAAAAGAAGAGAGAATAGAGGAATGAAAGAAGGACAAATAAGGTTGGCTTTGACGTCGTCTGAGTTGCTTCCCTTCCTTCCATACACCTTTTTGACATCACATATATACACCCATACACACACAGACCCTCTCCTCCCTCCCTCCTTATGATCATGCACCATTTTCTTCCGTTTTTCCCTTTTCATCCCATTTTTGTTTCTCATCTCATCTCATCTGAACCATTATCAAAATCATAATCATAATCGTAATCATCATCATAATCATAATCGTGGTCATAATCATAATTATCTTAATCTGTGTCTACAAATACAAAATCCCCAGAATCTCGGTTTCCTTTTATCCCTTCATTATTTTACATACACAACATACAAACTCTCTCATTTCAAACCCTTCATATCATAATCATAATCATAATCATAATCATAATAATAATATAATAAACCCATATCATTTTTCATCCATCCATCCATCAATAACTTCATCTCACCATCTCAAATTCTGACCTTTTCTTATTACATTCCTCCTTGAATTCTCTCATCTTTTCTGCATTTTTTGAATCATCGCCTGACTTCCCATATAGGATTGTGAGTGAATAATGGGGAATTGCTGTGCGGCGCCGCCTCGGGTGGAGGGGGCGGAGAAGAGGAAGGAGAACACGAAGAAGAAGAAGAAGAAGAGGAATAACCCATTCGCGGGAGGGGGGGAGTCGAACGAGAGGGGGAAAGTGGTAGTGTTGAAAGAGCCAACAGGGAATGTGATAGAGGAGAGGTACGAACTGGGAAGAGAGTTGGGACGAGGGGAGTTCGGAGTGACCTACTTGTGCACTGACAGAATGAGTGGGGAGGTCTACGCCTGCAAGAAGATATCCAAGAACAAGCTGAAGACGGAGATCGACATCGACGACGTCAGGAGGGAGGTTGACATCATGAGGCACATGCCTAAGCACCCTAACATCGTCACCCTCAAGGACACCTACGAGGACGATTCTGCCGTTCATCTCGTCATGGAGTTGTGCGAGGGCGGTGAGCTCTTTGATCGCATCGTCGCTCGTGGCCATTACACTGAGCGCGCTGCTGCCACTGTCATGCGCACCATCCTTCAAGTCGTTCAGGTTTCCTCTCCTCTCTACTTTCTTTTTTTTAAAACCCAAGGAATAATGTCGTGAGTCTACGTAGTGGGTCTACTGACAAAATTATATCCACCATAGAAATGCAGCAATTCCAGTGAATACTTCATATAAAGTAAACCTATTACTGAGACGGAAAGAGTAACTAACTAGAATAGGTGCGCTACGCTGCACCCATTATTGGATCAATATTTTTCTGAGTGAAGGGGATGGTAGAGTTGGGAGCGGATTCATGCTTCTGTATGTAACAGTATGTAATTGGATGGGCATTAATAATAAATAATGCAGGTGTGTCACGAGCACGGAGTGATGCACAGAGACCTGAAACCAGAGAATTTCCTGTTTGCGAATAAGAAGGAAGCAGCACCTCTTAAAGCAATTGATTTTGGGCTCTCCATATTCTTTACTCCAGGGGAAAGATTTAATGAAATAGTGGGGAGTCCATACTACATGGCCCCTGAAGTCCTTAAAAGGAATTACGGGCCTCAAGTCGATGTCTGGAGTGCGGGTGTCATCCTCTACATCTTGCTATGTGGTGTCCCCCCTTTCTGGGCTGAGACTGAAAAGGGAGTAGCACAGGCAATCATAAGGTCTGTTTTGGATTTCAGACGAGAACCCTGGCCTAGAGTTTCCGACAATGCTAAGGATCTCGTCAGAAAGATGCTTGATCCTGATCCACTCCGTCGTTACACTGCTCAGCAGGTCCTAGGTAATGTCTGCTACTGTCTCTACCTGTTTCTGCCAACGTGTAAATGATTACCGCATCCTGATTAAATCGATGCTGTATGTACCTTTTTTTCCCATACAGAGCACCCTTGGCTAGTTGATTCAAAAAAGGCGCCAGATGTTTCTTTGGGTGAAACGGTGAAAGCTAGGCTGAGACAGTTCTCTGTGATGAACAAGCTCAAGAAAAGAGCTCTAAGGGTAATGCATTATGCAATGCTTCAGCTATCTGAATACTGTTTGAGATGATTTTGACATACAATTTCGAGGGACTGAAACCGTCATGTAACATTACCTCTTGTGAATCAACTACAGGTCATTGCTGAGCATCTGTCAATGGAAGAAGTTGCGGGAATTAACGAAAAATTTACATTGATGGATACTGGGAGAAGAGGCAAAATCGACATAGATGAGTTGAAAGCTGGGTTGCATAAGCTTGGTCATCACATTTCAGATGGGGATATCCAGATACTAATGGAAGCTGTAAGTAGTTTGTTGACGAGGGGTCTTGTCGAACATATAAGTCTCCGGTTAATAATAAAAGCCTTGTTTTAACAAAATATTATGGTGTTGCAGGGTGACGTGAACAAGGATGGATACATAGACTGTAAAGAGTTTGTAGCACTGTCTGTTCATCTAAGAAAGATGGACGACGATGAGCACCTGCGCAAAGCTTTTTCATTCTTCGATCAAAATGGAAGTGGGTATATAGAAATGGAAGAGTTGAGAGATGCTCTAACCGATGAACTTGAGATTAACAATGACGAGGTCATAACAGCCATCATGCATGATGTGGACACAGATAAGGTCAGCCATTACGTCTCGCTTCTCCTATGCTAAAATAAAATAGTCAGTCTAGACTGCTGTACACGTAGAATAGTCTCGTTTGAGAAAGGCATGCAACAGTATCAAGGGTAGAGTGTAACAATAAAATGTTTGTGGAATGTGTAGGATGGGAGAATAAGTTATGAGGAATTTGCAGCAATGATGAAGGCCGGAACAGATTGGAGGAAAGCATCGAGGCAATATTCACGGGACCGTTTCAACAGTTTGAGCTTGAAACTGATGAAGGACGGCTCATTACAGTCGGCCGATGAGGGAAGATGAGAAAACGTTGTTGATGCATGGGTTTTGTCTGATTTTTACACACCTTTGACTTGGTTTCATGAGCCCCCGGTTTGTTTGGCGGACAAAATAACAAATGAAAACATCACTTCCTTCCTTAGTTGTTATTACTACAGTTCTTTCGGTTGAGGGGGTCAAGGAGAAAGAAGAGTTGTTCCATTATTTGTGCCTGTAAATAGGTAGTATGGGAAATTCTGAAAGGTGAAAACATGTTCATTGAAGATGATGCAATAATTTTACATTGAAATTCGATAAGTGTTAGACGCACACATTAATGTACTTGTACACACCGAGTGACAATTTCATACAAACTCGCACGATTAGTCCCCTTGAATGTCGGCCTGCAATTCAGTTCAAATTCTACGTGCCTTTTCCTTTCATTTCCTCAACTTCTCTCAATTGGGACCGAAATTGTCCTACTCAAGTGATTAAGAGCAACAACAATGGGAGGTTCTTATTGGGTTGTCATACAAATTTTATATACTCCCTCATCCCTCCCCCAAGGGGCGGACCTGGGGGGCTCGGGGGGTCACGGCCCCCCGACAATTTTCAAAA
Organism: Agrostemma githago; assembly: GCA_958450325.1. NCBI lineage: Eukaryota > Viridiplantae > Streptophyta > Magnoliopsida > Caryophyllales > Caryophyllaceae > Agrostemma > Agrostemma githago. Next base: position 53,562,707 of record OY288259.1, on the reverse strand, counting down.
CAAGTAGTTTTGAACCATTTGAAATATCAGTTTGTTGGTGTTGGAGCAGTGGTTTAGCCATTTGTCTTGTAGTCAATTTATATTATATTTAAACTATTTTTCAAAACTTCCAAGTATTATAGAGAAAATAATAACGTAAAATGTGGAGTAATTTATAAATTTAAAAAAAGTCGGAATTTTTTTTGTGCCCCCTAGGTGAAAAATCCTAGGTCCGCCACCGCCTCCCCCCACAATGATCTTCCCACTTGCAAACCGCACATGGATTAAGAAATCGATAATGAAAGGTGGTAAATTGTTGGAAATGATCTTCCCACTTCCAAACAGCACATTGATTAAGAAATCGATAATGAAAGGTGGTAAATTGTTGGGTGAGGTTAAAGCTGGCAAATCAGACGTGCCAGGCCGTGCTTCGTGTCAGCCCAATCGTGCTTCGTGCCCGTCTAGCCCGACTCAATCGTGTCTGGCAAGCCCACCGTGCCGTGTCGGGTCGTGCCTGACTTTGAGATCATGCGCCGAGGCACGGTTCCTAGCATGTGCCCGGTCGTGCCGGGCCGTCGTGCCTGACCAAATTTTCATGATTTTTCATTTTTTTTTGGGATTTAGAGTCGTGTCAGCCCAACCGTGCCTCGTGTCGGGTCGTGCTTAGACACGAGCTTTCTTCAAATTGACGTCGCGGCCCGACTTAGGACCTGTCGTGCCGTGCCCGTGCTTTCGCCACATCATCACCGGGCCGGGTCGCCACATCATTACCCAGTATGAATTAGTTTTGTGGAGCCAATAAGCTCGACTCTCACTTAAATGATTAGTGATATTTTTCCTCAACAATGTCTTCTTTATGACAAATATATCCGTCTTAATATTATAACAGGTCAAATAACTTTACATTTGGGTAATTGAAACTCAAAGGTGGTAAATGCGTCAATGATGTCAGTTTGGATCGGTCATTTTGAGTCGGATCAGGTTTCTTATATTGCGGTCCTATTTGGGTGACATGTTGTCAAGTCACTTTAGGTTTGAGTCACTTCGGGATGAGTCATTAAGGTTGGGTCATTTTCGTGTATGAGTCATTTCGGGTAATTCTTTTTCGAGTATAAGTCATCTGAGTCGGATCATTTTCAAGTATGAGTCATTTAGATCGGGTCATTATCGCTTTATATATACTAATTCCACCAACATAAACATGAATTTGTGTAGTTTTAGAAAAATCATTGAAAAAAGTCCGTTTGTTTTTACTATGATGTCTTTACTAAAATTATTCGTGCTCCAATGTTTGAATATTGGGATTTTCTATGGGATGCCCCCCAACTATTCACTTTTCCAGCTTGTACCCTTGCGTTTTCCATATTATCACTAATAACCCTTAACTTTCTTATTAACCAATCGGCGTGCCCATTAGCTGTTAAGCCGTCAGTTTAGGCGTTAATTGATGACGTGGCAATGCTTATGTGGACTTTCTTTAATGACTCCATCCTCCTACATGGCTGACTTTCTTTCCCTTCTCCAACACTCTTCCATTCAAAATCTTCTTCATTCACTAACCAATCATCTTCCATTACATTAATCTCTCTCCGCCTCTTCTTCCATCTTGCATGCCTTCACCATCATCTTCCATTTTCGCACTTCCTCCGCTCGTTGATACTGTTGATTTTCTGCACATTACTGCACATTCAAGTAAGGTATATATAAACTGAATTTTTGCTTCAAATTTATCAAACGTTAGAGTCTATACTTCACTTATTTTGTGTGCCGTTTGTGCCTTCTGGGTTTCTTTGATGTTTAGTTCGCTGACAACGAAAGTATAAAAATTAGGGTTCTAATCAAATCTATCGGTAATTAGAGTTTTAATCCATCATGTTCTGATTGATGATGTATTTGGTGATAATGATACTGAACATGAAATTTGTGTCTTATTCATTTACCGAACATGAAAGTTGTGTGTTCTTCAATTCATTTGGTATTATTCCAATCTGATAACTAAAGCATTCTTCAATGGGTTATTGCTAATTCATTTTGCAGTGTTCTTCAATGCATTCTTCAATTCAGTGTACTAGTGAAGTAACATTATGATGTGTTTTTGCAATTCATTTACAGGATGGAGAATGTCGTGTTGAACATGACTTATAGGGGGGTAGTCACTGAGGTTACAATAGACGATATTGATAAGGTGTTGCTAATTGACGTCATAAATGACTTGCTTGATGAAGCTGAAAAGCATAACCACCCATTACCTATTAATCCTACTCTAACATACTCTTATTTGAGGAAAAAATGTGAGATAAAAGATGATAGGGGGCTTACGGAAATGTTCAGTAGGTGGAAGGAAAGGAGGTTGTTTGATATTACAATTGGTGAAGGAGTGTTCCCATCGCATCCCCTTACATTGGCCAGGAACTTGAGGCTCACTAGAGCACTATCCGAGAATAAATCCACCCAGGCTAGTGTGGTGACACCAATGGCAGTGGATGAAACCACCAAAACTGCTAAAAAACCAGTGAGGAAGAGTGCACGACTCGGTTCATCCCAAACTACCGAGGACGATGAACCAGAGTTTTTTACAGAAAACCCCAAGGAGCTGCTGCAAAAATCAAAGTCTTCACTCGACACTCCTTCAAAGACTCTGCCTGTCACAAACTCTGCTGCCAAAATCACACCTAGGAGAAGTAGTCACCTCGCTTCATCTCAAACCAGTGAGGGTACTCCACATGAAGCAGAACCACACCCACTTGACACTCCCTCAGTGGCTGTAGAGGACACAAACCCTCATACAAAAGAGACATCCAGGAGTACTACAGTGAACTTCTTCACTGACAACACTTCAAAATCTGCAATGAACATAAGAAATAGAAGAAGTGCAACGCTGAACTTCACTTGTGACACTGATACAAAGTGTACGGAAGCCACTGACATTAATACGCAACCTTCACAGGATACGGTAGCCACTGAGAGCAGATTTAAAATGCCCAAAACAACTGCTAAGAAAAGAAATTTGTTCATTGCAAAACCAAGAGGAGCAAGGGATGTGAGTGAAAGTAGTGTAAGACATAGGAGAGGGTTGAGAGTTGAGTATGAAGACAACGATGGTTGTGACTCTGACAGTGAAGGGGACTACATACCATCTGAGGAAGAGGAGGGTAATGATGTCGACATTACTCAAATGAGTGATTTGGAGGATGAGGATACCTTGATGTTAGCTAACCTCGACTTTATTGATGACGGATATGTCCCTTTTGATGAGAATGTGTGGTTTGATGAAGAAGATGGTATTTCTTCTCACTTGTTAAGGAATGGAGAAGTTTATGATGACAAAGAATTTGGATCAATTAAATTAAGGCCGTGGATGTTATTTATGGACAAAGACCACTTCAAGGAAGTCTTGAGAGATTTCTGCATTCAAGAAGGGTTCTATCTCATTGTAGCAAAGGCTGATAACAGGAGGTACACCGCGGAGTGTGTCACTGCCGGTTGTGCTTGGAGGATCCATGCGAGTGTGCTTCCTGATAGCACAAAATGGGCTATTAAGTCGATTGTCAATCCAACACATGGGTGCGTAGGTGTTAAAAGTCACAACCCAATGCATGGCTAACTCCGTGTGGGCGGCTAGAAAGCTATTAGAGGATATAAGAGCCAACCCAGAAATACCAGGAAAGGCAATTCAGGCATTGTTACAAGAGAGATATGGTATTCAAATGAAGACTTCAACGCTTTATGTAGCAAAGGACACAGCAATGAAGGAGATTAATGGAGGACATGATGATTCTTACAAAAGACTTCCGGCATACTGTGAAATGATAAAGCAAACCAACCCTGGCAGCTTTGCTAATTGTGCTTGGCAAGAGACGGGGACTCCGGAAAGACCTCTTCAATTCAAAAGTATTTACATATCGTTCCATGCTCAGTTTTAGGGACTATTGCAAGGATGTAGAAGCTTGATTGGAGTTGATGGAACTCATCTAAAGGGAAATCATGGAGGTGTGTTACTGTCTGCGGTGGCATTAGATGGGAATAACGAATTATTTCCTGTTGCTGTTTCAGTTGTTGAGTCTGAGACTAAGGATAGCTGGTCCAACTTCTTCTGGCACCTAAAGCATTCCTTACAAGAGTGTGATAGGCCAAACTGGACAATCATTTGCGACAGGCAGAAGGTATGGTCAAATAGTGTCTTCATTTTGTATAATATTGAAGATACGGTAATAGTAATTGCTTAAATGATGCTTTGTTCAATGTGTATGCAGGGTGTAGAGCCAGCTATGCAGAATGTATGGCCTGAGGCATCGAGGAGATTTTGTGCTAGACACCTTTGCGCGAATTTCAAGAAAGAGTACCCGGGTATACTCTTGTACAAGCTGTTTTGGCAGGTCGTGAATGCCACTTCAGACTTCAGTTTCAAGAAGGCACTTGAGACAGTTATTCACCATGGTGGCAAGGGATGTGCGAGGTGGTTGCTAGACCTGGGTGATAAAGAACTTTGGGCAAAGTACAAATTTGACACAAGTCTCTCTTGTGATGAAAATACCTCGAACTTCGTAGAGAGCTTCAATGCCACGTTAGGAGCTCAGAGGTGCCTACCAATTTTATCTCTTCTCGAAGGTTAGTACTCAAACTCCATTCTCATTTCACGAACTCATAGCTTGGGAACTTCCCTAAACCAGGTTGTCTACATGCACAGGTGTTAGGAGGATAGCTATGGTCAGACATGCCACAAGAGGGCATATTGCTGAGTCCTGGCCTGACGAAGGCATATGTCCTAACATATTGAATAAGTTGAGGGTGCTAAGACAGGATTCAAGAACATGCCAAGCCTATCTTTCACGCAGGGGACTGTATGAAGTAAAAGATGGTAGATCACACCTACGAGTTTCGTTGGATGAGTGCACGTGTGCCTGCGGTCTCTGGCAGATAAGTGGGATCCCTTGCAAGCACGCTATTAGAGCAATTCTGGAAGCTAATCAGGATCCGGTGAACTATGTGAGTGAATGCTTCTCTGTGGCGATATACAAGGACGCTTATGGGTTACCAATCAACCCAATTCCTGACCCCCAACAATGGCCTGAATTCGACGTTCCTACCCTAGAACCCCCTGATCTAAAAACATCAATTGGAAGACCCGCTAGGAACAGAAGAAGAGAGGCAGGAGAGAAAAGAAAGGGCAAGAGAACAATGGCAGTAAGGTGCAAGAAATGTCGATGCTATGTACACAACTCGAAAACATGCAAGGGAGGGTGCACAATGAAGGAGAAAAACGCAATGCAAGGAAAAGTTGCCAAGACTAGAAGGCAAGGTCTGACATTACCATCCGATGTTCCACAGTTTGAAACTCTTCAAGATTTGGAGAGGTCGGTTATGGAGGTCGGAGAGAGTTCAAGCCAGGTTCAATCTAGTAATGGGAAGAAGAGAAAGACCCGCTGATGAAGTCGTTTCAAATGACATATTTTGCCTTTTATAACTAATATAACCTGATGCATTTTGTTGTTTTTTAAACTGATGGTTTATAAACAACTGCTGTAACTTGTACTGAAACTGATGATGCTGCGTTTCTGTGACAGCATTAGTATGCTTCGAACTACTGAAACCGATGTCAGACCTCGTATTTTGGTTAGTGTTTGCGTTTATGTTTCCAAGAACTTGTACTTTCCGCTACTGCTATGTCATACCTGCTGTGTTACATATACTGATGCACTGTGTAACTCTTTTTTTGTGAATTGTTAATGACGGAAAGACGGCATTTGTGAAACGTTAATGATTCCATTCGTAATTGTTTTCCATTACATTGACAACTAAAGGATGAGATTCTACAATTTAAAGATAACAACAAGTGCAGTAACTACTAACATAAAAGCATTAAACTTCATCCAGAATTTCAAGTTTGCAACGTTTCCGGAAATCTTCCTGCACAGCCCACTTATTTCACCATTAACAATGTCCTTGCTTATTTCACCATTAACAATGTCCTTGCTTGAGACTTCATCTTCTTCAAATGCATTTTCTAATTTCAAGGGCCTTGTTAAAATTACATGCTCTTCACCCACCCACATAACAAAGTACTCACATTCAAGGCACTTGAAATAGGCTTTTCGTGGGTTCCTCGTAGACCCAGAAATCTTGATGACTGCATTTCGACCACACTTTGTGCACGCCTGATTCTGAAATTCAAGACCCGCTACTGGGTTGTTCCTATAGAATGAGGATGTCGACATAAGTACGATTAGGTATTTGAAGATTGAAGGAAGAAAATAAGGTGGTAATGGATTAATGAAAAGTAAATGATGTAATGAGGGAAAATGAGAGATGAATAATATATAGAGAGAAGTTGGAGGGAAAATATGTGAAAAATGGAGGGAAAATATGTGAAAATGGAGGGAAAGCATAGTCAGGCAAGTGGGAGGATGGAGTCATTAAAGAAAGTTCACATAAGCATTGTCACGTCATCAATTAACGCCTAAACTGACGGCTTAACAGCTAATGGGCACGCCGATTGGTTAATAAGAAAGTTAAGGGTTATTAGTGATAATATGGAAAACGCGAGGGTACAAGCTGGAAAAGTGAATAGTTGGGGGGCACCCCATAGAAAATCCCTTGAATATTTTATACTACGTAACTAACAATGATTATTTGATCACTAATCACATTTTTGAAGGTATAAGATATTTTGATTACGATATTCTCCTAAAATTAAAGTTGTCTTCTAGAATTCAAAAAAAAAGTTGTCTTCTAGGAAATTATTGTTCAGAATAGAAGATATCCACGGTATTCCTACACATTACTCCCTCCATATCATATTGTTCTTCCCCTTTCTTTGATATATGTGAGGGGTATGTATTTTAATGAAAAGGGATGAACAATAAAATACGGAGGGAGTAATATTCAATTTTTTTTTTTTTTTATAATTGCTCTCTTTTTAGAAAAAATAGAGGAAAATAAAACAATATATTGACATGGAATGGACATACACAAATATTTTTGGGTGTATGTACAAATTCTTATCAACTCGACGACAGTTCCCCATATTCTTATGCTACCCCATGACGATTAACAAAAGTCAAGGTCAATCGTTGTCGCACGTTGATCTTTATCTCCCCAAGCCCGTGTTCACACATTGCTTTATTGAGAGTCACCAATAAGAGTGGATTGAAAATTCTTATTTTTACTAGCAATAACCACACTTCTGACACTGTTACTAGTTTTGTATATCAAGAAGTTTTCAAATATTTGTATATTCGCATAAATATTGTCTTTTGTCATTTCTTACGGTAGTTTTACCTTTTCATGTACATGTCATTCTCAATCAAGAAAATTTGTAACTTTTTTTAATTACTTAATTTCAGTCCGTCGATGTAAACTTTTCGCTATTTAGTCACTGCCTTTGTCACGATGTGTTTAATGCCACCGTACAATTTGTACGAGTTTAAAATTAGTATATATATAGAGAGAGATGTGATCACAAGAGTTGAGTAAGGATTGGGAAGTTGCTTAAAAATGAATGAATTAACAACATTGGCTCAGTTTACAACGAGAATAGGTGATCCCTTGCCACCCTTCTACAAGGCTCGGTCCATTGTCTTGAGGTTTGGGTTAAGTTGGTTCTACTCCCTTCCATCCATTTAATCATTTACCTACCATTTTTCATCACTTTTAAGAAAGGTGGTAAAAGTAAAAGTATTATTGGTAAATCAAACAATGTTATGGATCCATCAAATTTAAAGTAAAGAAAAAGTAGTGATATTTTGTGTAAATAGATGAAAGATATGAGGATTATAAGGTAAAGTCTTTTGCCAAAAAATGTAAAGAATTGATTGGATTGTTCATTTATAGGAAATGTATAACAGCACTCCGTATTTAATTATGGAGCAATAATCACAAACTTGTTTGTGATAGAGTTATCCATCATTTTATTATAACGGGTCAAATAATGTTCATTTTCGTAGAAAACGACTCAATCAATATTTTATCTTTTCTATACAAACGAGTATTATTTAATCTATATAACAAAGTGATGGATACCAAGTAGGTGAGCAATGACAAAGGAAGTAGTTAATCCCAGAAAAAGAGGTACTGGTACAGGTGTGCAGTGGGGCCGGCGGTGAGCAGGGAATCAATCCAAGAACCGCAAGGACGCTAAACTAATAAAAATCCTTTTAAAGTTGTCATCCGGGTCAACCCCGATGGGGATGAATGTAGATGCTACCTGTCTCCTCTTTATTCATCTTTCCCCACTCATTACGTTGCATACTCAATCAATCAATCTTATTACCATTCATCAATTACTATAATTAACTAATTGACAATTAATAATACACTCCACCGCACCGATCCTCACTTTCTTATTACCACCTTAATAATTCACGTTTAGAGCTCGTTTGGGATGTGGTAATAATTCAAGGGATAATAGAGTAAAAATGAACTAGAAATGAATGAGCTTGTTGCTTGGTTGTAACATTTTATTGTGTAAAAATGATATGAGAGGTGAATAATTATCCCCATTGGGAGGTAATGCATTACTTGGGGGGAGGGGAGTAACAATTCCCCAAATAAGCTAGATTTCCTGAATTTTTTACATTTCCGCTTGACATCATAACTACTTTCCGTCATTTCTAGTTCATTTTGTCCTATTACCCCGAAATAATTACTCCCATCCTTAGGGCTCGCTTCAGATAGGGCAATTATTCCGGGGTAATAGAGCAAAAATAAACTAGAAAATGATGGAAAGTAGTGATGATATTAGGTGGAAATGGAGAAAATTAAGAAAGTATAACTTATTTAGGAGAAATTATTACTCCTCTCCTCCCAAGTAACGTATTATCCCCCAATGGGGGGTAATTATTCCCCTCGTATCTCTTGTACACTATAAAATGTTACAATCAAACAACAAGTTCATCAATTTCTAATTCATTTTTGCTCTATTACCCCCAAAATAATTAACCCTATCCCAAGCGAGCCCTTATTTTGTACTCGTACTAGGATAACATATGCATCCACCCAATGAAATCATCACGGCTGACTCACTTGAGTGTGTAAACCATTTTCTTATGCTTTTCGGCCGCACATCTACATTAATGTATGAATCTAATACTCCATAAATGTTTTAGTCTATTAATTAATACTACAGTAGGTATCCTGGATTATTGACATGTATTCTTTTTTGGGCCGAGTTTGATCTTCTGCTCACTTTTTATTTTAGGTCACAAATGTAAATGTATGGTTCACATTTTCTTTTTTGAACCACTTATTTTCATTTTCTTATTTTTCACTCAAAAACAAATGAGTCAATTATAGGAACTCGAGGGAGTTTATTGTAAGGTGAATAAATGCGTATTTCGTTAAACCAATTTTTTTATATCTTCCCATGGACATTTGACACAATTTTTTTTATATTAAATATAAAATGATAAATTTAAGAAATATTAGGAAGAATGGTAAGTGTGTGTAAATAGGAAAAAATAAAAGTTTAAAGTGTTGCATATAGTAAGAATAATATGGTAAAAATTATGGACCAAAATGGAATAAAAGAAATGAGAAAAAAAAAAAAAAAGTGGACCAAAAAAGAAATTGGGAAGATATAAAAATGAAGTAATAAATTTTCAAAAATGAAGATTGTGGAAAATCCTAGAGGGTACTACTAAAAATCGGATTGGATCAGATTGGTTGCCATCCGGTTTGATCTTTAAGTGAAAATTCAAGATGCAATAAAATTAGATTAAAAAAGAGTTGAGGAGTTGGACAATCACTCGAATCGAATAATGAATTTCATGATTTTTTTTAAAATTTTTTAAAAGCTATGTCAATATATGCAGTTTTGATCATTTTCCTCGACTATAATTTTAATTATACTGTATATGTGGTATATATTAAAAAGATTGAATCCGTTGAAATTATTCAAATTACATTGGTATAAATAAGAGTGTAGCAACTAAGGTAAAAGTAATAATCTAAGCTAATAAAGTAACGTAATAAAATGACGATAATGGTGAGACGCATACGACGAAATCTATACATATTACGTATAAGATATTAAGATATATGTTTCCTCTGTCTCTGACTCTCTAATATCTCTTCAAAAGAGTCGTTTTTTTACTTTATTTCTCTTTTATCAGATTTATATAATTATCCTTAGTTGTGAGTTCACATATTTTCTCATTTTTCATTTTTCATCGTACATTTTTATATGGAGGGTGACCCTCTTAATAAGACGGAGGGTATATCATACACCCAAAAAAAATCGTATAATTGAGATCGTATAGTGCAAGTATCCCTATGCCCAACCCAACCCAACCCAACCCCTGAGTATGAGCAAGAGATGAGATGAGATGAGATGTAGGCGTGCATGTTACAAAACTGAGATGGAATGGATTGCATTGGTAAGAGGAGTGACATGACAGCCAAGTTGAGCCAAGAGGGAGTGAGGTAGGACAAAATCAAGAAATTGCAAAAAAAAAAAAAAAATATGTGGGGGGGTGGTGGCTCTTCCCTTTGATGAAAGAAAAGGATAGGGTAGTAAATGGAAGCCGTACATTTGTCAACATCAGACAGAACCCCCAAATGGTATAAATACAAATGCAACACACCATTTCAATTGATTCCTTCTACTTCTACTTCTACTTGTGCTGCTGCTGCTATTCAACTCGAAAATCAAATAAAGAGACAACAAGTATAGCAGCCAGTCACGCACCTTTCCCTTTCCGTGTGTAGCAGCAGCAGCAGCAGGTCGTCACAATTATTATTATTATTAAAAAAGAAAATTAAAGATGACGATCACGCAAAACATTTCCGTAAGCAACGGAAACCTGGTAGTGTACGGAAACACCATATTGAGTGGGGTTCCTGACAACATCGTGTTGACACCTGCTCCCGCCGCCGGTGCCGCTGCTGCTGCCTTCATTGGTGCCTCTGCCCACCACTCCAAATGCTTACATGTCTTCCCCATCGGCACTTTACTGTAACTAATTCCTTCTTCCTCTTCCTCTTCCTCTTCCTCTTCCATCTCCATTTATGCACCTGCTTTTCATATTTGATTTCATTGCTCTAGAATCTAGATAGATACACATGTTAAATTTGGTCTCCACTTTCTTTTAATATCACAATTAATTAATTAATTAATTAATTAATTAATTAATGATGCTACTCCCTCCGTTCATAATCCTTTTGCCCTATTTCATCGAGTATTTTAATGAAATGGGGCCGAAGAGAGTGAACAGAGGGAGTATTATACATGTTCTTCTGCATTTACTTTCAGTTCAGTTCCGAAATGAAAATTTGGGGTCTCTTATTTTCCCAACTCCATCCTCGTGCTCGTGTTTAGGAATTTGGGGTACGTTAACTATTTCCGCCCTAACCCTGCTACTATGTAGCTAGTAAGCTAGCTCCCCTGTGAATCCACCGCCGCTTACTTTAATTCATTTTTTTCGATAGTTGAGCCTCAACCATCACGGATCATCTACATGACTACAAAAGAAGTTGAGTGAAATTTTGTTGATGTGAAATAGCGAAAACATTGAGTAGTTTGCAGTGGAAGCCTACTTTTGCGACGGCCTGTTAGACCCATAGTAGAATTGTCACAAAAGAAGTTGACTCAAACTTTATAGATGTGGAATAACCCCAAAAAAAAAAAGACTATTAGTGGTATTGTACAATGTACAAAAATGGTATAATTGTCACAAATATTTTTTTGGATGTAATAAACGTTATTAATGAACAAAGAGTTACTGAAAGTTAGTTACGGGATAATATTGATTCAAGTTCAGTTGGTTCAGTTTAGCACTTCAGTCAGAGTGTCATGTAAGCACATGACAAATAATCTAAGAAATGGAAAATTTTCTTCAAAACGTGTCAAATACATCGTGATTCAATTCCTCATTTGATTACTTTTTTCCTGGGATGTTGATATACATGAGGTTGGATTTCGTTTTTTTATAGAAGTTACGGGTTTGTTTACTGCAATTGAATTAAGGCATTTTGTTTCAACTTCATTGAACAAAATCAAGTAATTACCACTTTGATGAATAATAAATTTGACCTCTTATTATGTGAGAGATCTCGTAGTAGAATTTGAAGTACTAAACCTACGCTATAGAGATGAGATTGGATTTCCATTTCCATTTGAAGTCCACAAGAGTATATGACCACAGTAGTACTCTAGTTTCCTTCTGTTATACAGTAAGTTTATTTCTAGGATAATCAATTCAGTACCATTATATTGTATCAGAGGTCTGCAATTCATGTGCTGTTTCCGTTTCAAGCTATGGTGGATGACTCAAAGAATGGGAAAATGTGGAAAAGATGTTCCGTTGGAAACTCAGTTTATGATTGTAGAGAGTAAGAACTCAGCTGTAGAAATTGAATCGAATGATTCTCCCTCTGTCTATACCGTCTTTCTTCCGCTTTTGGAGGGTCCATTCCGTGCTGTTCTTCAAGGGAATGACAAGGATGAGATAGAGATTTGCCTGGAGAGTGGTGAGTTAATCTTACTCATGAAACATGAAACTGCACAGTCTTCCTTGCATGACTGGCCAACTTACATAGTGTCAAACATATGTAGAAAAAAGGTGGAGCCGCTACTGCTAAAAACTAAGCCATGGTGGAGAATTGTCCTGCACATAAAAGCACAGTGTGCTAGTGTCATTACATAGATGGAGAACCTGCCTTGTTTGCGTCATTAGCTCACACCACAGGGCCATGAATTTACTAATGTGCTCCCCTCTTGGTCCTGCAACAAGGTTGAGATCAAGGTGGCCTGAGCTGCATAGATATTGATTAACTGATTATGTTGGAGTCTTTAATGTGAGTACCGACAAGATGTGAAAAAGGCAACCTGACTATCGTTCAAATAATTCATTTAAATGGATTCTACTGCATCTGAGAGTTGAAGTTCGACATATCATATACGACTATGTTTTTTGCATTCTATGATCTGGTTTTACAGGCGACACTTCCATTGAGACAAGCCAAGGATTTCATCTTGTTTACGTGCATGCTGGAACTAATCCCTATGAAGTTATCAACCAAGCTGTCAAGTAAGCACCTCCACATTCATTTCTTTTCAGAGTTTTGTAGCTTATACTTCGTATTATTCGAAACTCTAACTTCTCAAATTAAAGTAACTTAATAGGCTGTAAAGTGTGCTCAATTTACGTCTAGGTTTTTAGGCCATTTGATACAAGTCGTGGCAGCAATGTCTGTTTGATTGGTTCTAAACTTCTAATGTATTTTTTCTTTCCTGAACAGGGTTTTAGAGAAACATATGCAATCTTTTCGTCACAGAGAAAAGAAAAAGGTGATCCATTTTTCTTTTGATGTTGGTATTTATTTTCACTCCTGTTCAATTGTGGGAGGTCTAACTCATGGTGGCTTGTTCCAGATGCCTAGTTTTGTTGATTGGTTTGGCTGGTGCACTTGGGATGCTTTTTATACTGATGTTACCGCGGAAGGTGTAGAAGAAGGCCTCAAAAGGTTTACACCAATGTTTGATCTGTCTATATAGTAGAGATGTGTGTTATCAACAGAGTAGATTAATCAGTTTTTTTCTTTTTCTGTGCTTTGCAGCTTGTCAGATGGTGGCACTCCACCACGGTTCTTGATCATAGATGATGGCTGGCAGCAGATAGGGAATGAGGTCGTTAAGGGTGAACATTGTGTGGTGCAAGAAGGGGCACAGTAAGTTAATCTCTTCCTGACCCAAGTTTATATTGGAACTGTCTTAAACCGTTGATGTCTGGAACACAGAAAATTTGACATTTGATTGATTAGCTTTGACATTTCTTATTAAGGCTAGTGTGGATTTTGAATTATCAAGAAATCACTGAGCTGGCTACCTAAAGAACAAAGGGAAAGAAAGTAGAAGCTAAAATGTTCCATCTGGGAATGCATAGACAGTTCTTTACTTCTTAACTCAATTTTTATAAGATCTTGACCTGATATTTTGGTTCATCTGGGAAAGAGATACGCCTACTTAAACTTTATATTCAAGTTCACAATTTTTTTGCAGATTTGCTAATAGATTAACTGGAATCAAAGAGAATGACAAGTTCCAAAAGAAAAAGAATGGCGAGACTGATAATGTGGTTCCAGGTCTGAAGCTTGTAGTAGACGATGCCAAACAGCGTCATGGAGTAAAGTAAGTGTCTAATTTCCAGTTTGTAATTTTATTATTAGTCATATTTTTGTATTCTTATGTTGGGTGAGTTTAAATAGAAAGAGTTGTGAACTTGTACTCCTAAAGCTTTATTTATTAATACAATCTTACCTTTTCGCCAAAATAAAAAAAATAGAAAGAGTTCCCTCTATAATTCACTGTCACTACTCTCTAGGCCTTAGCTCCTAAATACCTACCTGTGTGACTCAACTACATCTGCTGAAAATTGTCCAGCATTGGACTCTTGGCCAATGGTTGAGACTGTAATGGCCTGGAAGCTCCTGCTTCACTTAGTTCATATCCCCGATTCCATAAACGGTCCTTTTATATGACATTAGTGTATCTTCAACTAGAGGTCAAGGTCACACTCATTTCACCCTCTAACCCAGCAATAGGCGAAGCCTAGGAGGCACTTGGATGATTGTTTGAGATGTGAAGCTTATAAGTATATAGTCCTAATATTCTAAGGATTAGAATCATTCATCATAAATGTAAAGTTTGGAGGACATTAATGTAAAACCTCGCATAACAAAAATCGTATGTTGTATCATCATTTTTTTCATGATACAAGAACATTACCTTACTGCCTCTAAGACTCCAACTGTCCAACCTATGGCTTGTAAGATTGTGTCGCATACTCGGATGTGTGTACCAAAACCCATGTGGGCCTTTGTTAATAGAGCAACAAGATGTTCATGGATGACCTTCAATAAAAAAAAATAGTCATGAATTGTGCTTAGGACTAATACTTGACTTGTGGCAGATTACTAGACAATTTAAAGAGCACGAGTTTAGTGAGCTGTGATAGTCTTTAATTCCATTGGAAATCAAGGAATCCAGCCTCTCATGGTATTTTTGTACATTTTCAGGAATGTGTATGTCTGGCATGCTCTGGCTGGCTACTGGGGTGGCGTGAAGCCAACAGCTACAGGCATGGAACAGTACGATAGTGCTTTGGCATACCCGGTTCAGTCACCTGGTGTATTGGGAAATCAACCAGATGTTGTCATGGATAGCCTTTCAATCCATGGACTTGGTTTGGTTCATCCAAAGAAAGTCTTTAATTTCTATAATGAGCTCCATGCTTATCTTGCTACATGTGGTGTGGATGGGGTAAAAGTAGACGTGCAAAATATTATTGAGACTCTTGGTGCTGGACATGGTGGGAGAGTTTCCCTCACCCGTGCCTATCATCAGGCCTTGGAGGCATCAGTTTCACGAAATTTCCCTGATAACGGCTGTATTTCTTGCATGTGTCATAATACTGATGGCATCTATAGTACCAAGCAGACAGCCATTGTGAGGGCCTCTGACGACTTCTATCCTCGGGATCCTGCCTCACATACCATTCACATCTCCTCTGTGGCTTATAACTCTTTCTTTCTTGGAGAGTTCATGCAACCTGATTGGGACATGTTCCATGTAAGTGTAGCTCATTGTCATGCAACCACTAAGGTTGTGTTTGGATAGGTGGATTTGGGGGGAAAGGGAAGGGAGAGATTTGAGGGAATCAATACCCTTCCTTTGGTTAGCAAGTTAGTGGTGGGGGGAATTTGAAGGGAAAGGAAAATGGATCCCTCCAAGCCAAAATGTTTCCCCTCTAACAAAGGAAAGATTTGGAGGGAAAATGGATCCCTCCATTCTGCCTCCCCTTCCATCTCTTTCCTTTCCCTCTTTCCCCCTTCCCTCCCTCTCCCTCCCATTTGCTATCGAACATGGTGTAAATGAGTTGTAAAGTGCTTATTAATGTTTGATGGATTGAAAACTAAAATCAGAAAATTTGTTCCAGAGTTTGCATCCTGCTGCAGAATACCACGGCGCCGCTCGTGCAGTTGGTGGATGTCCGATATACGTGAGGTATGGAGTCACTAACTACCTAAAGAATTATTTTCTTGCTTGTGTCCAGTCTGAGATGCCTTCACTGAGGCATCAATGTTTGGTACTGATAGTAGAGTAAGAATATATTGTTCTGTTGTTCAGTGACAAGCCTGGATACCATAACTTTGATCTTTTGAGGAAACTGGTGCTTCCTGATGGGTCAGTTCTCCGTGCTCGGCTGCCAGGGAGGCCTACTCGTGATTGCCTCTTCATTGACCCAGCCAGAGATGGAACGAGGTGTGTCTCATGATAAAGATAATGATCCTTACTCTTTGCTACTATCATAATGAACAGGACAATAAGAATGATTTTTCCTTGGGTGCAGTTTACTCAAAATATGGAACCTAAACAAATGTTCAGGGGTTGTGGGTGTTTTCAACTGCCAAGGCGCTGGGTGGTGCAGGATCACGAAGAAGACTCGCATCCATGATACTTCTCCCGGAACCCTCACAGGTTCTGTCCAAGCCACTGATGTGGACTCCATTGCGGATGTTGCCGGCCCAGGCTGGAATAGGGACGTGATTGTGTATCTGTACCGATCAGGTAATTAATTTTATTTGAGCTTCAGAAAATCTACACGAGTCTGAAAGATGTTCCAACTATAAATTGAGTTAGATATTGAAAGCTTTTAACATGACATTCTAACAACATTTCAGGAGAGGTTGTCCGGTTAGCCAAGGGAGCATCGCTGCCTGTGACTCTGAAGGTCCTGGAATATGAACTGTTTCATTTCTGTCCTCTTAAAGTAAGTTAATTGTTTTAACTTCAAGATTGGAATCATAGAAGATTGTGGTGGATGTTGTCTGATGAGCTACACTGGGTTGTTTTGTAGGAAATCACAAGCAGCATCTCATTTGCTGCAATCGGTCTGGTTGAGATGTTCAATAGTGGGGGAGCAGTAGAAGAATGTGATGTGATGCAAGCAACAGGCGATAGCAACTTTGCTGCAACTATCAAGCTCCAAGTCAGAGGTTGTGGTGTATTCGGAGCATATTCGTCTCAGCGCCCACTGAAATGCACTGTAGGTGGGGCTGACACGGAGTTCAAGTATGACACAGAATCCGGTCTGCTGACGTTGAATCTGCCATATACACGGCAAGAGATGTACAGATGGCCTGTTGTCATCCAGGTTTAGACTGCTGTTCCAGGACGGGGCAATGCTGATGATGTCAACGATATTCTTCTTCGAGGTGTGTGGTGCTACAAGTGTCGGAGAGAAGGGGTTGGATCCTGTTGAATAAAGGCACAGTACACCTCTGTATTCTTTTTTAACTTTTGTGATGATTGTAATTGAACTCCGAGTTATATAGTTCCTTTGTGTTTTAGCCTTTGCATCATGTAACTGGCAGTGGCATTACGAGTTGGAGTATAATCTATTGTGATACTATCCCATATAAGTACTTGCGTACATCCATTGCATAGCAGTTTTAAGACCATACCCTACACAGCGGGGCATGATCTACACCCAAATATAGACTTTTGGATTTATTGAGTCAAGAAATACTGAAATAGTGAAATATTGACCTCTCAAAAAAATGTATAGAGCTAACTTAATAGCTTACTAAACTGAAAACAAAAAGATATCGAGCTTATTAAAAAAATTACGTACTCCGTATCAGATTAAGATGATGGGCACAGATGTTGTATACGTTCTTTCTTGATCATTGCATTTACAAATACTAGTATTATCCCATGCAAAATTTGCCCACACATGTTTTATTTCAATTTTAATTATAATTTTCTATGTTATACGATTACTTCCCTACTTTTCTGTTTCTGTAAATTATTTCGTTTGAACTACAACTTTCTATTCTTTTTTGTTAAAAAATTTGAATGTCCAAATCTACTGTATTTATTACTCTTTTTTTTTTGTATTTTTATCAGTAGAATATTACGATCTAATTTGAAACGAAGATGCTAGATTTTTTTTGGGTTTTTATGTTTATGTTATACCGTAGTTGTTTATGTAAATATTAAATTTTTCGTTTTATCATCCTTTTTTTGAAAATTTGAGAGATAAATAATCGAATATCCTTCCTTTTTATTTTTGTTTTGTTAACCATTAAAAGTTTTACATTTTAGTTAATTTTTGAAAGAATCCTGTAAGATTCGACTATCATCTGTTTTGTATGTTTTGTTGAAAATCTAGCCTATTCAGATTAAGATATTCATTTATTACTTACATATATTTTTTTCGCTTATTTAGTTTATATTGGTCGTTTTATTTTTTAAAATTTTATGTTTTAAATTAATCAAAATAAAATAAATATAAGTATAATTATCAAACATTATTTAAGAAGTAGATGCAATAAAAGCGTAATTAATATTTTATGTAAGAAGTGAATATTAATAAGCCATAATGGAAGTTTAACTAAAATAAATTGTAACTTACTACGTACTGTATGATTAAGTGAGTTAAGTCATACGGAGTAATTATTAATTTCAACATCACCATGATTAAGTGAGTTAAGTCATACGGAGTAGAAACTTAATTTAGGTAATTAATGGGTATGAGGCATGATTATTTTATTCTCCAAATATTTGTGGTATTGTCACATATGCGTTTTTTGGTGGGAGTGAATGTGATTGCTCTAAAAGACATTACTTTACTGTTACTACTATTATTACTATTATTAACTAAATAATAATATGAACAATAGAAAATGTGTATTGAAAGTGTGAAAAAACAAACATAAAAAATCAAACGGAGTGGAGAGAGTAATATTTTATAATTTTTACTTGACTATTCAATTGAAAGTTTGTTTTATATAATCATGGAACCAACAAACAGGAATCAAAATACATTACTATATATATTCAGATCAGCTATAAATTTTGATATCAAATTAAAAGATAACACAATAATTCAACTATTATTTTTTTGCAAGAAAGTTATGACTCTTTTTCATTAATAAGAGACTTGACTTACAAAAAACATATAACCTCTAATATGTACGATGACATATCGGATTCTCTACCTTAATATGATCCCCCTACTTCGTAATCTAGCAAAAACATCGAATTTAATCTGATTTATAACAACTTTACAATTTTTGTAGCTATCTTTGAAAATCCTATCATTCCTTTCATTCCAGATATAATAAACCGCAGCTGCAATGGCACTTATGAACCAATAATGCTTCCAATGTTTCTTATTTCCTCTTGCTGCCGCCCATTTGAGTTCATTAGTCAACCTGCAACTTTGCCCAGCAATTTGAATCCAACCCAAAATATTCTCCCACACTTGCCTAGAGTAATGACACCTGAAAAAGAGGTGCTCACTACTCTCCAGTTCCATCTGACAAAGAATACATCTGTTCGCAAGCTGTATTCCCCTTCCTTGTATTTTATCTAATGTTGGCAACTTCCCTTGAGCCGCCCTAGATGTAATCACCCCATGCTTAGGGACTACATACATACCTCTTAGACTTGCTAACCACCTTTTTAGGCCTGGTTTGGGGCGAAACCAATTAGAAGCCTTAGTGATACAATAGTTTGCATTTGTTGTCCAACTCCGTATAATCTGCTCAGCCGCATCAGCAGATCCAGCAGCCTACAATAATTCATCTTTGATGTGGATAATGCTCTTAAAGGTAGCTGTATACCTTTCTTTCACCTGCAATTCCCAAATATTCTGTCCACCCAACACATAGTATTTATGCCAGTTACTCCACACATCAGCCTGATTAGTTACCAATTTCCATAACCATTTGCCCACTAATGCTTTATTCCATGACTCAATATGTCTGATTCCATACCCTCCTTCCTCCCACGATGAACAAATACTCTTTCAGCTCTGAAAAATCATCGCCCTCCCTTCAACTTGCCAAAAGAAATTCTTACAATCTCTGGTGATACTCTTTACAATATTGACGGGTAATATCACATTTGCACACCAATAACTTAGAATACCAAACACAACCGTCCCTAAGAGTTGAATCCGTCCTGCATATGTCAAACATTGTGCAGACCAGCTCATAATATGTGCCTTGATTTTCATTATTAGATCAGTGTAATTTTCTTTATTATTTGTGACTGTATTCAACGGCAAACCTAAGTACCGACAAGGGAATGACCCCTGCTGGAACGTAGTATCCCTAAGAATCCTCTCCTGAATATGAGCTGAAACCCCTCCAAAGTAAATAGTAGTCTTCTCACAGTTAGCCTGAAGGCCAGAATCCTTAGCGAAGCACTTCAAAACATCAGTTGCAGCTTGGACTGAAGGCACATCTCCTCTAATAAAAACCATAAGATCATCTGCAAATACAAGATGGTTGAGTTTAATTCCACAACACTTAGGGTGGTATGACACCTGTGGTTGTGTATTCATAGCTCGAAACCTCCGTGATAAGACTTCCATACTCAATACAAACAAATAAGGAGAAAAGGGGTCCCCTTGCCGTATTCCACTTCTCCCTTTAAAGAAGCCATGTGAAACTCCATTAAGCTTTATAGAGAACCAAGAACCTGTGATACAACTTACAATCCAGGTAATTCAACTATTATTATTATTATTATTATTATCATTATTATATATATATATATATAGAGGTGTGTTTCGGTGAGGCAGGGTAACTCCTTACACCCATTGAGGCACAATCTATACCATTAGATTAAGATGATACATACATCCAAATAAGTGTTATATACACTAAAAAAATTCATTATATACGTTATTAAACTCACTATATACACACACTTAAGAACTCAATATATACAGTAAAAAAAATGTTATATACACTTAAATAAAAAAATGTTATATACACTCAAATAGTTATTATGTACACCAATTAATCAACAATGGAACATACATCAAAATAACTGTTATATACACAAAAAAACTCATTATATACGCTATTAAACTCACTGCATATATATACACTTAAGAACTCAATATATACAGTAAAATAATTGTTATATACACCCAAATAATTAATATGTACATCAGTTAATCAACAATGGAACATACATCAAAATAACTGTTATATACACTAAAAAACTCATTATATACGCTATTAAACTCACTACATATATATATATATATATATACACTTAAGAACTAAATATATATACAGTAAAATAGTTATTGTTATATACACTCAAATGGTTACTATGTACACCAATTAATCAACATATATATATACACTGAAATAATTGGCATATGTACTTAATTATTTGATATAATAGAATTGTTATATACCTTAAAACGGTTATTATGTACACTGAAATTGTTTTTATATACACCAATTTTATTTAAATTCCGATTTTTTTTTTCGAAAAAAAAATTTCGGATTTTTTTTTCGAAAAAAAAAAAAAAAAATTTGGAAAAAATTTTTTCGAAATTTTTTTTTTTCCGAAAAAAAAAAAATTCTGAAAAATATCGATTTTTTTCCCCAGGAAAAAAAAATGGGGAAATTTTTTTTATGTATGAGTTTTTGTTTTAATCTTAGCCTTTAATTTTATTTTAATCTAATGGTTGAGATTGTGCCTCAATGGGTGCGGCGAGTTGAGCTGCCTCAAAGGATCCTATATATATATATATATATATATATATATATATATATATATATATATATATATATATATATATAAAATAATTCATGCATATGCAATGCACCCAATCCACCCATCACTCTCGGTTTAAAAAGAAAAGTTTTTTTTTTTAAAATAATAATAATAATAATTTTTTTTTAAACCATTTCAAATTTTGCAAAACATTTGGGTAAGACCTATTGCTCTGATACCAACTGTAGCAGCTCTAAATTTTCGCGACCGAAATAGAAGAATAAAATAGGAAAATTTAAAGCCGTTACTCCGCGTTTAGCTCACAAGGCCAAATGCAAGGCAAAAGAATAGTATATGAAATAAAAGAAATATAAAATCCGATAAATAATTAAATGAAAACGTTGCAGCGAAAGACTTTAGTCCCACAAAATCCAAAACGGTTTAAAACAACTTCAACCCAAAAATTCAACATAAATATAAGTAGTTTGGAGGTAAACGTTAAATAATAAAATCCTTCCTCGCTCAGCATCCAGAACCAAATGCACCCATGCAGCATATTAATTGTACCTATCAACTGTACCCAAAACACAAATAGGTACAGGTTCCAGCGGGGGAACGATCCAAAACAAAAGGACGAAAGCAAAGCTGAGTAAAAATATTTTATAATAAAACATAACACAATAATAATAATTATAATTTATAGTAAACTGAAATCAGAGTTAAATATCATTGTCTCAATACCAAACCAAAAGTACTGTGAAAACAGTAGTCAAAACCAAAACCAACCAATATATATTGTCTCCACCTGTGTGCCAAGGTCCTACCCTTCTAGCACGATCTAGAGGTACCACCTATGCTTAGCTAGACTTACTATAGTGCGCACTACTCACATTTGGGCAGTCAGTAGGATGAGTCTGCCAAAGGAGGAAGTCTAACTACCTAGCAAGTGGGGGGCTGGAAAAACCCTACTTAACACAACTCGGGCCAGGAGTTCAGTTTCGGGACGAAATCCCAGGGACGTCTCAGACGCACCTTAACCTCATAGACCAACAGAGCTCCCAGAGTCTGTTATAACCACCAAAAATTGTACCAAAATAATACCAATATGTGACTTGTGTCACAAAGTTCCAATTATCCAAAATATCACAAGAGTATAAAAATTCATCGTTGACAAAATAATTTAAAAAAAACCGTTTCAAAATATAATTCAAACCGAACATGCTCTTTACTTAAAGGTGAAAAGGTCAAAACGTCCTTACCTCTCGAGACAGACAATCCAAGCTAATACTAATCCAAAAATTCTTTCTCCTTGAACCCACAAGCTACAATCAATATAATTTGATTCATTAATCTAATTGGTATTAAAACGGGTCTAACCTATATACAAAACCCCTATATCCATAAATTTAGTAAACTATAGAATTACTCACAAAACTCGATATATATATATATATATATATATATATATATATATATATATATATATATATATATATATATATATATATATATATATATATATATATATATAAAAGGAAAATGAATAAAGATCTTTAATAAAATCGATACTTACAATTTGATGAAGAAGAACGTGAAAACATGCTACAATAAGGATGAAGAATCAAATTCTCGGATTACAATTGGAAACTGGAAATCGAGGACAGAGGGAGAGATAGGGAATATGGCGGCAGGCTGAGGGGAATGGATGAATGAATTATGATGGGGTTTTGGGGGGATATACGTGGGTTTTATATTTTGACGATTTTCCTTTTTTTTTTCTTTTTTTTTTCCTTATTGTGTTTGAATCAAATTCGAACCCGATACAAAGTCGATTTATAAAATAACGTTCCACTTTTAAAATAGTCAAAACTGATTTATAATAAGACGACCCAAAATACTTTAAAATATTTATAACGATATTAAAAATATTTTCTCAACTTAAAAACTTGATTTACATAAAAGTAGGAAAGTCAAGCTTTATAATTGACTCGGAAAATAACGGGGTGTTACAGGCTCCTTACTTGCATACTCTACTTGGGTCGGCCGCCTGAGTCCTTGTGCTGGGCCGGCCGACCAAGTCAGTAAATGATTAGCTTTGATCGGCCATTTGAGTCGGCGTGCCACTTAAGTTGGCCACCCGAGTCGTCGGAGTCAACATTCCACCTCATCTACATGGATGAGAAAACCAGTGAGACATAATATTATATTATATGTCGGCCTATATTTTGGTCCGGCCTCGGACAAAGTATCAATTCGACCAGGTAGCAAATTAACCAGTGTTCTGGCCAAGTCAAAAGAGGAGGGAACCTCACAAAAGTAACTAGGCCGACCGACTACCATCTCTATCACGGTCCCAAGCCAAGCTTCTATCTCGGTTTGTTTTCTTTAAAACGCCATCAAGTCAAGCCAAGGAGAGGCTGCGCCAACCATATCCATTTGATTCGGTAGTGACGCATTGGATGGAAGGGACTTGATCAAGTCAGATAGTTAGCAGCTTTGCATGATCGATCTTATACTAATGATATTGAAAATACGCGAAGTACACCAACTTTACAATCCAAGAGAGGTGAGCATATGGAATTGAAGTACATGCAGTGGAATGGCAATACCAATGTGAAAATATGTGACAAGCCACTTGCATATGTCAAGATTGAAGGCCCAAAGTCTGCATTGGTCCATTAAGAAAGAATGATGCACATGTTCCATGTAGGGTGTCCGAATCAATTTACATATCAGGCCAACATTATGATTCATAAGAGAGTTTATGTGGGGCAGATTAGCGCGGTCCTATGGCTTATTTTGAGGCAAATTGAGCCAAACCTCTTAAAGATTTCATCTTTTTATCCAACAAAAAGAGTCACAAAAATGACCCAATTTTTCCACCCACCAGAGAAAATTCACAAAAATTAGCCAAAAATTGTCGAAGTTGTGAGACAAAAAATACCAACCACAAAAAATGAACCAACTTTTTGCCCCGTCACAAAAATTTCCAAAAAACTCCTCAAAAATTTACCCGAAAAATGGTGAAGATAAATCACAAAAATGGGTATCAAATGAGCTCAAAGTTTGTAGCTTGACAGATACATGACCCAGTCGACCAACGGTTCGGTCGAGATACAGCTCAGCCGACTCACGGCTGAACCGATATACAACCCAGCCGACCTACGGCTCGGCCAAGATGCTGCCCTGCCAATTTATGGTTCGGCCCTGCCCTACCGACTTACGGTTCGACCAAGATGTTGCCCTGCTGATTTACGGCTCGGCCCTTCCGACTTACGGCTCAGCCAAGATGTAGTCCAGCCGACTTACGGCTCAACCTCGACGCCTACAGAGACCGCCTAGGTCCGCCTACCACCATGTGGAATTCTACGAAGACAAGATTAATATTTACCCATCACCTGTTCATTACTCTCACAGCTAATGGGCAGGGGGCAATAGGGAGGATCCCCTGTTGCAAAACCCAGGGAAAGTGACACGGTCTAGTCGCGTTACCGATATCAAAATAATCCTAAATACAACTAACTGATAGATAGTGATAAATAGGGTCTGTAACACCCCGTTATTTTCCGAGTCAATTATAAGCTTGACTTTCCTACTTTTATTTAAATCGGGTTTTTAAGTTGGAAAAATATTTTTATATTTTTATAAAATATTAAAATATTTTGGGTCGTCTTATAATAAATCGGTTTTAATTTTCTTAAAGTGGAACGTTATTTTATAAACCGGCTTTGTATAGGATTTGTTTTCGAGTCAAACACAATTTAAAAAAAAAAAAAGGAAATACTTCCAACTACTTAAACATACGTATTCCCCTCAAAAACCCCCCACCATATCACGTCATTCATTCATTAAACCCTCTGCAAGCCTCTACCGCACAATTTGCTTCTTTCCTCCTACATCTCATCTGTCACCGTTCGACTCTTTTCAGTTTGCTTCTCTCCATCCCTCATATTATACAATTAGGTAAGTATTCAGTTTATTAAATCATGTTTTGTATGATTTTATAAATTGAATTTCGTTTTAAATATCACGGGTTGGGGTTAAGAGTCGTTGTGTCAAACAGTTAGTGAAGGTCGTGAAAACTTCTAATTGAAATTAGCGAACTATTAGGACGAAAGGTTGGAGTGATTTTTTTTAGGACGAAAGGTTGGAGTGATTATTAGGACTATTAATTACCTTGCAGTAGTAGATTCGTTTGAGGACAATTGGAGTGACTAAGAGAAATAGCTGGTGAGTGGTAATTGCAATGTAAATTGGTGGTTCGTTGGTGATGCAGGCTTATGTCACTAGTGGTTATAATTAAACTACTTACTGCGAAGTTTTGATTCAAGTCGGAGGGGTTCGTTTCGGTCTTTGTATGTGAGGACGTTGGGGAGTTTCAGTTTGTATAGAATAGGGACTCGGGTATGTATAGAGTTGACCTTAATTATTTAAGTGAGGTACTTTAATTAGATATTTAGCTTGTCTTATGTTTCAACTAGCTATCCGTGTGAGTCTGTAATTAAGAAGGGGGTCGATTGTTAACGGTTATATAAAAGTTTGAGAGAATTCTAGTGTTTGAACGAGACATTAATCATACGAATAAGTTACTAGTTATTGAACCAATTTATATTATTTGTAGTTTGTGGGTTCGAGGAGAAGGAATTTTTGGATTAATAGTAGCTTGGATTGACCGTCTTGTGAGGTAAGGACGTTATGACCTTTTCACCTTTAAGTAAAGAGCATGTTCGGTTTAAATTATATTTTTGAAACGGTTTTATAATCATTTTATCAATGATGAATTTTTATACTCTTGTAATATTTTGGATATTGGAACTTTGTGACACAAGTCATATTATTGGAATTATTTTGGTACAATTTTGGTGGTTATGGCAGCCTCATCCTACTGACTGCCCAAATGTGAGTAGTGCGCACTATAATAAGTCTAGCTAAGCATAGATGTTACCTCTAGATCGTGCTAAAAGGGTAGGACCTTGGCACACAGGTGGAGACAATATATTTTGGTTGAATTTGGTTTTGACTACTGTTTTCACAGTACTTTTGGTTTGGTATTGAGACAATATTATTTAACTCTGATTTCAGTTTACTACAAATTATAATTATTGTTTTACGTTTTCAATATAATATATTTTACTCAGCTTTGCTGACGTCTTTTATTTTGGGTCGTTCCCCTGCTGGAACCTGTACCTATTTGTGTTTTGGGTATAGTTGATAGGTACAATTAATATGCTGCATGGGTGCATTTGGTTCGGGATGCTGAGCGAGGAAGAAATTTATTATTTAACGTTTACCTCTAAACTATTTATATTTATGTTGAATTTTGGGTTGAAGTTGTTTTAAACCGTTTTGGATTTTGTGGGACTAAAGTCTTCCGCTGCAACGTTTTCATTTAATTATTCATCGGATTTATATTTCTTTTTAGTTCTTATAATATTCTTTTGCCTTGCATTTGGCCTTGTGAGCTAAATGCGGAGTAACTGCTTTAAATTTTCCTATTTTATTCTTTTATTTTGGTCGCAAAAATTTAGGGCTGTTATAGGGTCGATTCCACAGGAAGGCAAATTGAATTTATAAGTCGGTCGATTAAAAGGTCCAATTCACAAAGTGCGATTTAGTTGAGTTAGTTGTTTAGATTAACAGGCTACAGCAAACAATAAACTATGATGCTAAAATATAAAACTAAAATTAAAACATTAAACTAGTATGAAAAATGAAAATAATAAAATTAATGGAAGAAAGACACCAGAGTTACAGGATCGTTATAAACCAAAATAAGCACAAATACAGTAATCAAACAATCGATTAATATGAACTAAAGGGTGTAGACACAGTCCTCTCGGATCACTAGTCGCCCTAGAATTTACCTAACGGGCTCTCGCATCTTATTAGGAAATTCCAACGATTACAACGAGTCTAATCCGTTCCAGGCTTTCGATCTTAGGTTGGGATTTACAGGATACAAACAATCAATTAAGGCCTATAATTAATTATTCGTCATTGAGATGTTGCAAGAGCGATAAAGGCATAAAAACCGATTTATTTAGCTACTGCATAAATACAAAAGTTGATTTATAAGTCACCTATAACTCTAGTGAAAAAGAATTAGCTACTCATGTTTATACTGACAATTGCTATATTAACGATGTTGATGATAAAAACGGAATATAACATGATAACATGATGAAATAAGAATGATGAAGAATGATGGAATAACTACAGAAGTAACTGAACTACAAAATTAATGGAGAAGGGAGAACAAAAATTAATAAAATTAAAAAGATAGAAAAACTAATTAATTAGGCTAAACTAATGACTTATAAAAGAAAACAGAAAATAAAATCTAATACTACTGGAAGAGGGAGGTAGGGAAGAAGGAGAAATTTACCCAACGGAGAGACTGCAGAAATAAAGAAATAGAATAGGAAGAAGCCCGAAAATAATAATACTGAATTGTAACACCCGCTATTTTCCCTAGCATTTTTATCCTTTCCGTTATGACTTCGTCATAACTCTGTCACATTTTGACCTTATGTTTCATCTTTTTCCAAGCTTTATTTTCATTTTTGGGTTTAATGATATTTATTTTTATTTTAAAGGATTTTAATTCTTTTAAATCTATTTATTTAATTTTCTTCGTAAACTATTTATTTTTCTGCGAGGAATTTTATTACCCATCGTATTTAAGCTCGGATTTGAGTTATTCCTTTTTCTACAAATGTCTAAACATATTTTTATAATATTTTCAACTAATAAATATTTTTATTTACGAAAATTTAGCCATTAATGATTTTATTACGAAGTTTCGTAAATAATTATTTTCTTACGCGAGGTTTACTCGAATTACTTTGAAATGCCTTTAACTATTTTACGATTATACTTTTTATCAACTTACAAATTATTTGAGACCTTTTCCTCATGTTTTGGACCGACAAAGATTCTTGTCACAATTTTACTATGTTTTATTAATACGATACATTTTATTACGTAAACCGAAAAGATATGCTTATTTCCCTTCTCATTTAATTGTTGCATTATTGCTCAAACTCTTCACACTCCCTCTTAAGCTCATTGGATTCCTCATTGGATTCCACATTGATGATACCACATTGGATTCTTCATCCATTTTAATTCCATTTATGCTTAAAACTATTTCTCTCTCCTTTACATTCATTGGTGCATTAAGAAAAAATTGTTACAACATCATCTTTCCTTTCCCTTGGCCGAATACATT
The DNA here is from genome assembly GCA_958450325.1 of Agrostemma githago. Classification (NCBI taxonomy): domain Eukaryota; kingdom Viridiplantae; phylum Streptophyta; class Magnoliopsida; order Caryophyllales; family Caryophyllaceae; genus Agrostemma; species Agrostemma githago. The sequence continues at coordinate 53,533,971 of OY288259.1, read as the reverse complement.
CATTATCCTTTCCTTGGCTGGTTCTTGCTTAATTCAAGTCCTAATCTTCTCATCTTTATCGTCGAATCAATCCTCTTTCCAATTCCTTCGTTAAGGTAATAATCGATATTGTTTTCGATCGTTATTCACCTTGATTTTCTTAGTTTTTCTCATGGTATTTTTCTACCATGAATTTTGTGTGATGTAGATTTTGTGGACGATCCCAAGGTCGACGAGTATATTATCGATTCTGATTTGGATTAGAGGTAACGTCGATGTTACTCGGTATTTCGTGATTTTAATTGTGTAATTGCATGTATATTTTTATATTTAATTTTTGACAATATATGTATGTTATACAATCTGGAAAATTTTTGAAAGTTAAAAATTTGCATGTTTCGATATTTTTATCGCTTTTACGAGATTAACGATTAAACTGTTGTACTAATTTGTAAAATCGTAATATTCGGCCTAAACTTGTAATATATGATTATATTCTGTAAAAATGAAGTTTTTAATGATTTTTAATAATTTGGTATTTTTCTGATATTTTTGATATCGATTATTGAATTTTTACCGTTTACGAACAAAAATGATTAAAAACCGATTTTTATTTCTAGCACTTAAACATTTTATTTTAATCTGAAATTTGACGTGGATAATCTTTCTGATGAAAAATCATTTTCTGAATTTTTTCATAATTTTTCGGGATTATTAAGTGGGTGAATTAATTAATCACTTTAAGTCATCGTTTATCGTTAAAACCGTGTGTGTCGTTTAAATTCTCGATTTCTGGTCTTTTGTTTAAATTTTAGAAAAAATATATTATTTTCTGGAAAATCATTATTTTTAAGTTTAATAATAATTTTTGGATATTAATACTTAAATCGTTTTGTAATTACTATTTTTATTAATCGTTATTGTTGAGATTAGACGATTAACGAGAAAACCCTTTAAAAATCGACTTTAAGGATTCTGGAAAATTCTCTTTTCTGGACAGAATGTCCAAACATATATTTTAGCTATTTTACGTAATTTTTGGACTATTTATTTAAGTCTTTAAATAATAGTAATGATTTTTGGACAAAATTTCGATTTATCGTTAAAATGCTTCGTCTTACCTAAAAGAATTATTTTTCCAGCAATTTTGAAAATATTTAAATCTGAAACTTTGATAGTTAAATCACCCCTTATCATATTATAATTTTTTTTAATGGTTTAATTAAATAAAACACGTTAAAAGATTTATTTTTACATTTGCCATAAAATCCTATTTATGTTCGTATTGTCGAAACTAATAATAATTGGGGAATTTTAATTTTATAAATTTTGGAAACACCCTAATTAGTAGTATTAAAATGTTTAAGACATTTTTAATCATTTCATAAACACTTGTATGATATTTTAATAATTTTATGAACTCAAATGTTTTCACTTTAACAATTAATATCGTTAGGCCGAAAGTATTAGTTTTATAAATCTATATCTTTTACTAAAAATGTTTTATTAGTATGAACTAACATTTTCGCTATTTTGATATGATGCTATTTTTGTAAAGTTTCTAAATATAAAAGTTTCCTAAAATAGAAAGTTTCCTCTTTTGGAAGGCGATCCATTTTCCCTTTTGTTCTCTTATTATTTATAATGATTATATCCTTTTGAATATCGATAATGGCTTTGTTTTGGAGTTATGGAATAAGAACAAGTGTGGGTTAGAGTAATATAGTCTGGGCTGTACGTTTTGCCATCAACTATAAAGCTGGTGTGTCTATGTTGAGACACATTGGTTGTTGAACTGAGCATGGTTTGTGTTCAGGAGAGTGTATGTTTATCTTAAACTTAGATATCGCATCGTGTAAGTCGCGTCGGGTTGAACTGGGTATGGTTTGTATCCAGGAGGGGTGTGCACTACTTAAACCAGGACCTCGCTGCACGCAGTCCTGTTATAGTTGAGTTGCCTAGTTTGAGACCAAAGTCTGATTTGTTTTGACTAAGTTCTCGAAACTAGATTTTAGTATTGTCCTAGTGAAAGTCTAGCCTTGTGCACACTGATCGAATATCCATAACGCCATTTTGATTATTTTATTTGTTATCGATATAATTTTGATTTGAAGGTTGGCAAATGTTTTATGTTTTCTTCGAAAAACTCATTTTTATTATATTGTTTCGTTACGTGAAGTTTTTCACTGAAAGCTTATTTTCCTTATAATCTTTTAATGATTTTGATTTTTACTATTTTCATATTATAGTAATTACAGTTTTAAAATCATGTTATACGGCTGGGAGAACGTTGACGTTGCTCCCCACTGATTGTGGCTGTTATGTTTTTAACATGGCAGGTATATGTGTTTTTCTTCGGGTGGGCTAGCGAGCAGTTATGGATCCTGCTTATTTATTTTAATAATTATGTCTTATGGATTGTTCAAACCCTCTTTTGTGGATTGTTTTAATTTTGGCAATTTTATTTAAGGCCTATTGTTTGACTTTACCATTTTAATTTTACTAAGACATAGTTTTCAGTGTGTTTTAATCCCGACTCTACAGTGTTTCCGCCACTGTATCGCGTTAGAATTTCTAGGGGATTATAGAATAATTCCCAAAGTGCTTGAATTAATTACTGAAGGTTGATTACAGAAAGTTTCGAAATAAAAACTAATTGTGTTTTGATTACAGAGAGAACAAGGAAGAAGATGAAGCAGAGAATATGTTAATGAAAAAGATGATCCAGATCATAAAATTAAAGTTGTATTTAAACTGCTTAAGCCCTCCATAACTGTCCTTTCTTTTCTCCTATCTTCAATCCCATTAACAAGGTAGTGGGAAGAAGTGAAGAGCGTAATAGGGGGAGTAGTGGGTAACTGTCAACTGAATTAGTCTTGGAGTGGTATCCCATCCTGCAGACTTGGATTTTAGGCTGGTAGACTTGAGATCCAAGTCTGCAGACTGAGTTCAATCTAAGCTTCCAACGGACTTCTTCCGTCTATAGACTTGTTTCCCAGTCTATAGACTTGTGCTTACTTCCTTCTTCTCAGTCTATAGACTTGCTTCCTTCTTCTTGGTCTACAACGAATCGGTTTCAGAGCTTTAAGATTTTTGATGCAATTTTTAGCTCTTTTAACTACTCGGTCTCGATTATCTGCAAAACAACGAAAGAATACCCGAGTAGCACATATGGGAAAAAATAGCGTAATCCGACTCCTAAAATAATAAAGCGACACGGAAATGCGTGCCAAAATAGGTGAAAAAATCGAATAGGAACGGCACGCATCAAATCTCCCCAAACCGAACCATTGCTTGTCCTCAAGCAATCAAACACAAAATTTATGGGAACGGTATACGACTCAAAGCTATTTACCCCAACTAGACTCGCTACAAAAACTAACTCAGGCTAGTGACACTTAGAAAACATGAACTGACTCAGGCTATGACATAATCAAAAGAATAACAGTGAATCGTCAACCTTGCTAGGCTTATCATTGTCGGACTCTCGCGGTTACACTCTACTCTCATGAAAAAAATACGGAATATAAATGTGAGATAGAGAAGAAGAGAGACGCTCGCCTAATCTGCGACCTATAAACACATGTATGCAATCTAATATGACGACAATCTCTACCAATCATTTGCACATTCTAAATAATCGAAACCAAACACATGTTGAGGCTCAAAATGGTGAAATGGGGTATGGATTAAGACACGGGTAAGAAAGGATTATAAATATGGGAATGTGGAGGTAATAGTCAAGCTAGTCAATACCAAACTTCCAAATTATACTGCCAAAAATCCCAAATCACAAAACAGATAAAATCAAGCCGATTAATGACGGCATTCTCCATATCATGTTTATTTCACCCAAATCGACTCCATAAAATTATCACAATGAAGTATCGGAGTCCACAACTCAATTATTTTTCCACTTTTCTTTTATTCTTCTTTTTTTCGCTTTTTTTTTTCAACATAATATATACAAGAACTGAAACATATATATACACCAAACCGACTTATCTCAACAGAACATCAATATCACCATGACTAGCTCGACTAGGGTAGACAATTTAGGCTCGTGGTTAAATATTGTAGTGAAGGGATAATTTGGATATTTTTTTTTTGAGTGAAAATTAAAACGGAAAGAGAAATATAAGGGGTATGAGAAAGCCTCGACACATGCTAAAGTTATGATCCAAATACACAAAGATTTAAGAGACGGACTTCACAATTATGCAAATTGATGTTACATGTGAAACAGGGAGAACTACTCTCATTACTAAATAGACCGATCATGGATGTCATCGATCTCGAAAAGGCTCTAATCTCAGAATTTAAGTAGCTTGCCAACAATTTAAGCCAAGTTTATTCGTTCACTGAAATAACAATCGAGATATGCCATAAGTAAGACTCGATCAAGTAAACTAAAATATCACTAAAATGAGATAGTAATTAAAACGAGTAAAGGATGGGTAAAAGCTATTTCATCATCGTCGTTAATCCCGCTCGGACACCTAATATGACTCAAAAAAAAGAGAGAAAAAACTATGCTGAAATGCAGGAAATATGCAAACTAATGCGAATTAGTTACCCTCCCCAAACAAAACAATACAATGTCCTCATTGTATACACAAATCAGACAACAGAAGAGACGGATAAAGTAACTAAATAAGCATATCTAAAGAGTGAGTGACAGAGATACCGAATATGTACATGGAGGTTCCCAAACCAAATTCTAGTCATAGTGTGATTTCGACTTAGGCGCTGACTCCGTGATGACCTCGATTTCCGTGCCCACTTGGTTTGTCTGAGTGGCGCTCCAATCTCTCTCCTAGTCTCGCTTCTACCGCGCTTTTGTGATGGCTCCTCATGTTCCATAATACCTCCTGTAAAATCCATAAAAACAAGTATGGAAGTAAGTAAAATCCAAGAAATACGGATAATACAGGAAATACGTAAACTCAATAATCAAAATTCAGCAAGATATGCTGAGCCTGCCAACCACAATCAACCCACAAATCGAGTAGGTTGATTGAAATACGGAGGATGAACGGCGGAGTATGGTGAAATGGAACGGTGGTGGAGCGGTAGTGGTTGGCGGTCGGTGGTGGGTGAGATGCGGAGTGGAGCAGCGGATGGTGAAGGGTGGGCGAAGGCTGACGCCGGTGATGGAGGGGACGGACGGTGGACACGGTGAGGAGAGGACTGAGGCGGAAGGAGGAGATGACGGATTGAACGGCGGAGAAGAGATGGAAGGTGAAAGGCTAAAGGTGGATGGTAGGGTAGGGTTGTTTGAATCTGGTTATTGAAATTGGGGAAGAGAGGAGGGAGATGAAGGTATGACAAGGGAGGGGGTCTGGGTAGGGAGTCGGGTAAGGGTGAGATGAGTCGGGTAGACGAGGGTTGGGTGATTGGGTAAGGGTGAGTCTAAAGACTGAGATAATGAGTCTAAAGACTGGGGTAGATGAGTCTATAGACTGGGGTCTTCAGTCTGGTATACTTCACTAGACTCAGCAACTTAGTAATCTTGCAACCCAACTTGACACATTATCAGTATCCTCATTCTCACTCACTAAAATGAATGTAACTACTTTATTCGGACTTAAAATTAAAATAATAACAAAAATACCCGGGTTGCCTCCCGGCCAGCGCTGTTTTTTTTTTTTTTTTTTTTTTTTTTTTTTTTTTTTACGGTCCCGCACGACCTTGATTCGGCCACTTCATCATTTTATTTTAAAAAGCGAATCAACCCCCTCAGTAACATGTCATATTCCCGAGCACAAGAAATATGAATGCAGATATACGCAGGTGATAAGATGTTAGTAGCAAAAGTATGAAATACAGAACGAGTCATCTTATCACGGGATGGACGATCAATTTCCTCCTGAAACACTGAACTAATCTCCTCGTCGGCAAGACATGGAGAATCAAAGTTAAAATCAGAAAATAAAGTATCAGTATTCATAGGAAAATGGTCAGTAATTAACGGCAATGGGACCGACAAACATGAAGGAGGAAAAAGAAGCGGAATGGAGGGAACAAAGGACAAAACCTTAGAAGGAGAAAGGATAACGGGCAAAGAAATCGATGACTCCTCTACAATGTCGTCCTCATACTCGTCCCATCGAACCTCAATATTTTCCTCGAATGTGTCATTGTCGTATTGATCCCACTTGACCTCAAGTTCCGAATCAAAAGGTTCCTCACGAAACTCATTACATAGATTCTCACAAAATGGTTCCATGAGACTCGTGTCATAGCTTTCGTCACAACCTGTCTCACAGTCAAAACAAGGGTTCTCAAAAATATTCACATCACTATTCTCACCGACGGGTTCATCATTAGTCAAAGAAAGTGAAAAATCGGGTTTCACGCTTTCTTCAGCTAGGCAGTCGAAGTAATCTACTGCCTCTTTGTAGGACTTGCTTTCGAAATCCTTACATGTAGAATATAAATAGGCCTTTGTAGACTCCGTCATACCCTTCAGAACGGTAAGAACAAGTGTTTCATTAGTGAAATATTTTCTTTTCAGAGAGCCAAGCCAGCTGCAAAACCGCTGCATATAAGCTCCAAAAGTCTCATCGGGCTCCTGAGGAAAATCTATAACAATACTCATAGAAAACAGTGAGATCGGTCTCAAGGAATAGATATTCCCCGAGACGAGAGATAAATTAATTAATTAACAAATAAAATCGCGTCGCCTCCCCGGCAACGGCGCCAAAATTGACACGGTCTAGTCGCTTTACCGATATCAAAATAATCCTAAATACAACTAACTGATAGATAGTGATAAATAGGGTCGATTCCATAGGGAGGCAAATTGAATTTATAAGTCGGTCGATTAAAAGGTCCAATTCACAAAGTGCGATTTAGTTGAGTTGTTTAGACTAACAGGCTACAGCAAACAATAAACTATGATGCTAAAATATAAAACTAAAATTAAAACAGTAAACTAGTATGAAAAATGAAAATAATAAAATTAATGGAAGAAAGACACCAGAGTTACAGGATCGTTATAAACCTAAATAAGCACAAATACAGTAATCAAACAATCGATTAATATGAACTAAAGGGTGTAGACACAGTCCTCTCGGATCACTAGTCGCCCTAGAATTTACCTAACGGGCTCTCGCATCTTATTAGGAAATTCCAACGATTACAACGAGTCTAATCCGTTCCAGGCTTTCGATCTTAGGTTGGGATTTACAGGATACAAACAATCAATTAAGGCCTATAATTAATTATTCGTCATTGAGATGTTGCAAGAGCGATAAAGTTCATAAAAACCGATTTATTTAGCTACTGCATAAATACAAAAGTTGATTTATAAGTCACCTATAACTCTAGTGAAAAAGAATTAGCTACTCATGTTTATACTGACAATTGCTATATTAACGATGTTGATGATAAAAACGGAATATAACATGATAACATGATGAAATAAGAATGATGGAATAACTACAGAAGTAACTGAACTACAAAATTAATGGAGAAGGGAGAACAAAAAATAATAAAATTAAAAAGATAGAAAAACTAATTAATTAGGCTAAAATAATGACTTCTAAAAGAAAACAGAAAATAAAATCTAATACTACTGGAAGAGGGAGGTAGGGAAGAAGGAGAAATTTACCCAACGGAGAGACTGCAGAAATAAAGAAATAGAATAGGAAGAAGCCCGAAAATAATAATACTGAATAATTCCCAAAGTGCTTGAATTAATTACTGAAGGTTGATTACAGAAAGTTTCGAAATAAAAACTAATTGTGTTTTGATTACAGAGAGAACAAGGAAGAAGATGAAGCAGAGAATATGTTAATGAAAAAGATGATCCAGATCATAAAATTAAAGCTGTATTTAAACTGCTTAAGCCCTCCATAACTGTCCTTTCTTTTCTCCTATCTTCAATCCCATTAACAAGGTAGTGGGAAGAAGTGAAGAGCGTAATAGGGGGAGTAGTGGGTAACTGTCAACTGAATTAGTCTTGGAGTGGTATCCCATCCTGCAGACTTGGATTTTAGGCTGGTAGACTTGAGATCCAAGTCTGCAGACTGAGTTCAATCTAAGCTTCCAACGGACTTCTTCCGTCTATAGACTTGTTTCCCAGTCTATAGACTTGTGCTTACTTCTTCTCAGTCTATAGACTCACAGTCTAGTCTATAGACTTGGCTTCCTTCTTCTTGGTCTACAACAAATCGGTTTCAGAGCTTTAAGATTTTTGATGCAATTTTCAGCTCTTTTAACTACTCGGTCTCGATTATCTGCAAAACAACGAAAGAATACCCGAGTAGCACATATGGGAGAAAATAGCGTAATACGACTCCTAAAATAATAAAACAACACGGAAATGCGTGCCAAAATAGGTGAAAAAATCGAATAGGAACGACACGCATCAGAAAGTAAACCCCCCAATAAAAAACAAGGCATGATACACATTCAGCCTTGTACAGAGTATAAGTCCCTCTTCCTACCTCCCGGCAGGCGGGGGCAGGCCCCCTAGACTTCGACTAGAAGCCAGGGTCAGGCCGGGCCCCATGAGCCGAACCAACAAGGCCTGATACACATTCAGCCTTGTACAGAGCATAAGTCCCTCTACCCACCTCCAGTCAGGCAGGGGGCAGGCCCCCTCGACTTCGACCAGAAGCCAGGGACAGGCCAGGCGGCAAAGCCGAAACAGCAAGGCCCGAGGCACACTCATCCTTGTATAAAAAGCATATATAAGTCTCTCTGCCCACCTCCAGTCAGACAGAGACCAGGCCCCCTAGACTTCGACCAGAAGTCAAGGACAGGTTGGGCGTCATAGTCGAACCAGCAAGGCCTGAGGCACACTCAACTTTGTATAAAACATAAGTCTTTCTGTGTGCATCAAACATGCAGGAGGCAGGACCGTCGAACTTCGGCCAGGTTCCATCATCGGTCGAGGTAGGTCATTCGATTAACAAGGCCTAATGAATACTTGGCCTTGTAAAAATTGTAAATCAGTCTGCCTACATCAGAGCAGGCAGGGGGCACGTTTCTCGAGCCTCAACCAAAGCTCATAGATTGGCCGAGCCAAGATCGCTGACCGACAAGGCGTAAAAAGTAAATACTCGGGCTTGTATTTAACCATAAGTCCTTATGTCTGCCTCCATGCAGGCAAGGGGCACGGCCTCCAAGTCCTAGACAGAGTCCATAAAACTACCCTGGCAGGCCTCTGCCACCCTGACACATCCGTATGAAATATACCGGGGCAGAAGCGTCGATCACAGGGCTTAGTGATTACCTCGTCATGGACAGAATAATAAATCCCATGTACACCTCCGAGTACACAAGGGGCCCAACGTCTGACGCCCTGATACAGATGACACTAGGGCAGACGCGCCCACACGGCCTAGTGAATATTTGGCTTTGTATGAAAAACAAAGTCCGTCATTTAGTTTGTCGGTCCAACCATGCTTGGTACCGGACTCGCATACTCAGTATCCGACTCCGCTGAGGGCAAATTGATGGGGGATAAAAAACCCAGACACGTAGGCCCGACTCCCGGGACTGAGAAGGCCCAACTGGGTCCTAGCCGACCCTAGAGACCGAACCCCCTATAAAACGACCCCCTTGAGGGTAGTCATTAACCGACTCAGAGAGACTTCTCTACTGATCACCATGCTGAGGTCATGGGTGACGTCACCCTAGTGATGTCACTACATCTTCTCCCCCTATAAATACCCCACTTAGGGTAAGGGGAAAAGAGGCAATTCATTCACACATATTCCTCCATATTCTCTCTCTATCTCTCTAATCTCCCTAAATATCTATATTCAGTGATATATTTTACTGAATTGGGTGTCGGAGGCTCCGTCCCGGGGGTTCCCCCGGGCCCGGAGTTCAACTTGCAGGATCACCGTCGGCACGCATCCAGAGCCGAGGAGAACCGCGAAGCCCAAGGTCAGGGACCCGTTTCCATACCGAAACAATTATTATTATTATTATTATTATTATTATTATTATTTTACTATAAACGGAACTTTCATTAACACCAGAATAAATTACAAGAAGATAGAGGGAAGCCGAGATACTATTTGGACCCCCACTCCCTTAGCGATCGCAAAACTAATTCTAGTGAAAATATGAACTTGATAGGGGTAGTCGTATCCCTAATCAAAGATACCCTAAGGTCCACTAACTAATGTAGATAGTGAAGTCAGGGGTCGAACCACAAGGAGACAGGATTTAGTCGTCTACTCCTAAGAATTAGACTATAGGTTATGGGTCACGGTCTGAGTTGGTTTTGGTAGGCTAATAACTAATTACTAATAGATAAATCAATAATAAAAAGTTCTAGGGTGTCAGGTTCACAATAAATGTCAATCGGGTCAGGGAGTCAAGTAACAGGTCAATAATCGAACTGTCTAAGGTGTAGGTCCGGTCGGTACTACTACAAGCTTTAGAACTAAACTTAACCTGCGGTCGCTAGAATTAAGCTAGTCTAGCCAAAATGTCGTGACCTAATTAGTCCTTAACCCGGTCGGCGAAAAGTCCTAATTGTGATACTAACTAATTAATCCTGGCCAGTAATTAATCAATCAGAATTAAAACAACATTCAGGCGACAGTTCATATGATCAGAGACAAGTCAATTTTCTATAACCCAATTAACACCCATCGATCCCCTTAAACCCTAGAAAGAAATTAGCTACTCATGATGATTGTAATTAAACTAACAAAATATGAATTGCAATTAAACATGATGAATGCGAATTTAATTAAACTACAAGACTGAATTCAGATAACTACGAAAACTAAGAGCGAATTAAGACAAAAATTAAACTAGAGAATTATGACAAGAATTAAACTAGAGAATTGAAAATAGAAATTAAAATTAGAATTAAAGATTATCAATACCAAACAATTGAGATCTAAAAAGGGAGAAACGGAATTCGATGAACCTTGCGAAGGAAAACGGGAAAAGAACGCCACTTCTAACCTAAGAAAATGTAACGTAATGTGTGTAGGAAATAGAATGAAAAGTGATGTTTGACAATCCTCCTCCAACTGATTTAAAAGAAATCAGTTGGACCTACAAGGCAGGCCCAAAATTCTAAATAAATGAAAATCCAATCCGTGGCCTGAGTGTGAAGCACTCGATCGAGTACATGCGTGCACTCGATCGAGTGGATCTGTATCTGCAGTCTGGTTAGTCACGGAAATAGGTACTCGATCGAGTGCTTAGCACCACTCGATCAGTGGGTGCTGCTAAGCTCGTAATTGAGCTATTCCTTTGCTTCTCGGCTTTTTTTCGTTTTCTTCCTCGTCCTTCGTCCTCGTTTCGGCTATCTGGGCTATCACTCCTAAATATGCTCGAAATTGCACTTAACCTGCAAAATAGCGTGAGAACCGACGGTATCGAATTTCTAATAGAAATCGACATTAAACATATAATTATGGAAGAAGAAAAGCTCAAAAACGGTTGTCGGGGGACAATAAAATACGATATAAAATACGTTGATCAAACTCCCCCAAACCAAACCTTTGCTTGTCCTCAAGCAAACAACTAATATATACAAACGAGGACAAGTGATGTGAAACACGACTCAGAGCTGAATTACAATCATTCTCCTAAAATCGACTAAAACCGACGAGAAACCACGTAATGCTCAAGAATGCAATGAGATCAATAATCATGCCATAATCAAACAATTGCCTGCCAAACTTTCAATCTTGCAAGACCAATAATGTCGGACTTCCTTACGGTTGTCGCTCGACACTCATAAGTACGGGTAAGTATATATGTGAAGATAGGAAAGGATAAAGACACTCACTCGACTTATGAAATATGCACGCAATCGAATATGAAATCAATCTCCCCAATCAAATACGTGTTCCACCAATCAGGACCATAGTACATGCCAAGGACTTACAAAGGGTGGCTTATATGTGAGGGAATAAAATGGATTGTGCTTATAGCACGTATGGAAATGTGGGGCTAAGACCAGTAGTCGCAGCTACACAATAAAAACTATCCATCCAAAAACCTCAACTATGAATTCTGGCCACTAACTAGAAATAAAACTCAAAAGAGCATAAGAGGGAATTTTGCCATCCTCCTAATTATAATTCAATTCTAGTTACAACATCTCGACCGTTCCCCGAAATATTATAAGAAGCATATATGTTTTTCTTTTCTTTTTCTTGAAATTTTTCTTCTTTTTCTAATTCCATTTTTTTTCTTTTTCTTTCTTTCTTTCTTTTTCATGCTTCTATATTTTTTCCAATTCAGACAAGGAGAAGGCGAATACAAAGTCACATAGCAGTATTACCCACTAAGATCCAAAAGATGTAAAAATCCAAATCATGACCGATTAGTGGAATAATTCTCAATTAAGTTCACTGCAACTGTCCTGGTAAGGTAGGCTGTTCTGGGTTGTAGCTAATTGATATATATATCATGAAAACTGGCTTACAACAGCTAAAACGGGCTAAACAGAGGAAAAGTAACCTAAATCTACAGGGTAGTAAAAATGGGTCATTTTGGCTATGTGAAGCTCGTCAAAAACAGAAATGTCTTTCCTCATGTACCTCCTCCTCAAACCAAACATGTATTCAATATCAAGAGACAGACGTCATATTTATGCAAATTTATGTTACACATTCCATAAGGAGAAACCACTCAATTCCTAAATATAAATGAGACCAGTTATGGATGTTACTGGCCTAGGAAGCTCTAAACCTTCAGAATTTATGTGGTTTGCCGACAAAATGATCAAATTTACTCATTTGGCAATTAACGGTTCAATAGGCAATAATATCAAAATCATCTCATCTCAAGTATTACATGCATTTAGGTACGGAGTCAGCTGTCAATTAGGAGAAATCATGTAAAACGCAATGTCATCATCGCCGTTTTGCATGTTTCACAACAGACACAAGACAGACAGAAAGCACACAAAAATAAAATCTTTTTGGATTTTTCTGATTTCTTAAAATTTTTGAAAGCACACAACAGAAAATAAAAGCACACAAAAACACACAAACTCTCCCCCAAACCTAAATGTCACAGTGTTCTCAATGTGACTCTACAGCGTATAAGACAGTAAAATTCCATGGCCAATCCTAAGGACAACTCGACCTAAGAGGAAGAAAAAATCTAAGAAAGCGGTAAAAACAGAAATAAAAAGGAAAGAAAGTACCGTATATACAAAGGTAGTTCCTCCAAACCATCTGAAGAGCGGGGGAAATATATACAAATGATGTCGGGTTGCCTCCCGACTAGCGCTGGTTTCAGATAGGTCCCGCACGACCACTTCACCCGTTGTAAGATATCCTAATCTGCTCCCTGTTGGAATCAAAACAACTTAGAGCTCGTAGGAGTAAATCAAATATTTGGGCATGTGCCACATACGAGCATAAGTAGCACCATATAGCCACGGAAGCATTAAAATTTAGAAAATCAAACCGTCTCAGCTTAATCGACGGCTTATGAGAGTGCTCCGTGTATTCAGGTTTAAAATTCCCTTTATCAATTAAGTTGAAAAAATTAAAATGAGGAAAAGGGAATTTCTTAGGTAGATCGTATCCCCCTAAATCAGCACTCATGACGAAATTAACTCGAATGGTTAATTCGTTAGGCGTAGGGAGCTCGGCCGAATCGGGTAATGTGTTCGGTATCAGTGTCTCGAGTAGCGGAGGAGGATGATTCGTCTCGACAGAAATGTCATTGATATTGCATAAGTAGTCCTCCTTTACCGTCCTGAGGGGCCTATCTTCCCGGAGGGCAACTTCTATCTCATCGAGCTCGGCTTTACAAAACTCAGATTGCCCGTTGTAATCGGTGGTATGAACCATCTCGATTTCGGAAACTTCACCGTTGAACAGTCGTTCAATTTCATCGACCTCTTCTTCCCAAGTAATAACTTTTTCTACCGGATCTCCATAGATCAAGCGCTCGATTTCATCCACTTCCTCTCTGCATCTTCGCACTTCCAGCTCAGCAAGGCTAAGTGGAACGGTAGCTTCCTCGATATTCCTGCGAATAGCGTTGACAGACTCATTAGATGACGTGTTAATAACAGAAATAGTATAACACGACTCGGCTATATGTTTTGGAGTCAAGCCAAAACCAAAGGAAAGCTTATCTTTTCCTATCGATAGTGTTAGCTTCCGTTCCTAACATCTATAACCGCCCCCGCTGTGTGTAGGAAGGGTCGACCTAAGATGATAGGAATTACCGAGTCCTCAGCCATATCTACAATCACAAAATCTACGGGAATAAAAAACTTTCCGACCTTGACCGAGACGTCCTCCAAGACACCTAAAGGGTGTTTAAGAGAGCGGTCGGCCATTTGCAAGGTCATACTCGTGCTTTTCAGCTCACCCATGTTCAATTTTGTAAAAATAGAAAATGGCATCACACTAACACTCGCTTCTAAATCACAAAGAGCATTATCGATAATAAAAGTGCCAATAGTACAAGGAATAGAGAAACTCCCTGGGTCTTTAAGCTTAGGCAGAGATTGGCTATTTAGGACTGCGTTGCGCTCCTCGATGTATGCCACGGTCTCGGCCTCATCAAAATCGTTCTTCCGGGCAATTATTACCTTCAATAATTTTCCGTAGGCGGGTACCTGCGTAATCAATTCAGTGAAGGGTACGGTTACCTGAAGATCTTTTGCTACCTCCATGAATTTACTGAGCTGCTGATCAATCTGACTCTTGCGTTGTCGCTGTGGAAAAGGAAGTGCGATCTTTATTGGAGCATCTTTAGCTTTCTCGGGGGGAACCAGACTAGAACGAATGGGCACATCTGACACTTGCAGCGCAACTCGATCCAGTCCGGATTGACTCGGTCGAGTGCAATCATACTCGATCGAGTCACCTGGAGGCACTCGATCGAGTGGTATCGTTGAAGAGCTTCTGGTCGATTCTGGATGGTCTACTCGGTCGAGTGGGCTAACTGTACTCGGTCGAGTGGCCGTCAACTCGATCGAGTCTTGCCTGACTCGGTCGAGTGGACTGCTTGACTGCTCTCTGCCGGATTTTAGGGGGTTTACTCGATCGAGTGATGTGGTGTTACTCGATCGAGTAGCCTCAATCCGTGGTCTACCCAATGCTTCTTCGGCGAGCTCTTGCTTCTCCAACTCGGTTTCATCAACGATGTCGACTAAGTCACCTTCACCGGGTTGGAGTAGTATGGTAATAGCATTGACATGTTTAGTCTCCGAGATTCTTTTCTGCTTCTGAGCGGACAGCTGGACAATTTGATTGTTCAAAATCTTATGATGTGCAATCGCCTGATTAATCTGTGCTTCCTGCTTTTGGTAAGCTTGCAAGCCTTGTAGGACTAGCGCTTTAATCTCCAAATATTCGTTATTTTCTTGAGCTTGAGCTTGCGAAACGACATCAAATTGTTGTTGATAGAATTGTTGCCCCCCTTGATTTTGCCTGTTAAAGTTAGACTGAAAATTATGATCATGAGGGGAAGCAGAAGCAACAACCTAATTATTATTTGGAGGTGGCGGCACAATCTGACGCGAAGCTTGAATCGCGTTCACTCGTTTGGTATTGGAGGCTTCATAAACATCAAGATGTTTAGTTAATGCCGCTAAATGTGCTGCCACTGCATTGACTGTCTCACTCTCCAAACCTATCCTGCGAGTGTTACCTCGTGGATTACCCCATCGGGCATGGTGAGTAGCCATATCCTCTATCATCTTCCAAGCTTTGTTGTCGTCGACATTGTTTTGGAATCTCCCGTTAGCTGCGGAATCAAGTGTAGCACGACAATCGTCATATAAACCGTTATAAAACTGATTGCACAGAAACCATACCTGAAACCCGTGATGTGGGCATTCTTTCACCAACTTCTTGAATCGTACCCAAGCCTCATGGATATTCTCGTGAGGGGTCTGACGAAAATTAGTTATCTGACTTCTTAGCATGTTCGTCTTCTGAGGTGGGTAATAGTACTTGCAGAATGCTAAGGCAAGAGATTTCCAATCGGTAATCCCCTCAGCTGTGCGATCTAAGTCGGTGATCCAATCCCTTGCATCGTCACGTAAGGAGAACATGAACAACATCTCCATCACCTGCTCATGAGTAACTCCCGGGGGAAGTGGAATAGTGGAGCAATAATCGGTGAAGATCCGCATATGCTTCGCCGGATCTTCCCCGGCTGTACCTCCGAACTGATTTTTCTCCACTAAAGTGATGAAAGCAGGATGGATTTCAAACGACCCGGTTGTGGCAGTGGGTCGTTTGATCGGCTTTGGCAAAGCCGTCTCTACTGGCTCGGAATAGCTAGCGAGCTTTGGCATCTTCGCTAGCGGTAGTAACCTGGGTACAAGAGGAAACTACAAGAAACCAGTGAGAACTGCCCCAAGGAACTGATGTTCCCCGGGGCGAGAGATAACCTAAAATCTAAAACAAAAAATAAACAACTAAATAACACCGTCTCCCCGGCAACGGCGCCAAAATTTGATAGGGGTAGTCGTATCCCTAATCAAAGATACCCTAAGGTCCACTAACAAATGTAGATAGTGAAGTCAGGGGTCGAACCACAAGGAGACAGGATTTAGTCGTCTACTCCTAAGAATTAGACTATAGGTTATGGGTCACGGTCTGAGTTGGTTTTGGTAGGCTAATAACTAATTACTAATAGATAAATCAATAATAAAAAGTTCTAGGGTGTCAGGTTCACAATGAATGTCAATCGGGTCAGGGAGTCAAGTAACAGGTCAATAATCGAACTGTCTAAGGTGTAGGTCCGGTCGGTACTACTACAAGCTTTAGAACTAAACTTAACCTGCGGTCGCTAGAATTAAGCTAGTCTACCCAAAATGTCGTGACCTAATTAGTCCTTAACCCGGTCGGCGAAAAGTCCTAATTGTGATACTAACTAATTAATCCTGGCCAGTAATTAATCAATCAGAATTAAAACAACATTCAGGCGACAGTTCATATGATCAGAGACAAGTCAATTTTCTATAACCCAATTAACACCCATCGATCCCCTTAAACCCTAGAAAGAAATTAGCTACTCATGATGATTGTAATTAAACTAACAAAATATGAATTGCAATTAAACATGATGAATGCGAATTTAATTAAACTACAAGACTGAATTCAGATAACTACGAAAACTAAGAGCGAATTAAGACAAAAATTAAACTAGAGAATTATGACAAGAATTAAACTAGAGAATTGAAAATAGAAATTAAAATTAGAATTAAAGATTATCAATACCAAACAATTGAGATCTAAAACGGGAGAAACGGAATTCGATGAACCTTGCGAAGGAAAACGGGAAAAGAACGCCACTTCTAACATAAGAAAATGTAACGTAATGTGTGTAGGAAATAGAATGAAAAGTGATGTCTGACAATCCTCCTCGAACTGATTTAAAAGAAATCAGTTGGACCTACAAGGCAGGCCCAAAATTCTAAATAAATGAAAATCCAATCCGTGGCCTGAGTGTGAAGCACTCGATCGAGTACATGCGTGCACTCGATCGAGTGGATCTGTATCTGCAGTCTGGTTAGTCACGGAAATAGGCACTCGATCGAGTGCTTAACACCACTCGATCAGTGGGTGCTGCTAAGCTCGTAATTGAGCTATTCCTTTGCTTCTCGGCTTTTTTTCGTTTTCTTCCTCGTCCTTCGTCCTTGTCTCGGCTATCACTCCTAAATATGCTCGAAATTGCACTTAACCTGCAAAATAGCGCGAGAATCGACGGTATCGAATTTCTAATAGAAATCGACATTAAACATATAATTATGGAAGAAGAAAAGCTCAAAAACGGTTGTCGGGGGACAATAAAATACGATATAAAATACGTTGATCAGAACTGCGGCACGCGCTCCAGCATCCTGAGATATAGAGAATTTACGAATCCGCTGGAGCAGAGAAACAACATCCGTGTCGAGCTCACCGAGAGAGGAGAAGGAGAAAGGAAGAAAACTATACCCAATGGCCGTGCAGCGTGCCTGATACTTGACACACTTACGGCGAGCAGCATCAGCAATGACCCGTCCAGGCTCAAAAGAAGTCAAGCCGATCTGGGTCAAAGGAGAGGACCTAGTCAGATCGACACAAACATCACGTCCCTTGTCCCACGGATAGAGCAGAAGGTCGGCGGGTCGTAAGGGCTTGTCGTTATCATCGCAGAGGCCAATCTCCACCTCCTTGCCTGCAGAGATTCCTGTCCGAGAGCAAATATCCAACAGTGTGTCGCGGACAAGGTTATGGTGATGTTTAATCCCCACAGTACCAGCGCACGAAACTGCGTGGTCGCCAAAAATATCCTCTCTGAGGGCCCTGGAGCAGGAAAAGCAAGTCCCGGAAAGCGGAAACAAAGGGACTCCCAGGCGGTAACTAAGCACACTGCGATATGTCCGACCGTTCATGGTTTGCCCAAGCCCGGTAATAGGGACAGTCCTCAGCCAGTCAGAAGAATGGTCCTCCTGCTGAGATTTCCACAGGGCAACCTGTCGAGGGGTCAAGGAGAAAACAGATTCCGCTGCTGTAGCAACCCTCGTGAAATATATATATCTGCCAATTTCTCCATAAGTTTTGGGGCAACGATCTCAGAGGGGTTACTCTAGAAGTCAGAATCGGTAGCCTCACCAAAACCACTCAAGGCGTAATCAAAGACAATCCAGGGGCGACGATCTCGGAGGGACGAAGCAGCTTAGCTTGCAAATCGGCGGACTGGAGGCGAGAAGCAAGGAAGGCAAAGTGCAGGGCATCAGCGGCGACAAAGACACCGAGCCCCCTAGGGAAAAGGGGAGGGTGGCCAGCCGCCACTGCCACTCCCCAAAACCTGGTCCGGACGCTGTGACAATACGCTCAAGACTAGAACGGAGCGCGGTGTCGAAAGAAAGGTGGGCCGACCCAAAAGCACGGGGAGAGCAAGTGCGTAAGGCAAAGTATAACTTATTATTATTATTATTATTATTATTATTTTTTTTATTTTATTTTTTTTTTTTTTGTAAGAATGTTATTTCTCTTATTCATCCAATAAGGACAATTAAGAGAATGACTTACAAAAAAGGCATATCCTTTCATCTTTGTGAGAACAAAGACATTAAGACTCTACACACTAATACATCCTTATAACAAGCCAATACTAGGGTGCTTAATTGATAATCGTGCCTTCAATTTAGTTTTAATTATAGCTACCTGCTACTCCACCGTCCTCTCAACATCATTGAAGAGTCTGCTATTTCTTTCAGCCCATATATGGTACACAAGGGCGCAACCTGCCACTGTAAAACATTCGCGTTGCCAAGGCCTGCTATGCAAAAACCTGGCTCTCCTCAGCATGCTATTAAGATCCTTTATCAGTGCACTAATATGCAGCCAGCCCATGATTAAATCCCAAAGTGCCTTCACATAGGAGCAATTGAAAAAGAGATGGCTATGTGATTCTGCTGCCGCTTTACAGAGGATACATCTGTTAATAATTTGCAATCCTTTCTCTTGCAGTTTGTCCACCGTGGGTAGCCTCTTCTGTAAAGCAAAAGATAGATTGATCTTGTGCTTAGGGATAATTAAACTACTCTTAGCAGCTTTTAGTACCAGGATCCTGGAATATTTACTTCGAAACCACTCATAACACTTTCTCGAGTTGAATCTTGCAGCTGCTGTCTAACTACAGATTAATTTTCTGCTATCAGTCACATTGCCAGCCTTCAGTAGGATCTCATCCCTAATCTGAACCAGGCTTCGCAGAGCATCCGAGTAGCTGTCGTTAATCTGGATGTCCCACAAAGATTTACCCTTCAGAACATAGGTTTTGACCCATATAATCCAAAGGCTATTATGATTAGTTTCAATCTGCCACAACCATTTTGCAATTACCGTTTTGTTCCATGCTAGTATTTCCTTGATTTTGAACCCACCTTCAATCCAAGGTGAGCAAATAGCCTTCCAACTCTTCATACAAATCATCCTTCGCTCCAAGCTTCCAGACCAGAAAAAATCTTTACACATCTTATTGATTACTTTCAAGACGTTCTTGGGCACGAGTGCAATTGAGCACCAGAAGTTTGCCAGCCCAAAAATCACGGAATTCAACAATTCCACCCTTCCGGCATATGAAAAACTATTGGTAGACCAATGCATCACAGCATTTTGTATCTTAACAATCAGTTCTCCATAGTTAACTATACTGTTTTGGACAGGATTAAGAGGCATACCCAGGTTTTTGCAGGGTAGAGACCCCTCGATAAATCCTGTGCCATCAATGATCTCCTTCTTTAAAGATGCTTGAACCCCACCAAAAAATATTTCAGTTTTATCTTCATTTATACTCAATTCTGACATGGTAGTGAATTTGCTTATAATCTCTTTAACTGCAAGAACAGATGGGACATCACCACGTACAGACACCATAAGGTCATCCGCGAAGACCAAATGGGTAAGAGCCAGTTTAGTACATTTCGGGTGAACAGATACATTAGGCAACTTGTTTAAGCGTCGAAGATATCGTGAGAGTATCTCCATGCTAAGTACGAAGAGATAAGGCGATAGAGGATCCCCTTGTCGTATTCCACTTTTGCCTTTAAAGAAACCAGTAACCTCACCATTCAATTTTAGAGAATACCAAGCCCCTGAAATGCATCTCATGATCCATTGAATAAACATGGGAGGAAAGTTGAGAATTGTAAGCATATTGTAACTAAACGACCATTGTAGGGAATCAAATGCCTTTCTCATATCAATTTTTATTAAGCATCTAGGAGACAGATAAGTTCTCCTATAACCCTTAATCAATGCTTGAGATAGTGCAATATTGTCATGGATGTTTCTCCTTTCAATGAACACTGCTTGCTCTGGTCCAATGATAATGGAGGCAACTTTTTTCAGCCGATTTGCAATGATTTTGCTGATTGTCTTGTACACAGTTGTGCAACAGGCAATAGGTCTATAATCTTTAACAGTAGAGCAAATGTCTTTTTTAGGAATGAGAGTAATCAATGTTGTGTTAACTTGCTTACACATTTTACCAGTAGAGAAGAATTCTCTCACATTAGCCGAGAAGTCAGTACCCACTATTGACCAACAAGCTTTTAAAAATTTAGCAGAATAACCATCTGGACCGGGACTTTTATGAGCACCAATGGAAAAAATGGCTTTCTTTATCTCATTCATGGAGGGAATAGCCTGAAGAGCTTCCCAAGTATCAGTAGTTAGAATTGGATCCTGCTGCAAGAAAGTATCCTCAAGAGCCATTACATGAGAGGATGTCCCAAGTAAGCCCTCATAGTAGTTCACAAATGCCTTTGCAACTTCATCATGACCCACTTTAGTGGATCCATTTATATCCTCAATACTGCAAATGATTTTTTGAGTTTTTCGTTCCTTAATTCGATTATAGAAACAGCTCGTGAAGCATCATTTAATGTTATATGGTCAATCTTAGCTCGTTGTTTAAGCATTAGCATTTCAGCTCTCCTCAATTCACAGTATTCCTTAATAATTTGAGTCTCCTTCAGTATATTATCAGTAGACAGAGGGTTAGTTTGCAGATCAGCCTGACAAGCATCAAGTTGCAATTTAGCATTCTGAATCCTTACTGTCATATTAGAATAGGAATTTCGGTGCAGGTTTTTAAGACTTCTTTTCAGCCTTTTAAGCTTTGTAAACAGTTTAAAGCACTCGACACCATAGGCTCTTTCTTCCCATGATAGCTTTACAGTGGCAAGAAAATCAGGATGTTCCAACCAACAGTTCAGAAAACTGAATCTGGCAGCAGATTTAGTGGCATTAAGTATTTTAACCAGTACAGGCGAGTGATCGAAGATACCTGCAGGCATGTTTATAGCATGAGTACTTGGGTAAGCAGCAGTCCAGGCTTGATTCACCAAAGCCCTATCTAATTTGTTCCAAACCCTAGAACTATCTTCCTGTTTATTTGTCCATGTATAACTACATCCGGTCGTAGGCAAATCATCTAGCCCGCAAGAATTAATACAAGAGTTAAACGCCATTATATCATGGATATTAGGTTGAGTATCACTGATCCGCTCATTTGGTGATCTAACAATGTTGAAATCCCCTAAAATAAGCCAGTTTGAGACTCCGCGTTTAATACTGTGTAAGCCATCCCACAGACCCATCCTCATATCACCATCATTATAACCATAGATCAATGTGATATCCATGTGAGAATCTGATGCAAAATGCACAACCTTGCAATGCACAAACTGCGCCTGGGATTGAACAATTTGGACAGAGATAGAATAATCCTTCCATACGACCCATATTCTACCATTGTAATGAGCTTGATAATTACTCACTACCTGATAGTTTTTGTAGTATTTTTTTTTATTATTTTATTCGCTTTTCCTTCTTTGATTCTTGTTTCCAAAACACCCATAAGATCCACCTGATTCATCCTCATAAAATTAAGAATCTCAATTTGCTTTAGAGGATCATTGGCACCCCTGATATTCCACGATGCAGTTATCATGTGGTAGATTTATCGGGGGGGGGGGGGGGGGGGGGGGGGTCAGTTTTCCTGACCTCATCAACCAGCCTGCTAGCCTCTCCACATGCTGAGTGCATTACAGCCTGAGAAGTGGAAGGAGAAGCTGCCTGGGAAGAGTTGTGACCTAGCCCTTGGCATTCTCGATCAACCTCCATTCCCACCTGCAAACTCTTCCTACCACCCCCACCTGAGGTACCACCTAGTGTAGGCTCTAAATCCATGTCATTCATCATATCAAACCTGTTTGAGAGGACTAATTCCTGCTTTTCCTGAGATGTTAGCCCATTTAGGGCATCTGGCCCCCTCAGTCTGTAACGTTTTTTCTTAGCAACTGTAATGAAATCAGTTAGCTTCTCCTTAAATGTGCCTTCTTGATGCTTTACAGACAACTCATCAGGTTTTCCTGTTTCACCAATCTAAGTATAGCCAGCCTCAGGAATTGGTTTAACAGGTTGCACCATCCAATGATATTATTATTATTATTATTATTATTTTTTTTTTTTTTAATAAAAACGGAACTTGTATTAAACACCAGAACAAATTACAAGAAGTTAGAGGGAAGCCGAGATACTATCTGGGCCCCCACTCCCTTAGCAATTACAAAGCTAATTCTAGTGAAAATATGAACCGCGGCACGCGCTCCAGCATCTTGTGATAAAGTGAATTTCCGAATCCGCTGGAGCAGAGAAACAACATCCGTGTCGAGCTCGCCGAGAGAGGAGAAGGAGAAAGGTAAGAAACCATACCCAATCGTCGTGCAGCGTGCCTGATACTTGGCACACTTACGACGGGCAGCATCAGCAACGACCCGTCCGGGCTCAAAAGAAGTCAAGCCAGACTGGGTCAAAGGAGAGGACCCGGTCAGATCAACACAAACATCGCGCCCCCTGTCCCATGAGTAGAGTAGAAGATCGGCAGGTCGCAAAGGCTTGTCGTCATCGTCGCAGAGGCCAATCTCCACCTCCTTGCCTGCAGAGATCCCCGTCTGGAAGCAAATATCCAACAGTGTGTCACGAACAAGGTTATGGCGATGTTTAATCCCCACAGTACCAGCACAGGAAACCGCGTGATCCCCAAAAATATCCTCTCTGAGGGCCCTGGAGCAGGAAGAGCAAGTCCCGGATAGAGGAAACAAAGGGACTCCCAGGCGGTAACTAAGCACACTGCGATATGTCCGACCGTTCATTGTTTGCCCAAGCCCATTAATAGGGACAACCCTCAACCAGTCAGAAGAATGGTCCCCCTGCTGAGATCTCCACAGGGCAACCTGCCGAGGAGTCAAGGAGAAAACAGATTCTGCCGCTGAAGCAACCCTCGTGAAATATATATCTGCCAATTTCTTCATAAGTTTTGGGGCAGCGATCTCAGAGGGGTTACCCAAGAAGTGAGAACCAGTAGCCTCAACAAACCCACTCAGGGCAGACTCAAAGGCAAGTCCAGAAGAGGCGATCTCGGAGGGACGAAGCAGCATAGCTTGTAAATCGGCGGAATGGAGGCGAGAAGCAAGGAAGGCAAAGTGAAGGACATCCGCGGCGGCAAAGACACCGAGCCCCCCTAGGGAAAAGGGGAGGGTGGCCAGCCGCCACTGCCACTCCCTGACACCGGGTCCGGACGCCGTGACAATACGTTCAAGACTAGATTGGAGCGCAGTGTCGAAAGAAAGGTGGGCCGACCCAAAAGCAAGGGGAGAGCAAGTGCGCAAAGCAAAGTATAATTTAGAAATACCTGTGCACGCCCGGAGAAGAAGTAACTCACACTGGAGATCCTCAATCGTAGCAACCAAGTCCATGAGCTCTATAGTACGGGCGACCCTCTTCGAGACAAGAGCGCCACTGAAAGTTGGGCACACGCTGACCGGTCCCCCCAGGACCTTAACACCGTGCAAGGGCCTGGCAATAGAGGTAGGGAAAACACCAGCACACCTGCTTCTCGGATCTTCGACATGCCAAAAGACCTCCGTCTTCGCAACATTGAGGTGGAGGCCAGAGCGGGGGCCCTCCTCCATGATCATCTGAAGAACCTTCCCCACAACAAGCGTATCCCCAACAATAGTACCGTCATCGAGGTACCAAGCCTGAAAGCAAAGATCAAAGGAATCCCTAATCCTACGAACCAAGGGATGCAGGACCAGAGAGAAAAGAAGGGGACCTAAATGGTCACCTTGCTGAACCCCCTGACATTATTATTATTATTATTATTATTATTATTATTGTTATTATTATTATTATTAGTATTATTATTATTGTTATTATTATTATTATTGTTATTATTATTATTATTATTGTTATTATTATTATTATTATTATTATTATTATTATTATTATTATTATTATTATTATTATTATTATTATTATTATTATTATTATTATTATTATTATTATTATTATTATTATTATTATTATTATTATTATTATTATTATTATTATTATTATTATTATTATTATTATTATTATTATTATTATTATTATTATTATTATTATTATTATTATTATTATTATTATTATTATTATTATTATTATTATTATTATTATTATTATTATTATTATTATTATTATTATTATTATTATTATTATTATTATTATTATTATTATTATTATTATTATTATTATTATTATTATTATTATTATTATTATTATTATTATTATTATTATTATTATTATTATTATTATTATTATTATTATTATTATTATTATTATTATTATTATTATTATTATTATTATTATTATTATTATTATTATTATTATTATTATTATTATTATTATTATTATTATTATTATTATTAGGGAAAAGTCCCATGGTACCCTCGAACTATGTCACATTACACATGGTACCCCTGCTTTTAAGTTTGTTCCCATGGTAACCTTGAGTTTTATAGTATAGTTCCCGATTTGACCTCACCCAAATTTCTGTCATGACGCCGTTAAATTATGACCAAAATTAATTATAGTTGTTCCCATAGTACCCTTTTTCTCATAGTTGTTCTCATGGTACCCTTAAATTTTCATAGTTGTTCCCATGGTACCCTGAAAGGAAAGCAACAACTCATTGAAGCAAAGCAACGACTATTTTACTGAACTAGCCGTTACACAAGTGCTTATAAATTCACTTCTTTTTCTATTTTGGCAGAAAAAGAACAAACAATCCATACTTACCCACTCAACCTTTTCACCTCGTTCTTCACTTGTACAAAAAATGGAAAAAAAATTAATTTTTCCGGATGATCGAGCTTCAAAGTTATGGTGATGAAGTTTTTCAATTTTTTTGTACAAGTGAAGAAGGAGGTGAAAAGGTTAAGTGAGTGAGTGTGGATGGTTTGATCTTCTTATGCCAAAATAGAAAGGAGAGTGAATTTGTAAGCCCTTGTGTAACAACTAGTTCATTAAACTAATCGTTGCTTTGCTTCATTGAGTCGTTGCTTTTCTTTCAGGGGTACCATGAGAACAACTATGAAAACTTAAGGGTACCATGGGAACAACTATGAAAACTTAAGGGTACCATGGGAACAACTATGAAAACTTAGGGGTATCATGAGAACATCTCTCTTTTTGAAGAAAAGTAGTTGTTAATTTTGGTAATAATTTAACGGCGTCATGACAGAAATTTGGGAAAGGGCAAATCGGGAACTAAACTATAAAACTCAAGGTTACCATGTGAACAAACTTAAAAGCAGGGGTGCCATGTGTAATGTGACATAGTTCGACGGTACCATGGGAAATTTCCGTTATTATTATTATTATTATTATTATTATTTTGCTAAAAAATTATCATTTCATTAAAAGTAATGAAATTACAAGGTTTTGATGCAAAAAGCTACCACACTACAAGCTAGCAATTAGCTCAATCATCTAGAGAAAGTAAAGCATCAATAATCCTTCTATATTTGGGCCTATCTTTACAGCGCTCAAATTTAATGTAAACTAAAAATTTAATTCTATGAACAAGAATATCAGGTGGAGAATTGACTGAAGCAAATAATCGACCATTCCGTTCTTTCCAAATGCAGTATACTGCTGTAGCCAAACTGACTCTGAACCAGCACACTTTCCAATGCTTAGAAGAGGCATGGCTAACGCTCCAATTAGCAGCAAGCCTCAAGGAATTCAGATCAGAACTAGTATTCATCCATTGAGTTATATCCTTCCAAATTACTGTAGAAAAGCTGCACCTAAAGAACAAGTGGTTATGCGTTTCAGCTGCATTATTACAGAGAATACATCTATTTGCTAGAGAAAATCCTCGACGTTGCAGATTGTCAACAGTGGCCAGCTTCTTTTGAAGGGAAAGAGAAAGAATGATCTTATATCTGGACAAAGCGACAGTATTATGCAATAAGGATCGCCAATGAAGAGTAGGAAGAGTACCCAGAAACAGCTGATAGGCTTTAGCGATGCTGAAACGATTAGCTTGTACACAGCTAACAATAAAATCCTGAGCATGCTGCAGCGAACCAGATCTAGTAATGCATTCATCTCGAACTGCCAAAATGCCCTTTATACTAGCAGGAAAAAAATCCTTGCACTTAATAGACCAAACAGATTCTTTTGAAGTGATATAAAGAGAGCACCAGTTAATCCAGATGCTACCTCGCCTATTATCCAACTGCCAAAGCCATTTAGTCAAAAGGGCCTTGTTCCAAGCTTCAAGCTGTTTGATATTGAATCCACCAACAGACCAAGGAGAACATATGGTCTTCCAACTTTTGAAGACATGACGTCTTGCCCCTTCCTCTATTCCCCAGAAAAAATCCTTGCATAGCTTATTGATCTTTTGTAGGACAGCCTTGGGCAGAAGGATGCTTGAACACTAAAAATTTTCTAACCCTAAAACAACCGAATTGATCAGTTGAGCTTTCCCTGTGTAAGAAAGCAGTTGAGAGGACCAGTGCTGAGTCGAGTGTTGTATTTTGAGAATAAGGCTATCAAACATGCTCACAGTCAGTCTAGCATCAGTGAGGGGAATACCAAGATATCGAAAGGGAAAAGAATCAAGAGAAAAGCCTGTACAGCGGAGTATTTCAGTCTTAATTTGACCTGAAACACCACCAAAATATAAACTAGTCTTATCTGTGTTAGCTGTAAGACCCGAGATGTCAGCAAAGCAATCTAGGGCACGCTTAATCGCCAAACCAGAAGGAACATCTCCCCTAACAAAGATCATCAAGTCGTCCACGAAAATAAGGCGTGTTAGATTAAGTTTGACACACTTAGGATGGTAGGAAACTTGGTCCTTTTTACACAAGAGTCGAAGAGATCTCGAAAGTACCTCCATGCTAAGAACAAATAAGTAAGGGGATAAAGGATCCCCTTGCCTTATCCCATTTTTCCCCTGAATAAAACCCGATATCTCTCCATTAATCTTGAATGAATACCATGGGCTTGTAATGCATCCCATCACCCAGTTAGTGAACTGACGAGGAAACCCCAATGCAGTCATCATATTAGAAATAAAAGGCCATTGAAGAGAGTCAAATGCTTTACGAATGTCGATTTTAACCAAGCATCTAGGAGTAATGAAATTCCTAGTATAACCTTTGACAAGGGACTGAGATAGAAGGGTATTCTCAAAAAGACTTCTGTTTTGGACAAAAGCAGCCTGCTCCTCCTGATGCGCGCGGATTGTCGCCTATCCAACGCGGTCAAAAAATATTTATAACCCCGGAATACTACTACTACTACGTAGTAGCGGTAAGTCAGGGATCGATCCACAGGGACGGTCGAGGGGTAGTCGTTCAAGTCAAAGTCTATGAGTGATTGAGTCTAGAAGGGGGGTTTGGTTGAGTCGAGTTAGATTTACTAAATGAGCTTATATGACTAAGGTGGGAAACTATTGATGGGAAAGGCGTTAGGGAGAGTCGGGGATTCGGAAATAAAGACAAGATTCTAATAATGCAAGAATTATCACAAGATGTATAAGGGAGGTTCCACCTTTCGGTTTCCCTACCAACCAAGTCTAAGCCCGCTTTCGCGACGAATAAACTACGGTCTCTAGACGGAATTACCCAAACCCCGAGTTTCCCCATATTGGTCCGGGTGAGTCAAGTCAACCTAGGTGATCAAGCTAATTTAAACATAACACAACAATCCCATCAAGACAATATCACCCTCAAATGCAATAATCTCACAAAAGATGAAATCTTTATCTATTATTCCTCCTACCCTAACCCCCTAACAAAGAGATCTACTCACTAATCATGGTGGCTAACAACAAAGCATTCTTTAAGAAGAAAATAATTAAAGCATGCATAAAAACTACACTAACAAATATACTAATGGAAAAAAGGGAGAGGAAAGAATTTTACCAACAATGAAGAGATCTAAAGAGGAAGAAGAAGATTAATAATAATAAAGATTGAATCTTGAGAGAAATACACAAGAATTTGTCACTAATCCATGCATAAATCTTCGATCTTCAATAGAATAAATAAGAATCTTCAAGAAATAAAGCAAGGGTTTTGTCACATAAACCCTTGTAAAACCCTTGAATCTTCAATAATAAAACCAATTCTTCAATAAAAATGACAACTTTACTACTTCCTCCATTTTCTTTTTATCTTCCCAATTTCCTTTTCGGGCCACTTTTTTTTATCTTCCCATTTCATTTCTTTCCTTTTTGGTCCATAATTTTTACCATACTACCCTTACTATTTACAACACTTTCCATCTTTATTATTTCCTATTTACCCACACTTACCATTCTACC
Source organism: Agrostemma githago (assembly GCA_958450325.1). Classification (NCBI taxonomy): domain Eukaryota; kingdom Viridiplantae; phylum Streptophyta; class Magnoliopsida; order Caryophyllales; family Caryophyllaceae; genus Agrostemma; species Agrostemma githago. Next base: position 53,504,850 of record OY288259.1, on the reverse strand, counting down.
CTCACTATTTTTTAAATTTATTATTTTATATTCATTACAAAAAAAAAGTGTGCAAAAGTAAATGGGAAGATAAAAAGAAAATGGAGGAAGTACTAATAATGGAGTAATTGTATTAGTGTTGGGTAGATCTACTAATTATTTTAGAGAATTTTCTAAGAGAGTTTTTTTTACTACCAACTACTATTGCTACTACAATGGAGGTTTTCTATCCTACTCCTAAGAGGCACACTCAAGGCTCCTCTTGGCTCAAAACCCTAGGAGGGATATATATAAAGTTGCTTAATGGGTTGCACAAACTTCAAGGCCCAAATCCGATTTCTCTTCATTTTGCTAGACCATCACCCTTTGCATCTTCATGGGGTGAAATTTCGCCCCGCGGCTTGACGTAATAATCCCACTGGGTGAAATTTCACCCGGTGAGATTTTCTTCGTTTTTCGCGTTTTCGGCCCGTCTTCACCATCGGGCGAAATTTCACCCGGTGGGCGAAATTTCGCCCGGTCGTGCGCGCCGTGAAAATCTTCGGGGGATGAAAAATGTCGTCGGGCGAAATTTCGCCCGGTGGTGACTCACCGGGTGAAACTTTACCCGGTGGTCCATTGACTCTTTTCCGGTCTTTTTCTTCATTGATCAGTTGGATTACTTGGACTTTCGGTTGTGTGCTTTGCTCTTGGACCGTATCTCTCTCTTGCTCGTAGAAGCTCAAACACGTTTTCGGTCGAAAATCCTATCAAAATAGACAGAAAACTACCAAAAACACGTAAAATGCAAAAGAGAGATACTAATGTGAGAATTACGCAAAATATGGCGATAATCGCACTCAAGTCTCACAAAACAGAGGAAAAACGGGTCTAAATGGGAGGAAAAACAGTCCAAATTTGGCACACAACAATTCCCTCACACTAAACCGTTGCTCGTCCTCGAACAATGACCCAAAAAGAAACTAACTAATACTACTAAGCTAGACTATGCTAAGCCGATACGAGGCAATTAACGGGCCCGCTCCGTCCCTTCAACTCACATCGAGATACCCATGAGGTAAGGTACCTCCATGCAAGGCAAGTTGGGGCTTGCTCAAAATTGGGATTGCGACTAACACACACACAAACACATAACAAAGAAGACACTCATAAAAAGATAGTCGCAACCAAAGAGAAAATAAATCACCGAATTCCTCATCGAAACGGCGGAGAAAGTACCGACTCGAGCTTAAGACAAGTGAGAACACTACCAAGCTAGTAACACAAATTGACATGGACAAGATCCTAATAGGATGACAATCAATCAATTAAAACATTGAAAATTTACCAAGGTCCTTCTAATTCCACTAAAGATGCCTACAACGGGACGATAAATGGAGTGGATAAGTGAGAACCATGGAGTTAGTAAGCACTGTAGGTAAGTGTTATGCCGTCTCCTAAGCTAAGCCTAGAGGGTCGTTCCAAACTCGAGAAAGCCAATTAGACCAAAAAGATGAACGAGTGTTTGCAAAATGGTAAGGATTGTCAAATCACCGCTATTTTCCTTCCTCGGGACTCGGTCCTCTAGTAGGCATTTCACGGCAATAAGACAACCAAGGGATTATTTGAGTTTGGGAACGGTTTTTGAGATTTTGATTTTCTTTTTCGGTTTTTCTTTCCCCATTATTTCGATCGAGGGCTTTTTTTTTTTTCACTTTGATTTTTCAATGCTATTTCTTCTTCATTTTTCCCTTTTTCTTTCTTTGAAAAGCCCATTTTTGGCTAGATGTTTCATTTGAGGAACAAGGTAAAACATATTTTTGCAAACTTATTTGTGGAAATGGGTGAATGGTAGAGAAATAGGCTAGTCGGGTGTGCACCCCCTTCGAACCCATAAAAGGATGAAAATTTTGGACTAAAGGTGGCTTCTCAAGTAAGGTCACCTAAGAGAACGGGGAACGGTAACCAAGACCTTATCACTCCATGGGTGGTCAAGGTGGTCAAATGCAAATCCCGATGTAGACTCCTAGTAGAAAAGATGGACTCATGGTAAAAATCCAATGCAAAGATTGGTTCAAGGTCATTCTACTAGAATTATGTCCAAAAATAAAAAAGGGTTACTAACAAGAGAGTAATAAACACTCGGCCTAATCTCAAAATCGGGTTTTCGAAAACTTTACCTAGACAAGCTATACACAAAATAAAAAGAACACAAAAATAACAAAAATACGAGAAAACAAAAACAAAACACAATCACAAGTAAAGCCAAGCACTCCAAACTCCATTAAGTCAACACAATCCACAACCACCAATTCCAAAATGTTCACCAAGTGAACCTCCAAATAGCATATACGCCCAAACTCCATGCATAAGAGAAAGGGATAAAACGAAGGTAGTAAGTATTACCGCGTGGTCTTCATTTCATTTCCGCTACCTTACTTATCCATGCTAAACGGTTGGCGGTGTACCTACAAGATGGAGAATGCAAGACAATACAAGTAACACAAAAACGAAGATAAAAGAAAGAAAACTAAAAAGAGGAAAAAAAATGAATTTTTTTTTGGATTTTTGGTTTTTAAAGGAAAAATGAAAAAGAAAATGGATAAAAGAGGATAGTAGATCCCTCCCCACACTAAAACTGTGCATTGTCCCCAATGCACAAATAGGAGAAGAATCGAAAAAGAAAAAGAGAAAAGAACGTAAAATCTTTTTGAATTTTTGTGGTTTTTCAAATGTTTTTGGATTTTTCAAAAAATTTCAAATGTTTTTGTATTTTTGAAGATTTTTCAAATGTTTTTGGATTTTTGATGATTTTTCAAATGTTTTTGGATTTTTCAAAAATTAAGGGAATAAAAAGAAAATAAATGAAAGATGAAAAAGAAAGAGGAAAAATAAGAAAAATCGATAAAGGTAGAAAAAGGACGTAGGTGTAATCACATCACCTCGCCCGAATTCTGCACGAATCGGGAAAATTAAAAGAAAGAGAAAGTTTTGGATTTTTCAAATGGTCTTGGTGCGATCAAGTCACCGAAGACCGGGAGCAATAATCGGGTCATTCTTCTCTAAGGTACCTGCAATAAACCTCACGTGTGTAACGACCCAAGTAGGATCACGGAGGGGCTTACAATTCCTCAAATAAACAAAATAATCAAATACAAATCAATCAACAACCACAATTATCAAATGCCAAAAATTGGCGCTGCAAGGACTGACAGAAATTACCCAGATAACTGAGACAAGAGGACTGACGACTGACAAATGACGACTGACAATGACAACTGACATCCCCACACTGACACTAACAACACTAGACCACTCACATAGGACGTGGGGGACGAGGTGGTGGTGGGTATTAAGACCCGGACAGAGGCATACCGAAAAATCTATCAAAGTAGTGTTGTTGCTGTTGCAACATCCTTTGGTTCTCTTCCGCCGCCAACCTCGCTGCTTGGGCATCCCTAGCGGCGTCCCTAGTCATCTCAAAACTGGTCCGGGCATACTCAAAACCATCCCTAGAGTACGCGTAAGAGCCATGCGCAGTATCGCGCGCATCTCGGGCCAAATTGTAGGCATCTTGGGCAAGGTTTAGTGAGGATGTCGAGTTCTCCCAAGTCTGACGTGTTCGGTTATAGACTTCCCCCCATTGGTTATAAAAGTTCTCTGATCCAAAGAACAAGGAGTGTCGCGGAGGACTCATGTTGACGTCCTCCTGAAAACCAGGGGTAGACTGGGTGAACGTGGAGTGTCGGTGTGGTGTGAATTCCGAAAAGTCAGGGGTGAAAAATTGCGAGGTCTGGGGTTCGGGTTGGTGGGAGGAAGAGGGTGCATGTGATGATGATGGTAAAGTCCTATAACCCTCGTCCCGAGAGGTTCTAACCTCTGGTTCCTCTTCCGACACATCTACGACCTCTATATCATCGTCGCCAAAGTCTAAGGGTCCCTCGGGGTATTGAACTATGCGAAACTTACCTCGGGTGTTATCCCGAATGTATTCCCCGGACCTCTTCGCCATGCCGAAGTTTTCTTCAATATCTAGCCTTACCCAATCGGGGTTAGGCAATGCAATAGCGCGCAGCTCAGTAATCTTATACAGAAAAAAACTGTTATAATCCCCTTTCTGGGGCCACACAAGAAAAGGACAATAAACTTCATCTATGAAAATTCCCGCTCTATCAACTGGTCTTAAATCGCTAAAATCGACTTTCAAGGCTCTAACTAACATCGTTATAACACCGCCGCAAGAAATGTTCTTGCGGCCGCCCTTCGCAATCTGAGCGAAATGAGTAGCTAAGGCCTCGGACATGTCGATAGACGGGCCTCTCTCTGAAACTGCATCCTCTAAAAGCTGAACAGCTAAAGCACTACAGTTGTGATGCGTATCATAGCTCGACAATAATGAGTTAGCTATCATGCGCGCCACATACCGGAGGATGGAGTTTCGGATAGAGAAAGAACGCATTTTTCCTCCCTTGAAAGGCCTTTGGCGGGCTATTTTAAACCAAAATCGATCTCGGCCGAATTTATCGTCCCGAGTCTGACCCGCCCTAGGCTTTCCAAGGACTGAAGAAGGTAACCCAAGCAGTGCACCGAAGTCTCTCAAGTTGAGGACGTACGAAGTTTCTCGCAACTGAAAGGAGATAATGGTATTATCATCACCACTTAGCTCGAAAGTTGCGAAAAATTCGCCCGTCAATTTCTGAAAAGTTTCCTCCTGAGAGGCATAAAAATTGATAAGACCAAGACTTGGGCACATTGCTCGTACCTGCGATTCTATGCCCATACGCTCAAGTACATCTCGAGCCGCCCAACGAGTTGGCTCGAGACGACAGACCTATAATTTTTTAAATTTATCAACATGAGCTTTTTTAGTGAAATATAAACCAGACAAAGGTTCACGGAAATTACGACAGATTTTCGGATAACATACCTCGAGCGGAACAGGTTGTTCGCTCGGAACGGCTCCTTGCATTTGAACAGGCATCGGGACAGATTCGTCCCGAGCCTCGGCCGGTTGGTCCTCGGACCTTGAGGATGATGTTGACCCCGAACTACGATTAAGCATTGATGAAATCCTTTTTCTTGCCATTTGTTTCACTCTCTTCATCCTTGATGCTTGAAATTTGATTATTATGTGTTGACGATCTTGATTTGGGGTTTGTCGGAACTTGAACGATTTCTCAAAACAAACTCCAAGGAAGTGTTAGGAATGTGATGAGGATGAAGAATATATAATTTGATTGAATTTTAATGGAGGAATGAAAGGATTAGAGATGGTTTAAGGTGGAGGATTTGGGGTTTGTTTGGGTTTTTGGGGTTTTGGTTGAGGAGAGAGATAAGAAAAGATGTATAATGAAGATGGGAAGGGTGGTTTGGTTGGGTATAGGACGCGGGGTGAGGTTTCGCCCGGTGAGTCACCATCGGGCGAAATTTCGCCCGACGGACTTCGGGTCGGTTTTCGACATTTCCGCGCAACTTCACCACCGGGCGAAATTTCGCCCGGTCAGACTCCACCGGGCGAAATTTCGCCCGGTTGGATTTCCGTCAAATTCCAAGTCGTAAAATATTTTTACCGTAGGGCGAAATTTCGCCTTGTGAGATTCCACCTGGTGAAGTTTTGCCCGACGGATTTTCCGTCAATTCCTTAGGTTCGAGCAAGTTGCCATCGGGTGAAGTTTCACCCGACGGACCTCGGGCCACAATTCCACCGGGCAAAACGTTGCCCGGTGAGATCCTCCACTCCGAATAAGCTTCTTGCTACGAATTTTTTTTTTTCAAGACTTGGTCCAAACATCCTTAGCTTCTTCAAAAATATAACTCATCTTCTCAATCCAATTTGTTTATAGTCGTTTAAAGCGTAATTCCAAAAATTCCCGAGAGAAATCTTCGTGACTCTTGCAAGTACCAAAGAGAAAACAAACTCCCAAAAGGAAAAATCTCAAATCTATTGTTCGAAGAAGATAAAAAGGGACGAGAATGTACAAATATTTACAATGGTGGTTATTATGGACACCATCAAACCGAATTAAACGTTTGAGATTAGTTGGGGTTGCTTAAAAAGCAACCCGAAGGGTCTTGTTCATTGGCTCCAGACTCCACACTACCGATCTTGAGCTTTTCTTTGAATTCCGGCATACCCACAAGTTGCACTACCTCGGGAAGCATTGCGAATTCGTCGGGAATGTCTTCATCGGAGGTTGCACCGAGTATAAATAGGGCACCGTCATCTTCTTCATCGTCGTACTCAAGATCTTCGGTAGAAGGTTCTTCATTTGATGGGAACTTCACCATTTGGTTCCAAAACTCCAAATTAGGAGGATCTTCGTGAAGGAACGCGGGAAGCACAAATTGGACCGTTTCATTAGCAACATTGAAAGATAATCGCCTTCGCTTCACATCAATAATTACCCCACCGGTAGCTAGGAAAGGTCGTCCCAAAAGGATAGGATTTCGCTCCTCGATTGGCATATCCAAAATGACGAAATCGGTGGGGATGTACAAGTTCCCCACATTAACCATGAGGTTACGGGCCAATCCGTAGGGCTCCTTAGTGGTTCCATCGGCCATTTACACATTCGCGGGGAAATACTCCAAATCTTTAACATAGATAGTATGAGCGATGTCTAAGGGCATCAAGCTAATGTCGGCACCAAGGTCACATAGAGCTCGATCTATCAAGACGTGGTCGATGGAGCATGGAATTGCAAAACTACCCGGATCTCCTAGTTTGATAGGAATTGTGACTCTAGGGTTAGTTCTTGGAGAAATGAGAGTTCTTTCTTTCTCGGTGGGTTTCAAAATGATGTCTCGGATGTAATCAGACGGGGTAGGCATAGAAGGGCTTGTATCAATGTTCTCGATAAGGTCGGTGAAGGTTATCATTCCCAAAGCTTGATCATTGAATAGGTTTGGTGGCTTGTCATTCAAAGAAGGTACCTCAATCCTAGAGAGTAAATTCGTATCTTCTATCGGAATTTGTTCAATGACAAATGCAAGGTCTCCTACAAGGTACTTTGATGGATCTCTTCTTGGTTTCTCGGTTACATCCTTGACCACATTCTCATCGAATTCAATGATTGAGGGATGAGATGTAAGAGCTTGTGAGTAAAAGGATTTCACCGGTTCCTTTTTGCACATCACCTTAATGGCATTCACGGAAGCTTGGTTGAAAGAATCGGTCGGCTCTTGGGAAGATTGAGCTCGCGACGCGGCTCGTGCCTCTAAAGCTTCAAGTCTAGCTCGGTTTGATGCATTCTCTCTCAACAAGAACTTGATAGTTTCTTGAATGTCAATAAAGGGTTGAGAATTACCTTGGAAGTTCCTTGGAGGACCTTGATTAGGTGGTGGATAAGTTCCAAAGGGAGGACCTTGATTGAATGTAGGATGAGTTCCAAAGGGAGGTCCTTGATTGAATGGTGGATGAGTTCCGAAGGGAGGTCCTTGATTAAATGGAGGATGAGTTCCAAAGGGAGGACCATAGTTTGGTCTCGGTGGTCCTTGATGATAGAAATGACCTTGATTTGTGTGAGGAGGCCTCGGTTGATAATGAGGTTCATATGAATTAGGATAAACCCTTTGATTGGGGGCTCTTGGAAAAGGATGTGATCCTTGAGTCGGCGTGGAATGAAATCCGGTCCCCAAATTAGGATTGCTCGTTTGAGGCTTTTCATATGTCTCTTGAGTAGTGTTTGCTTGATGAACGCTCTCCTTTTTCACACAAAGGTTGGAGTCGTGGTGGTATTCTCCACAATGATCACAAGGGATATCTACCCTATACGGCTTTGGAGGCGAGATAGATGTTCGCCTAGGTGGTGTAGTTCTTCTTGGTGGGGTGATTCTTCTTGGTGGAGAGACTCTTATTGGTGGAGAGACTCCTCTTGGTGGAGAGACTCCTCTTGGGGCAGACCTCGTTTCGGGTTGGAAGGTGTCCGTAACAACCATAGCTTCAAATCTCTCAAAAAGTTGAGCGAGTTGTACTTCAAGAGAGGCCTCCATGTCATTTGATGATTCCGAGTCTCCACTAGATTCACCCTCTTGCAATTCCTTAGCATACACATCACTTTTGGCTATCTTGTCAAGAAGCTCATGGGATTCATTTTCGTTAAGTAGGAAGAAGTCGCCCTTTGCATCGGCGGATAAGGAATAGAAAAATGTTTGGAGCAAAAGCCAATGAGGGATACCATGATGTGGGCACTTCATTTGTAGAGTTTGGAATCGATCCCAAGCCTCGCTTATACTTTCATTATCGCCTTGTCGGAAAGTTTGAATCTCCATTCGATATTGATTGGTCTTGGAAGGAGGATAGTATTTTTTTTAGAAATGCATTGGCTAATTGATTCCAAGTTTGGAAAGTATTATCGTTGTGGCTTTGTAGCCATCTCCTAGCATCATCACGAAGGGTTTTGGGAAACAAAAGTCTATGGAATTGGCATGAAGTAAGTCCATTCAACTTCATTCCAATTAGCTTCTCTTTAAATGTCGCTATGTGTTCTAGAGCATCTTCTTGTGGAAGTCCATGATAAGTGTCTTGTTGGACTATGGCAATTGAAGAAGTCTTAAGCTCAAAGTTATCGGGTATGTTTCCATATGCGACGGGAGAAGAAGTTTGTTCATGGGTGGGTTGGGAGTGAGATCTTAAAGTAGGCATGTTTGTTTGTAGAGGTGATTTTTGAAGAGGGAGAAGAGAGAAAGGGAATTTTGTGAGAGTTTTGAGAATGGTGGATGGGTGAAAAGTTGGTGTAAGATATGGATGAGGGTTCACTTTGGTTGATTTGGATTCCGAAATAATAATATCGTCTCGCTTGCACCGGTATGGAATAAGCAATGCCAAATATGATTGTTTCTGAACACAACTCAATTCAAAGATGAGACTCCTTGCACCGAGTGGTACTAGGGTAAAAGGAGAAGAAAACAATTACTCAAATACAATGACAAAAACTCAACTAACTGATCAGCGTCCCCGGCAACGGCGCCAATTTGATGCGCGCGGATTGTCGCCTATCCAACGCGGTCAAAAAATATTTATAACCCCGGAATACTACTATTACTACGTAGTAGCGGTAAGTCAGGGATCGATCCACAGGGACTGTCGAGGGGTAGTCGTTCAAGTCAAAGTCTATGAGTGATTGAGTCTAGAAGGGGGGTTTGGTTGAGTCGAGTTAGATTTACTAAATGAGCTTATATGACTAAGGTGGGAAACTATTGATGGGAAAGGCGTTAGGGAGAGTCGGGGATTCGGAAATAAAGACAAGATTCTAATAATGCAAGAATTATCACAAGATGTATAAGGGAGGTTCCACCTTTCAGTTTCCCTACCAACCAAGTCTAAGCCCGCTTTCGCGACGAATAAACTACGGTCTCTAGACGGAATTACCCAAACCCCGAGTTTCCCCATATTGGTCCGGGTGAGTCAAGTCAACCTAGGTGATCAAGCTAATTTAAACATAACACAACAATCCCATCAAGACAATATCACCCTCAAATGCAATAATCTCACAAAAGATGAAATCTTTATCTATTATTCCTCCTACCCTAACCCCCTAACAAAGAGATCTACTCACTAATCATGGTGGTTAACAACAAAGCATTCATTAAGAAGAAAATAATTAAAGCATGCATAAAAACTACACTAACAAATATACTAATGGAAAAAAGGGAGAGGAAAGAATTTTACCAACAATGAAGAGATCTAAAGAGGAAGAAGAAGATTAATAATAATAAAGATTGAATCTTGAGAGAAATACACAAGAATTTGTCACTAATCCATGCATAAATCTTCAATCTTCAATAGAATAAATAAGAATCTTCAAGAAATAAAGCAAGGGTTTTGTCACATAAACCCTTGTAAAACCCTTGAATCTTCAATAATAAAACCAATTCTTCAATAAAAATGGCAACTTTACTACTAATAATGGAGTAATTGTATTATTGTTGGGTAGATCTACTAATTATTTTAGAGAATTTTCTAAGAGAGTTTCTTTTACTACCAACTACTATTGCTACTACAATGGAGGTTTTCTATCCTACTCCTAAGAGGCACACACAAGGCTCCTCTTGGCTCAAAACCCTAGGAGGGATATATATAGAGTTGCTTAATGGGTTGCACAAACTTCAAGGCCCAAATCCGATTTCTCTTCATTTTGCTAGACCATCACCCTTTGCATCTTCATGGGGTGAAATTTCGCCCCGCGGCTTGACGTAATAATCCCACCGGGTGAAATTTCACTCGGTGAGATTTTCTACGTTTTTCGCGTTTTCGACCCGTCTTCACCATCGGGCGAAATTTCACCCGGTGGGCGAAATTTCGCCCGGTCATTTCGCCCGGTCTTGCGCGCTGTGAAAATCTTCGGGGGATGAAAAATGTCGCCGGGCGAAACTTCGCCCGGTGGTGACTCACCGGGTGAAACTTTACCCGGTGGTCCATTGACTCTTTTCCGGTCTTTTTCTTCGTTGATCAGTTGGATTACTTGGACTTTCGGTTGTGTGCTTTGCTCTTGGACCTCTCTCTTGCTCGTAGAAGCTCAAACACGTTTTCGGTCGAAAATCCTATCAAAATGGACAGAAAATTACCAAAAACACGTAAAATGCAAAAGAGAGACGCTAATGTGAGAATTACGCAAAATATGGCGATAATCGCACTCAAGTCTCACAAAACAGAGGAAAAACGGGTCTAAATAGGAGGAAAAACGGTCCAAATTTGGCACACAACACCTCCCCAATTACTTGAGGTAAAAGGGCCTTAAGCCTGTTAGCTAGAATTTTGCTAATAGCCTTGTAAAACACTGTACAACAAGCTATAGGTCTAAATTCATAACACTAGAAGGGTTAGACTTCTTAGGAATCGAGGAGACAATAGTAAAGTTGGCTTGCTTTGGCATTCTACCAGACTTAAAGAAAGCTTGGACAGCCTTAAAGAAGTCCTCTCCCACAATATGCCAGGCCAATTTACAAAACCAGCAGAAAATCCATCCACCCCAGGGCTACTATTAGAGTCCATATCAAACACAGCAGCCTTAGTCTCAGAAAAAGAAATAGGATCTGTAAGACTACTAGCCTCCCCAATGCAAGGTCCGGTATGCACAACAGTAAGATCCATATCAGATACCGACCTAGGTGTCCCAAGCAACTGGGTGTAATACTGATGAAAAGCAGCAGATACAGAAGAAGTACCTTGACAAAAAGCCCCAGTACTATCCTGAATTGCCCCTATCATTTGTTGAGTCCTTCGTTCAGCAATTTTAGAATAAAAGTACTTTGTAGAGCAATCTGAAAGTTGTAGATGTTGAATTTTAGCTCGCTGCTGCAACATACTTCGCTCAGCCTCTTTCAGTTCACAGTAGTGAGCTAAGAGCTCCTTTTCTTCCTTAATTAGATTAGGCGAAAAAGGCTGCAACTGAAGTAAGTTCTGACAGGCCAAAAGGCTATGTTTAGCTTCTTTAATTCTATCAGGTATCCTGGCAAAATGGTCCTTATGGAATTTAGTCAAAGCAACTCTAGTATTCTTAAGTTTAGCGAAGAAACAGACAATAGGAGAGCCTTTAACATGTATCCTCCAAGCAGTAGCAACCACTTCTCCAAAAGCTAGGTGAGCACTCCAGCTATTAAGGAAGCTAAAGCGCTTCTGAATCTTAGGAGAAGTCATAGTGGCAACAGTAATGGGCGAGTGATCAGAGACCCCTGGCTCCCCACTGATAGTAGAACAAGAAGGAAAAGAAGAGAAAGCCAAAAAGAGTTCACAAGAACCCTATCAAGCTTGGACCAAATTCTCGTATCTGGGTCATGCTTATTAGTCCAGGTAAGCAAACATCCAGAAGTGGGTAAATCTTCTAATTTGCATTGGTGTATACAAGAATTAAAATCCATCATGTCATTCAAGGATGGGAAAGACGATCCAATCTTCTCCTTAGGGGACCTTACAACATTAAAATCCCCCATTATTATCCAATCCTGATCTGTTTTAAGTGAAACAAGATCAGCCCATAATCGGATTCTTTCCTCAGGAGCATTACTCCCATAGATTGCACTCAAAAATATACGTTTATTAGTAGCAAAAATGATGAATCCAGCCCGAAATATGATGATCACTAGCATGAACCGAGGTAAATTTGATGGTCACAGGATTAATTATCAACTAGATTCTCCCATTGTAATGGTGGGAGTAGTTAGTAATAACCTCATTATGGGTAAAGACTTTGGCAATAATCCTAGCAGATTTAGCCAATTTTATTCTAGTTTCCATCAAAATAAGAGCATCCAAATTATTTAATCTGAAAAAATCCTATGCCTCACTATGTTTCAGGGCCAAATTGAACCCTCTAATGTTCCAAGTAGAAATCCTCATTAAGTATGGGACAATTGGTTTACCATCTCTGAGACAGTCATCCCAGGAGGTTCTTCCTGAATCTCTACTGCATTATCTGCAATGACATCTTCCTCATTCTCTTTAGAAAAGAGGTTAAATGCATTAGCTAGTGGCATAGGTTCCACTGTAACAGTTAGCCTGTTCTTATTTGCAGAGGAGTTCCTTTTAGGAACAGGAACAAAAGTATCATCCTGATAGAAAGGCCTAGGCCTTGGGTGTGTTACATCATCTGCCTGGGAAGGTTGCAAACCAGTAAAAGGAGCATCCAACTCCTTGTTTTGGCCTTTACCATCCTCCATGGGTCTTGAGATATCACCTTGTTCCACCTTTGATGCAAACCAGCATCAGTAGTGGATGAATCCTTTTTTTCATCCACCTTTACTACAACATCATCCTGCTTTACTACACCTTTTTTCTTCTCTCGTCTACAAGTAGAGATAGTATGTCCTAGTTTACCACATCCCTTACAATAATAAGGCACCCATTCGTATTGTATCTTTTGTATCGAATGATCACAAAAGGGGGTGTTGATGACAACATTCTCAGGCAAAGGCTTAGAGATATCCACCTCTATAAGAATTCTAGCAAATGACAGTTTTGCCTTAGTCGTGGTAGCCAAATCAGCGCAAAGAGGGCGCCCAATCTTGATAGCAATTTTGCTAAGAACGACATCGGTCCAAATAAATGGGTCTAAATCAGGCAAGATAACCCAGATTGGAACACTAACAACCCTGTCCATTTCCAAAGAAAAAGTTGGAGACCATTCCTTCAGAACAAGGGTATAGATGCCCATATTCCAAGGACCCTCCCTCAAGACTCGACCCATCGCTTCTTTAGACTCAAAACGGAAGGAAAACCACCCCCGTTTGAAGTATTGCACTACTGGTGAGGCTAAAGAACCCCATTTCTCCAAGACAAATTTCTTCATCTGCTGAAGTGTTGGTTTCGATCCAATTACATTCCCCATAAGAGTATGCTCCCACAATTTAAGCTCATCCGCAAAGTCATCAAGATTAATATCAATTTCACTGCTAGCAGATGCATCCTCGATAAATTGCAAGTTCATACCCAATTTTTGCGCATTCTCAGTAATCTTAGACCAGCTAGCTTTAGGTTTAACAACAGCATTTCCCGTAACAGAGGGTTCAGTAACACGCTGAACTTCAGGTTCCACTATCGAGTCATTCACATTCAATGTATGATCGAGATCAAGTGAATGATCAGGAGGAGGAGAAATTTTACCTGCCGAAGCCATAGCTTTGAAAATAAAATCTTGAAGAGAGCAATTTCCCGGCGAAGAACTCTGGGTTTCAATTTGAGGCGTGAATTCTGGTTCAATTCGCTCCTTATCCTTGCTCGATGAAGAAGGAGGGAGAGGAAGAAGAGATTGTTAAGCTTTTCTTCGACGACCTGGACCACGCTTGCTAGTGGAATCGACCATTGCCATGGAAGTAGCTTCGCAAAACAGAATCGTGAAGGAGAAAGAAAACTAGAGAGAGAAAGTCTTTCTCTCTCTTCGCCGTTTATTATTATTATTATTTATTATTTATTATTTTTTTATTTTTTTTTTGCAATAAAAGATATCATTTCATTCATTAATTTGAGTGAAATTACATTTTGGTGCAAAAAAGGAATATCACACAATTATGCCAAAGCATGTAAGGCCCCTAAATGATGTTTAATTCTATCAAACTTAGCATTTGTCTCACTACAGAACCGGACTGCTACTTGAACTTTGATTCTAGAGACTAAAAAATCAACACTTGACTCCTTAGAAGAGAAGATGCGCTTATTCCTTTCCTTCCATAGTAATGCTACAGCTGCTGCAATGCTAGTTTGCATCCACGGATTCTTCCAATGTTTCCTCTTGAACTTAGAGGCCATCCATTTCATTATTATACTGAGATTTAAACTCTGAACCTCAACCTCCATCCAGTCTCTAATCTCCTTCCAAACCTGTCTATAAAAAGGACAGGAGAAGAAAAGATGACTATGTGATTCCTGATCTGCCAAACATAGACTGCATCTGTTAGCTAGTTGATATCCCCTTTTACAATATTGATCCAAGGTCGGTAGCTGTCTCTGAATTGCTAGGGATAGAAAGATCTTGTGCCCTGGCATTATCTTTTCAGAAGCCAGATTTCTACTCCATCTTTTTTTCTCCCAAGGTCTAAGGAAATGATACATCCTAGTCACCTGAAATTTCTTTGAAGCACAGGCTTTTATCAGCTCTTGAGCACAATGAACAGATCCTGCAACCTGAACCAACCTGTCTCTCACCTTCAAAATTCCTTTCATGCCTGATGAAAAGAACTCCTTAGGTTCAACTGTCCAAACAGAACGTTTATCAAAGATATACTCCTGACACCAGTGTTTCCGAAGGCTACTCCCTTCCCCAGAGAATTGCCAAAGCCACTTAGTTATCATTGCAACATTCCAAGCTTCGAAGTCCTTGATGTTAGACCCTCCTGCATCCCAAGGAAAACATATCTCCTTCCACTTTTTGAACACTAATTTTCTATCTCCTTCTTTAATTCCCCAATAAAAATCCTTACAAAGTTTGTTAACAATCTTCACAATTTTTTTTGGAAACAGAACACCTGAGCACCAGTAATTCTCCAAGCCAAAAATTACTGAGTTGATGAGCTGTGCCTTACCAGCATAAGACAGCAGCTGAGTAGTTCAGTGATGAAAATGATTTTGAATCTTCAGTATGAGACCCTCAAACATAGCCACTGTTAATCTCCCTTCAGAAAGAGGGATTCCTAAATATCTGAAAGGGAAAATTCCTATTGAGAAACCAGTTTCAGATACAATAGCTTCTTGTACAGCAGTGTCCACTCCCCCAAAATATATACAGGTTTTATCAATATTAGCATGGAGACCAGAAAGCTGAGCAAATCTATCCAGAGTAAGCTTGACTGCCTTGACAGAAGGAACATCCCCCCTAGTGAATATCATAAGATCATCCGCAAAGACTAAATGTGTAAGATTAACCACACAGCATTTAGGATGATAAGAGACTTGATCCATTTTACAAATCTGCCTGAGAAATTGAGAAAGTATTTCCATACTCATAACAAATAGATAAGGGGATAGGGGATCCCCTTGCCTAATACCACTTTTACCTTGTAAAAATCCTTGAACACACCCATTGATTTTAAATGAGTACCAAGGAGATGAAATACAACCCATTATCCACTTGATGAACAAACCAGGGAAACCAAAGTTTTTCAACATTGCCTTAATAAATTTCCATTGGAGGGAATCAAAAGCTTTTCTGATGTCAACTTTAATTAGACATCTAGGGGTAAGATATTTCCTATTGTAGCCCTTAACCAGTGCCTGAGACAGAAGTACATTATCAAACATGGATCTTCCATCAATAAAAGCAGCTTGCTTAGGTCCAATGATATGGGGCAAAACCTATTTCAGTCTGTTGGCCAGAATTTTAGAAATAACCTTGTAAAAAACAGAACAACAAGAGATTGGTCTGAAGTCCATGACAGAAGCAGCATTTCTCTTTTTAGGGATGAGAGAAACCACAGTAGAGTTGGCTACTTTAGGCATTCTAGCAGATTTGAAAAAACTGTGAACAGCTTGATTCAAGTCTCTTTCAATTATGGGCCAAGATGCCTTGAAAAACCCTGCAGAAAAGCCATCCATTCCCGAACTACTATTTAAGTCCATAGAGAAAATTGCAGCTTTAATCTCAGAAATATGAACAGGCTTGATTAAATCCTGCAACATAATCTCAGATAACCTCCTAGGAGGTGGTAAAATTCCTGAGATACTAGCATTGTTGCCTAACAGAGTTTTGTAATAGGCCTGAAAAGCCTTGGAAACATTCTCAACCCCATTATGCAACAAACCAGCATGGTCAGTAATGGAACCTATCATATGTTGTTGTCTTCTCTCAGCTATTTTAACATAGAAATACTTAGAAGAGCAGTCAGCTAATTGAAGATGCTTGATCTTAGCCCTTTGATGCAGCATACTAATCTCAGCACTTTTTAAACTACAATACTGTTCCATAAAAGCATTTTCCTGAACAATTAAAGCAGCAGAGAAAGGATCATCCCTCAAGGAGTTATGACAGTTTGATAACTCATCCTTAGCCCTGACTACCTGATCATGTATATTTAAGAAATTGTGAGAATGAAGTTCAAGGAGACCCTTCTTAACAATTTTCAGCTTGTGGAAGAATCTGAAAATAGGGGAGCCTTCAACATAAGTAGACCAAGCCTTTTGAACTACACTATTATAGTTAGGATGGTGAGTCTAGCTGTTGAGGAAACTGAAGCTCTTTCTGGGCTTACTGTCTGATGTTATTGTAACTAGAATGAGAGAATGGTCAGAAATACCAGGTTCACAAGCCACTGCTGAAGAGGATGGGAAAGACTGAACCCAGGCAGGGTTGATTAAAGCCCTGTCCAATTTAGACCAAACTCTAGTTTCTGGATCTTGCTTGTTAGTCCAGGTAAGAGTGCAGCCTGAACTATTAAGATCATCCAATTGACAGTTAAGAATACATTGATTAAATTCCCACGTATCTTGAAAAGAAGGAGGGGAGTTCCCTAATTTTTCATCAGGATGCCTAACAATGTTGAAATCACCAATAACAAGCCAAGGATCATTAAAAGAATAAGCTTGTAGGTCAGCCCAAAGTTGTTGTCTCCGAGCACCATTATTGAATGCATAAATTGCTGAAATAAACATCTTCTTATTATAAGAAAAATGATGGACTTCACCAGTAATATGCTGATCAGTCTTATTCAGAAGATTGAAAGAAATAGAAGAAGGATTGTAGAGCAACCAAATTCTTCCATTATAGTGATTATCATAGTTATCAATTTTAACCCAAGAAGTAAAAGATCTTCGCATGATACCATCACTCTTATGTCTCTTTACTCTAGTCTCCAATATAACCACAAGATCAACATTATTGGATAAAAGAAAATCCCTAGCCTCACTATGTTTCAGGGGGTTGTTAAAACCCCCAACATTCCAAGATGCTATCTTCATGAGGGTTTATGTTAGGTGGAACATTCTCATCCCTAACTACCCCATGTAGAGTAGACATCTCCCCATTAGGACATCCTGAGTGCATTACAGCAGCATCCCTAGAGGGTTTTCCACCAGTGGGAGAAGAACTCTCCTCAACTGGGTACTCATCAACCTCAAGGGGCTCTGAGGTACCACCTAGTCCTACTTCATCACTATATAGATCTGCAGTGGATTCCAGAAAAACCTGAAATTTGTTTCCTACAGAAAGAGGCTCAGCAGATTTCACAGGCTTCTGTTTCATAGAAGAAGAATTCTTTCTTGAAACAGGCAAAAATGAATCATCATTAGGATGTTCTTGGGAGCATTCTGAGTGCTTTACAGCAGCAACCAAAGGGGGCTTTCCATCAGGCAAAGGGGACTCAATCCCCACCTCTGAGTACTTGCTCACCCCTAAGGGCTCTGAGGTACCACCTAGCTCAATAGAGTTACTAACAGCTGCCCTAGTTGGAGGAACAATCTCCACTGGTTCTGAAAGCTTCATGTTAACCTCTTTCAGTTTCTTAGCAGCCTCAATTTTTTTCTTTTCCCATTTGCAATTAGCTATAGTGACCTAGCTTACTGCATCCCTTACAAAAATAAGGTACCCATTCATATTGAATCTTCTGAACAGAGAAATCATTAAATGGAGTGCAAATGACCACTTGCTCAGGCAATGGCTTAGAGATATCTGCTTCAATTAGAATCATTGCAAAAGAAAGTTTAGCTTTTGCTGTAGTTGCAAAATCAGCACATATGGGCCTTCCAACTTTACTAGCAAGCTTGCTTAGAACCATATCAGACCACAAAAAAGGATCTAGGTCAGAGAATAGCACCCATATAGGAACACTAGTGATCTTATCCATGGTATCTGAGAAAGACGGAGACCATTCTTTCAAAACAAGGGTATAGATAACCATATTCCAAGGACCCCCTCCCAAGATCCTTTCCATGGCTTCCTTAGAGTCAAATCTAAAGGAAAACCACCCCTTCTTAAAATATTGTACCACTGGAGTAGCTAATCGTCCCCATTTTTCATCAACAAGTTTCTTAACCTGTTGCAAAGTGGGCTTCGAACCAATAACATTCCCCATCAAAGTATTATTCCAAATTTTTAGTTCATCTTCAAAATCGCACAATTCAATTTGAATTTCAGAACAATCAGCAACTTCCTCAAAATATTGAAGAGTCATGCCTAACTTTTGGTGATTAGCAGCAATTTTAGACCAGTTAGACTTAGGATACTGAACAATCTCAGGTTGCGAAACATAGGGTTTATCAATGTTCACAGATTTCACCACAATTGGATCAGCATTCACATCAGAATTATTAACATCAATAGAAGAGTTCGTAATAACAAGAATTTTACCAGCGGAAGCCATAGCTTCAATGATTACATCATTCAGGGTTTGTTGCGAAGAGCTCTGAATTTCATTCTCCAAAGGCAAATCAGTCTCCTGCTGCTCTCCTATCTTAGGAGGAAGGGAGCGATTGACCTTCTTCGGTCTGCCTGGACCCCGTTTTGATGTGGAAGCCATGGGAGAAGCTCGAAGAACGTAACAGAAAACAGAATAACAGAATCGCCTTTTCTAAGAGAAAAATCTAGAGAGAGAAAGACTTTCTCTCACTTCGCATTTGATTATTTATTATTATTATTATTATTATTATTATTATTATTATTATTATTATTATTATTATTATTATTATTTTTTTTTTTTTTTTTTTTTTTTTTTTTTTTTTTTTAAAAAAACCGGAGCTTGCATTATTATTATTATTATTTATTTTTATTTTTTTAAAAAAAACGGAACTTGTATTAAACACCAGAACTTATTATTATTATTATTATTATTATTATTATTATTATTATTGTTATTATTATTATTATTATTATTATTGGTATTATTATTATTATTATTATTATTATTATTATTTTTGTTATTTTTGTTATTATTATTATTTTTGTTATTTTTTTTATTTTTGTTATTTTTGTTATTACTACTACTACTACTACTACTTGTGTTAACTATTACTCCCTAACTATTACTACTTGTATTACCGTTCACATTTTATTATAATATCGATTTACAATGTGCAATTATTACACCTTTCCTTATTTAACACGGAACCCTAAGGGTCGCTGTCAGCCTTTCATCCTTCTTTTCATAAACCGAGAAATTTGTTTATTTTCATATTGAAATATATTACTCCAATGATCCACCACATATACTCATAATTGTGGACATGACGTAGGTCCACCCCGACGCGGCCACGCGCGGGTTTGGGTAGGCGAATGAATCTCGTGGTAAGATTGTTCTCGGGTTCGAAATTTAAGTCAAAATGGAGTCGCCACCGAATTTTGTGGAAATACAACCCGAAATTCACAATACAACATTACATACAAATAATAAACGAAATAATAAAGGATAAGAAAAATAATAGAAACGGACCCGTATGTAAACTAGACCGCGGAAATATTAGATGGACTAACCCCGATTAAATACACATTATGTTGTATATTAAACGGAGGACGGAAACATGAGACTGTGGCATATTGCTAGCCCGATCTCATATCCCGTAGTCTTGTCCCGACTTATCATGTCAAAAATTGATCAAAGTCGTTCTACGTGTCGTGATGTGCATGGTTTTGAAAATAGGAAGGTCACGTGATGGTCTTTACACGTGATGACTAAAGTCGATAAAAGGACGGGGCTTGAAATGTCTGTCAAACCCCTCGGTTTTATGGGTTACAGGACCCACTCGATCGAGTCGTGGGCTGACTCGGTCGAGTGCGTCCTTTACGTAGCTACTGCCCATTTTTTTTGGGTGCTACTCGATCGAGTAGCATACGTACTCGGTCGAGTAGCCCCTGTACGAGTGATAACTCGTTTCGTTTTATGACTTAAAATCGATGATCGGCCAAACCAAATACGAATATTGCATGATTCGTATTTAACTTGGCCTCCGGTACTATAATCGTGTACGAACGATTATAATACCGTTATCGGAGTTTAGGAAAATGTTTATCGTTATACTAGAAAATTTGAATTAGTGACGAAATGCTTCCCTCTACGTCACGACATCGGAACTAACTCTTTCGAGTTATATGATGTCGGTTTTCGGGTCAACGGGTTCCGCACTAATTATAGAAATGGGATTAAATACGTTCAATTATGACCGTTTGCGATCGCGTCACGCCCTTGAGTACGTTGGGGCGGGGCTCCTCGAAAGGGCTCCACCTCCGTCGTTGCTCGTAAAGGGATTAGACGGACTTTAGGCAAACATCATAGTCAAACGGATTTAAAACCGAGATTTGATATTAATATGTACGCGGTATGATGACGATATTAGTAATAAAAGATGATACGAAAATGAAAATGCAAAAAGTATAAAAACGTTAGTGTAGTGTTAGTGTTACTAATGCAATTATGATTACGATACAAAATGCAATAAATTAAATGAAAATGAGACGAGATAAAAGAGATCGAGATGGGGTTTAGGACACCCTCAACATACATGCTAGGTATAGGCCTCGGAAATAGACTCGTAAATAGCGACGGGACGCCGGAGTAACGAGGATGTACGCGAGTTATGGCGTGTAGGTGTGTGTGTGTGTGTTACGTCGGCTTTCGAGGGACGAAAAGCTCGGTTTTTGTGTAGTATCACTAGGGATGTAGTGTAGAGAGTATAGGTGAATTAGGGTTGGAAATGTAGGGTAAATGCCTTAGAAAAAATCTTGTGAAATGAGAGGGAGTCGTGGGGTATTTAAAGGCGTTACTCCACGACATAAGGGCACTCGATCGAGTGGCCCTAGTGCACTCGATCGAGTACCTTTGCAAACGGGCCAAACCCGGTTTTTGGCGCGCCACTCGACCGAGTGGGTCAATCCACTCGATCGAGTGGATCAATTAGGCGAGATAAAATAGGAAAGATTATCCTTGATTGATTTGTTTGTTTTTTTTGAATTCTGAGTTTTTACGCCAGCTTTCGAGAACGAATGTGGCTGATTTCTGAGACGGTTTCGTCTTTGACCGGGTTTTGACCCGGTCGCCAAAAGACGGGATTTATTTTTGGTGTCGGTTTTGGCCCAAATTAGTCTTATTTGACTCGGAACGACCCACTGGGCCTGAATTTGGGGTCTGTTTTGTGAGATTTCTACTCCGTTAAAAGTCCATGTCGGATATTATTGATTCCGAGTCCAAGTCCGAGTATACCAAGTCACGTTTGCGTCCGATCATCATCGGGTGTTTTTTGGAGACTACCATAAACACGTGGCAGTCAAAATGCGGGTGTCTACAATAATATATTCCCCACTTCCCACAGTTCACATCCCACCACCTCTCTCTCTCTCTCTCGAAAACCCCCCAACTCTCTCTCACCCTCTCTTAATAAATTCATTCTTTAATTAGAGAATCTAAAAACACCCTAACCCTAGTAATGGAGATTGATCGACGTGGACTTCTTAATGTCATTGAAGACTACGAGCAGCTAATGCGTGTAGAACGTCAGCATCAGCTAACGCTGATGAAGGCGGTTGTTTCCACCATTGAGCAGCGCAACATCGGCATAGAGTTGGAAGTCCCAAACATGCTGGAGGCGAATGATGCTGTCATCAACTCGTACATCATAGAGTACAAAAAATGTGCGATCAATTTAAAGTACCACACCCAGGTCGTCAAAATTTACAAAGAGCGTCTTAGTAAAATTTAGGTTTTTCTTCTGATGGTAATATTGGTTTCTTCGTAGTCTAATGGGTGGATGCATGTATGTATTTAGTTTTTGGGTTGCTGTTTAATTAGTGAATGGAGTACCCATTTTTTTAAGTCAATTCGATTGATCTTGGTTGAAATGGTCGATTTGACAAAAAAAGGGGGTCGATGTATTTTGTTCAACGAAAAAATCAATGAAATCCTAATTTGCAGCGTTTAATTATTTGGTAGTATTTATTTTTCTACAGTCGTATATTATACTATACAAAGCACGAAACTCTAATTTGCAATATTTCAGTATATTTAAATGTAGAAAATAAATTAGTCGATATTTTTTGGTTTACACAAAATCTTCCAAAATCTATCCATTATCTTTTCATTGACAGTGAACTGTTTGCTGTCAGCCATCATTCCTCTTTACTGCCATAAAGCTATTGCGTGTCTCGAAGCAACTGTGTGTCTCGAGGTAGACTTTTCATATTACTAATTAATTAATGTCATTTAAAACCGACAAGTGGAACGTCACTTTGAAAATTTGCTATAAAAGTAGCTTCCAATACACAACATCACCACCAACTTGCATCCCTACTATCTGTAAACTCTCCGCACTCAACACTCCTTCACCAACACTAACAACCATGAATGAAAACATACAATGAATCTGTTAAGGAATTGCTCACGATCTTCGAAGATCTGTACAAGGACATAGGGAAAGATGAGTTAAAGACGGTCAAGATGCTTGCCCGCATAATAGAGGTCCGCAACTACTGTATCCAAATGGGGAACGAGGGGAGGGAAGCTTGTTGGGATGAATTGGTGAACACCGTCATGACGGGGTATGAAGAATGTTAGGAGCGCAAGAAATCCGTTCAGAGAGATATCCGAAATTTGCATGGATTGTTGGAGGAGTAATGTTCAATAGTCGTTTATAGTATTAATGTTTAATAAGTGGTTTCAGTATGTTTCAGTTATTGTGATATCTGTAACGGATTGTTTTTACTATTTTAAGTTGAAGTTTTACTAAGTTAAACTTATGGTTACCATAAGGCTGGGTACTAACGGATTGTTTATGTTAATGTAATCATAAGCTTTTTTTTGGTGTAATGTGAATCTCATTAATAATGAAATAGAATATTTGCACCATATAAAACTTATCTACAGCGTAATACAATTATTTGTATAATAACATGCCCAGTAAATAAAAACAAAATTTTCTCTCACTACAAAATTTTCTCTGCCTTCTCTCTAAAAACAAAAACCCCAAATCAATAACCCTAATTGACCACCATCACAACCACCACCACCCATACCCTTCCTATCTCTTCATCCTTGTCGGAGATGGGGCTTTTTAGTCTCATCTCCGGCCACTCAATCATTCTACACCTTTGTTTGATCATTCTTGCTTCGCTTTCCCAATGATTTCGTGTTTGGGTCCGTTCCCCGCCTCTCGTTCCTTTGTCTTTGGTTGTGTCGGTATGAGTCTCGTTGCGCTCGATCCCCTCCGATCGTCACCTTCCGATCGTCGTCTGTCTCCTTCTCTATTGGTCGTCGTCTGTCAGCCCCTCCCGTCGGTCGTCGCCGTTTTCGCCGGCCGCTGCCCGGACGTCGTTCCGGACTGTCTTTCGTGATGGTTGTCTTCAACTACTAGAGGTGTTCCCCCTCCCCTCGCCCCCCTCCCCCATCTCTAGTTTGTTGTTGATTTGTCTGTCTTTTTTTCTTGTTTGGTCCCGGATTGTCTTGCATGGCTTTGGCTAGGTGTTTCCCTCTCCCCTCACCCCCCCTCCCCCACCGTAGCCCTATGTAAGACTGTCTGGGATTGGATTTTTTCTTATGGGTTGTTTTTTTAGGTTTAGGGTTGTGTCTTTCGTCTGAATCAGTTTTTGATGGTTGTTTCCGACGGTCTATCTGGTTGTTCTTTTCGGGTGGATTTGGGTCGGGTCTGGTTTCTCTTTCCGTCTTCTTGTGTGTCTCTTTGTTGTCGTGGGAGGTGACCGGTTCCCGATGCATGTGGTCATTGTGATTGTTTCTTGAAGTGGTCTTCTGAGTTGTGGAGTAATTAGTGTTTGGTTGATCTAGAGTTAGGTTGGGTTTTGGTGTTGGGCGGTTGGTTGTGATGGTGTATTCCCATCTAATATTATGACGCCTCCTTTTTATTTGATGCTGAGTTTTTTATTCCCAATAAACTTCTTTTGGAGACTATGTTGCTGTTTAGTTGTCCTTTATGGGGTTAGTTTGGCTCTTGGGAGGTATGGGTGTGTTGGTGCAATTCTTGACTCTTTTTCTAGAGTGCTGGTGCTCTGTAGGAAGGTTGTTGGACGGTGCGGACTCTGTTTCATCGTTTGGGTTTGCTCTTTGATTTGCTGGCCTTGTTTTAGGCGTGTTCGACTACCAAAAATGTAGGAGTTTTCACTCCACTGATGACAAGTCTCTTGGGCTTGTTTTCCTCTTTTTCCTTCTACGTCTTTATGGCGTAAGTGCATTTTGTGTGTTCCAGTCGTCCTATCAGCGATCGTGTGGAGTTTACAACTTGGATGATGATGTGGTGGACGCTAAAGCTCGTGCCCTTTCTACTGAATTTCGTCAGCATGCCTTGACCCTTGGACCTCGTAGTATCTTTGTGTTTAAGCACTATTTAAGTTTTATGTATGTTTATGATGTATTATGTTCTTCCCGATCCCTTAACAATATTGGAGACACTATAATGTTGACTCTGATTTTGTTGTAGGGTGGTTTGTTTTCGCTGGCAAAAAAAAAAAAAAAAAACTTATCTACGGCTACTTTTCCTTCTATAACCCTATCTTCTGAAGCCAATTTTTATGCTTTTCTATACAATGTTGAAAAGACGGATCCTGCAACCTCACTTGAATGCATGCCCTTACCATCTTGATCATCCCTGATGATGCTATAATCCTATTCTCTAATCGAGCCTGATTTCTAACCAACCAAATGAAGTAAATTATTCCATTAATGGCTGCCATAATAATCTTCTTCTTAAACAGTGACTTGCTTCTCCATTTAATCGCCCATTGAACCACTTCTCCCTGAATCTTCACCTTTAACCAGTCCTCCAAATGATGTACACATCTCCTGCTATAAGCACACTCTAAGAATAGATGTTCATTTGATTCCAGTCCCGCAGCACAGCACCAGCATATCCCAGAGCTAATGATTCCATACTTCTGCTGTCCAATGTCAGCAAGTGTTTATGCATTGCTAACCAACATATGAATCGATGTTTAGGCAAACTGACCGTGTTCCATGCTAACGAGTGCCAACAAATCTGCTCCTGTATACCAACAAACTTATTGTATCCTTGTTGTATAGTGTACCTGCCATTCTTCCATCTGGAATTGAGATACACCATTTTCAGCTCATTTTTAATCTTGCAAATCTGTCTCTAAGTCCAGCTGGTGTTCAGAGTAGGTTCATAAAGCATCCAATCTTGCCCCTTTAAGTATATATGATTCACCCATTTAATCCAAAGATGGTCCTCCTTATTACTGACCCACCACACATATTTCCCAAGAAGAGCTTTATTCCATGCTACACAGTCCAGATTACCCAAACCCTCTTGTTTGTTATCAGTACAACATTTACTCCAGGCCACCAGCGCGATTTTGGAGAAGCTCTCGCTACCAGTCCACTAGTAATTGCGACATATTGCCTCAACTTTCTTGATGATACCTGTTGGAAGCAAGAAAATACGAGCCCAATAGGAATGGAGTTGCGTTAAAATGGATCTAACTAGCACCAATCGTCCCCCATAGCTCAGCTTCCTGACTCCCCATCCTCTAATCCTGGCCACCATTTTATCTATGATCTTGTTGCATTCATTATTGGCTAATCTTTTGTATGAGATAGGAATACCAAGATACCGAAAAGGAAATTGTCCTTGACGAAAGCCTGATAACCGGAGAATTATTTCAGTATCCTGAGCATTGATGCCAGCATTCATATACAAATCAGACTTGTCTCTGTTGATTTGCAGTCCCGACGCTGCACTAAACGTTAATAAGCTTCTCATTATCACTTTAACCGACTTAGGATTTCCTTTACTGAATAGAAGCAAATCATCTGCAAATGCAAGATGACACAGTTTGAGCCATCTACATAAAGGATGGAATTGGAACTCTTCCCTCATTGTTACATAGCTTAGTATCCTGCTTAGATATTCTAAGAATATGGTAAACAATAAAGGGGACATGGGATCCCCTTGCCGGATCCCTCTTCTTCCTTTAAAATACCCGAATTGATTCCCATTAAGCGAGATAGTATAAGTGGGCGTACTTACACATATCATAATCCACCTTATCATTTTCCTTGGAAACGCTAAAGCATGGAGCATTCCTTCAATGAACCTCCATTCTATCGTGTCATAGGCCTTTCTGAGATCAATCTTAAGCATACAACGAGGCGAACAAGTTTTCCTATCATATAGCCTCACCAAATCCTGGCAAATGAGTATATTATCCACAATCTCTCTATTCTTAATAAACGCACTCTGAACGTAACCATAAGTTGTACTAAGATAAGTTGTGTTATTTTCACTAAGTTAAGTAATTTGAGATCATCGATGGTACGATTAAGTTAAACTCATTTCCAATATACTCTTAATATACTTAAGAATAGAGAAGGTCCCTCATCATCTATAAAAGGGGCACTCCTTTCATGCAAGTATGCAACTCACTTAACCATTTCACATTACACACTTTCATTTGTGTCCAGAAAAATCTACTCTCCTCCCTCTCTCAACTGAAAAAACCTTCATTAAAAATGAAACCTTCCCCAACCACATCCACCACCAGGCAACGTTGCCTTGATTTAATTTCACTCTACGACAGTCACATCTCCACCATCACCGCGCTGGAGATGAGGGTGATGCAGAACCTTACGAAGGCGTTATTCACTCGAATGACCGTCATCTTTAGTGGCATCGACGTCTCGATAGATTCAACCGACTCCTCCATCGAGTCCATGTGGTCGCTACTGAAAGAAGCTAGGGCTCGAAGGGAGTCCTTCCAGAAGGACATCGACCTTTTGAAGTTTGGGGTAGAATGTAGATGGGTGAAAATTGGTAAATCGGATAAGTGTTAGGAGTTTAACTCTGTTTACTAGCAGTCGGTAGTGGAATACGTATTAGGGTTTTCAATTAGTGTTAGTACTACTGTAGCATTTTGGTTGTAGTTAAATTGTGTTGTTATGTATGCATGTTCAAGTTAATCTTAGTTTATCATGGTATATGCATGACGTTTTAATCCAATGTAGCACTTCGTATTCGGCGTGTATTTTATTCTAAAGTAATGACTCTTAAAAAATATTTCAATGTCATTTCCCATTCTAATCGTAATTAACTTTCTTTCTCCGAAAACTTCAATTTGTATTTGTTTGATGTCATTATAAAACTACTTACCACAAACCACTAACTGGGTATGTAGCACATGGTTTCCTTAGAGACTAGGGATAACGATGCCACATAACAAAAGATAAGGACCAGATGGCACACAGTAACGAACTGACGTGGAGGAATCCATGACCACCTCAGTCAACCCACTATTTGTCTATAAAGGCCACTTTATCTTCTACTAGTCGTACCATATATTTCTAAAGCAATTTTGCCTTATCCCTACAGTTTCTAAAGAAATCCCTTTTTTCTACCCTTTCAAAACTAAGGAAAAAAAATAGGAACATTGAACGAAAAGTTAATCTGGCTAATCTCCAGATTTGAAGAGCACATCGTCGCTATATGTGCCCAGGAGTCCAGGATCTCGGAGGCCCTAGCCAAAGCAGAAGGCGTTCGGTGGGATGTCGTTGAAGGTGGTGTCCTCCCCCCCTTGGGTGAACTGGACTCACCCGTTGAGTCGATGTCCGCGCTACTGGTAGATGCTACGGGTGCGAGGAGGGGTTTCGAATATAAGATTACGGTTTTGAAGAATATAATAAGAGACTTCGATAAATTGTACGTTTAAGATTTTATTTTCCGTAGAACTATACTTATTAGGTCCATAGTGGTCTAAATATGTATCCTTTAGTTATGTTTGTGCTGTGGTTATGTTGTCCTTTCGTATCTACTTAAGAATATGTTTTATCTTATTCAGAAAGAACTAAGAACAATGGAAGAACTGTAAATAAAGTTCTAACATGATATAATTAAATAAAAATAAATTAATTAATTAAATAGCAAATGGGCAACCTTATATTGGATTTAGCAAGAACTTGGTTCTTATTTTCAAACCAAGTTTGTCAATTCTTGAACAAACTTTTTGCCACAATGGACAAACTTAACAAAATAAAGTTCTTGCAACAACCTCAAGAACAAGAACTCTCCACTGTAATTGCTCCAAGAGTAATCACAATGAGAAGTTCTTGTTCTTGAGGTTGTTGCAAGAACTTTATTTTGTTAAGTTTGTCCATTGTGGCAAAAAGTTTGTTCAAGAATTGACAAACTTGGTTTGAAAATAAGAACCAAGTTCTTGCTAAATCCAATATAAGGTTGCCCATTTGATATTTACTTTATTTATTGTTATTTAATTATATAAGGTTAGAACTTTATTTACAGTTCTTCCATTGTTACCAAAAGTTCTTAGCATATTGCATTTTTCAAAAGTTTACATGGCAATGACAAACTTGAATGTTTACCCATTGTGATTGCTCTAAGAAACCCATCCATCTATAAATTAACCCCCCCCCCCTTAGTTTCCCACTAAAGCAGTTTCCCCTCTCTCTCTAAAAAAATTCATTCCTCTTCACCCAAAAACCATAAAGAAAATATGAGTCTTTTGGAGAGGAAGCAATTGGTTGATCGAAAAATGAAATACAAGACGTACGTTTCAACAATTCGTGCGGAAGAACTGTCCGCGGTGAAGAGCTTACTTCATGCTATAGAGACACGTCGGACCGCCATCCGTGAGGGCGCCAACTCTCCATTGGAGGTTCTGGAGGAAGCCATCGAGTCCATGTTTGCGGCGCTCGATGAAGCTAGGACGACAAGGAAGTCGTTCGAAGACAAGGTGGTGGAATTGGAGAAAGTAATTAGGGATTATGTTGAAAAGTATCTGGGAAATCGCATAGCCTAATTTGCATGTATGTAATATGCTGAAATGAACTCGTTTATGTAATTGAAGCACAATATTTTGATTCTTTTAAGTGTCTTAAGATTGAAACGACATCATCGCAAACAACGTAACACAGAATATTAACGCTGCATCCATGAAACTAAAACACTAATAGGCGTAGATCCCGTTCTTTCCTTTCATCTTCAAATGTCTTAATCTTGTTCTCCAAATAAGCGATTTTGCAGTGCAGCATCTCCTTCATTCTCCTTTATTAGATCCTTCACCACATCCATTTGCCAGTTACTCTGGTTCTCGTCCAGCCACCTGAAGTAGGTACAACCGTCGACGTTGTTCGTTCCGTTGAAGACGTTGCATGTCTCAAACATCTGACCTGGGTTTGCGCTGGTCCACGAGGTCCGAACCACGGGAGATAAGCCACAGTGGCATACTATTCGATCAGAAGTAGACGACGACCGACATTCCGCCGTACGATGGGACGAGCGTCGCCAGAGAAACCTTGACACGGGCGACATTGTATGGTTTGTGTTTGGGTGACCGTTTTAGGGTTACTTGTGCATTTTAGGGTTTGTGTTTCGAATACGATTATACAACCGTATACAAATCCAACTCAATGAATCTTCTCCAGTAAGTTTCGTCCACTTCTAGATCATTCATTTTGAGTTGGGCAAAATATTTAAAATTCGAAATTTGAAAGTTCATTTTCAGCTGGGTAAAATATGTAAAATTCAAAAATGAAAGTTCATTTTCAGCTGGTTAAAATATTTAAAATTCAAAATTGAAAGTTCATTTTCAGCTGGTTAAAATATTTAAAATTCAAAATTGAAAGTTCATTTTCAGTTGGTTAAAATATTTAAAATTCAAAATTAAAAGTAGTGAGTGGTCATTAATCACAGCAGGTGGTTATTTAATTCCAAATATTTAAATGAGTCATAACCATTTATTGAATTTGAAATTTTATTTTAAAATTAACATTGAGGGTAAACAAATTCATTTCATTTGTATTACTACTCCAGTACTCCGTAATCCGTATCATTTTACTTCTCCAAAAAACCACATCTTTCTAAAGCAATCCTTTTACTCTACCCTTTGAAAACCATAAGAAAAAAAATGGTATCTTTGAAGGAAATTTTAAGCACTCTAATCTCCATACTTGAAGAACACATCGCCGGCATATATGCCCAAGAGTCGAGGATGGTGGAGATCCTAACCGAAGCGGAAGGTGTTCGGAGGAATGTCGTCCAAAGTGAGCTCAACTCCCCCATGGGTGAACTGGACTCAGCCATTGAGTCCATGTTGACGCTGCTGCTAGATGCTAGGGGTTGGATGAGGTGTTACGAAGACAAGGTGTTGGTTATGAAGACTATGTACTCCCATATAATTGTAGTTAGATCCGTAACGGACTAAATATGCACTCCGTATCTTTTCGTTATGTTTATGTTATGGTTACGTTATCCTTTCATATGTACTTTGGAATATGTTTATGTTATTGAAGAAGAACAGTTATGTAAGAATTTTTGTTCATGTTATCTTAACAACTTATTTTCGTGGGTCGTATATCAAGCGCTCCGTCTATAAATTAAAGTTTAAGGGTTTATGTTTCAAATACGGTTACATGACCGTATAGAAGTCCAACTGAACGAATCTTCCCCATTACGATTCCTCCACTTCTAGATTGTTCATTATTTTCAGTTGTTGAAAATATTGAAAAATGAAATAGTGAATGGTCATTCATGACAGCAGGAGGGTGATTTAATCCAAATATTTAATTCAGTCACAGGTCCCCATAACCATTCATTGAATTTGTAATCTACACTTGAATTATATTGAGGATAAACAAAGTCACCATTGCATCACCACTGTAGCTAAACAAATGAGAAAAAGATATTACCTTCTTCCAGTGACCATAGTCCTTCTGAAAGCCAAAAACCCGTCCACCCCTACCCTGATAAACTCATCTTCTCCGTCTCCTCCACAAAACTATCATCTTCCGTAATCCATAAAATGTTGGATTTGAACGCGAAATATGAAGAGTCGAAACAGGGAGAGAATGAGGTCCTAGATGAGGGTCACCAGGCGACTGACTTCGTGCGGCATGCGTCTGCGATTCTAGCAAGGGAAGTCGACGATCGCCCTACGTTGGAGCCAAGCGTGGGTATGGAGTTCGACTCTGGGGAACCGTCGCCGCTTTCTGTTTCACGTACGCTTACAAGACGGGTTTCGAAATATATGTCCGGAGTAGCACCATCATGCCTTCTTTCAAGGAGCAGGGTGTGCGGCGAAACGGTACCGGAGAGGTAGAGCCGAGGTTCCACATGATGAGGAAGATTAGGCTCATGTGTTCAGATGGTAATACAACCAAGAAAAAGAAAAGCTCGGACCCCTGCAAAACGTTCGTCTTCGGTCTGATCGACGACGAGACCGGGAAGTTTGTGATACGAACTTGCAATCCGGAACACAACCACGAAGAACATCCTGATCTTTGCAGGCACGTCGTCCACTACCGGTACATGTGCGAATATTTCAAGCAGAGGTTGGTGATGAATGACAGGGCAGGGATCTCCATCACCCGCAGCTTCAACACTTTGGCAAGGGAGGTCGTGGGACTTGAGAATCTTCTCTTCACCGGGGTGGACGCCATAAATCTGGTAAACGTTGAACGCCTTAGGAGCGTATTTCACGGCGACGCTCAGGTGGTCGTAGATTAATTCGAGAAGGTGCAGGTTCAAAATCCGGATTTCTACTACGATGTTCAGAGGGACGTCGACAATAAGCTGCTTAAAATCTTTTAGGTCGACGCACGGTGTCGTGCCATGTTCAAGGCATTCGGCGACCCGGTATCGTTTGACAGCACCTTCCTAAGCAACAAGTGCGCGATGTCGTTCTGCCCTTTTGTAGGTGTGAACCACCACGGCAGTAAGGTGATATATGCAGCGGCCTTACTGTCGCACGAAGAGATGATCACGTTTGTCTGGGTGTTCAAGAACTGGGTGAAGTGCATGGGCAGAGCTCCGACCGTATTGCTGACTAATCAGTGCAGGAAGATTCTGGGGACCATTAAGAAGGTATTCCTGGACACCAACCACAGGTTGTGCATGTGGCATATCCTCCAGAACTTTGATTATCACTTGAGACACCACCCATAGTTTGATGACATCGACAAAGATATGCGGACGATTGTGCACGAAAGTGTGACGGTGGATGAGCTCAACGAGCTTTAGGGCCAGTTTCTGGACAAGTACAACTTGCACGAGAAGAACTGGTTAACGGAGGCGTGGAAGAACAGAAAGAAGTGGATGCCGGTTTACTGGAACGACACCTTATCCGCGGGTATGTTTTCAACCCAAAGGAGCGAGCAGACCAACAGACTTATCAAAGGCCATGTGAGCGTTGAAACTGGGATGCTGCAGTTCATCGAGCAGTTCGACCATGTCATCCACAAGAAAGTAGAGGACAAGAGAGTTCTCAACGCGAAGGACCTCAAGAGTCCCCTGAGATGGGATCCCAACTTACTGCTCGAGGATGTCTACAGCAAGGTGTACATGAACCGTAAATTTAAGGAGGTGAAGGACGAGGTGTACGGTTACATTAACACGAACGTCGAGACACTTCCAGGCCCCAGCAACGGTTTGACGGTGTTTCGGGCCACCTCGAAGGTGACGGAACTGATTTGGAGTAAAGAACGAAGGACATTCGAAGTGCGGATTGACAGCGGGAACGGTGAGTACGTCTGCGGCTGCAAGATGTTTGAATTCCAAGGGATCTTGTGTTGCCATATCATGAAATGCCTCAACGTGCTGAACGTGAGGGGTATCCCAGATAAGTAAATCCTCGATCGGTGGCGTAAGAATTTGGTAAGGGGATACGAGAACATCCGTGTCGATTATTACGATCCGGAGGAGAATGAACGCAACATGAAGTCTGTCCAGATCAGCATGAAGAATGACTACGTCAAGAGGTTGGCGATGCTGTCCGATGAGGCCTCCGACGTATACAACAGTGATACGGACGTACTAATCAAGGAACTCGAGGCATTTGCTGGGATAGAGGTTGTGGACTCTTTTGCAGAAGGTGGCGTGTCGTTGAGGGTGTCGAGTCGTAATAGAGTACAGTGCAGGCAGCCTAAGCCTAACGGAACCCGACGGGCGGGCGACAGTAAGGACCCTCCTAACAGGCGAGGTATTGGAAGAAGAAGTAACGTCAAGTAGAAAAAGCGGAGGGCTAACCCCAAGGCTGTCGACGCGGCGGGGAATGTGCTCCCGAGGAATAAGGCCCCAATAAACCAAGCCCCAAACGGTGATGCTTCGTCCCTCATGAGCGGTTTTAGTGGCACTACACCGACGGACATCACTCGGATCTTCGGACCATACGAGACAACTCCGACGATAAGCGGGTCGAAACAATATTGGATCCCGACCACCCACTACACGACTTCACTGCAATCAGCCTCTCAACAGTATAGTGTTGTGTGTAAAATTTGGACCGTTTTTCCTCCCATTTAAGCCCGTTTTTCCTCCGGTATGCGAGAATAAAGTGCGATTATTGCCGTATTTTGAGTATTTCTCGCATTAGCATCTCTATTTTGCATTTTACGTGTTTTTTGTAGTTTTCTGTCTATTTTGATAGGATTTTCGACCAAAAATGTGTGTGAGCTCCTATGAGCATGAGAGAGAGAGAAGGAAATCGTCCGAAAAAGCAAAGCACACAACTTAAAATCCAAAGTCCAAACCCAAGAGGTGAAACCTTGAGCAAAAAGGAAAAAGTATAGTTCGTTGGGCATCTTCACCGGAGAGGTCAAACTTCAAATGCATATATCTAGATTTCTAGACCTCGGATCGAAGCGATTTTAGTTGGAGG
Source organism: Agrostemma githago (assembly GCA_958450325.1). Taxonomy (NCBI): domain Eukaryota; kingdom Viridiplantae; phylum Streptophyta; class Magnoliopsida; order Caryophyllales; family Caryophyllaceae; genus Agrostemma; species Agrostemma githago. Next base: position 53,470,858 of record OY288259.1, on the reverse strand, counting down.
TGAAAGCTTATTCTCTTAGCTTTCCAACGACATATCACATGCCCCAAACGGAGTTCAAACGAGAGAGTTATGGCCCTCGGAAGTCACAGGGCGAAATTTCACCCGATGAGAATTTGACCGGGCAAAATTTCGCCCGATGGTGTCCCTCCCCAGATTGCCATTTTGGACAAAAAGTTCATAGGGTGAAATTTCACCCTATGAGATGACCGGGCGAAACGACCGGGCGAAATTTCGCTCGATGGAGAAAAACGCCAAAAATGGCGATTCGAGAAGAAAATCTCACCGGGTGAAATTTCACGCGGTGGTGCTAATGTCGTCAACCGCAGGGTGAAGTTTTGCCCCATGAAGATGTAAAGGGTGAAGGTCTAAACTAAAAGAAGAAGGATTGGATTATGAGCTTGATGATTGTGTGACCCATTAAGGATTAGTATATATAGATAACCTAGGGTTATATTTCAATTTGTGCCTTAAGTGAGCCTCTTAGAAGTAGAAGTAGGATAAAAGATCTCTAGTAGTAGTAGTAGTAGTAGTAGTAGTAGTAGTTGTAGTAAGCTTTCATAGTAAAAATCTCCAAAAACTTAGTAGATATTATTAGTATTAGATTAAATTACTCTATAATTTGTAATCAAGCTTCCATCTTTGTTGAAGATTTGGGTTTATGTTGAAGATTGAAGAGTTTTGCAAGAATTGGTGACAAGTTCTTGTATTTCCTTCTCCAATATTCAATCTTTATGTTAATCTTCATCTTCCTCCTTTAGTTTCTCTATTGTTGGTAGTTTCTTTCTTCTCCCTTTCTCCATTAACTAGTTTTATTTTTAGTATGTTTAGTCTTTCTCCTAGTCTCCTTAGTGTTAGTTTTATTATGGGTAGTGAGTAGATTTTAGTTAGGGGGCTAGGGGAGGAGGAATTCTAGATAAAGGTTTTATCTTGTGAGAATATTACATTTGAGGGTGATTTGTCTTGATTGGAATTGTTGTGTCTTGATTGACTTAGCTTGATCACCTAGGTTGACTTGACTCACCCGGGTCAATATGGGGAAACTCGGGGTTTGGGTAGTTCCGTCTAGAGACTTTGGTTTATCCGTCGCGAAAGCGGGTTTAGGCTTGGTTGGTAGGGAAACCGAAAGGTGGCACCTCCCTTATACATCTTGTGATAATTCTTGCAATGGCACCCTTACCTTAATTCCGACTCCCCGACTCTCCCTAACGCCTTTCCCATTAATAGTTTCTCGCCTTAGTTCCATAGCTCGTTTAGTTAGTCTAGTTCAACTCGTCCAAAACCCCCCTTCTCGACCCAATCACTCCTAGACTTTGACTTGACCGACTACCCCTCGACCGTCCATGTGGATCGATCCCGACTTGCCGCTACTACGTAGTAGTATTTCGGAGTTTATAAATATTGTTTGACCGCGTTGAATAGGCGACAATTTGACGCGCATCATATAGGTCGCAATACCCCAACTCTATGTACAACCACTACACTAGGTTAGGATGAAAATGGTAGCGTAGTAGAATTATGATTGCGTACTTTGTAATTTCGATAAACTAACTTAAATACATACAAAGAGTAAAATATTATCATTGCGTCAACATGTGACAGAAATAGCTAAGTACGGATGAACAACTAAAAAAGTGAAAATAGCTAATCATGGATGAGTACGTACAAGAGTGTGAAGATAGTTAAGTATCGGTAAATAAGTAAGAGAGTGTCAAAACATTAAAGTATGGATGAATAGGTAAATTAGTTTCAAAATTGTTAAGTATGGGCGAGATAAATGAGTGTCAAAGTAGTTAAGTGAGGATGAAAAGGTAGAAGAGTTTGAAAATAATCGATAAGTAAAAGAGTGTCAAAATATTAAAGTATGGATGAATAGGTAAATTAGTTTCAAAATTGTTAAGTATGGGCGAGGTGAATCAGTGTGAAAATAGTTAAGTGCGGATGAAAAGGTAGAAGAGTTTGAAAATAACCGATAAGTAAAAGAGCGTCAAAGTATTAAAGTATGGATGAATAGATAAATTAGTTTCAAAATTGTTAAGTATGGGCGAGGTGAATCAGTGTGAAAATAGTTAAGTGCGGATGAAAAGATAGAAGAGTTTGAAAATAACCGATAAGTAAAAGAGTGTCAAAATATTAAAGTAGGGATGAATAGGTAAATTAGTTTTAAAATTGTTAAGTATGGACGAGGTGAATCAGTGTCAAAATAGTTAAGTGCGGATGAAAAGATAGAAGAGTTTGAAAAATATCAAAGTAGGGATGAGTAATTTAGGAAAAAATACAAATGAAGTGCAGGCTCGAACACGCGACCTATGGACCAAGACACAAACTTACTACCAAGGGCAACCGACCAAGAAACAACGAACCATTACCACTTTTCTTCCTTTAATTAAACATACAAGTACTGACACCGTGTTTAGAAATAAAAAAACCTCCAAATGAAGCAACCGAGATACTACAAACAACTGATTATATTTGTTAAATGAAGAAGAAGTAATGTTTTATTTCGTGATGAAAGTATGATTCTTACTTTTAAAATAAGATATGTTTGTTTTTTATAAAGAATAATTTATAAATACAAGAATAAGCGCATTGAAAAAAATTACGTTGACGCAAGATAAAGAAAATAAATTTAAAAATAATCAAAAAATTATATGTCGTATAAATAATCAAAAAAAAATTAATTAAACAAACAAGATTTTTTTTAAAAAAAAATACAATACCGTATAAACAGACAAAAAGGAAAAAAAAACGGTGACACTGTATAATTAATCAAACATATTTTTTTGTAAAACTGTAAAAAAAATTACCGTACAAATGATTAAAAATAAAATAACTACTGAAACAAGATGTTTTTTTCGAAAATATATAATAAAAAATGAACACAGTATAAATACGTAAATCGTATAAATACGTAAATCGTATAAATACGTAAACCGTATAAAACGGTTAACTACAAAATAATTAAAAAACAAAATAAAAACAAATATACGGCAAGAATACAAACCATATATATACGGAAACCATAAAAATACGCAAACCGTATAAAACAGTAAACCATAAAAAGAATTAAAGAAGCAGAAAAAAAACAAAAAAAAAATCATACGGCAAAAATACAAACCGTATGCATATACCGTACAAATACGAACAGTACAAATACACCGTATATAGGAAGTGAGGTACAAATACATACAAAATGTATTACTGTTGAAAACCAAAAAAGGTGGGAAATAAAGAAAGTGGGGGAAAAGTAAAAAAAAAAAATTAAAAAAAAAAACAAAGAAAGAAAGAAAGGAATTGGGATAGGTGGGAGGTTAGGTAGAATCTTGCAAAGAATCCAAAAAGAGATTCCACCAAAAAGGACAATTGGCAAGCTGGGAGTGGGGTGTATGAATGGGGCCATACATCTGGTGTAACTCTAGCACCTTCCGGCCAAATGATGGATGTGTATGTTTCAGAGTAAAAAAGGAATAATGGAATCATGGATAAAAGTGAAGATGGTGATGGAAATTAAAAGGAGTGGATGAGAGTTAAAGGGAAAGAAGGAGATTGTCAGAAAGGTCAAAGGGGGCGTGTATACATTCCCTCCTTTTCCAAATCCATATAAGTACATATGATACGAAGTACGAAGTATCTTTTTCTTCCTTATTCCTTATTTTGGTTTTTCGTATCATGGATACTTTCGTAGTCTTACTAAAAGGTCACCCCTCTATTTTGTTGAGAAGTAAGGTGGGTAGAAATATAATGTGTGCTAGAAAATGAAAGAAAGTAAATGTGTGGGGTAAAAACCAACGTTAACCACAAAAATCAGACAAAAAAGAAATAAATTTTTTTAGAGAGATGACACCAAAAACAAAAAAGACGACTCTTCTACAGAGACAGGGGGAGTTGTGTGTGTGTGTGTGTGTGTGTGTGAGAGAGAGAGTGTGTGTGTGTGTGTGTGTGTGTAGAGAGAGAGACAGAGAGAGAGAGAGTAAGGCTCTTATGAGTCCTTTACTCTAGATGAGTCCCTAAGTCCTCATCCTATCCATTGGATGGGATGAGGATAGATGGACAAGATGCATTCTAATATTTGTATTAAAAAAAAAAGATTTAGTATCCTAAAATAACTCCCATGATTTTAGGAAACTATAACTCCCATAATCATCTTCATTCCTCATTCAATTCATTCATTCATTCACGTTACACCTTCATCAAAACCTAAAAAAAAAAAAATGCTCCCATCATCACGTTCGTTCATTCATTCAATCAAATATGTGCTCGAAATCCCGTTACTATGAATTCAATGATCGCGACATCTTCATCAACTGTTGATAAACAATTAATCGAGTATAACTATGGTGAGTTTCGATATTGCTTTCATGTTTTGCGTTAATTTTTATTCATCATCTTGATTAATTTGCGTCAATTTGCGTTCATGTTTTGCGTCAATTTTCATGTTGATATTGCTTTCATGGTCATTTCATTCATCATAGATTCATATCAATGGTTAATTGGTCTCTTGTTAGCATAGATTCCAGAGTTTTATGTTTGTTATTTAGGATTTTCGTGATCTCCACTGATATTATTGTTTTGTTGTCTATTGAAGCAGGCACGGCGTTGAAATAACATACGTTCTAAGTTATAGTAACATTTAATTTTAATTAGAGTAACACAAACTGAACGTTGAGAAAAGGTTTTTGACGATGATGTTAGAGTAACGTACTGTACGAGTTAGAGTAACTCAATTTATGAGTTGAAGTAACACATTGGTTGCATGGGCGTAACGTTGTCTAATTTTGTGCAGGTGGAATTGGCAAAGATGCGAATGCACAAGACAACACTGGAAAAGGTGGAATTTTATTCATTTGATTAATCATAGATTCATATCAATGGTTTTTGGATTTGATTAATCATAGATTAAGCAGACAAGGCGTTGAAGTAACATACTGTAGACACCCACATTTTGACTGCCAGGTGTCTATAGCAGTTTCCGACAAACACCCGATGATGATCGGACGCAAACGTGCTTTAAATACTCAGAAACTGGCTCAAAATCATTGGCATTTGGCTTGGGCTTTTTATGGAGTACATATCTCACAAAACCAACCTCAAAATCAGGCCCAGTGGGTCGTTTCGAGTCAAATAAGACTAATTTGGGTCGATTCCGGCATCAGGGATAAAACCGTCTTTTAACGACCGAGTCAAAACCCGATCAAAGATATTCCCGAGGCACGTGAGTCAGCCGTGACACCTCACACGGCTGATTCATACTCCAATCCTACGAAAAATCAGCTTCACAAAATATTAAACAAATCCGTTTAAGGATAGAATTCGATCTCAAGCAGAAATTCTATCCGAAAACCGAATCAAACACCCGACCGAGTGCAAATACTCGGCCGAGCTGCACAACCAGCCGGTTTCCCTTGCTTCCTCGACAAGCAAGGGGAATCCTCATGCCATCCGACTTCCTGTATTTTCTATCCTAAGCGGTAGTTCAAACTCTCCCAGCCAAGGTCGGGAATTTCCCTATAAATAGCCCCTTGCACAACTCAAAATATAGGCATCAACATTCAGAAATATTCATATACACAACGAATAACTCCCATACACTCATAGGCATAAAAATTTAGCAACGAGAAACCGATATTACAAACCCGAAGGAAACCGGCCGGACACCCGACACCCTTCACACGTCCCACCGATCCGAGCCACCATAACTCACCGACATCCACTCGACGCTCTTGTGCCCAAGCCGCGTCCCGACGAGCCCCGATCCGAGTAAACAGAAGCATGTAGGTTGAGGGTGTACTAAACCCGATTTCTCCTTCTCCTTCTCTTCTCCTTCTCTTCTCCTTCTCGTCGTTTTTTTTATTAAGGGTCGTCGGTCCTTTTTATTACGGGTCATTCGTCGCTTTATATTTTATCTTCTAATATCGATATTACTAAAAAACTATTTTCATACATCGAACATTCTTAAAAAATATGATATCAACTCTATAGTTGAATATCGTATCAAAAAGAATTATATTAAATCTCGTCGAAGCTGAGAAAATCGTTACATCTTTTTTACAAAATACAACGATTTTAACGCGTAGAGAATTAACATCTTTTAAACTTTCTTTTACAAAACCCTTTTCTAAAATTCATTCCGAATACTCGATATCGATTTCATAATCGAATATCGGGTACGACGAATATCGAAAACATAAATCGAGTATAAATTAATTCATATTTGTACGCGATTTATCAAAATTAGCAATTTTCGAACAACAACGGAACCGGGACAGACCCGCACGCGAGTCGCGCCCCACCCAGGCGACTCGCGCACGGGCCTGAAACCCGAGCCCCTTTTTTTAGCCTTTTTCGTTTATTCTTTTATTTATTCTACGAAACGATTTCTAAAATTTATATCTTTTCTAAAACTATTCCAAGTATTTGATATTGATTTCGTAGTCAATTATCGAATATGACGAGTATCAAAAATATTAGATCGAGTGCGAATTATGCGATATTTGTACGCGATTTAATAAAAGCATCAAATTTTCAAAAAACCGGTTTCAAAAAACAGGCCGTCACGCGACCCGCCGGCATCCCGGGCGAGCCGCGCGGCCGGCTGTCACACGACGCACCCTTTCTTTTGTATTTATTTTTCGAACTTCGTTTTTTTATACAAAACAGCGTCTTTTAACGATATTTTTCAGATTTCGGCTAATATTTTCTCGATCGCATACGTTTATTATTTTTTGCTATATTATTTTTCTCAAATCGATACTAACTCGTTTGTTTATCCTTTGTAGCAAATTCATCCTTTTTTTCATTTGTTTTATTATACTAAAGTGAATCTCACATGCTAAATTCAACTTTGACGTTAAATTTTCATGCATTAAATCGACTTAGCAACCCATTCAATTCCTCACATGTTTAGGAAAACAATGTTTGCATATCATTCATCGTATTACTAACGCGCGTATTAAAAAAATCATTCGATATCCTAGTAGAGGCCGCTAATGTGCGGGCGGGGTTGGGTGTTTTTAGTGAACTTCCCAACACGTACCCTCACCCCTTACTCAGAACCGTGGTTTCCGGATGTCCGAAACCATTGGCAACGAGAGTCATTCAATATACGATTAACCGATCAAGTCGGCATCGGTATCGAACTGCAAAGAGACGAGCCCAATAAACTCTGACATCGAAAATGGGCCGTATTTTTTATACGGCCCACTACGACATAGAGTGGGCTCGAACGGTTCCGAATAACCATAAAATTCGGTGGCGACTCCAACTTCGATTTAAATTTCAATTTGACCATCTCATATGGAGATTCATTCGCCTCCCCAAACCCGCGCGTGGCCGCGTCGGGGTGGACCTATGTCATGTCCACACATACGTTCTAAGTTACAGTAACACCTTATTTTAATTAGAGTGACACACTGAACATTAAAAAAGGTATTTGGCGATGATGTTAAAGTAACTTGCTTTACGAGTTAGAGTAACACAATTTATGAGTTAAAGTAACACATACGTCTCATGGGCGTAACATTGTTTATTTTTTTGCAGGTAGCATTGGCAAAGAAACGAATGCACAAGAATGGTGCAGAGATGTGGGTGAGGCGTTCACTCGGTACATGGGGCAAGTACTCGGGGAAATAGATGAGGCGGTGGAATTTTATAAAATCTACGCGCTGACTTGCGGATTCGAAGTTGTTTTTTTTTGTGGGTTTACGAGAATACTGATTTTGTACATATTTTTTACACATAATGATGTGCAACGTTGTAGTAAACTCTCTATTTATTTAATACATATGTTGTTGGTTAGAGTAACATCTCAGATGTATTGTAATAACATCATTCATTCCTTAAAGTAACAAATATAATGCATAAAAGTAACTGAGGATATTAACATTGTTTACCATTCATTCTTAGATTAACCACAACCATTCCTTATAGTAACATGATTTGTTCGTTAAAGTAACAGCTACACTGCGTTAGAGTAACACATATTTTTTTGCTAGGGTAAGATCCCAATCCCTGATGATGAAACCAACTTTGTAATGCGGGTTAACAGCCTTTTTTCTTAGGTTATAACCATTCATTACCAAAGTAACAACATTCGTTCCTTGAAGTAACATATATAATGCGTCAGAGTAACTGATGCAAACAACGTTGTTTAACCACCATTATGAAAATACCACCATTCATCACTTAGAGTAACTTCATTTAATCGTTAAAGTAACAGCTACAATAATGTGTCGCTGTAACACACTAATCGTTAAAGTATTTTGATTAATCCATGTCACGCAAGATGACGATTGTTGAATATGACGATTGAAAATTATGAAGAGGAAATAATTATGAAGATGAAGAGAAAGGGTTTAAATTTTGATTAATTATGAGGATATTGGGGTTTTGTGCGTGAGCGAGAAAGAATTTGAGGAGAGAGGTTAATAATTATTATTTGGTAGAGAGATATAAGGAGTATTGATTAGTAGTTGGAGAGAATTAAGGGAAGAGAGAGAAATTTAATATATTTTTACCAAATATGTTAGTTATTTCCTTTATTGCTCAAATCAATCACCACCATCCATCTCCCTCTAGATCAATGGATGTAATTGGGACTTACGGCCTCAAAAATGAAAAGAGGACTCACTTGATCCTTCCTATATATAGAGTAAGGCTCTTATGAGTCCTTCTCTATATATGAGTCCCTAAGTCCTCATCTCATCCATTGAATTAGATGAGAATCGATGGACAAGATGCATCCTAATATTTGCATTAAAAAAAAAAGGAAGATACTGTTTCCTAAAATAACTCTCATAATTTTAGGTAACAATAACATCACATTCACTCATTCATTCATTCATTCATTCACGTTCATCAAAAACCTAAAAAAAATGCTTCTAATATCACGTTCTTTCATTCATTAATTAATTCAAATTTGTTGCTCGAAATCCCGTTACTATGGATTCAATGATCGCGATATCTTCATCAATTGTTGATAATCAATTCATCGACTATAACAATGGTGAGTTTCGTTATTGCTTTCATGTTTTGCGTCAATTTTTATTCATCATCTCGACTAATTTGCGTCAATTTGTTTTCATGTTTTTCGTCGATTTTCATGTCGATATTGCTTTCATGGTCATTTCATTCATCATAGATTCATATCTGGTTCATTGCTATCTTGTTAGTATAGATTCCAAATTTTTATATTTTTTAAAAGGTGGAATTTTATTCATTTGATTATTCATAGATTCATATCAATGGTCAATTACTCTCGTGTTATTGTTTTGTTTATTCTTTAGTATTTTCTTAAACTTCACTGATACTATTGTTTTGTTTTCTAATGAAGCAGACACGGTGTTGAGGTAACATACGTTCTGAGTTACAGTAACACCTAATTTTAATTAGAGTAACACAAAAATATAACACAAAAAGGTCTAAGCATTATATGAATTTTACGCACGAACATATATGGAGTTATTGTAATGCACATACTGTGTTACTTTAATATACACAATCTGTTATTTTAATGGTTAACCCCTGTTATTTTAATACACATAATGTTAACTGAATCTCGTGTTACTTTAACGCACTTCATCTGTTACTTTAGTTCTTTTCATCTGTTACTGTAAAACATTGGAGTAACAAAAAGGATTTAGAATACCGCCATATAAAAAAATAAAAAATAAAAAAGAAAGATATTGCTTCCTATAATTATGGGACGTGATTGATTTCAAAATAGGAAACAATATCAAAGAATATCACCCCCATTCAAAGAAAGATATTGCGTCATACTCTCATTTATGATCATTATATGAATTTTTTGCACTAACCTATACCTGGTGTTATTTTAACGAACATTATCTGTTACTTTAATTCACACTATCTGTTACTTTAATGTCTGACCTCTGTTACTTTAATTTATACCTGGTGTATAAGCATTCTCTGTTAATTGAATCCAGTGTTACTTCAATGCACTTCATCTGTTACTTTAATTATTGTCATCTGTTACTTTAATCCATATTTCAAGTTCTGATTGTTTTTTTCGCCACGTTTATTGGCACTGTTATTATTTTTCAGTACACGCAAAAACACATGAAAGGTGTAGGGATGTGGGTGAGAGTTTCCTCCATACATAGGGCAGATCTTCAAGGACGTGGATGAGTAAGTAAACTTCTATAAAATCTAAGCATTGCCTTGTGGATGTGAGGAGGTACACAACGAAAAGATGGCGCGGTGGTTAGATTAAATCAAAGCTTCTGACGATGAAGATGATGATGAAAATGAAGATGAAACGACACACTTGTGTGATAGAAAGATGCAGTTAAAAATTTGATGGGAGAGAGAATATTTGCATTAAGATAATTAAAAAGGAGAGAGAAAAAAATAAAATATTTACCAAGATTTAGTTAGTTATTTCTTTAATTGACAAAACAATCTTAACCATTAATCTATCACTAATTTAAGGGTTGAGATGAGGACTCACAGACTCAATTATGATAAATGGACTCACTTGATCCTTCCTATATATATATATATATATATATATATATATATATATATATATATATATATATATATATATATATATATAATAGATACTAGTATAGATCTTGCGCATTAATGCGCGGTATCTTTATCATTTTATGTTTAATAATTACTTGTAAATATCTATTGGTAACCTATTAGCTTTTCACATTGATAATCTTTACATTTTGATTTGAGAAAATAACTTAAAATTTCAATGATAGATTATGATAAACTTATTTTTTTACAAAGTTAATAATACTTTCTTCATTCCATTTGATTCTTTATGTTTGCTTTTTGGACATTATTTATAAGTGAGTAAAATCATCAATATAACTTCTAATATATAAGATAAAATATAGTCATGTGAGATCTTGTTTAAATTATATAATCGAGTGCGTTATAAATATCAATATTTTTTATAATTTTTAGAAATATGAATATATATGAACAATAGAAAATGTGTATTCAAAGTGTGAAAAAACATTCCTTTATTCCCATCATAGAACCTGACTATTCAATTAAAATTCATTCCTTTATATATTCAGATGAACTATAAATTTTGTTAACAAATTAAAAGATAACAAAATAATTCAACTATTATTAGATAAAAAAACTATTTATATATTAAAATCAAAATTTGAAAATATTTTATACAGGGTATAGTTTTTCCCATCATCAAACATTTATGCTCCGTATTTGTTTACGTCAACACTTGGACTTCAATAGCTATCGACGCTTATATTTTGTTACAAAAAAGTTGTATTAAAAGGTTTATTTGTTTAATAGCTCATAAATAAGGAGTAATAATTTTATTTTTGAAGAATTTACATAAATATTTACTTAGGACTTGAATTTAAATATTATAAGTATATGTGTGTAATGATTTATTTATTTCTTTAATTTTTTAGGAAATTAGTTTATTTATTTAGGTAATAATGTTTGGAGGGAAAAACATTGAGGTGATGACACATCAACAATCTGCTAGTTCTTCCTATCCTTTTAGTATATAGGGGATTCAGGAAAGCAGTGATTTAACGCCTCTACATTGCTCAGTTGTGAAATCAAATCCCTTAACTTTTAATTGAAGGAATTAGATCCCTTATCTTTGTCAATACATGAAATCAAACCCTTTTGTTTTTTCCGAACAATATCTCAATATCTCGTTACTATGTACACAATTTTATCCCAAAATACATCAATATATGTATACATACATATTCTCAAGTAGTACAAATAAAAAAAATACTCTTGAATTGTACTTCTATTCTGTTCATCTTCTCAACTTACGTTCTTCAAAATACTAGGTAAATACATTTTAATCAGGGAGAGAATGTCAAAAAGAGTGAGGTGAAGTTAATTTCAAGTAAATATGTTTTATGACCATTGATATGTATACTACGTAATGTACGTTTCGTATTCTAGTAAGAAATATTGATGAGATCTATCCCGTGTCTGGTACTGAATGGATAAAATTAATAAATAATCAGGCCGTCAAATAAAATGAGTAAATAAAGTATTCGAAACGAAACTGAAGTTTATAGAAATAAATAATTAGACGATGAAATAGTATTTCCCAATAAATAATAAATTTTCGATAAAATGAATTAAATGTCTAAGTTTTTGACAATAGATGTCACTCAACTTTAACATAGGTCGCAAAATCCATGTCTATTGGTGAAAATGATCCGATCAATGTCTATTTGATGTTTTGTATTAGAAGGCTCGCAAAATTTGATTAGATCAATTCAACGAGGTAGAAACCCGAAACGTTCAAGAATATAAACGTTCAAAACTTTGTCGAAAGCCTAATTCATATCAAGCTTAATAACACTGTAACATTTTCTAAAGACTTAGTGAATATTATTGCACTAATTAAAACAAATTTATCCGTCGTAAATGAAGAATTGAGGATTGAAAAATAAAAGGATAGGATAATAGTTGGGTCCATTGTACAACAAATATATTGTCATAAATTTGAATAGATATAACAAGCGTCCTTTTGTACAGTATAGACATTCGTGAGGAAAGCGGCAACTGTTGGATGGAGATATTAAAGCGGAAGGCTGTGAACACGGATTCAAAGTGGAACACGATTAAAATTAATATCCTCAACCACAGTATCCAAAGCTAACTTACGGAAAACGAGAAGACTTCCCTCAATACTAACAACCTGTAAGTTTAGAAGGTGGTTGAAATCATCGGGATGTGAAAATTCAAGGACAAAAAAGGGTTTCATATAGTGGATTTTTAGTGGAGCTTTAAGTTCCCACAAGTGATTTATTGGGTTTTGGAGTCTTGCTAGGGAAAAGTGACGATGGTCGATGACGCGACAAATTAAAGAAAGGTTGAAGTTTATTCCCGTGAGATTTATGGGAAGGTTGATGGGTAAAGTTAAAAGGGCTCCAACTTGAAAGGAGAGTGATGATGATTGGGGTTAGGGTAAGAAGAAAACATAATATAAAAAGTTTCAGTTTGAAGTGGAAATCAGAAGGAAAAGGAGGGTCGGGATTTAAAGGGGATTAATTGTAGGCGTAACGATGACTAGGAGGAAAACTTTGCGTGAGATGAAGGTAGGATAGTGGAGCTAGTTAAAGGAGTACCTTTTTTTACGTGTATATAAGGGAGTTCCCCAATCCCAATCCCCATTCCCCATTCCCCATTCCCCGTATATTCACCTCAAAAATCTCAAATCTCTCTAACCAAAATGAAAACAATCCAATCAATTCTATTGTTAATCATGATAGTTGGGAATCTTCCAAGCTCCAACAAATCAAATTCCAACAAAAACTCAAACATTTCGATCACAACCCGCAATATTTCGAACAATTAATAATTTTAGACAATACCACTGGGAAGGTGGGCATAACCGATCGATCTTCGCCTTCTTTGGAGGTAATCGATCGTGATGATTGCTCAACGGATCGATATTTTTATACTGCGATTAATATATTCTTGTATTATGCTTAATAAATTATTAGTACAGTACACTCCATCCAGTTTTAAATGATTGTTCGATTTGGGTAATATATGAGAGAAGTATTACACTGAAATGAGGCAATCATTTAACATCGAAGGGGTAGCAAACTTTACAATTGCTCAGATTTCTTTTTTAAAAAAAATTCTCAGGTGTCTAATATAAAATTCGGAAATTTCCCATGGTAACCTCGAACTATGTCACATTACACATGGTACCCCTACTTTTAAGTTTGTTCCCATGGTAACCCTGGGTTTTATAGTTTAGTTCCCGATTTGCCCTTACCCAAATTTCTGTCATGACGCCGTTAAATTATGACCAACATTAATTACATTACTCAATAACTACTTTCTTCAAAAGGAGAGGGGTTCCCATGATACCCCTAAATTTTCATAGTTGTTCACATGGTACCCTTAAGTTTTCATAGTTGTTCCCATGGTACCCTTAAGTTTTCATAGTTGTTCTCATAGTATCCCTGAAAGAAAAGCAACGACTCATTGAAGCAAAACAACGACTAGTTTACTGAACTAGCCGTTACACAAGTGCTTATAAATTCACTCCCCTTTCTATTTTGGCAGAATAAGATCAAACAATCCACACTTACTCACTCAACCTTTTCACCTCCTTCTTCACTTGTACAAAAAAATGGAAAAACTTCATCACCATAACCTTGAAGCTCAATCATCCGAAAACATCAATTTTTTTCCATTTTTTTGTACAAGTGAAGAAAGAGGTGAAAAGGCTGAGTGATTAAGTGTGGATTGTTTGTTCTTTTTCTGCTAAAATAGAAAGGGGAGTGAATTTATAAGCACTTGTGAAACGGCTAGTTCAGTAAACTAGTCGTTGCTTTCCTTTTAGGGGTACCATAGGAACAACTATGAAAAACTTAAGGGTACCATGAGAACAACTGTGAAAACTTAAGGGTACCATGGTAACAACTATGAAAACTTAGGGGTACCACGGGAACTCCTTTCCTTTTAAAGAAAGTAGTTGTTGAATAGTGTAATTAATTTTGGTCATATTTTAACGGCGTCATGACAGAATTTGGGTAAGGTCAAATCGGGAACTAAACTATAAAACTCAAGGTTACCATGGGAACAAACTTAAAAGCAGGGGTACCATGTGTAATGTGACATAGTTCCAGGGTACCATGAGACTTTTCCCTATAAAATTTGATACATATAGAAAAATTTTGTATCCGCCCTTTGTTTTCATCAAACACCAAAGCTCGCTCTATTAATAATTGAGCCTGCTCAATTTTTTAGATAGTTTACATGTCTAAACTATACGCGGAGTATATATTACCTCGTATTTTTTTCTCTTTCACATTGGACCCTTTTCAACATTGGGCCCTAGGCCACCGCCCCTCCAAACTACCCTCAGAACCGGCTCTGATGGAAATATTCGTCTTAAGTTAGGATGGAGAAATAGTTACACAATTTAAAAAGAGATAAAGTTGTTTTTCTCATTAATTACACATAATTTGTATTTCTCATTTTACTCGCTCTGATTTTCTATATAAGTTTTGATAAATCCCGGCCAAGATTCCCATAAGTTGTTAATGTTGTAGGTAGCAGTGTAGCACCGATTTTATGGTCAATCCATCTCGTATGGATCAATTGAGAAAGCAATGGGAAATAGCACAGTTCGAGTCTGTCTCACTGTGCAACAAGCCTTGGTTGATTTCAAAACTATGGTAGTAAGTCTAAAAGCAAATTTGTCGGCTCAACACTCCCCGGTTGTAGTTGTTGGTGGCGGTTACTCGGGAGGCATGTAATTAACTTAACATCATTTTATTATATGTTACGAAAGTAATTAAGTATATGTACTTTTTTTTTGAGGGGAAAGCATGTGTACCTAGTATGGAGTACTCTGTATTTGTTAAAAAGAAGTTTAGGCTCATGAACTATTCTGTGTAACATTAATTCCAATAGATTGAAATATAATTAATAGGTAATGGTTTAGCATTAAAAAATACTCATAGTACTTGGTAGTACTCATCTTAATACGAAGTATTACCAATCATTGACTATTTGAAATACACTTTAGTTAGATTCATGCTATTCGTAACAATTACACATTATAGTTTTAAGTTAATGATCCGACATTGAAATGACGATTTATTACCTACACTTTAGTCGGCTTAACAGACTGGATCAAATCAAAATTATCATTCTGATCTTTAATTTATTTGGGGCACGTGAATTATGTACTTATTTATAAGAATATAGGTTACAGAGTACGAATACTACATATTTTATATGGATATTCTATATGGTACCCTATGTTTTTCAATTTTCTATGGCGTACCTCTCCTTTTAGTCAAAGTAATCAAAGTAATTTTGAACTTGCATAATTTATGGACACATGTTCCAAAAATGATGAAATTTTGCATGAACTCACTGTCTTTACAAGATCTTTGATATGTTCGGTCAAACGCTTTTAACGGAAAAAACTTTGACCGATCATAACTTTTTGTCCCGAGTTCTGAAAGGGATGATTTTTGTCCAAACTAATCGTTTGTAATAAATCTTCGATTTGAAATCAAAATTGTCTCTTGTGGAATCCCCTTTTTAGGTGAATGCGTCCCACAATTTAGAACCGTAGGATTTAGGAGATTAAAAAGCCCAGATTGTGCCACGTAGCTTTGTTATATTTGCGGTCATTACTCTTCAGTTGTTATTCAACCCCGTCACTCCCCTCTTTTTCTTAATCTCTCCAAACATATCATCAAAACTCTCTAATTCTGTTTCCTCAACAGAATTTTGATTTTAGAGAAAAATACGAAGAAACTAATAATTAACACCGCAAACGAACAATTACGTACACCAGCCAGATTATGCATCAATATCATCTGCTTCTCACACGAGCTGATGTAAAATCCCGATAATTTCGATTTATATCCGCGACGAAACTGGAGGGGCTGCACTGAGAAAGATCTTACATTAGTCGTTGCCTGAAAGTTTGCAATCCAGTCTGAAGTAGATTCTGACTGAGGAGGTTTACAGTAGTTTCGTCTACTTTTCATTAGATTTAATTGACTTTTGAATGACTAATTATTGGGATTCTTTGGAATTATAATATGTTGATTTAATATCGAGGAGTTCAAGAAGATGATGGCTGAAATTCTAGGTTGCACGAATGAACACTCCTCTAAACCAACGTATCTTGTCGGATACCTGTCTCGGACAATATTCATTCAATAAAAATATTGTTGTATCAATGATATGGTGATAACATTACTGTGACACTATTACTGTAAAAATATTATAGTGACAGCAGTTGCAGAATTAGTACGGTTACAAAAGCACAATTATTGTGAAATCTAGAATTTTTTATAAGTAATAATTTTAAATTATGTTCCCTCCTATTCATTCAATTCTTTACATAAGCTCACCGTTTATCCTCACAAAAACAGCCCTCACGTAAAGAATTGAATGAATGATAGTATTTTTACAGTAATAGCGTCACAGTAATGTTATCACCATATCATTGATACAACAATATTTTATTGTTATTCCATTACGGAGTACATAGTAAATGAACTATGGAATACGGAGTACTATCTAATTATTACGGTAATGTTATTCCCATGTTACGTTAATAAATCAATGTCCTTAGCACCAAAAGAAATAAAAAATAAAAAAATCAATCTCCTTGCAGTAATAACTTCACAATAGCCGTGGTCATTTTTTGATGAAATTAAACGAAATGAAACAAACATGCTACAGTAACATTATTTTACCCAATCATAGGCTAAACGTGAGGAAAAAGAGTTTAGGGTAGGATACCGCAACACCGCTCTGCGGTGTCGCCAAATCCCACTGATACTGTGATAATGTTATTGTGATTGCTCTTGATTTGTTTAGTGGTAGTTGTTGGGGATAAATTTATCATTTAATTGAACTTGCAAAATTGTTTTAACATCACCTATTCAATATTATGATATTACAGTTTGAATTTACTGTGACAATGTTACTGTAATTAAATGTTACTCTGTATAAATTATAAAAATTGTTCAAAACTTTCACAGTAAGCGTGTTTCCATAATCTTGTTAATTATAAAAATTGTTCAAAACTTTCATAGTAACCATGTTTCCATAATCTTGTTAATTAATAATTGTTGGCACGGTAATGGTTTTACATTAATAGTGTCACAGTAAGAGTTTTTTGTCAGAAGACACCTAACATTTCGGCCTTTGTGGACATGACATAGGTTCACGCCCGGCGCGGTTAGGCGCGAGTTTTGGCAGGTGGATGTTCTCGTGTGAGATTGATCTTGAATTGAAATTTAAATGATAATGAAGTCGCCACCGAACTTTGTGGGAGTTCGGACCAGTACGAACCCACTCTATACTTAGGCGTATCGCGCACAAAGCACGCCTTGCCTTATAATACTAGAACTTGTGGGATTCGTCCCTTTGCTTAACGATACCAATGTCGAATTATCGAGTATCGTATATCGAATGACTCTCAATGCCAATGGTTTTGGGCGTCCGGAAACCGAAGGTTCTGAGTAAGAGGCGAAGGTATGTGTTGGGAAGCCCACGAAGGACACCCAACCTCGCCCGCACATAGCGGTCTCTACTAAGACATCGATTGGTGTTTAAGTACGCGCGTTAGTAAGACGATGAAATATTATGACAAACGTTGTTTTATGCTAGACATGTGAATTTGTATATTTACTGCGTCGTTTAATGCATCTCGATTTGTATTGTCAAAGTCGGATTTAGTATTTGGTTTCATTTAAAAGCGATAAATGTCACACAATGAATTAAATAACATGAAAATAAAGATTACAAGTTACATGGGCGGAATACAACCCGAAAGTCATAATATGACAAACAATTGTAATATCGGGTTAGAAACGTTAAACGTAAACTATAAACGGGCTCGTAACTAGAAAATGTAAACAAGAACCGTAAATCAAAATGCTGGACAGACTCCGATCAGCTACGCATTATGTTGCGTATTGATCAGAGGACAGAGGCTCAGGTGCATGAGCTCGTGCGACCTGAAAGTCAGGCGCATGGAGCTCGGCGTCCCAGCCTTCAGGTGCGTGCACTAGAGCGCCCAATTCAAATCAGCAGCGTACGATACCAAAGCGTTATGCTAGCTTCATCCTGAGGCCTCGAAGTCTCGTCCTGACTTATTTTAATGAAGTTTGGTTGCCTTTTATTTATCGAATATCGAGTCTGACTAGGAAGTCGTCGATATAAGATTAATATCGCAAGGCATTCATTCAAATTCGTAAAGAGAAAAAATGATAATAGATTGAAAATTGATACGGGATGTGGACTTAAGAGGAAATATGTGATAGATTAACACGCATTGACTTGCGTCACAAGTGTAGTTCCCTAGGTGGAACTTGTATCGTTGTTTGACTACGTTTTTAGTCTACGATACCTCGTTTTGACCTTAATTGGGTACTTGTTCCTAATTGCCCCGATTTATGACTTAGATCGAATATATCGACTTAATCGAATATCGGAGCCCTCCCAATCGCGACGAAGTTGTCGGGTCTTGTGGACCGTACGATGCTCGGATTGACGTCCTTATATTTCGTATTAATTTGATTCTCGATGGCTCTTTAATGCGTGACTTCAATTACAGAATCGACATCCAACATTTCAGAGTGACGCATATAAATGACATCAAAAACACGCGATGAAGGATTCTACGATCACGTCATAACCTGTATGGCACCTCGACCATTAGGCGCCTGGGGTGGTGCACCTCAAGCGTGAGGCGCCACCCCCCATGTGTTTTGTCTGGTGGTTAGGCGGACTTTTTGTAGAAACTTTAATCAGGTGCGTTCGTTTTAAAAGAAAATCGATTCGGATTAAATGATTTGCACTATTTGACATCGACATTGACCATGGGTTCATGATGTGCAAATTTGGTGTCATATGATGTTCATCTCGAATTGATAACCTTGTCCTTGTAGGCATTAGGTGCTACGTATCTCGACATTGTAATTTGATCATTAGGATCTATTATGTCAATACCGTCATTGGACGCCGCCCACTCGAGTCGTGTTAAAATTTTAGGTAATTATACGCGGTAGTAATAGAATAAAAGCGTAAAAGCGTTTTAGGGGGTTCACTTGCCTTAAACAACCAAATATGCGGGGTGACGAGATAAGCGATCGGCGGCGCGAGTGCAGTTCTCTTGTGTTCGGGTTTCCTTATTTGTCATCCTTAGTACTCAATACGTAAAAGAACGAGTATTTTAATGTCGAAAAGTTAGTAGTTAGAAGTTAGGAACGAAAAATAAATGTTAGTATGTGATAATGATATGTTAGTATAGTTAGAATACGATAAATAAACGAGTTTAGGGATTACGAATGGGGTTTGGACACCCTCAACCTACATGTCAAATGCTTCAAAATACGGGATCACGGAGTATCATCGTAGACACGAGGAGCGGTTCGAGGTATATAGGAAGAGTTAAGGTGTATTGGTTACGGTTTTGAGTATATGTGAAAGAGGAAGAGCTCTCGTACTTTGGTTTTCAGAGATGAGAAATGAATGAGGTCGGCCCTTGAAATGGTGTGCATAAGAGTGTATTTATAGAGTTTTGCGAAATGTTCTGATTTCGATATTGAGGCGCCTCACCTGAGGCCGCTCAATTCTGAGGTGCATGGGTTCAGGCAGTTGAAATCGCGCGTATCGGAAATTGGTCAAAATACGGATTGATATCCGGGTTATTAGAGGCAAGATTTTATTCCGTTTGACTTGGTTGATTTGTGTATTTGGATGCTATTTGGTTCCTTTGATTTATTTCGGGTTTCGACTTTGACTGGGTTTGACTCGGTCGACAAAGACGGTTTTGCCACCGGTGGCGGTTTTGGCTTAAAGTAACTTAATTTTATTGGAAATGACCCACTGAGTCTGGATTTGGGATTGTTTTTGAGAGATTTGTACTCCCTAAGTTCCCACCTCGGATACTATTGATTCTGAATCCGTAGTCTAGCGTATTGATGCTGATGTGTGCCAAATTTGGCCCACTTTTCCATCTATTTATAACCGTTTTCCTACCACTTTTGTGAGATTTGTGTGCGATTATCGCCTTATTTGAGTCTTTCTCACTCTAGCGGCCTCTCTTGTGCATTTTGTGTTTTTGGGTAGTTTTCCTACTATTTTGACGGGGATTCATTGTTCGAGAGCATGTTCGAGATGGGAACAAGAGAGTGGAATATCATCCCAAAACATGATTAAAGTCCAAAGTCCAAACCCAAGAGGTGAAACCTTGAGCAAAAGGGTAAAAGTCAATGATAGAGCAAAACTCAAGTTCAATGGGCAACTTCACAAGGCAAGATCAAACTTCAAATGCATATATCTAGAGTTCTAGACCTCGGATCGAAGCGATTCTAGTTGGAGGTGAAAGCTTATGTTCTTATCTTTCCAACGACATATCACACGCCCCAATCGAAGATCAAACAAGAGAGTTGTGGCCCTCCAAAGTCACAGGGTGAAGTTTCAATCGATGAAATCTGACCGGGCGAAATTTCACCCTACGATATTTTTGAGTTTTTGGTCAGATTTGACCTCGGGCGAACCTTCGTCCGATAAGATTTTGACCGGATGAAATTTCGCTCGACGGTTTTTCCTCCCCAGATTGCCATTTCAGACAAAAAAGGTCACCGGGCGAAACTTCGCCCAATGAGATTTTGACCGGGTGAAACTTCGCCCGACGGTATTTT
The DNA here is from genome assembly GCA_958450325.1 of Agrostemma githago. NCBI lineage: Eukaryota > Viridiplantae > Streptophyta > Magnoliopsida > Caryophyllales > Caryophyllaceae > Agrostemma > Agrostemma githago. Next base: position 53,449,673 of record OY288259.1, on the reverse strand, counting down.
GGCCATATTGGAGAATTCGCAGGGCAAAAATTCACCCTATGAAGATCCAAAGGGCAAAGTTTCATTTCAAGGGCAAAAATCAGTTTTAGGCTTTGTTTTAATGATCCATTAAGGCTTTGTATATATAGTTAACCCTAGATTTCTACTACCATACTACACATTATGCTTCATTAGATCTAGTAACTCTCCATTAGCTTAGACTACTCTCTATCAGTCTTAGATCTAATTGAAGATTGAAGGGTTTGCAAGGATTTGGTGACAAAAATTCTTGTATTTCTTCTTCTTCAAGCTTATTAATTTATGAATCTTCATCTTTTTTGTAGTGTCAATTCTCCGTTGTTGGTACTTTCTTTCCTCACTCTCTTCTCTAATTAGTTTCTTCTTTAATTTCTTCTCTAGTTTATTGTTTTTCTTGGTTTTCTTGCTTTGTTATTGTTTTTCCTAGTAGAGTTTGTTCTTGGTTTTATTTTTCTCTCACTTGTGTTAGATTAATTTCCCCTCTTTTTGTTAATATGGATTGTTTTTGCCTAATTTCTTTGTTAGTTGTTCTTGTTAGTTTTACCATGATTAGTGAGTAGATCTTTGTTAGGGGGTTAGGGGAGGATGGATTTAGGTAACATGGATTAAGGATTCTTGTGATTGAATGCACTTGGGTTGATTTGTCTATCTTGGAATTGTTGTATGCTTGTTGACTTTACTTGATCAATTTAGTTGACTCATATTTGCCCTCGTTAATATGGGGAAACTCGGGGCTTGGGTAATTCCGACTTAGTGACCTAGCTTCTTCGTCGCGAAAGCGAGTCTTAGTAAGGTCGGGTGTAGAGATTGTAAAGTGACTCATCCCTTATCAATTGTGTATTGTTTGCTTGATTCCTTGTTTATGTATCCCATTTCCAATTTCCCGACTCCCCCTAACGCCTTTCCTCTTATTGTTTTCCGTCTTAAATATTTCAGATCGACCACCTTAGTTTAGTTTATTCACCTCAAACCCCCCTTAAACCCCAAACATACTTAGACTTAGACTCGACTAACTTTACGAAGATCGTCCCTTGGATCGATCCCGACCTACCACTACTACATTAGCTAGGTTCTTCATTGTTTATAAATATTGTTTGATGATGCGGGTCGTGACGCCCGCGCATCAGATGCATGTTAACGTTCGATCATCATCGTGTTTTGTTGGAGATTGCTACTGATAAGCTAGTCGTGTACCTATAAAAAATAACCAACTACGGTCCAACTAAAAATATAGCTAGGGAAGTCGGGATCGATTTCAAAGGGAGACAAATAAATTCTACTCGTATTAAAGTTTTTCTAAGTAAATCGGGGTTTTTTTGGTTTTGTGTTTGTCTAAACTAAAGTACTGAAGGAAAGAGAATTAAAAGAGAAGAAATAACTAAAATAAAATAAGACGAACAAAGATGAATAAATATATGGAGAGAAAACTAGGATTGTTGGTTCACTACGAATTTCTCATGGTCACGGTTTAAGTCACAGGTCTGTCGCAGATATTGGTCTAAGGGGTACTGAAAAGGTCCTTCCGGTCCGCTATTCACCCTAGCATGCATCTAAAGGCTTCCGATCTTATTAGGGCAAACTAATGTGTTGTAGCAGGTCTAACTTTACCAGGCTTCCGATCTTAGGTTCAAGTTTACCGAATTCAATTAATCAATCATGTGCATTAACTGACTAATCGCGATTATATGCTACAATTGACAACTCAGACACAATATCATTGGCAGATCTATAAATTATTTAACGACCACATTCAATTCGCAGATCCCCTAAATCCTAGCATATAACAATCGGAGCATGATCTGACGCATATATAAGAAGATGACGAACTGTAGCCTCCGGGAAAAGGGCTTGCCATCCAAGGTTACCTATCGCGCGATCAAGCCTCTCCCTCACCAGAGTAGACGCACGTCGACCACGCTGCCAGGTGAACGGATTTCCTTGATAGCCCAAATCAGCAAGTGAACAATCCGTCAAAGTCGACCTGAAAGCCTCCATTTCCCTAGTACCCCTGACCATCCCCCTTTCCTTCTCGTCTGCGCTTAAAATTTCATTAAAATCACCGAAGCAAACAATAGGATCATCTCGCTCCTCACACAGATTCCGCAATAATTGCCACGTTTTATACTTCTGGCTCGCACCTGGCCAACCGTATATTCCTATCGCAAACCGGTTGTGAGAATCGTTTTCCCCTTTTACCTCCACACAAATATGATTATTGTAACAACCCTAAATTTTCGCGACCAAAATCGAAGAATAAAATTGGAAAATTTAAAGTCATTACTCCGCACTTAGCTCACAAAGCCAAATACAAGGCAAAAGCTAAGAATTATATAAGAATTAAAAAAATATATAAATCCGATAAATAATTAAATGAAAACGTTGCAGCGGAAGACTTAAGTCCCACAAAATTCAAAACAGTTTAAAACAACTTCAACAAAAATTCAACATAAATATAAATAGTTCGGAGGTAAATGTTAAATAATAAAATCCTTCCTCGCTCAGCATCCCGAACCAAATACACTCATGCAGCATATTAGGTGTACCTATCAACTGTACCCAAAACACAAATAGGTACAGGTTCCAACGGGGGAACGACCCAAAACAAAAGGACGTCAGCAAAGCTGAGTAAAATATATTATATTGAAAACGTAACACAATAATCATAATCTGTAGTAAACTTAAATCAGAGTTAAATATCACCGTCTCGTTATCAAACCAAAAATACTGTGAAAATAATAGTCAAAACCAAAATCAACCAAAATATATTGTCACCACCTGTGTGCCAAGGTCCTACCCTTTTGCACGATCTAGAGGTACCACCTATGCTTAGCTAGACTTAATATAGTGCGCACTACTCACATTTGGGCAGTCAGTAGGATTAGGCTGCCAAAGGAGAAAGTCTAACTACCTAGCAAGTGGGGGCCGGAAAACCCCACTTAACAACTCGGGCCAAGAGTTCAGTTTCGGGACGAAATCACAGGGACGTCTCAGATGCACCTTAACCTCATAGACCAACAGAGCTCCCAGAGTCTGTTATAACAACAAAAATTATACCAAGATAGTACCAATATGTGACTTGTGTCACAAAGTTCCAATATTCAAAATATCACAAGAGTATAAAAATTCACCATTGACAAAATAATTATAAAACCGTTTCAAAATATAATTTAAACCGAACATGCTCTTTACTTAAAGGTGAAAAGGTCAAAACGTCCTTACCTCTCAAGACGGTCAATCTGAGCTACAATTAGTCCAAAAAATTCCTTCTCCTCGAACCCACAAGCTACAAATAATATAAATAATTTAATAATCTAATCTAATTTATTCCTATGATTATCGTCTCTTTCAAAGACTAGAATTTTCCTACGTCCCAACATACAAACCAACACCCCGCCCTCCAATTGAACACGACAAAAAAAAATGTGTACTACCAAAATTAACAATTTTCTCGCACACAGCCCTCCATTATACACGAAGCCCTCCAATTAGTGACATCACCTCTGCGTCATCACCCAATTTAACAATTTTCAATGCAATACCACCTGCTTCTCATAGACGTCTGAAACATTCGACCCAAACTTACTAAAAGCTCAATCAACGGCCATATTAATCACCCCAATTTCTATCCCGACAAAGTTTGCTAAAATTAATTGAGAAAACTTCCACAGCAGGGGTTACTTAAGACAGAAAAATAGTGACAATCAGAATAACCCGATACCAACAATTTGTTTGACTCGACGTCTCTCAATCCCGACCCATGAAACTATAAGACTGAAATCGATTTACAAAATAACATAAAACAAGATTTAAATAAACCGGGATTAGAAAAAGTGGAATACTTACAAGTTTGAAGAAGAAACGTGTTGGTTTAAGCAGATGTCATGGACCGATTTTATGGTGATGGACAATTGTAGAAAACAGAAGACATAGGAAGGATGGTGGTGCGGCAGAAATTTTGAAGGAGAAGGAAAATAAAAGAGGGGGTGGACAAAAGTGGTGGGGGAACAGAGGGTTTATATAATTAGTTTAGTTTTTTGTTTTCTTTCCTTTTTGTATTTAACTCGAAATCGAATACGATACAAAGTCGGTTTATAAAATAACGTTCCACTTTAAGAAAATCAAAATCGCTTTATTATAAGATGATCCAAAATATTTTAATATTTATAACGACATTAAAAATATTTTTCCAACTTAAAAACCCGATTTAAATAAAAGTAGAAAAGTCAAGCTTAATAATTGATCAGAAAATAACGGGGTGTTACAATTATTATCATAGGATACTAATTCCGCTTCAATATTCTTCCCCCAAAAACCCAAACCTCTCGACCTACCATTACTGCTAATACGAAGACCCATATCGAAACCACATTTATTACGAACTTTTAATAACTCACTACTCCTAATTATCGTTTCCATAACAAAAACGATGCCTGGGCCTTCCCTCCAACACCAATCCTTGAGGGTATTCACTGTCCGAGGATTGCCCAGACCCCGACAGTTCCAACTGAGGATTTTCATTGTTCTTCGCGGGATTGCTCTCCGGCAACCTCCGCTACTTGGGTAATTAAGCCGGATTGACGAGTAGCTAGCCTTACTATATCCCCTCCACATACCTTATAACCTTTTGGTAACTCCAACTCCTCGCACTCCTCCCCCCGCGAACTCCTTTCCTTAATACCGCCCCCCACAATTTTCACCCCACTATTCTCCCCCTCTGTAGGCCTACTCCCACCTCGCCCCCTTTGCGCCTTGAAGAACTTCCTTACCCCTATCACACCCTCTGTCGGGACACTACTAGGACACCCCTTCGTACTCACGATAGTTATGTTCGGGAGTGAAGACTGAAAACTGGACGTAGCAGATGACACCTCGTCTTCCCGCGGTAAAAGATCGGACTTTTTATTGTTCCCATTCCTGCAAACTACCCTCCCATGAATCGACACTCCCCTGAGGATATCAACCATATGTTGAACCTCCTCTTTCTCCAACTCTTGGGCCTCATCATCCTCATTTTCCTGGGGAAAGAGTGTTCGGGCACATGAACTCCTTCCTCGATCCTCCCCCGATGAGTCTGAGCCACTCTCCTGGGGTATGCACGTAAACCCTCATCATATCTCCTTCCCATCCCTACCGACCCTTTTCTCGCCTTACACTCCTTCTCACCATGTCCTATATGCCCACACACGTAACAAAACAACGGTAGGCCTTCATAAGCAACACGTACCTTCCAACTCTTCCCTCCTCGCTGTTTAAGAGTGAGTGAGTCCACAAGCGCGTTTCTAACATCAAGCATAATTCGAATACGCATCGAGCGGTTAATCATAGGATTCACAGAGGCATCATGTTCCACAAACTTTCCAAGTGCATTACCAATGTTTATTGCATTCTCAAGATTCTGCCGACCCATGATAGGCAAATCGTACACCCTGGCCCATAATGGAGTGAAGAAAAGGGATACCTTGTGAGGAATAGCATCAGTTCGCAAATATGCCAAAGCAAAAAGGTGACGTTCGAAATGCCATGGTTGCTCCGTAAGGACCCTTCGCTTATCCTCCGGATCACTGAACATAAATGTAAAGATCTTCTTCTGCTTGTCAATAACTTCCCCATCTACTCCCCCTATCGTTCGCCACGCAGTGCACATAGTATCTGATGGGAGTTGACTAAGTGCCATGGGTCTCCCGCCTATGTCACCCTGGAATAATTCGCCCCCAGGGCAAAAGAAGGGTCGCCCAGCAGGTCCGACCTACAAAGAGACTGCTTGCTGACAATACTCCAAGGCTTGCGCCTGCTTGGCAGGGCCCTGCTGTCAGCCGAGCAGGGCAACCAAGCCCCCCCTGCGTGCTGGTCCCCAGGGTGTCCTAACCCCCAGTACGAGCAGGGGAAGCCGAGGGCCCATCCGTCATTCCGCCTCAGGTAAGGGAAAATGGGTGGATGAGGCGAGGCCACGTGTCGTCCTCATATCCACCCATCCTCCCGCTCTTTTCCCTCTCCTCTCTCTCTAGTGAGAAGGTATAAATACACATCCATTTCCCACTTGAGGGGGGTTGGATTTTCTCTCTCTAGACTCTCACTCCTAAAAACGCCACCTAGCTCCTCTCGAACTAGGTTCGTCAAGGCATTTCACAGACTGACTTAGGCATCGGAGAGGGTTCCCTCGGACAACCTCCGGGGCCCTGTGCGTTGATTGTGCAGGGAGCAGACTCGCTTCGCCTGGAAGGTCTGATCGTAGGAGAGGGAGAAAGGAGAGACTAAAGGAGATCGGACGATCCATAGCTCATCAACATTCCGATTACACGACCCGAATCTTAAGCCGGGTTGATTGTTTCCTTGACCGGAACAATTTGGCGCCGTCTGTGGGGAAGAAATCGGTTGTACCCACGAAATTACCCATAAAATCAACCATTCTCAAACACAAAATAAACCAATTACAATTAAACATGCCTGAAATTTTTGACACCAGCTCCGTGGCAAATCCACCCAATGCTCCCCGTTATGGCATGCCGCTGGAGGTAACCCCCGCCGCCACGATTCCAGGCGTGGGGCGAGCCAGTCTCCAGGGAGCACCGGGTTAAGGGGTAGCTGCCATGGCAGGGCAGGGGGCACATCCGGGGCAAACTCTAAACCTCACCCCTGCCCAGATGGCGCAGACCGCGGCATTCTTCTCAGTAATGTTGAATCAGGAATTCACTCCGGATGATCTGGTAGGCAGGGTCGCCACGACCCCCAGGTTGCTCCAGGAGCCGCCTGCACAGCAGGAGGCTGCTGGTCCTGAAGAAGCATTCTCCATTCATACTACAGAATCCACGGCCGCTCGCGAAAGAAGGGGTTTATCTCAAGACCTGAGAAATCGCATGAGGCATAAGGAGCCAGTGTCCAAGCGCCTGGAGGAGAAGCAGGGAGATGTGTTCTCCAGGCTGACACCAGTTGAGGAATTGCAGCCTGCACCAGGTCTGTTCCAGAGCCTGCAGTCCAGACTTAACAATGGTCAGCCTCTGAAGTCCAGGCACCGCCAGGGCGATAACCTTGAGCCTGCTCAAAAGAAGCGCTCACGGTATCGCTTCCCTCCCAAGGATGACGAAGCGATAAGCAGGCGCCCACCAAGGTACCGCTCCCCCGAAAGTAGGAGACCGACCCCTGACAGAAGGGACGACCACGGTCACTACTCGGGCACGAGCAGGTCGAGAATGGTGGGCAGTCCAACCAAGACCCCACTCCACCTTGAGGTGCAAGGATATCCTATCCCAAAAATTAAGATGCCCTCTATTAAGTTTGACGGCACGACTGACCCAGAGGATCATTTGGCGGCATACGAGAGCCATATGGGCATGTATAACGCCGATGACGCGGTCTGGTGCAAAATTTTTCCAACCACCCTGGTAGGTCTGGCCCAGGGTTGGTTCAGGGATTTGCCGCAAGAGTCAATATGTTTCTTCATCGAGTTGGCAGAGGCCTTCCTTGACCATTATGCGGGAAACAAGAGGCGTCGTCTTACTCGGTTCGACCTAATGACTCTCAGGCAGAAGAAGGGTGAGTCTGTCAGGGAGTACCTGAAGAGGTGTGACTTGTCCTTCCAGCAGGTCAAAGAGATAGACGATGCGACAGGGACGTACGCACTAACTAACTCACTGCTCCCTGGGGAAATGAACCAGTTGATCAGAGCCCAGCCGGAAACTCTGGCGAAGGCCAGGAAAATCGCTGAGGGGTTTATGCTGCAGGAGGAGTTCCACAGCCTACCGGATACCTCCGCGGGCCCTACCAAGCAGCAGGGGGGACCGCAGGGTGGACGTGGCAGAAATGAATCCGGAAAACAGAGAGCCGAAGAGGGGGATACCCCCAAGAAAGAGCGCACAGTCTACCAGCCCAGGTTCGACAGCTACACGGCCCTCAACAAATCCAGGGCAGAGATTTTCGAACTGGAAAAGGAGACTGCTAAGTGGAACCGCCCAAGCAAACCACGCAGCTCAAAGGGGGACCCCAAGAAGTTCTGTACCTTCCATGACTGCGTAGGCCATACCACTGAGGAGTGCCGCCACCTGAAAGATGAAATCGAGAAACTAATCAGGAATGGCTGGCTGGCCAACTACGCAGCAAGGAATAAAACACAGAAGGAGACACCAGAGAAGCCTGAAGGTTCGGTGCAGAACCGCCTGGTAATCCATGTGATATCAGGGGATGCAGAGGGCCAGACCAGCAGAAGAAGTCAGAAGAGGCAGATTCATGAACTAAGAAACCAGATCTGTTATGCCGAATGGGCAGGGAGCCCGAAGGGAATGACGCTAAGCATCACCCCTGAGGATGTAGGGCGGGTGGTGTATCCCCATAGCGATCCCTTGGTACTATCCCTAGAAATCAGCAATCACATTGTGCAGAGATGCATGGTGGACACCGGTGCGTACACGAACCTGCTGTACAAGGATGCCTTCGATAAAATGGGCCTGGAAAAAAGGCACCTACGACCTGCCCCAGGATCGTTGTACGGCTTCAGCGGGGCAGGCATACTACCCATGGGAATCATAGACTTACCTGTAACATTCGGGGAGGGGGCCACTGCCAGAAATGTCAGGGCGTCGTTCGTTGTAGTAGATGCAAGGTCTGCTTACAACGCCCTGATCGGCAGGGCCACTCTGGACGAGATCGAAGCAGCCATATCAATCAGGGCTCTCACTATAACCTATGTCACAGATTTTGGCCTTGAAGGTAAAGTACATGGAGACCAGGAGTCAGCCAGACAGTGCTACTCCGTGGCCCTGCAAAGCCATGAAAATGAAAGAAAAGGAAAGAGAAAAGCTTACAGTTTCCCCAGCAGGGAAGGCGAGATTCCAGCCGGTAATCAAGCATCCGACCACTGGAACCTGGGGGAGAGAGCATGCTGGTGGACCTGGAGCCAGGGAGGCAGGTCCTTATAGGAGCTGACCTGGAAGAGTCCTACCAGGCTGAACTGATCGAGTTGTTAAAAGATAACAAGGATGTATTCGCCTACTCGGCGGACGAGATGCCAGGGGTTGATCCAACATGTATCGTTCACAGGCTGAACGTAAACGCAGACGCCCGCCCTGTAAAACAGAAAAAGCGAAATATGTCCGCAGAGAAGGACGTGGCGATTAAGGAGGAAATTGAAAAACTTCTGAAGGCAGACTTTATTGAGGTTTGTGACTACCCGGAATGGTTAGCAAATGTAGTCATGGTTAAGAAATCATCAGGCGCATGGAGAATGTGCGTGGACTTTACAAACCTTAACAAGGCCTGCCCGAAAGACTGCTACCCACTCCCTAGGATTGACCAACTGGTAGACGCTACCAGTGGATATACTATGCTGAGCTTCCTGGACGCCTTCTCAGGGTATCATCAAGTGTACTTATGGCAGCCGGACAGGGTGAAATGTGCCTTCATCACCAGTTCAGGCACTTACATGTGCAAAATGATGCCATTTGGGCTTAAAAATGCAGGGGCCACATACCAACGCCTGGTCGACAAGGTGTTCGAAAGTCAAAAAGGCAGAAACATAGAAGCCTATGTCGATGATGCCATTGTAAAAAGCAAAGGAGACAATGAGCACCTGGCAGATCTACAGGAGACATTCTCCTCCCTACGCGCCTACAAGATGAAACTCAATCCAAAGAAGTGTACGTTCGGGGTTCGCTCTGGCAAGTTCTTGGGCTTTCTGGTCAGCTCTCGAGGGATAGACGCTAACCCCGAGAAAGTTCAGGCTGTTCTGGACCTTCCTGAACCTAGAACCATCAGGGACATTCAACGTCTGACAGGCCGCATGGCCGCCCTGGCACGCTTCATTGCCAGGTCAGCAGACAAGTCAACCCCATTCTTTAAAATATTGAAAGGCAACAAGCAATTCAAGTGGGAGGATGAGCAAAAAGAAGCCTTCGAACAGTTGAAGGAACATTTAAAGAAGCTCCCCACCCTGGCAAGGCCAGTGGCAGGGGAAAAACTCTTCCTCTACATCGCTGTAACTAATGTGACAGTCAGCGCAGTCATCTTGAGAGAAGAAGCAGGCGCTCAGCAGCCTATATACTTTGTGAGCCATGCCCTGGGGGCAGCAGAAAAGAATTACCCTATGGTCGAAAAAGCAGCCTACGCAGTTGTCATAGCAGCCAGGAAGCTAAGGCCATACTTCGACGCACACCCTGTCGTGGTGTTGACAGACCAGCCCTTAGAAAAAGTGCTGGAGAAATTCGAAAAGTCAGGCAGGCTGCTAAAATGGGCTATCGAGCTGAGCGGACTGGGAATAACATACCAATCCAGAACAGCCATCAAAGCACAGGCCCTGGCCGACTTCTTAGCAGAATGCTCCCATTCCGAGGAAGATAGCCCGACTGCCGGCGAATGGGTGGTATACACCGACGGGTCCTCCACGGCAAATGGTGCAGGGGCCGGAGTCGTGTTAACCAGCCCAGAAGGGACAGACTTTGAGCACACACTTAGATTCGTCTTCCCCGCGTCAAACAACGAAGCTGAATACGAAGCAGTGCTCGCAGGCGTTAACTTAGCCAAAGCCGCAGGTGCAGAACGGATTGTCCTGGCGACAGACTCCCAACTCATCGCCAACCAAATCAATGGAGAATATGAGGCCAGGGACCAAACGATGGCCGCATACCTGGAAATGGTGAAGAGAGAGTTGTCAGGCCTGAAGTCGTATGAAATCAGGCAGATCCCTCGGTCCCAGAACAATTGGGCAGATGCCCTGTCAAAACTGGCTAGTTCCAGCCTGCAGGATATAAGGAGATCTGTATGGGTAGACGTCATCCAAGAAAAATCTACCATCCCCTGCCAAACCGTCGGCGCTGTAGAAGAAACAAGGCCTGAGGATTGGAGGACCCCCATCATCCTATTTAAGAAACACGGAATTTTACCGTCTGACCCTGTGCAAAAAAGAAAGATGCCGGCAAGAGCTGCATGGTTTATTTTAATCGGGGAGGATTTGTACAAGAAATCTTTCTCGTCCTCCCTGCTCAGGTGTCTGGGGGCAGAGCAGGCGACGGAAGTATTAGATGACATCCACTCTGGAATATGTGGTCATCACATAGGAGGAAAGTCGTTGGCACACAAGGCTTAAGGGCGGGATACTACTGGCCGACCCTACTGGCCGACGCCAAAGACTTGACCCAAAAATGCAGGAAATGTCAACTTTTTGCCCCATCCATCCATGCCCCTGCCCAAGAACTCAGGCCAATCCTATCCCCCATCCCTTTCGCTCAGTGGGGGATGGACATACTAGGCCCTTTTGCAGTGGCAACCGGGGGCAGAAGATTCCTGATCGTGGCAATCGACTACTTCGCCAAGTGGGTGGAGGCTGAGGCAGTGCCTAACATCACCGAGCCTGCAGTCAGGAAGGTGATATGGAGAAATATCATCACCAGATTTGGCCTACCAAAGATGTTAGTATTTGATCATGGAAAGCAATTTGATAACGACCCTCTGAGGATCTGGTTGGAAGGCCATGGCATCACAGTTGCCTACTCTGCCGTCTGCCACCCTCAGACCAACGGACAGGCAGAGGCAGCCAACAAGCAGATCCTGAATGGTCTTAAGAAGATGGTAGATGACCTCAAGGGCAGATGGGTCGACGAGCTACCCAGCATACTCTGGTCGATCAGGACCACTCGAAAGGAGTCTGCAGGTCAGACCCCATTCGGCCTGGTATACGGAGCAGAAGCCCTGTTGCCCATCGAGGCTAGAATCCCCTCCCTGCGTTCCCTGCAATACGACCAGGCGGAGAATGAAGTAGCAATGACTGAAGCCCTGGACCTGGTCAGTGAGGTAAGGGAGGAGGCCAGTGCCAATATCGCCGCCTACCAGCAACGGATGAGGAAGGCGTACAACAAGAGAGTACATGAGAGAAATTTTCAGATGGGCGATCTGGTTCTCAGAAAAACGCAGGCTGTGGGAAAATCAAGGGAGCCCGACAAACTAAGTGCTAACTGGGAAGGTCCATACCAGGTGACTCGAATCTTAGGGCCAGGCACATATAAAATCGCCAATCTTGAAGGCCAAGAGCTGAGTGCGCACTGGAATGCCGACACCTTGAAGATGTACTATGTTTAGCAAAAATTTTTAAGTAAATTTCGTTTTCAAGAAAAACTGGCGGAGGACGGTCAAGAATGTCGACGGCTCCGACCATACTTATGTTAAGCTTTATTACAAAGATATTAGAACTTTGAATCCATACTCGTTGTCTGTTCAAAACTCGCATTTTCCACAAACAAACGAGCAGGGGGCAATAGGGGGAGGCCCCCTGTTGCCAGAACTAAGGAGAATGGACCCCCAACAAAATTCTAAAGTCCCCCTGCTTACCTCTGGGCTGGCAGGGGGCAGGCCCCCTGGACTTTGAACAAAAGCCAGGATCAGGCCAGGCCCCACGCGCCGAATGAACAAGGACTGGGGGCAGGCTCCCCAGCCTTGTATAAAAAACGCAAAAGCCTCTCTGCTTAACTCTGGGCAGGCAGGGGGCAGGCCCCCTGGACTTTGATCAAAAGCCAGGGACAGGCCAGGCCCTACGCGCCGAATGAACAAGGACTGGGGGCAGGCTCCCCAACCTTGTATAAAAAACGCAAAAGCCTCCCTGCTTACCTCTGGGCAGGCAGGGGGCAGGCCCCCTGGACTTTGATCAAAAGCCAGGGACAGGCCAGGCCCTACGCGCCGAATGAACAAGGACTGGGGGCAGGCTCCCCAACCTTGTATAAAAAACGCAAAAGCCTCTCTGCTTACCTCTAGGCAGGCAGGGGGCAGGCCCTCTGGACTTTGATCAAAAGCCAGGGACAGGACAGGCCCCACGCGCCGAATGAACAAGGACTGGGGGCAGGCCCCCCAACCTTGTATAAAAAACACAAAAAGCCTCCCTCCTACCTTCGGGGCAGGCAGAGGGCAGGCCATACCCTAGAGGAGCCAAAGCAAGCAGAAATAAAGAACGAATATTCATAAACCGATTCAGGAAAAAGTAACATTGTTTAAACAACACCACCCAAAATAAAGATCCAAAGAAGCCAGAGTATTACAAGCAACCTGGCCATACTAAGGCTCAGCACAAGAGTTAGAATTATCATCAAAGAAAGAGCCTAAGCATTAGGAGCATCCTGGCTGGGACCAGCAGTCTCCTTAGGGGCTCCAGCTGCCCGAGCTTCATTCTTGGCAGCGTAGAGGTTCCGGAAAGCATCCTCGTCAAAGACAGGAAACATTTCCTTGATCACCTCCATAACGAGCTCCAGGGAGGAATTAGTCCCATTCTCAAAGCTCAAGTCCACAGCAGCTTCAGCCTCCTTCAGGATGGCATCTTTCTCATTTTGCCACTCAATATGAGCCTGCTTGAGATCTGAGTTGGCCTTGGACAGGTTCTCCTCCAAATCAGATGCCTTCTTCTTGAAACGCTTCATCTCAGCCAGGGACATTGTAGCACGCTCCATTGCCAGGCGGCTCTCCTTCAGTTCCACCTCCAACTTGGACGCCTCCCTTACAGCCTTCTCCCCTTGGAGTTTCCACTGATTGGCATGTCCCCTCACCTCCTCCAGCTCATTCTCCTGCTTTGCCAGCTTATCCTTCAAGTTGTTGATTAGAATAACGTCCCTCTCGACCATAGCCAGGCGGTCAGGAAGGGAGGTCCCATGGGTGGCAGTCAACTCCTCATCACTCAGGCGGCTGAGAGCCGCCAGCTCGGCAGAAGCTTGCAAAACCTTGGAGGTGCGTTGGATGTATTGGATCACCTGGTTGGAAGTAGAGGTTATAGATTTGGTGAGACGATCCGCCAGAACGGCGCCGGAGTCTGAGAGCAGGCCCGACACATCAACACTATCACCTGCAGCATAGTGGAACTCAGTATTCTCCTCCGAGAAAAGAGTGCCTGGAACGTCGCTGGCAGGGCGCTTGGCCTCAGGAGTCTCCACATCAGCTTCCAGGTCAACCATGGGTACAACCTCGGAAGTTTCCCTGTCCCTTTTCCTCCTGCGCACCAGGGGAACACTCTCACCCGTCCCTTCAGAATCAGCAGGGCGTGGCCCCTGGGAAATATGAGTCCCGGTAGGGGAATCGCCCTGCCTGCGAGCAGAAGGGGTGGCCTCTGAGGAAACCTCGGCCTCCCCACCCTGGGGACTAGGGGGGATCACCGGCTTCAGCCGTGGAGGGAGAGGGAGTCGCCGGCCGGAAGAGAGATCCTTCACAAACCTCATTAATTTCTTCTCTCCCTTCTTGAAATTGGGGGGAAGAGAGGGGCTCTTTGAAACAACGACAAATTCCTCGGACAGGCCGAGCCTCTTCACCTGCTTCCTGGTCCAAAGACGAGAAGCAAAACCTGCAGGGCGAGTAAACAGTCAGTTAAGGAAACATAATGGGATGAAAACCTCGAGAAAAATCAGGCCGGTTAAAGCCCCTAAGCTACCTTTAAGGCCAGGAACCAGGCCCAATGGGAGCAGATATTCATCTGTAGCAATGAGCTCTGCGTGAGGGAGCCAGAAAGCAGGGCCACTTTCACCAGGCTCATCAGTGACCTCGAACTTCTCGACTAAACTCTCGTCTGCCTTGCTCAATTTCACCTTCAAATCTTTCCCCCCGACACCCGTATGGTACTCTTCACGAGTTTCCATACGGGTATGCACATGGTTCCTAAAGTGCCTAGGGATCCGCCACCCTGAGGCACTATGTACGTACAAAAAGTTGTTTTTCCAGTCTTTCAGGCTGTTTAAAGCCGGCCAAACCAGAGCGTACTTCTTCAGCCTGGAAAGAGACCAATACTCAGGGGAGCCGTCTCCCCCTGATGAGGACACCATTTGCAGCCAGGTCATGGCGCGCAAGGCGTCGATAGAAGGTCCTTCTCCATGAAAAAGGCAAGTCCAGGTATAGGCCACCAGCGACCTGATCGCCGAGGCAGTCAACTGAGCTATGGTCACATTTATCCTCTTAAAGGCCTCCTCCAAGAAGGGGTGTAGAGGGAATCGCAGGCCGAATTCCAGGCTCTTGTGATAAACGGCCACGCAGCCGTCAGGGGACAGCACACCGTGTCTTTCTCCCCGGGAACTATAACTGTGTATCCCTCCCCGAAGTGGTAAAACTTCTCAATTTCCTCAGCAGCATTGCTCTCCAAAATTAGGTCTCGGTTCTTGATTTCGGGGTAGGTTTTCAAAGGGATCAGGTATTTATTTTTATCCAAGAAATATGTTTTCCCCTTCTCCCTGGGAATAAGGGGGCCAGCGATTGTAAAAGGGTCTATCTCCAATACATCATCATCGGAGTCGACAACGTCGAAGGGAGCAGGTTCGGGAGAGTTGTCACCCCCATCTTCCTCGAGGCGGTTCCCCCCGTCAGGCCTAACCCCGGAGGAAGAGGCTAAGTCAGATCTCCCCCCTCTCCTACCCTCCGTCCCTCCGGACGACGGACTAAAAGAAAGAGCGCGAGCGCGAGACATACTATTTTGTGAAGAAGTATGAGGAAAAGGAAGAAAAACGAAGAGTTGGAATCAAGATTCTAACCTAGAATGATGACCGTCGCTGAAAAAATCCAAAGGTAGGCGCTCCTTGAAGTCTTGGAAAGATTCTCAGCAGCAAGGAGAGTGAAGAAATATGAAGGGTTTGAGTTTTGAAAATGTGAAAAAGGGAATTGGGGGGAGGAGAAAGGACTTATATAGGTCTGGGCAACTAAAGGGTCGCCCTTTTTTGCAAAACCTTCCCCGCAAATTGCCTCCACGTGTCACGCTTCTAACAACCAACCCCCTCTTCCCAAGAAAAGCCTCGAAAAGACAAAAGGCCTCAGAGGATTAACTCCCCAGTGACGTCACTCCCTTTAAAAAAACAAAAAAAACAAAAAACAACGCAAACAAACGATAATAATAAGCCGCTTGATCTTTTTATTAGAAAAAAGCCCAAAAATGGGCAAGTTACAAAACTTGGCCAAATTACAAAAAGAGCCAAGGAACCTGGCTCAACCCGCCTACCTGACAGGGGCAAGCCTAGTCATCATCAAAACCTGGGGAATAATCCCCAGGGCTATTGTACCCCCCTACGTCGGAGCCCCAATCCCAGTCTTCAGAGTCTTTGAAGAGGTCCGCAGACTCGTCATCCTCATTCCGGCCAGAAGAGTAGCCCTGGCCGTCACTATCTCCGGAGTCACAACTGCTAACGTCCCAGTCCCTACCATAGGGGACTGTTCGAGCATTATCACAGGAACTACAACCGACCTTCCTCATCAAGGGAGAGGAAAGGCCTGACTCCGGAGACGAAGTCAGCTCGGAGCAGTTAGGGTCGAACTGCTCAGGGTGCAGCCAGAGGAAGCATTCATGGCATCCCCTGTCAAAGCACCCCCTCCCTGGGGGCAACGCTTGAACTTAGAAGCAGCTGGCGAAGCCCTCTTGGGACGCTTACCCGCCCTGACATATGCCTTCCTCCTGAGTTTCTTACGAAGTCGAGTGCGGAGTTGCCGGCTACGGCGAAGGGCGAGGAAGGACACCCTGTGATACCTTAGTCTCCAG
Organism: Agrostemma githago; assembly: GCA_958450325.1. Lineage (NCBI taxonomy): Eukaryota > Viridiplantae > Streptophyta > Magnoliopsida > Caryophyllales > Caryophyllaceae > Agrostemma > Agrostemma githago. The sequence continues at coordinate 53,433,190 of OY288259.1, read as the reverse complement.
CATCCCTTTCAGCGGCGAGTAACCACCCGGGCCCCGCGACGGAAGAGAATTTTTGTAATCCATGACATGTTTTCTTTGGGGTATAAGAAAGCTAAAAATGAATTATGAAGAATGGCAAGAGGAACGAAATTTATACAAGGAGTTAAGGCGGTGTATTAATGGCGCTCCAACCACCCTTGTAAGAGGAGCGACCAATCATAAGATCTACGCATTACCCGAGAGTCCACTTTGCAAGAAGTAATCATTACTAGAGGAACATTCTAACCTTCCTTGTCATAACCAATGCGCCTGGACCTCCCACCTCAGGAACAAGCAACGCATTAAATGCGAGAAAGTCAAAAAGTCAACTGCATCCCATCCTGTAAGACGTCTGCCAAAAGGGAGACCCTGCTTCCCTCTGACCGACGTGGGCCAATTGATGGGAGTTGACTAAGTGCCATGGGTCGCCCGCCTATGTCACCCTGGAATAATTCGCCCCCAGGGCAAAGGAAGGGTCGCCCAGCAGGTCCGACCTGCAAAGAGACTGCTGACAATACTCCAAGGCTTGCGCCTGCTTGGCAGGGCCCTGCTGTCAGCCGAGCAGGGCAACCAAGCCCCCCCTACGTGTTGGTCCCCAGGGTGTCCTAACCCCTAGTACGAGCAGGGGAAGCCGAGGGCCCATCCGTCATTCCGCCTCAGGTAAGGGAAAATGGGTGGATGAGGTGAGGCCACGTGTCGTCCTCATATCCACCCATCCTCCCGCTCTTTTCCCTCTCCTCTCTCTCTCTAGTGGGAAGGTATAAATACCCATCCATTTCCCACTTGAGGGGGGTTGGATTTTTTCTCTCTAGACTCTCACTCCTAAAAACGCTACCTAGCTCCTCTCGAACTAGGTTCGTCAAGGCATTTCACAGACTGACTTAGGAATCGGAGAGGGTTCCCTCGGACAACCTCCGGGGCCCTGTGCGTTGATTGTGCAGGGAGCAGACTCGCTTCGCCGGGAAGGTCTGATCGTAGGAGAGGGAGAAAGGAGAGACTAAAGGAGATCGGACGATCCATAGCTCATCAACATTCTGATTACACGACCCGAATCTTAAGCTGGGTTGATTGTTTCCTTGACCGGAACAGTATCCATAACCGTTCACAGATTGCAGTGTCGATCCTTCCAGAGGCGGCCAACAACACAGACTTGTCTTGTTGGCTTTCTGTAGACACCCACATTTTGACCGCAAGGTGTCTATAGTAGGTCCCGCCAAACACCCGATGATAATAGGACGCAAACGTGCTTTAATGGGCTCGGATATGGGCTCGAAATCATGGACATTTGGTTTAGGCTTATTAAGGAGTACAAATCTCACAAAACGGACCTCAAATTCAGGCCCAGTGGGTAGTTTCGAGTCAAATAAGACTAATTTGGGTCGATTCCGACACCGGGGGTAAAATCGTCTTTTAGCGACCGAGTCAAACCCGGTCAAAGATATTTTTTCCCGAGTCACGCGGTCTGGCCGTGTCATTACACGTCCAATTCGGACTGAAACACTACAAAAATCAGCTTTCACAAATATTAAACAAATCCGTCTAAGGATAGAATTCGATCTCAAGTAGGAATTCTATCCGGAAACCGAAACAAAGTATCACCCGAGCTCAGATACTCGGATGAAACAGCCGAGATACCTCCCCACCAGCCGAGATTCTTGGCTTATTCACCAAGAAACGAGAATTTTATTTCCTTACGAACTCTCGTGTTTCCTATCCAAACCGGTGTTTCTTGTCACACAAGCAAGACCACCTCGATTCCTATAAATAGGATCTCATATTCAACACAAAAAATACATTCATTATCGATCAACACACTACAACTTTTCAGCAACTCATACATAATTATTATAGCAAAAATAGTCTCAAAATCCACATCCGAAGGAATACCGAAAAATTGTCCAAAAGCCGACGAAACCGTCCCATCCTACCCGGCCGAATCCGCGCCTACATACACACAAAAAAAACACTCCAAAAACCGACACCTTAACTCATCCACATCATCTCGACGCTCCCGTGCCTAAGCCACCGTCCGACGAGCCCTATACCGAGAACACAAAGCATGTAGGTTGAGGGTGTAAATCAAACCCGACTCTTTTTCTTTCTCTCTCCCTATCTCACGTTTTTTTTATTGCCTTTTTCGTCCGTCTTTTTTTTTATTTATTTCGGGTCATCGGTCGTCTCATATTTATTACGGGTCGTTCGTCGCATCATATTTATTTTCGTTAATAAAAACTTTTTTATAACGTTCTTAAAATACGATATCGATTCTCTAATCGTATATCGTATCTACAAGAACTAAATTAAATTTATTCTCGTTGATGCTAACAAAATTTTTACCTTTTTTATGTACAAAATTCGATGATTTTAAAACGCGGAGGGAATTAACATATTTCTCGTTCAAATTTCTTTTTTTTTACGTTTTCGTTCAAAACAAACTTTTTTTAAAACTTTTTCTAAAATCATTCTAACTATTTGATATTGATTCCATAATCAATTATCGGATACGACGAGTATCGAAAATATAAATCGAGTATAAATTAATTCATATTTGTACGCGATTTATAAAAATTAACGACTTTTCGACAAATAAAAAAATCCGACAGGCTACCACGCGGGTCGCGCACCGGTCAGGCGACCCGCGCGGCAGCCGGTTCACGGCCTCCCCCTTTTTTTTTGTTTTCTTCGTTTTCTATTTTTAATTCTTCTCGAACATTATATTAAAATGCGACCTTCGCGACATATTTCAATAAATTCTTTTTTCGACCTCGATCAACACGTGTTAATCAATCACGTGCCATAAATATTTTCCAAAATCATGCATCTTATTTATTTATGTCTTTTATTCAATTTATTCATCGTTACTAACTCGTTTTCTCGTGTTTGTAGCTTTTTATTTGTTTTTATCATTTTATTAGACTAAAACGAATTCACATGCTAAAATAACTTTGACGTTATTAGTTTAATATGCATTAAACGACTTAGCAACCCATTTTATTTTTCTCTCACATGTCTAGGGAAAATAATGTTTGCATATCATTCAACCGTCGAACTAACCCGTGTACACCAAAAACGAACGATATCTTAGTAAAGGCCGCTAAGTGCGGGCGGGGTTGGGTGTTCTTAGTGAACTTCCCAACACGTACCCTCACCCCTTACTCAGAACCATGGTTTCCGGATGTCCGAATCCATTGGCAACGAGAGTCATTCAATATACGATTAACCGCCCAGTCGGCATCGGTATCGATATGCAAAGGGACGAGCCCAATAAACTCTGACATCGGAAATGGGCCGTAGTTTGTATACGGCCCACTACGACATAGAGTGGGCTCGAATGGTTCCGAATAACCACAAAATTCGGTGGCGACTCCTACTTCGATTTAAATTTCAATTTGACCATCTCATATGGATATTCATTCGCCTCCCCAAACCCGCGCGTGGCCGCGTCGGGGTGGACCTATGTCATGTCCACAATTTGGCGACTCCGCTGGGGATCAACTGATGAGTCACTTACCATCGGCATCCCTAGGGTGAGACTCGAAAAGAAATCGTTCGAATAGTAATGTACACGTTTTAGTTCAATGGGCCATGCATAACCCAATCTTTCCCGGGCCGGTTACTTGCGACCGACGTCCCACTATACCACGGTGCATTCCTACATGGGTGCGCTAAAGACATCGATGGTGGAACTCGTTTAGGTTTTGCGGCATGTCCTAAGACCCACTCGGCTTAGGGAGTCCGTCCTCAGTACGAGAAAGCCATCGTTGTTGGTATAGACCCTATTAGACCGACCGAGACTTAGACTAAGAGCATACATGGCGTCGTTATACTGTTCCCGTGACTACATGCTACTTGGTCCGTGTCTCATCCTTTTTCTAAAAAAAAACCGTGTTTTCAAAAAAAAAACTTGCATCTTTTTTTCGAAAACTATCCATTTTTCAAACCCGGAAAGCTGCCGAATTTAGGACTTATGATTTTGACTCAAAATAGCCTATTTTTAGCCAGTATGCTGTCCAAACTTTTCAAAAAAATTCAAAACTCGGCCCGATAAACCGTTTTTTTTCGATTTTCAAAAAAAATCGGGCCTTCCAATCCGACTTTGCTCGGGCTTTTCAAATTCAAATCCTCTTTTCAAACCTTCTTCTTCTTAGGACTTCCCGTATTTAGCAGTGTCGGGTTTTGTCATAAGTAGCAAGAGTCTATAGCGTCGAAACTCCGTCGATCTTACATCACGGGTTTCCCTCCCATCCCAAGTCCGCCTTATTAGTCAAGGCACGGCCCACCTACGTAGGACAAACTCCTACAAAGGGAAGCCCACTTACACAATCGAGTCCAAAGTCTGGGGATTAGCTCACACGTAGGTCTTTCTTCACACGGGACTAGGCCCATTCTGCCGAAATCCTAAAGAAAGCCCACCGTCCATGAGTCACCCGTCTAAGAGTCGGTCTTCACCCCCACTCGGGGGCTACCCTTTAGCGTAGCGATCAATCACGGTTACTCTAAGGGTCAGGTCTTACACGTGTTGTCTCACGTATCCCACTTTCGAGTCACTTAGGTGTCACACCATCTGAGTCATGTTTAAGCCCTTAGTCTCACTTGGGGGCTATTCTCCGACGGAGCGATTAATCACAGTCACTCCGAGAATCATACCCCGCGCATTTGTCTTAGGAGAGTCTAACCCGAGTCAAACTGGAGTCGTCTCTCCCCCCGCGCTATTTCCTATGCCTTGGTGTATTTGAGTTCCGAAGCAACTTTCCTGATTACGCGGTATTCTTACAGACAGGCCGCCCTTCACCCGAACCATGACTAAGGACTCCATTGATCAACTAACTGCCTCGTTGGCCAAGATCCAAGATCAACTGAACCAGATGAGGGAAGACCAAACCGCCATTGTGTAGACACCCACATTTTGACCGCCAGGTGTCTATAGCAGTTTCCGACAAACACCCGATGATGATCGGACGCAAACGTGCTTCAAATACTCAGAAACGGGCTCAAAATCATTGGCATTTGGCTTGGGCTCATTATAGAGTACATATCTCACAAAACCAACCTCAAAATCAGGCCCAGTGGGTCGTTTCGAGTCAAATAAGACTAATTTGGGTCGATTCCGGCACCAGGGGTAAAACCGTCTTTTAGCGACCGAGTCAAAACCCGGTCAAAGATTTTCCCGAGACACGTGAGTCAGCCGTGACACCTCACATGGCTGATTCACACTCCAATCCTACGAAAAATCAGCTTCACAAAATATTAAACAAATCCGTTTAAGGATGGAATTCGATCTCAAGTAGGAATCCTATCCGAAAACCGATTCAGACACCCGACCGAGTGCAAACACTCGGCCGAGCAGCACAAACCAGCCGTGTTTCCCTTGCTTCTTCGACAAGTAAGCGGAATTCTCATGCCTTTCAGCTTCTTACGTTTCCTATCTTAAACGGTAGTTCAAACTCTCCTAGCCAAGGTCGGGAATTTCCTATAAATAGCCCCTTGCATACAACACTAAAAAGAACGATTTTACGCATCATCTATCAACAACAATTAACATTCATAAATATTCAGAAATTATCGTCATATATCATCAAAAATTCAGAATTATTCACATCGCACATAAGCACCAAACTTAACATCGAGAAACCGATAATATTCCCGAAGGAAAACCGGTCCATTTAAACCCGAAACCCTTCACCCGAAACTCGCCCAAACCGAGCCGCATCACCGTCACCTCATCAACATACACTCGACGCTCCAAGTGCCCAAGCCACGTCCCGACGAGCCCCGATCCGAGTAAACAGAAGCATGTAGGTTGAGGGTGCACAAAACCCGATCTCTCCTTTTTCTTCTCTTCTCTCTCTCGTCCGTCTTATTTTATGGGTCGGTCGTCGTTTTTATTTTATTTTCTAATATCGATAATATCAAAAAACTATTTTTATATAACAACATTCTTAAAAATATGATATCGATTTTCTATAATCGAATATTGTATCGAAAAGAATTATATAAAGATCTCGACGATATTAAAAATCGTCACATCTTTTTTCAAATCCCTTTTTTTTACAAAACTTTTTTATTCATACTAAATATTCGATATCGATTTCATAATCGAATATCGGGTACGACGAATATCGAAAACATAAATCGAGTACAAATTAATTCATATTTTGTACGCGATTTATCAAAATTAGCAATTTCGAACAAAAAATAAAAACCGGACAGACCCGCACGCGAGTCGCGCCATGCCCAGGCGACTCGCGCACGGGCCTGAAATCCGAGACGTTTTTTTAGCTTTTTCGTTCGTTTTATTTTATTCTTTTACGAAACGATTTTAAAACTTATATCTTTTCTAAAACTATTCGAAATATTTGATATTAATTTCGTAGTTAATTATCAAATATAAGGAATATCGAAAATATTAAGTCGAGTACAAATTAGACAATATTCGTACGCAATTTAATAAATTTATCGAAAATCGATTTCAAAACAGGCCACCACGCGACCCGCCGGTGACCCGGGCGAGCCGCGCGGCCGGCTGCCCCTTTTTCCGCTTTTTTTATAATTTTTCGAACTTCGTTTTTTATACAAAACAGCGTTTTAGCAATATTTTTCAGATTTCGATTAATATTTATTTTCTCGATCTCGGATATTTATTTTATTTGCTATATTATTATTTACAAATCGATACTAACTCGTTTGTTCATCTTTTGTAGCAAATTCATTATTTTCATCTTTTGTTTTATTATACTAAAACGAATCTCACATGCTAAAACAACTTTGACGTTAATTTTAGTTGCATTAAACCGAGTTAGCAACCCATTCAATTCCTCGCATGCTTAGGAAAACAATGTTTGCATATCATTCATCGTATTACTAACGCGCGTATTAAAAAATCATTCGATATCCTAGTAGAGGCCGCTAATGTGCGGGCGGGGTTGGGTGTTCTTAGTGAACTTCCCAACACGTACCCTCACCCCTTACTCGGAACCGTGGTTTCCGGATGTCCGAAACCATTGGCAACGAGAGTCATTCAATATACGATTAACCGCTCAAGTCGGCATCTATATCGATATGCAAAGGGACGAGCCCAATAAACTCTGACATCGGAAATGGGCCGTATTTTGTATACGGCCCACTACGACATAGAGTGGGCTCGAACGGTTCCGAATAACCATAAAATTCGGTGGCGACTCCAACTTCGATTTAAATTTCCATTTGACCATCTCATGGAGATTTATTCGCCTCCCCAAACCCGCGCGTGGCCGCGTCGGGGTGGACCTATGTCATGTCCACAATTTGGCGACTCCGCTGGGGATTAGCTGATACGTTACTGACCTTCAGCATCCTCAGGGTGAGACTCGAATAGAAATAGTTTGACTAGTACAATACGCGTTTTAGTTTTACGGTTCATGCATAACCCCATATTTTCCCGGGCCGGTACTGGTGACCGACGTCCCACTATACTATCGATGTAGTCCAAATTGGATATGTCGAAGGTGTCCATTAGCCGATTCGTATGGGTTTTACGGCATGTTCTAAGCTCAACTCGACTTAGGAAGTCCGCCCCGATTCTCGATAGGCTGTGTACACTGGTATAGACCCTTTCAGACTGATCGAGACTTAGAATTAGAGCATACATGGCGTCGTTATACTGTTTCCATGACTACATGCTACCTGATTTACAAGTCTTTCTTTCAAAAACCGTCATTTTCAAAATTGCATCCTTTTCAAAATATCCAATTTCAAAACCCGGGACATATACCGAATTTAGGATCCACGATTTTGCTCAAAATAGCCTATTTTTAGCCGGTATTACGCCCATTTCAAAACTCGAAAATATTTTCGAAACTTTTCACAACCGTCCCCGGTCCGCCTTTCCGTTTTCTTTCTCAAAAAAGGGCCGGTTCTCCCCGATTCTTTCGGGCCTTTCAAAAATCATATTTCGAAACCTTCCTCTTCTTAGGACTTCCCGTATTTAGCAGTGTCGGGTCGTGTCTTAAGTCGTCAAGGTCTTCTAGCGTCGAAACTCCGTCGATCTTATATCGCGGATTTCTCCCCTATCCCAGTCCGCCTTATTATACTAAGGCAAAGCCCACCTACGTAGGACATACTCCTACAAGGGACGGCCCGTCTACACAATCGAGTCTAGAAGTCTGGGGAATGTCTCACGTGAACCTTCTTTCAAACGGGGCCCAGCCCACACGGCTGGATCCTAAAGGAGGTCCACTATTCACAAGTCTTCCGTCTAGATGTCTTTTCCGAGTCATTTCCTCTCTAGTTTCCCCTTCCTTGCTCGGGATGTACTTTAGTTCTACGATTTGGGTTGGTCGCTGATACGTGGTATTCTCACAAACAGGCCGCCTCACACTCGAACCATGACTAAGGACTCAATTGATCAACTGAACACCGCATTGGCCAAGATCCAAGAACAGCTCGACCAAATCAGGGGCGACCAGATCGCCATTGTCACCCGGGTTAGTGCCATAGAACAGGACAAGCCAAAGGGTGGAGATGAAGCTCACGGGCCTTTAGCCCAATTGACTAGCGCAGTCCTCAAACTGCAAGAGCAAGTCCATTTGACGACCCACAACTCGATCCATACGGAGAATGCCCGAACCTATTCTCCCCTGACCGATCAGCTGCCTGCCAATCTCAACTTGACGGGCCTGCCAATGTTCGACGGAACCGAAGACCCGGTATTACATATCCGGGCCTTCAAGGAGTTTATGGCCCTAAAAGGAGTCAAATCGGATATGTTCAAACATCTGTTTACCTCCTCGCTAGAGAAGCACCCAAAAGCTTGGTTCTATAAGCTCGACGCCAAGAAATACAAAACTTGGGACGATGTCGCAACGGAGTTCGCTCGAAACTATGCGGACAATGCGGAAATCCAGACAACCATGCGTACTCTGGAGGTCATGGCCCAAGAGCCGAAGGAGGGTTTCACCAAATACCTCCAAAGGTGGAGGGCCGAAAGTGTCAAGCTGGTCGACAAGCCCAGCGAAAAAGTATTAGTGGAGGCCTTTGTGAAAAATCTCCTCCCATCTTACCGGATCCATCTCCGGTACGCTATCATACCCAATTTCGCCACCTTAACCGAAATGGGTACGAGAATCGAAGACGACTTAAGATTAGAGGGCCTTACTAAGGCCTCTACAAAGGGTTATCAAGGAGCCAGTTCATCTTCCGGTAAGCCCGCAACTACAAGTGCGGCCCGAAGTATCTTCGACGAGGTTAATTTACTAGACACCTCGACCAAAAAGAACACTCCAGCCCGAGTATTCACGGACATAGGGACTACTTATGCCGACGCCTTACAAAGGCTATCTTCTAAAGGCCTAATTCAACCCATAGGCCCAATGCCAGAGGTCCCTGTCGAGAAACGGTCCAAAAGCTACAACGCACAAGCCTATTGCCGCTATCACCAAGGCAACGGGCATGACACCGAAAAATGCTGGAAATTAAAGCATCTCATTCAAGATCTGATCGAGAGTGGGAAGATATCGTTACCCAGCGACAAGCCCAGTAACAAAAACAACCCTCTTGCTACTCACGCCATTTCTGCTGGAGATATAATCGATTGTACTCATCTCATTTCCCCTTTCATTCCTCAAATCAACGGGATATGGAATGACGATGAAGATGATGTTTATCTGACCAAGGGGGAGACTGTCCCCATCACGGCCGAAGAAATCCGGAAGGCCAAAACCAAGGCCCTAACCGGTACTCATGTCATCACGGCCGGATCTTCAACCCCGGGATCCGCCACTGAGCCCGCCAAGACGGACTCCATACTCGAAGAACCAGACACTAACACGGCCCTAGTCAAGCAACTGAAGAGGGTCCGAACTGATCTTACCATATGGCAGCTTCTGGTCAGTTCTCAGGAACATCGGGCAACACTTACTAAAGCTCTCGATGAGATCAAGGTGGACTCGTCGGTTACCCCCGCTGAAATGGTAGCCACCATCCTGCCCCACCTCAAAGGCAAGTCCAAAGAAGAAGGCCCGCTTATCACCTTCTCTGAGTCCGATCTACCACCATTTGGGGCTACCCACAACCTAGCCCTATATATTACGGTGATTTGCCGGGGCAAATATCTACCCATGACCCTAATCGATGACGGGTCAGCTGTAAACGTCCTTCCTTTAAGGACTGCTAAGGCTCTCGGCATTACTGAGACCGACTATCTTCCTACTGCACAAACTATCCAGGCCTTTGATGGAAGCCCGAAATCAGTTGCTGGGGCTGTCAGACTAGCCATCATAACCGGCCCAATCGAAAAAGAACTAGAATTTCAAGTGATCGATGTCACCTCATCGTTCAATCTGCTACTCGGAAGGCCTTGGATCCACGCAGTCAAGGCCGTATCCTCCACTCTTCATAGAAAGGTCAAGTTACCTTTACAAGACGGGGTCATCACACTTGAAGCAACTCCAATAGCCGTGTCAAGCTGCAACACGGCCGGTTCAATCGACCCGCGAGGATTCAACTTCGTGGGAATGATCGATGAAGAATATCTTTTTAGGCCCTATTTCACAACCAGCATCGACAAAATGCTGCAGAATTTGGGTTACTTACCGGGGGCTACTTCAAGGCCTGGTCTCCCGGCAGGCAAGATCATCGATGTCTTAAATAACGAAGAGCCGAAATTCGGCTTGGGATATGCTTTAACCCCGGAAAATGTGGTCCGGGCCGGCATCCAGAAGGCCTGCAACGTCCTTACGGGCTCCTACAGCTCGAAACTCAACTTCGTCACTCCAGTATTCGGAGCTGTCCAAACAGGCCTTTACCAGCCCGCTATAACCTATCCTGAGGTCAATTTCATCCCAGATGATATCTTCACTCTCATCCAGGCTGAATCAAAAGAGGATTCAAACCAAGCTGAGCCCATGCTGGGGCTCTTGTTCGGGGAAAGCAAGATAATTCCTACCCCTAAGGAGGAATTAGTCAACCTGATCCTCCATAGCAACAAGTTCGATCCAACCAAGCTGATCTCTGAAGTAGGCGCTGACACTGGAAAGCGGGCTTGGAGGAAGACAATCAAATGGACCGACAGCGAGGGCCGAGTCTACAAGCTCACTACCGGCGAAGGAGACATGCAAGACGACGAGTCCGAATCCGAGTCTGAGTCAGAGTCGGAGTCGGAGTCTGAGTCTAAGTCTAGAGGGTCCAGTACTAGGGTCGAGTCTGTAACCCCTTTCCCTTCGAGCATTCCTCTGGGAGCCTCGGAGTCTGTCCCGAGAGCACTCCCCATACCGCCTCTGACCAGCGATCAGATGGCAGCTCTCTTCGAGCTATTTTCAAAACTTTCTATCAATAATAACGATAACCGTTCTGCTTACGACTTGTCTTATTTTCAAAACATTTTCAAAAACTTTACTTGCAATGACATTGAGAAACCCGACGAACAGGTACCATTACCTCAGCATCTAGTCGAGCAACTCGAACAAAGAGAGTCCCGAGATCCGGTGATCGAAGAAACCGATTCCATCAATCTGGGAACCCCTTTAGAGCCTCAGATGCTTAAGTTAGGTTTATCCTTAGACCCCGAGGAGAAGCAACAATTTACGGAGCTCCTCCACGAATTCAAAGACATCTTCGCATGGTCCTACAAGGACATGCCGGGAATAGACCGGGAGATAGCCGAACATCGTATACCTATCAAAGACGGGTGTAAGCCGGTAAAACAAAAACTCCGAAGAATGAGGCCCGAATGGTCTCTCAAAGTCAAAGAAGAAGTCGACAAGCAATTCAAAGCGGGCTTTATCCAAGTGTCTGAATATCCAGACTGGGTCGCAAATATCGTGCCGGTACCCAAGAAAGACGGAAAGGTACGAGTTTGTGTAGACTTCCGGGACCTTAATAAGGCCAGCCCAAAAGACGATTTTCCGTTGCCACACATCGACATACTGGTGGACAACACAGCCGACCATGCCCTTCTATCTTTTATGGACGGGTATGCCGGATACAATCAGATCAAAATGGCAAAAGAAGACATGAGTAAGACCACCTTCACTACACCTTGGGGGACTTACTGTTACACCGTTATGCCATTTGGGCTTATCAACGCCGGTGCCACTTATCAACGGACCGCCACTACCTTATTACATGACATGATGCACAAGGAAGTGGAAGTCTACGTGGACGATATGATAGTCAAGTCCAAAGAACGAAACGGGCATATTCCGGCCCTTAGGAAGTTTTTCACCCGACTACGCAAGTATAACATGAGACTGAATCCTCAAAAATGCAGCTTTCGGGTAACATCGGGTAAACTATTGGGCCATATCGTCAGCCAGCGCGGCATCGAGGTTGACCCAGCCAAAATCAAGGCCATTACCGAGATGCGGCCACCTAAAACCGAAAAGGAAATTAGGGGGTTTCTCGGGAAAGTCCAATATATCAGCAGGTTCATTTCGAAGCTAACCATGGTATGTGAGCCCATTTTCAAAAAACTGAAGATAGGAGAACGGGTACTATGGGACGACAAATGTCAAACAGCTTTCGATAAAATCAAAGAGATTCTGTCATCTCCGCCGGTATTAATGCCACCTCAACACGGTTTGCCTTTGTCGTTATACTTGACAACGACTGAGATAGCCATGGGGGCTATGCTAGCCCAGACAGTCAACTCAGAAGAACGAGCCATTTACTACATCAGTAAAAAGTTCTTAGAGTACGAATGCAAATACACGATGCTCGAAAAGACGTGTCTAGCTCTAGTTTGGGCCACTAAAAAGCTCCGACATTACATGCTTAGCCACGAAGTTCACGTACTATCAAGAATGGATCCAATCAAGTATCTGTTCGAAAAGCCCATTCTCAACGGTAGAATATCTAGATGGACTTTAATGCTAGCTGAGTTCGACCTCAAGTTCGTACCATTAAAAGCCATCAAGGGCCGGGTAGTAGCCGAATTCCTCGCCGATAGCCCGGTACCTGAAGAGGGACATACCGATACTTGGGCCTTCCCCGACGAAGATATATTCCATACCGACACGGAAACATGGGATCTATATTTTGATGGAGCATCCAACTTTCGAGGATTTGGTGTCGGGATTTTGCTGATCTCACCACAAGGAGAGCACACCCCGTTATCCATCAAGTTAAACTTCGACGTGACTAATAACGCAGCCAAATACGAAGCATGCATTCACGGGTTGCAAGCCGCCGCTGATTTAGGAGTAACAAACCTCCGGGTCCACGGTGACTCATCATTAGTCATTAATCAAGCACTCCAGAAATGGAAAACTCGGAACGCAAATCTCGTAGCTTACCAAGCGCGAGTAAGGGTTCTCGAAAAGCAGTTTCAAAGGGTGGAATACATTTATCTGCCCCGGGAAGAAAACCAGTTTGCAGATGCACTATCCAAATTAGCATCTTTACTGAACATCCCGGAACATCTGACTAGCATGCCGATTTGCGTCGAAAGACGGTCCGAGCCGGCATATATCAACGCTATCCAAGACATCGAAATAACCGACCCAGAACCTTGGTACCAGGCTGTTCTTACCTACTTGACGTCGGGAGAATATCCTCCGGGATCTGAAAACCGGGCCAAGAAGGCCCTACGAAGATGGGCCACTCAGTTCATCCGCACGAACGATGGACAGTTGTACAAAAAAACAGCACAGGGGGCTTTACTCCTATGCATCGACAAAACACAGGCCGTAAAGGTCATGGCCGAGGTACACGATGGCGAGAACGGCCCGCATATGAATGCCCATATGTTAGCTCGAAAAATCGCAAGACTCGGGTATTATTGGAATAGCATGGAAACCGACTGTCAGTTATACGTCAAGCACTGTCACAACTGTCAGATTTTCGGCAATGTCCAACATATGCCGTCATCCCTATTATACACCATGACATCACCATGGCCATTCTCGACATGGGGAATTGATATAATCGGGAAAGTGAACCCGTCCGGCACGGGAGGTCACTGCTTCATTCTAGTGGCTATTGACTATTTTACTAAATGGGTCGAAGCCGAGTCATATCGTGTCTTGAACGCCAAGCACGTTGCAAAATTTATCCAAGATAAAATTATATGCCGATACGGGATCCCGCACGAATTCATAAGTGATCACGGGACCCATTTCCAAGCTGAAACCGCTACTTTGCTAGAAAAATATAAAATTCAAAGGCATACGTCATCACCTTACCGTCCCCAAACAAACGGAGCGGTAGAAGCAGCAAATAAAACCATTGTCACCATACTTAAAAAGATGGCAGATAATTACCGAGATTGGCCCGATAAAATTCCTTTCGCTTTATGGGGATACCGGACGTCAATCTGAACCGCAACCGGAGCAACTCCATACTATCTGACGTATGGGATGGAGGCGGTCCAGCCCGTCGAGCTTGAGGTACCATCTCTAAGGATTTTACTCGAAAGTCAAGTACCTGAAGCAGATTGGGTTCAAGCCCGATACGACTCGTTGATTCTTTTAGACGAACGACGATCTCGAGCCCTTAACAACATCCAGATATATCAAAAAAGGATAAAACGAGCTTTCAACAAAAGGGTTAGGCCCAGAAACATCAAAGAGGGCGATCTAGTCTTAAAATCTGTCCGGGCTTTGTTACCAGTCGACCCAAGGGGAAAATTCAAACCTAATTGGGCCGGACCATATCTAGTGAAGAAGGTTTTATCAGGAGGAGCCGTAATGCTGACAGACTTGGATGGGAATGAATTCGTCAACCCAACCAACTTGGACCAGCTGAAGCGCTACTACCCCTAACCTTATCTCAATGTCATTTGCTAAAAATTTATCTTTTTATACAAAATTTTCAAAAATTAAGCAAGTCAATGAGTTAGGATTACTGATCCTACTGTCGCACATCTCGAACTAATAGTCTTGATGTATTTCGAAGATTGCAAAAATCTATGTCTGAACTACGGTCGGTTTGATTCTACTAATCGTGGATACGTAGGCAACCCCTCAAAAGGGTACAACCACTGCAATAACGAAAAGACAGGAACGGTTTTCACTAATATGTCTTTTATTATTTCAAAAAAAAGAAATGCCTCACGCAAAAAAATAATAAATCACAAAAATCACACAAAGATAGTAGTAATATTTAAATAATAAAATTTAAAAGACTACTCGTACATTTTTCCCTTCCCCTTATCTTTCGGGTCACGCGGATCCCGAGGCCGGCGAGGCGGGGGCGAACGTTCCCTAATCACGAGTGGAACTTCCTTTGCTCGAACCCGCTTCTTCGACTTCGGCTTCTCCGCCCTCTGCACGGGTTCAATCCGAGCCCGGATGCGCTCGGGTAGTCTATCCCGAGGACCAAGTCAGTCCTTAGCTGCCAGTCTTGGACCAAGTCTCCTTTCTAAGTCCGTCTGGGGGCCCGTTTTCCCCCATGTACCTTTAGAGCTGGACCCTTTAGTCAAAGTCTTGGTCTTCCCCTTTTGGCCTGACATCAATCGGACCATCGTAGCCGGGATATCACCATCATCAAAGAAGCCTCGATTATCCTTAACCTGTTCTCGGCGCAGCAAGTCAAAGGCTTCGTCGGTCTTTAAAGCAGCACGGGCTTTAGCAGAATCGGCTCGGGTCCACTTCGTGTAGGAATCCGATACCCAGATCGAGGGAGAAGCTTTAGAAACGGGCCAAGTGTGCCGGGTATACCATCTTTGCGCCCAAATGTCACACATCACGTCCGTTAGCTGGGTAGATTCACTCACGACCGCTTCAATCTCTGGGATTCTCTGGGCCAGACAGCTTGATCGATGGATCCCTCTTACGATTATCTAAACCTTGGATAATCTCCCCGGTAATCAGCCAGGCTGGGCTGTGTTCGGTCTCCATTTGATCCGCTACAGAAAGAAGTCTGACATGGCCCATACAGGATAGCCAATCCAAATGACCCTCGAAAGCATAAACATGGAGCATACAAAAAGTAAAGGCCCTACGGCTATATACCGGCCTGACCCGAACGTCATCTTGATTCATAAATTTTTCAGCCAGATCGATCAAGGAGACTGTATTTCCTTCTAGCATACGGGATACCTCCATATGAGAAAGCTCTAAAAATTCTCTTAATTTCCTCCTTGGATCACGAACTGAAAAGGGAATAGCAGGACGAAGAATAGGATTCCACCCTCCTACAGCAGCTATTTCCTCGGGAATAGGACAGACTTCACCTCGAGGAAACCTAAAGACATGATAGGTATCATCCCAATAAGATAGGCAAGCATCCAGAAAGTGGCGATCCACTTGCATCTGCCGAATAACGGATAACTGGGCAACGCCGTTTTGGTTCAGAATAACCTTGTCAGCGTCTCTGAAGGTTCGGGACCAATCTTGCAGCATTCCGACTAATCGATCGATTCCCATAATGAATTTCTAAAAAAGAGGACTAAGTTTTTCAGAGCTTATTTTTCTTAAAAGGAAGGAAGGGATTGTGAGAATTATGAATAAATTATGAGCAGAGAGATGAATATTTATAGCATGAAATCGGATTCTCCTCCTCACTTTGGGATTCCTAATCCCATGGGATTTAGCATACAGGCCTTTAATCCTAAGACATCCCGAGCATTCCTACTCCTTCTCAGAGTCAAAAAAAATTCTTTAATCCTTCAAAATTCTTCCATTCAAAAATATTCAAAAAATCTTCTTCAAATTTTTATTCCCCAGCACGAGTCATTTCTCCTAAAAAAATGCGTTACATGCAAGCTCGGCATAAATTATTATACAGACGACTCAAGCAAAACCGTGCAAACAACTCCCCAGCGGTATAGGCTTATACGACAAGTCCGGTTCCCCACGGAGATATCATCATCAAACTCAGGTACATTTCTAGTCTTCGACCGGCGGGCCCTCCACGCAGGTCTAACGGACCTTAAACGACCCGACCGGAAGTCTGCCAGGTCTAAACTTTGATTTGCCTGGTAGCTACTCTGACTTTCGCCTTGTCCAAGCCTCAGTCAGAGTGGGGGCTCTGTAGACACCCACATTTTGACCGCCAGGTGTCTATAGCAGTTTCCGACAAACACCCGATGATGATCGGACGCAAACGTGCTTCAAATACTCAGAAACGGGCTCAAAATCATTGGCATTTGGCTTGGGCTCATTATAGAGTACATATCTCACAAAACCAACCTCAAAATCAGGCCCAGTGGGTCGTTTCGAGTCAAATAAGACTAATTTGGGTCGATTCCGGCACCAGGGGTAAAACCGTCTTTTAGCGACCGAGTCAAAACCCGGTCAAAGATTTTCCCGAGACACGTGAGTCAGCCGTGACACCTCACACGGATGATTCACACTCCAATCCTACGAAAAATCAGCTTCACAAAATATTAAACAAATCCGTTTAAGGATGGAATTCGATCTCAAGTAGGAATCCTATCCGAAAACCGATTCAGACACCCGACCGAGTGCAAACACTCGGCCGAGCAGCACAAACCAGCCGTGTTTCCCTTGCTTCTTCGACAAGTAAGCGGAATTCTCATGCCTTTCAGCTTCTTACGTTTCCTATCTTAAACGGTAGTTCAAACTCTCCTAGCCAAGGTCGGAAATTTCCTATAAATAGCCCTTTGCATACAACACTAAAAAGAACGATTTTACGCATCATCTATCAACAACATTTAACATTCATAAATATTCAGAAATTATCGTCATATATCATCAAAAATTCAGAATTATTCACATCGCACATAAGCACCAAACTTAACATCGAGAAACCGATAATATTCCCGAAGGAAAACCGGTCCATTTAAACCCGAAACCCTTCACCCGAAACTCGCCCAAACCGAGCCGCATCACCGTCACCTCATCAACATACACTCGACGCTCCAAGTGCCCAAGCCACGTCCCGACGAGCCCCGATCCGAGTAAACAGAAGCATGTAGGTTGAGGGTGCACAAAACCCGATCTCTCCTTTTTCTTCTCTTCTCTCTCTCGTCCGTCTTATTTTATGGGTCGGTCGTCGTTTTTATTTTATTTTCTAATATCGATAATATCAAAAAACTATTTTTATATAACAACATTCTTAAAAATATGATATCGATTTTCTATAATCGAATATTGTATCGAAAAGAATTATATAAAGATCTCGACGATATTAAAAATCGTCACATCTTTTTTCAAATCCCTTTTTTTTACAAAACTTTTTTATTCATTCTAAATATTCGATATCGATTTCATAATCGAATATCGGGTACGACGAATATCGAAAACATAAATCGAGTACAAATTAATTCATATTTTGTACGCGATTTATCAAAATTAGCAATTTCGAACAAAAAATAAAAACCGGACAGACCCGCACGCGAGTCGCGCCATGCCCAGGCGACTCGCGCACGGGCCTGAAATCCGAGACGTTTTTTTAGCTTTTTCGTTCGTTTTATTTTATTCTTTTACGAAACGATTTTAAAACTTATATCTTTTCTAAAACTATTCGAAATATTTGATATTAATTTCGTAGTTAATTATCAAATATAAGGAATATCGAAAATATTAAGTCGAGTACAAATTAGACAATATTCGTACGCAATTTAATAAAATTATCGAAAACCGATTTCAAAACAGGCCACCACGCGACCCGCCGGTGACCCGGGCGAGCCGCGCGGCCGGCTGCCCCTTTTTCCGCTTTTTTTATAATTTTTCGAACTTCGTTTTTTATACAAAACAGCGTTTTAGCAATATTTTTCAGATTTCGATTAATATTTATTTTCTCGATCTCGGATATTTATTTTATTTGCTATATTATTATTTACAAATCGATACTAACTCGTTTGTTCATCTTTTGTAGCAAATTCATTATTTTCATCTTTTGTTTTATTATACTAAAACGAATCTCACATGCTAAAACAACTTTGACGTTAATTTTAGTTGCATTAAACCGAGTTAGCAACCCATTCAATTCCTCGCATGCTTAGGAAAACAATGTTTGCATATCATTCATCGTATTACTAACGCGCGTATTAAAAAATCATTCGATATCCTAGTAGAGGCCGCTAATGTGCGGGCGGGGTTGGGTGTTCTTAGTGAACTTCCCAACACGTACCCTCACCCCTTACTCGGAACCGTGGTTTCCGGATGTCCGAAACCATTGGCAACGAGAGTCATTCAATATACGATTAACCGCTCAAGTCGGCATCTATATCGATATGCAAAGGGACGAGCCCAATAAACTCTGACATCGGAAATGGGCCGTATTTTGTATACGGCCCACTACGACATAGAGTGGGCTCGAACGGTTCCGAATAACCATAAAATTCGGTGGCGACTCCAACTTCGATTTAAATTTCCATTTGACCATCTCATGGAGATTCATTCGCCTCCCCAAACCCGCGCGTGGCCGCGTCGGGGTGGACCTATGTCATGTCCACACATTGCCACCCGTTTGAGTACCTTGGAACAAAGGACTCCTAAGGTCGGGAATGAAACCACTGGGCCCATAGCTGAACTGGCCAACGCAGTCCGCAAGCTGGAGGAACAGGTCCACCTGTCAACCAACAATTCAATCCATACGGAAAATGCTCGTTCCTATTCACCTTTGACCGACGAGCTGCCCGCTAACCTCAACCTGACGGGCCTACCAATGTTCGACGGGACTGAAGACCCGGTATTACATATCCGGGCTTTCAAAGAATTCATGGCCATCAAAGGGGTTAAATCAACCATGTTCAAGCACCTGTTTGCTTCCTCCCTCGAGAAGCACCCGAAAGCCTGGTACTACAGGCTTGACTCCAAAAAGTACAAGACTTGGGATGACGTGGCGACGGAATTCACTCAGAATTATGCCGATAATACCGAGATCCAGACCACGATGCGTACTTTGAAAATCATGGCCCAAGAGCCCAAGGAAGGTTTCACCAAGTACCTTCAAAGGTGGAGGGCCGAAAGTGTGAAGTTGGTAGACAAGCCCAACGAGAAGACACTAGTGGAGGCGTTCATCAACAACCTCCTACCTTCCTACCGCATCCATCTTAGGTATGCCGGCATTTCCAACTTTGGAGTGCTTACCGAAATGGGCATTAGGATTGAAGATGATCTTCGACATAATGAAGATTTGGGTGAAGCTTCTACTTAAGGCTATATTGGACATCAACTCGAGTCCTCAGAAGCCGACGACAAATGACAACATTATCCGAGAGTCTAGATTTGGTTCAAGTCCTAGTCTGAGTCCGAGTCTAGGATCACTATTTTCTGTCAAAGTCAAAGTCAGAGTCATTTGCATTCTGTCCTCTTTTCACATTTCAATAAAATCAGCTTTTCTATTTTCTCATATATTTCCTTATGTGTTCCCGAGAACATGATGAACACCATCATACACTGTGAGCACATACACGTGACTATTATAGGCACATCTATAACGACTGCAGGAAACTGAGACCCGTGTTTTCCTTTTACCTGTTCCATGTCTGACATAGAAAGCCACATAACCACCCTTAGCAGGAGCATATCGAATCCTATGACAAATCTGGGAATTCTCCTAGTTTGGGTCCAAGACGGGAGGCAAGCCCATTTCCCACAACAAACACCCATCCGATAAGATCAACCGATCCCTACCTTCGGTATCAGTCCAACCAAAATTCAAAAAACCCATGACCAGGGCTGAGAGGTCAACCAACATTCAAAAAACCCATGACCGGGGCTGAGAGGTCAACCAAAATTCAAGAAACCCATGACCGGGGCTGAGAGGTCAACCAAAATTCAAGAAACTCATGACCGGGGCTGAGAGTTCAACCAACATTCAAAAAAAAAAACCCATGACCAAGGCTAAGAGGTCAATAAAAAAAATCAAATACCCATGACCGTGGTCAACGGTCAACTCAAGTGAAAATCCTTTGACCGGGGTACGGTCAAATTCAAAATTATCAATACCATCCAATAGGGGAGTGACAATCAAGCTGGTTAGCTAATACCACACTTAGCCTTCCCACATTACAACCCTCAAGACCTCCTCGAGACCTAGGCTAGAGACAGCCCGGAATTTTGAGGGTTCAAGCTCCATAGGACACCCTAACCATTAGGGCCAGACATGGAAATCAGATCCCGCGTTATCAAACCTACCCCGATCGAAGTTCAAGTCATTATTACTCGACTTCCCCCTTTCCTACCACATTACAATACCTTACCCTCGAAGCCTTAGCTCCACAAAATCGAGCTCCAGATTTCGAATCATCGAAGCCACTTACTTCCTAGCATCACATTTCCAAAAACATCTAAACCAGTTACCAGCCCCAAACACGGGAATTCAACTTGCAGTCGGCATAAAACATGCCCAAATAGTTCACACCACCTCTGGGGGCTACCTCGGAGAACGCTCAAAGTCACAGGATCAACATCCTAACTATTCTAGCCCTTTGATCAAGGCATCATTGGGAGCACACCTAGCCTAACCATCACTATGGCTAGTTACACACCAAGCCCTAATAAACTAGGCACCATAATACATCTTTCAACACTGAACTACGGCTTGGTTTGATTTCACTACACGTGAATACGTAGGCAGCCTTTCAACAAAGGCACAACCACCCACATTGACACAAATTCAAAAAGGATCATCATTCCGATCACGACACTGTCATGTTCTCAGTAGCTAGCTTTGTCGTCCTGGGGGCTTCTCTTAGGCAGAAGTTCTCCATCCATTCACATAATCCAATATACCTTCAAAATCCAGCCTCCTTTCTTTAGTGAGTCCTAGTACTCGGCCCAGTCGAAGGCAATAATCTGTCAGAGGCTCGAAGCAACACCTACTTTGGGAATGTGCCCTAAAAATCAAAAATCCAAAAGAACACCAGTCTACGGCGTTGCTAACACAAAGCCCTGTCGTACGGAAACAGTCTCATCTTTCCCGTTCCGAGGATTCGACCATGATGCCACTCGCCTAGGCTACGGAATAGCGCAACTTAAAAGTCTTGTCATCTTAGGTGGCCCATCCCCTACCGAGTCACGGTCCAACCCTTAGGGAGTCCAGTCGTGTCTGCCGACTCGTCCGGTCACGTCCAGAGTCGAGTCTATCGGTATATCTCCCACTTCATCTAGTCATACAGGCCTAATCAGAGGATTCTAGGAGTCCGTGTCAGAATCTGATCAGAAATCAAGTCATCCCAAACATTCCTTTTCTTCCAATTTTTTCAAAATTTCCGCCATTTTCAAAAAAAATGGGTTTTTTTTTCAAAAAAAAAATCAGTCAAAAAAATCAATTTTCTCCCCCAGCACGAGTCGATGTTTTATCTGTATGTTGCATGCAAAACAGACAGGTATCCCAAGACTCCCGGAGAATTATCAAAGTTCTCAGTGAAAATTCAAGCAACATTTTCACTAAGGAATCGGATGTATCAGTAAGCAGTACATCCGCAGCTTCTAATAGGAGCTCCCGCGCAATTTCAAAATGGAAATTGTCTGCAACCAGACAAATTCAAGACTTTTTTAGTAGAAAGTCCCCGCGCCATTATCAACATCTATCCAGGTATGATTTCTATCCTATGGCTGGCGAGCCCTTCACGCAAGTCTAATGGACTCTAAACGACCCGATCGGAAGTCTGCCATGTCTTAATCCTCGATTGGCCTGGTAGCTACTCTGACTTTCGCCTTGTCCAAGCCTCAGTCAGAGTGGGGGCTCTGTAGACACCCACATTTTGACCGCCAGGTGTCTATAGTAGGTCCCGCCAAACACCCGATGATGATAGGATGCAAACGTGCTTTAATGGGCTCGGATATGGGCTCGAAATCATGGACATTTGGTTTAGGCTTATTACGGAGTACAAATCTCACAAAACGGACCTCAAATTCAGGCCCAGTGGGTCGTTTCGAGTCAAATAAGACTAATTTGGGTCGATTCCGACACCGGGGGTAAGACCGTCTTTTAGCGACCGAGTCAAACCCGGTCAAAGATATTTTTTCCCGAGTCACGCGGTCTGGCCGTGTCATTACACGTCCAATTCGGACTGAAACACTACAAAAATCAGCTTTCACAAATATTAAACAAATCCGTTTAAGGATAGAATTCGATCTCAAGTAGGAATTCTATCCGGAAACCGAAACAAAGTATCACCCGAGCTCAGATACTCGGCTGAAACAGCCGAGATACCTCCCCACCAGCCGAGATTCTTGGCTTATTCACCAAGAAACGAGAAGTTTATTTCCTTACGAACTCTCGTGTTTCCTATCCAAACCGGTGTTTCTTGTCACACAAGCAAGACCACCTCGATTCCTATAAATAGGACCTCATATTCAACACAAAAAATACATTCATTATCGATCAACACACTACAACTTTTCAGCAACTCATACACAATTATTATAGCAAAAATAGTCTTAAAATCCACATCCGAAGGAATACCGAAAAATTGTCCAAAAAGCCGACGAAACCGTCCCATCCTACCCGGCCGAATCCGCGCCTACATACACACAAAAAAAACACTCCAAAAACCGACACCTTAACTCATCCACATCATCTCGACGCTCCCGTGCCTAAGCCACCGTCCGACGAGCCCTATACCGAGAACACAAAGCATGTAGGTTGAGGGTGTAAATCAAACCCGACTCTTTTCCTTTCTCTCTCCCTATCTCACGTTTTTTTTATTACCTTTTTCGTCCGTCTTTTTTTTTTATTTATTTCGGGTCATCGGTCGTCTCATATTTATTACGGGTCGTTCGTCGCATCATATTTATTTTCGTTAATAAAAACTTTTTTATAACGTTCTTAAAATACGATATCGATTCTCTAATCGTATATCGTATCTACAAGAACTAAATTAAATTTATTCTCGTTGATGCTAACAAAATTTTTACCTTTTTTATGTACAAAATTCGATGATTTTAAAACGCGGAGGGAATTAACATATTTCTCGTTCAAAGTTCTTTTTTTTTACGTTTTCGTTCAAAACAAACTTTTTTTAAAACTTTTTCTAAAATCATTCTAACTATTTGATATTGATTCCATAATCAATTATCGGATACGACGAGTATCGAAAATATAAATCGAGTATAAATTAATCCATATTTGTACGCGATTTATAAAAATTAACGACTTTTCGACAAATAAAAAAATCCGACAGGCTACCACGCGGGTCGCGCGCCGGTCAGGCGACCCGCGCGGCAGCCGGTTCACGGCCTCCCCCTTTTTTTTTGTTTTCTTCGTTTTCTATTTTTAATTCTTCTCGAACATTATATTAAAATGCGACCTTCGCGACATATTTCAATAAATTCTTTTTTCGACATCGATCAACACGTGTTAATCAATCACGTGCCATAAATATTTTCCAAAATCATGCATCTTATTTATTTATGTCTTTTATTCAATTTATTCATCGTTACTAACTCGTTTTCTCGTGTTTGTAGCTTTTTATTTGTTTTTATCGTTTTATTAGACTAAAACGAATTCACATGCTAAAATAACTTTGACGTTATTAGTTTAATATGCATTAAACGACTTAGCAACCCATTTTATTTTTCTCTCACATGTCTAGGGAAAATAATGTTTGCATATCATTCAACCGTCGAACTAACCCGTGTACACCAAAAACGAACGATATCTTAGTAAAGGCCGCTAAGTGCGGGCGGGGTTGGGTGTTCTTAGTGAACTTCCCAACACGTACCCTCACCCCTTACTCAGAACCATGGTTTCCGGATGTCCGAATCCATTGGCAACGAGAGTCATTCAATATACGATTAACCGCCCAGTTGGCATCGGTATCGATATGCAAAGGGACGAGCCCAATAAATCTGACATCGGAAATGGGCCGTAGTTTGTATACGGCCCACTACGACATAGAGTGGGCTCGAATGGTTCCGAATAACCACAAAATTCGGTGGCGACTCCTACTTCGATTTAAATTTCAATTTGACCATCTCATATGGAGATTCATTCGCCTTCCCAAACCCGCGCGTGCCCGCGTCGGGGTGGACCTATGTCATGTCCACACTTTCTCATCCTCATTAGCCACCCAGTCCAATTCGATCTCCCTCTCACGTTCTTGTTGAATATCACCATCGTACTCGATAGGGTAGTTTAAATCCAATTGTTCATGTATGTGGGGTTCCTCCATAGAACAAAAGAAAGAAAATGACTCAAAGTAATAGATGAATGTGTACTAAATATGTAAGAAAAAAGACAAATTTTGTGAATCTAAGACAAAAAAAAAAGGTTTTTCTATGGGATACCCCTCAACTATCGGCTTTTCCAAGTGGCACCCTCACCTTTTTCGAATTACAAGTTGTACCCCTAAACTTTGTAAATTAGTCTATATTGTAACCAAAGTTATAATTTTGCAACGAAAATTTCTTAATTTATGATATAAATAGTGATTATTCCTTATTTTACTTTCATCAACCATGCTATATTTCTTCAATTTGCATCTTTTACTCGAAAAAATCTATTCCACCACACTACGACATGGGGGTGACGGAGGGATTGAGGTTGAAGGATTTAACAGAGTGAGGGAGATAGGTCGATGTCGGTCGACAACAAAGTGCGTTTTGATGGGCATTTGGTGGCTTGGTGAATGGTAAAGAAAAAGAGGTGGTTTGTAGCATCAAATTGGATTGATTAATATGTTAATTATTCATTTTATAAAAATAATTGTAATACACTTATCACTTTGGTTATGATATGGAGTTATACACCATATAATTCGAAAAAAATGGGATACCACTTGAAAAAGCCAATAAGTGAAGGATACTCCACGTAAAAACCCAAAAAAATCACTTTATGATCCCAGAATCTGACACAACGACATATCAGAATCCTAGGAACTCTAGGGGCACATCCCTCGTAAGAGAAAACATATTTTAGTTTTCTAATTTCTAGTTTTCTGATTAGCTCCTCACTCCTCACTCCTCATTCCCCACAATCCCTAACTCCCTCCCTCACTTCACATTCACGCCGCCGCCGCCGCCGCCTCACTATTTCGCCGGCCGTCGCGCCTCCCATTCGACCTGCTTCCCTCCGACGCGCGCTTATCTCCTCATTCACCTTGTACACCGAAGTATGTTTTTTCCGCGGATTCTCAAGTTCTCAACAGCTTAGGGTTTGTGATTTTGAATGTTTTTTGGGTTTTATGTTGTTAAGTATGTTCTTCTTTTTCATATAATTCCGATTTCATCTTCGATTTCAATTTCAATTGCATCTGAACATCGATTTGTGATTTTAGTACAAGGTTAGCGATTTTATTGAGTTTGTGATTTTGTGATCAGTCAGTTTGAATTCATTTGTTGTTTGTTAATTCGTCGATTAAATTATGTTATTACGTCTGGAAGTAATCGTGATTTGGAGTTATCGATTGTTGTTCTTCTGAAATTAATTGTCATTTGGAGTTATCGATTGTTTGTTCTTCTGAAATTAATTGTGTTTTTTTTGAGTTTGTGAAGTCAGTTTGATTTTGTTTGTTGTTTGTTAGTTCGTCTATTAAATTATGTTATTTGGTGTGTTACCGATTGTTTGTTCTTCTGAAATTAGTTGTCATTTCTTGAGTTTGTGAAGTTAGTTTGATTTTGTTTGTTGTTTGTTAATTATATGCTGCTCCGGTAGTTGTAGTAGCTATTTATGGATTTCTCTATCTTAGAGACAACAGGATATGTTTCTAGTCAAGATTAGATTAGTCTATAAAGGCTCCGGCCGGCTGTCTGGGTTTTGTTACATACAGCTTCGCCTTATGTGAGAAACTAATAACGCATGGTATCCCTCAATTTTAGTCTATAATGTCTCTATACCATTTTTCGTCTTTTTTTTTTTTACTTCCTTTTTTCGAAATCCCAAAAATAATTACTCCGTAAAAATTTTGGAGGTAGAAAGAAAATGCTTGTGTAGTTGTATGGCCAAATAACCAAATGGGTAAGAAAAGTGGCTCAAAGGTGGATCGGTAAAAAAATATTGTCGGCGCCAAAGATGTAAAAAAAAGTGGGACCCAAATGACGAATTGACAACAAAATATCGCCGGTGCCAAATAGCTAAAAAAAGTGGTACCGAAGTGACGAACTGGTAAAAAAATATAATCGTGTTACGGATTAAAAAAAATTAACCGATGCAAGAAATTGGTAAAAAATGCATACGGATTAAAAAAATTAATCCAGATGCGACACTATTTAGAAATTAATGTTTGTAAAATAAATTACTAGCGTTTTAGGTCGGTTTAACTTTTTTTTTTCAAAGTGTGCCGATATTGTCACATAGGTCCGGGTTCTTACGATACGGTGTAAAAAATCTAGACATGTCGAAACTCAATCCACGACCCATTTGGACCGAACTTGAAAAGATCCATTAATCTAGGATTGAAATCCAACTCGACCCGTATTGTAACCTGAGGAATTTAACGGATCTAAAATATTATAATCACAAAAATTCTGTATAGAGAAAAAAAATAAAAAAATTCTTCTACTCCATATGTCAATGTATAGAACTCTATTACATGAGATTTTTCATATAAAAACCGACCCAAAACGCTAGGTAATTTATTTTACGAACATTAATTTCTAAATAGTGTCGTATCAATTAAATTTTTTTTTTTCGCAACAATTTCTCACCGTTTACGTTTTTTTTACCAATTTCTTGCATCGGTTAATTCTTTTTAATCCGTAACACGATTATATTTTTTTTACCAATGCGTCACTTCGGTACCACTTTTTTTACCTATTTGGCACCGACGACATTTTTTACCAATTCGTCGCGTGGGTGCCACTTTTTTTACCTATTTGATGCCAACGATATTTTTTTTAACAATCCGTTGCCTTTGAACTGAACCATTTTTTTTTACCCATTTGGTTATTTGGGAGTAGTTGTATAGCACATACACTCCGCGCTCTTTGACCTATTGGAATCAAACGAAGATGAAGTGGAACAGCGTCACCAAGCCCTTGAAGAAGTTGCTAGTTTCCCATGGAGGATCCACCGCTGGTAATTCTTTTTTCCCCATCTTTACTTGCAACATCCTTCATTCCATTTCTTATTACTCATAATCAATTTCAATTTCTATCCTTGTTCTAATTGCGCTTACCAATTCAACTTCATTTGTGAATCCATTGAATTGCTTAACATGCTTTGAACTGATGATTGTAATTAGTGCTGTTAGCCTGAAATTAATCGTGGGGTACTTTGATCAATCCAAGGTCGTAATTCTGCGGGGCGTATTACCATTTTCCACAGAGGCGGCGGGGCGAAGCGCCTCCACCGAAACGTTGATCTAAAGAGGAACACTTCCTCGACGGGTGTGGTGGAGCGTATAGAATACGACCCGAATCGCTCTTCTAGGGTTGCTTTGGTTAGATGGGTTGACGGTGTACGCCCCACCCATCCAAGGGACGCTGAAAAATACCTCAATGCCCCTCAAAAGACTGCT
The DNA here is from genome assembly GCA_958450325.1 of Agrostemma githago. Classification (NCBI taxonomy): domain Eukaryota; kingdom Viridiplantae; phylum Streptophyta; class Magnoliopsida; order Caryophyllales; family Caryophyllaceae; genus Agrostemma; species Agrostemma githago. The sequence continues at coordinate 53,404,881 of OY288259.1, read as the reverse complement.
GACCGTATTGCGGCCACTATAGCCGGTCAATTCCCACTAGCCTGCCTTGCCTCCGGAATTGTGGCTGCTAACCCTTTGCATAAGGAGGGGGGTCGATTTAATAGTGTGAAGGACGTGTTTGTGTCCGCGTTTGGCTCCACCAGGGCTAAGAATGTTTTGCTGTCTAAACTGCCAAGAATAGCTGTTTCTGGAGCAAGGCCAGCTGTGTTTGTCCCACAACGAGTGGAAGAAAGTGTTGAAGGAGAGAATCTGTTCTCTCTTTCGGATGTCCAGAGGTGGAACAAGGATAGTGTTCTTTGGGACTATAAGCTCAAGTCTAAAGCCGCCGTCTCTTGGTCCAGCTTTGTCAAGGAAGAGCCTGTTGGACTTGCACAAGCTGCTTATAACAGGGAGATGAAGTCACTTGAGAAATCTCCTAAGAAGAAGGATGGAATGGCTGATCGTGTTGCTTTCACATATATTTTAGCCAGTAGTGATATGGAACCTGGGAAGATGGTATTGAACTGTGCTTCGCCCAAACCTTCTACCGGCAACTGAAATTCTGTAAGTGTCACTGATATCGAGCTGCGTCTTTTGGATTCTACCGAGTTTCTGCTTTACTGTCCTTATATTTATGTCTACCTGCTTTAGTGTTGTGTAATGTGTTTTTGTGTTCACTCTTCTACCACTTCTCGCTTTCTATGTAAAGGAAGAACTATGGTGCTAATATCTTTTGGTGTGGAATGACAATTGATTAGACCAACCTCTTAAATCTTTTGCTAATCAAACCTGAGGGTTCACTTACTCCACTAAATTTACTCCTGAAGGTTCATAAAATTATGCTGAATTCTTTAGCAATCAGCTGCGTGTCCAATAACATGAGATGGGGCATTTAGTTTTCATCTTGTTTTTCCTTGGTTTTTGGCCTCTAACTTGAGCATTACTATTTGTCTCCCTCGAGTATCTATTTCATTCAGCTTTTGTTAAATTTTCCATGGATTTAGTTGACAGTCCTCCTACGTCTTGCTACAGGTAGAAGATTCTCGGGCATGTCAGCTACTTTAAAAATGAGCGTGTACTAGATGACGAGGCCTAAATTCAACAACATTATTACCAACTGCCACTGGCGACATACTTTGAAAGGTTTGAAGTCGGAAGAATCAGTTTAGTTTTGAAGTGGATTCGGGAAACTTTTATACTCCCTTCAAGGCTCCCGAAAGATTCTATTTTTTTTAATACATGTGAGGAGTATTTTAATAAAAGTAAGTTTCCAAGAATTCAAAGCGAGTGTTTATTCTGTGTAGGTACCTCTGTTTAGCTTAGTTTCATTGTTGGAGGATTAACGTCTCAGTTGTCGCGTATTTAGTCTGGATGATACGATAGAGTGAAATGCATGATCTGGTATCAGCTCGTCGTCCCTCCAATGTTGTTTAAATCTGGAGAATTTGCTTGATGCTTCAGGGTCTAGATTGGAGTAATTGGACAATCTATGCTTGTCCTTGATTATTCATAGAAAATTGGTGTTGTATTTGTACACGATGCTGGCAGCACACTGAAACTCGAAAGTTGAGAGGGTGGTCTATAGTTGAACACTTGAATTATGTTTTGGTAGGGAACTTGGGTCATCTGTTTGCAGGCTTGCAGCCCAGACTTGGATATTGGTACTACATCGTCTAAGATTACATTTACACAGATTTGGCAACTATTTTACTTGTATATTTTACGTTGTTTTAACACAATTTAACATGGGTATTTTTTTTAGAGCGAGAAGGGATGAAGGTTATGACTTATGAAGTACTCGTATGACTTGTGAGCATATCAGTAATTGGGTTGGATGAAGAAGTTGATTTTTATGGTTATAAGTTTCAAAGGAGAGGGTATATAATGTAGGCACGACGATGCAATCGTCTAAGCCAAAGCTAAGATGTTTAGGGGTTGTGATTAGTGATATTTTTTGGTATGTAGAATCGGAGAAGTGTACATTTAATCGTAGATGAGAATTGAACCTCAATCCCATGGATGGTGACCTTGGAGTAAATTTTTTGCTCAGTCGTACAGCTACTATAAGAGAGATCTCGCTATAAAGCTCTCACTTAGAAAGTGGTCAGCACAAATGGTTTGACGATTCATTTCCGTGAAAAGATAACTCCATTTATTATTGATAAATGAGTAAAAAAAATATATAAATGGAGTGTTGGATGGGGTGAGATAGTAATTCAATAACGATGAAGTGTTCAAATATCTAATTGTGAGAAGGTGAAATAAGCACCTCTTATAGTCTTATCTATATATAAAGTTAAAAGGGTTATTTGAGTATTTAATTTTTTGTCACGGTAGATATTATTATTATTATTATTATTATTATTTTTTTATTTTTTTTTTTATTTTTTTTTTTTTGGCAAGAAAAGTTATGCCTCATTCCATTAAAAATGAGACTAAGCTATTACAAAAGGTATATCCTCTAGAAAAACGAATAAACACCACTATTGCAACTCTCTATCTATATGAATGCTACGACCTTTCAATCGAATAAAAATTTCAAATTTGACCTTTGCCACTATACTAAGAATCGAATTCTTCCTGTTTTCAAAAAATCTTAAGTTCCTTTCTTGCCAAATGCTGTAGACAGCCGCTGCAATACTCACACAAAACCAAATGTTCTTCCAATGCCTTCGCTTTGATCTTGTAGTACACCAACTTAATTCCGTCCCAAGGTTGTTGCTTCTGCCAGTGATTTGCATCCAATTAAGGAGATGCTGCCAGACCTGTCGAGAGAACAAACAACCAAAAAAGAGATGCGCTGCTGTCTCCAAACTCTGCTCACATAAGTAACATCTATTGACAGTAGTAATCCCTCTAGTCTGAATCTTATCCTGCGTCGCCAAAGTCCTCTGACCTGCCATTGCAAGAATAACCTTGTGTTTAGGTATTAGATGCCCTTCTATTATTCTCCTCATCCATGGTATAACTGGCCTCCGATGCCTGAACCAGTTATAGGCTGCAGTTGCATTGAATTCTCCTTTAATAGTCCAGCTGCGAACTAGATCATCGGCATCAGGACCCATCTGCTGAAGTAATTCATCTCTAACACTTAGAATACTTTTCAAGGTTGCTGTATGTCTCTCCTTTCTTTCTAAATTCCAGATGCTTTGCCCCATTAAGACATACCTTCTATGCCATTCATACCAAAGGCTATGCCTTCTAAGAACTATCTTCCATAACCAATGAGCAATCAATGTTTTGTTCCAATATAGAAGATTCTTAATATTAAACCCGCCTTCCTCCCAAGGTAGACAAATATTAGACCAACTTTTAAATACCATCTTTTTGCTATTCAATCCTCCTGTCCAGAAGAAACACCTGCAAATTTGTTCTAGCCGATGATGAACATTAGCAGGAAAAAGTGCATTTGCACTCAAATAACTAGTTTGCCCAAAGATAACCGAGGTCAACAGCTGAATTCGTCCTGCATAGGTCAAATAACCGGATGACCATGTGAAGATCTTTGATTGAATTTTGTTAGGACTTGATACTGATCGCGCTTGTTGTTTACAGAATTTAGAGGGAGTCCTAAATATTTACAAGGAAAATCTCCTCGAGAAAATCCAGTTTGCTGTAATATATCTTCTCTAATAGCCTCCTGAACACCACCGAAAAAGATACTTGTCTTCTCATTGTTAGCTTGTAGGCCAGATTCCTCTGCAAAATCCTGAAGGACTTTCACCACTGCTGCAACAGAAGGGCAATCCCCTCTTGTGAACACCATTAAATCGTCAGCGAAAATCAAATGATTCAACCGTAATTGACAACACTTAGGGTGATAAGATACTTGAGCTATCATATTAATATGCCTAAGTCTTCTAGACAAGATTTCCATACTGAGAACAAAGATGTATGGAGAAAGCGGATCTCCTTGACGCACTCCACTTTGCCCTTTAAAGAATCCTTGGGGTCTTCCATTAACTTTTAGAGTAAACCAGGTTCCTGTTAGGCAGTTCATTACCCATTCCACAAAAACAGAGGGAAAATTGAATCCATGTAACATCTCCTTAATGAACCCCCATTGTAATGAATCAAAGGCTTTTCTCAAGTCAATCTTCATAAGACAACGAGGTGTGAGATTTTTCCTTCCATAGCTTTTAATGAGTGCTTGGGATAGAGCGATGTTTTCATGAATACTTCGTCCCTGAACAAATGATGCTTGCTCATAGCCTATTAGTTCCTGAAGAACCCTTTGTATCCTATTCGTTAAAATCTTGCTCACTGTTTTGTAGAAGACCGTACAACAAGCGATTGGTCTGTAATCAAGGACAGAATGGCAGACCTCCTTCTTAGGGATTAGAGTTATGAGAGTCGCATTTGCTTGCTTAAGCATCTTCCCTTTCAGAAAAAATTCTCTAACCGCTTCATTGAAGTCTCCTTTGATGATATTCCAAGAGGCTCTAAAAAATTCCGAGGAAAAACCATCGGGTCCAGGGCTTTTGTCAACTCCAATAGAAAAAACTACCCTCTTTATCTCTTCCTCAGTTGGAATTTTTAACATATCCTCCCAATCAGTCTCCTGTACTAGCTTACCTCTAGCAAAAATCCTAGAGTCTATTGGCAAAACAAGCTTAGTTGTGCCCAATAGACCCTGATAGTATTCTTCAAATCCTTTGGCAACATCTTCAAGACCCTCTCGTAGCTTACCATTGCAATCTATAATACTTCCTATAATTTGCTGTTGACGCCTTTCTTTTATACTAGAATAGAAAATTTTGGTTGATTTATCACCCTGTATAATATTATCCATCTTCCCTCTTTGCTTCAGAATACTCATCTCCGCCTCAATCATAGCCAAGTAGGCAGCAGTAAGATCTTTTTCTTTTGAGATAAGAGTTAGGGAAAAAGGGTTCTCCTGCATTTGTAGCTGACAGGCTGCCAGTTCACTTTTAATAGCAGCAATTCTCTTCTTGATATCAGAAAAATTATTCCTATGCATTGCCTTCAAAGCTTGCTTGACTTTTTTTAATTTTCCAAACAACCTATAGCTGGCAGTCCCATATCCTCTTGCATTCCAGGCCATCTGTACAGTTTCACAGAACAAAGGGGATTTGACCCAACAATTTAGGAAACTAAACATTCCCTTGATATTCTTCTGCTGCAATAGTGTTACTTGAATTGGGGTATGATCTGAAATCCCAGGGCTCAGTACTGAAGCAAAAGAGGATGGGAACGAGTCCAACCAAGCTCCATTGACTAAAGCCCTATCCAATCTCGACCACACTCTATCATCCAAGTTTTGCTTATTAGTCCAGGTGAATTCTTGCCCTTGACCTACCAATTCCTGCAACCCATTAGCATAAATACAGTCATTGAACTCAGCCATTTCCTTAGCATCTGGGATAAGTCCTCCAATCTTTTCATCTGTATTCCGAACTATATTGAAATCTCCAATAACTAGCCAATTATCAGAAGTAACTCGCAGTTTAGTAAGGTCTTTCCAGAGTGTCTCTCTCTCTCTACCATCATTATTTCCATATATGACTGTCATATATACCTCATGCCTGGACACATAGTGATGCACATGACAGTGTATCAATTGAGCCTGAGAAAAGAGCACAGTGACTCTAACTGTAGAATTATTCCATAGAAGCCAAATTCTTCCATTATAGTGGTGGTCATAATTCCAAGCAATACCAAAATCCTTAAAATTCCTCTTGATTATTGAGTGAGCTTTAGCTACTTTTATTCTAGTTTCTAATAGCCCTAAAACGTCAATACTATTATTCTTGAAAAGCGATAATACTTCATTTTGCTTAACCTCTTCATTCCCCCCTCTTATATTCCATGTTGCCAATTTCATTGTATGTCTGGTGGAATGTTCCCCCGAGCATCTGCTCCCATCTCCTCTAATTCTTGCTGCAGTACTTGAAATTGATTTTTGTGAAGTATCTTAATCTTTGCTTCTTTAGGCATATTCAGACCTGGAGAAAACTGTCCTGACATACCAGAACGATGCATTACCAGGTTGTATCCTGAATCGTCTTCATTCCTTATTCCAGCTGACTTCTCAGAAGCCATCTTGGGGTCCAGGATTTCTCCCTCCAGACTTGCCCTCCCTAAATTGGGGTCCGGGTCGCCTGCTTGCGTTTCTCCAGATGCACTCTCAGTGCCTGCCCTCCCTAATCCACCTGACCCACGGGTCAGATTGGGGTCCGGGTTACCAACACTAGGTGCAATCCCCATAGCATCAACCTTTTTGACAGGAGTATACCTTTGGAGTGGCTTCTCTACTGTCAGCTTTTTCTTTGCAAGTTTGCAAGAATTTTCCATGTGCCCCAACTTCCCGCAGCAATGACAATAGAAAGGGAGCCATTCATAAGTGATTCTCTGCTCTACTTTTCCTAGTATTGGGAGATTGATTGTTACAACTTCAGGCAAATCTGCAGATAAGTCCACCTCTACCATGATTCTAGCAAAAGAAAGCCTCTCCTTGAAGGTGGTAGTAGGGTCGGCAAACAACGGTATCCCAATTCTACTTGCCATCTTACTGAGGACTGTCTCCGTCCATAGATAGGGATCGAGATCTGGGAAGATCACCCAAGTCGGCATAACTGAGATCTTCTCCATTTCTGCTGAGAACGATGGGCTCCATTGTTTCAGAATTAGCGAGTTCGCTCCTATCTGCCAAGGACCACCCTTCAAGACTTCCTCCATTGCCATCTTACTTCTGAATCTAAAGGAGAACCACCCTTTTTTGAAGTATTACACAACCGGTTTTTCAATGTGATTCCATTTTGTTATTGCAAAATCATTAACTGCACTCAGTGTTGGCCTAGATCCAATAACATGTCCCATTAGAGTGTGTTGCCATAATTTCAGCTCGTCTTCATAGTCTTCATACTCAATGGTTATCTCATCTGCAGTTGCCTAATAATCATCAAAGTATAATCCCATTCCTGTCTTCTTCTCTTTCGTTTGTTCCGCCCAAGAGACATTAGGTTGTTTCTCATTCAGATTAGACGTTGGATTAAGAACCTCTGCTTCTCCCCTCTTTTTAGACCCACTTCCTTTTTCCACTTGTTTTCTAGCGTCATCGCCTTTACCAGCCGGACTCTCAGGAGTACATTTCGAACCGATATGTAACGCTGACTGCAATGCCCGATCGATAAGATCGTTGATGACGTTAGTACCCTGCTTCGCTTCAGTGTTCAGCGCTTCTTCTTCATGAGATGCTTCCGAATCTTTGTCCCTAGGACCCCCCATGTTGAGTGAATCATTTTTAGGTTGCTTGCGTGGCCGCCCCCGTCCTCTTCCCGTCGTCACCGCCGGAATCATCTTTGGCGTCGGTGAGGGAAGCTTCCCCTAGAGAGAGAGAGAGGAGAGGGAAAAAATATTAAAATTATTATTATTATTATTATTATTATTATTATTATTATTATTATTTTTGCAAGAAGGTTATGACTCCTTTATTCCTCCATTATGGGTAAATAAAAGAGACTCGATCTTACAAAACACTACCCTCTAGTATGTAAGAGTACATACAATTATGTCAGCAAACTCCTATATATCTCTATATTTGCATATCGCAATCTTGTAAACACCTCAAAGCGTATAAGCTTAATCAAAACTGTAAACGGACACTCCTTCCCTTCAAAAATTCGCCTATTTCTTTCCAGCCAGATATGATGAACAGCTGCAGCAATGCAAGACCTGAACCACCCCTGTTTCCAGTGTTTCTTAGGCCTCCTGATAGAGCACCAGCGTATCTCCGTACCCAGATCAACACCTCGCCCTTTAATCTGCATCCAACACTTCAGATTCTCCCATATTGCTCGTGAAAACTCATAAGTAAAGAACAAATGACGGTGCGTTCAGCAGCAGATCCACACATAACACATCTATTAGCCAACACAACCCCTCTTCTTTGCATAGCATCCTGAGTAGCCAATAACCCTTGACCTGCAAGTGATGCTATAGTACCGTGTTTAGGTAGAATACATCTCCCTTTCAAAGCCATGAGCCATCCTTTCCTGGTAGACTTACACCTAAACCAATCATAGGCTTTACTAGCCTGAAACTTATCCTTAGACACCCAGCTGCAAATTAGCGATTCCACAGCCCTGGCGTCACCTACAGATGCAATCAGTTCATCCCTAATGTCCAACATGCTGTTAATTGTGGAGGTAAATCTCTCCCTCTTATGAATTTCCCAAATAGTTCTAGGACCAAGGATGTAAGCTTTGAACCAATAGTGCCAAATCCCTTTTCCCCCTTTGAGCAAGCTGTAGAACCTGGAGCAAATAAGCGCCTTATTCCAGGCCTTAATGTCCTTCACATCAAAACCCCCTTCCTCCCATGGGGTACATATGTTATCCCAACTTTTATAAACCAGATTTCGTCTCTGCACCGTCCCAGTCCAAAAATAGTTTCTACAAAGCTGTATAAGGCGAAGGGTAACATTTTTAGGGAGCAAAGCATTTGCAGACCAAAAATTTACAATGCCAAACACAACTGAGATAATGAGCTGCACCCTTCCTGCAAAACTGAGAACAGTAGAAGACCAATTGCAAATTAGGTCCTGAATTTTTTGTAGCATTCCTGAATTTTTTATTATTATTATTGTTGTTGTTGTTGTTGTTGTTGTTGTTGTTGTTGTTGTTGTTGTTGTTGTTGTTGTTGTTGTTGTTGTTGTTGTTGTTGTTGTTGTTGTTGTTGTTGTTGTTGTTGTTGTTGTTGTTGTTGTTGTTGTTGTTGTTGTTGTTGTTGTTGTTACTATTACTATTATTATTATTATTTTTTTGCAAGAAAATTTATCATTTCATTCAAAAAAGAGTGAAATTACAATGTTTTGATGCAAAAGAACTAACACACTAGAATACAATAGCATTATGAGATCCTATATGATCAAGAATTCGACTATACTTAGGATTAGATGCCTTCCAAAATCCAATAGCTACATGGAACTTGATTTTTGCTATTACATTCAAAATTGACGACTCTTTACTTGTGAATATCCGTTTATTTCTCTCCTTCCATATTGCATTCACTGTTGCTGCCACACTTGCCTGAACCCAAGCAATTTTCCAATGTTTCCTCTTTTGATGTAAGTTCATCCATCTAACAATGCTTAGTAAAAAGTAGGTTGTAACTTCAATATTCATCCAGTTCTTCATTTCATCCCAAATCTGTTTCGATACAAGACAGGAAAAGAATAAATGGGAATGATCCTCTTGATTCATGAGACATAAGCTGCATCTATTGGCCAATTGAAACCCACGCTTGCAAAACTGATCTGTAGTTGCTAACTGTCTTTGAACTGCCATGGAAAGAGTAACTCTATGACTTGGAATAAGAACACTTGATTCCAAACATCTACTCCAGCTCTTCTTATTCCTGTTATGAAAAATGGAATAGGCCTTAGATACAGAAAACTTAGATCCATTAACACATTTAGACAGCCAATCCTGAGCTAACTGAATAGACCCTGCTATCTGTATCAATCTGTCCCTCACCACCAGCATTCCTTTAAATCCTGATGAATGATAGTCTTTCGGAGCAATGTTCCAAATACCATTCCCTTCCAAAACATAGGCTTGACACCATTTCACCCATATGCTGCTAGTAGGTAAAGAGTATTGCCATAACCATTTAGATAAAAGAGCAGCATTCCAATCAGCAATGTTTTTAATATTGAAACCTCCTGCAAACCAAGGAGAACAGATATCATTCCATCTCTTAAAAACCAGGCGACGAGAACCCTCAGCTATTCCCCAGAAAAAATCTTTGCTCAACCTATTAATCATCTTAATAACAACCTTAGGAATCAGAACACTCGAGCACCAAAAATTCTCAATACCAAAGATGACCGAGTTGATTAATTGAGCTTTGCCAGCCAAGGAGAGAAAATGTGTGGACCAGTGCTGCATATGATGTTGTACCTTAAGAATTAATGAGTCAAACATACTCACCTTAATCCTAGATTCAGTTAATGGAATCCCTAAATATCGAAAGGGAAAAGACCCTGCAAAAAACCCAGTTGCAGCAGCTATAGCAGATTGAATATCAGGAGACACACCACCATAATAGATGCAAGTCTTATCAATATTAGCATTTAGACCAGATAACTGAGCAAATGAACTTAACACATCTTTTACAGCGGTGACAGAAGGCACATCACCCCTGGTAAAAATCATTAAGTCATCTGCAAAGGATAAATGTGTAATCCTAAGTTTACAGCATTTAGGATGAAAAGACACTTGATTCCTTGAACATATGGTCCTCAGAGACATAGAGAGAACCTCCATACTCATTACAAAAAAAAGGGCGATAAAGGGTCACCCTGTCTTATTCCACTCTTCCCCTCCAAGAAACCAGTGATTTCTCCATTAATCTTAAAGGAATACCAAGGTGAGGTGATACAGCCCATGATCCAGCTAATAAAGATTGAAGGGAAACCAAAATTATTCAACATCTTCTCAATGAAAACCCATTGCAAAGAGTCAAATGCTTTTCTAATGTGAACCTTGATCATGCACCTAGGAGTTAAGTATTTTCTTCCATACCCCTTTACCAGAGCTTGGGAAAGCAGTGTGTTATCAAATATATTCCGTCCTGAGACAAAAGCAGCTTGCTCCTCACCAATCAATGAGGGAAGGACCAACTTTAGCCTGTTAGACAAAATTTTTGAAACAGTTTTATAGAAAACTGTACAGCAGGAGATAGGCCTAAAGTCCAATACAGAAGAAGCATTTTTCTTTTTAGGAATAAGAGAGACTACTGTAGAATTAGCTTGCTTAAGCATTTTCTTTGTCTTGAAGAAACTCTGAATAGCTTTACAGAAATCCTGCTCAATAATATTCCATGATGCTTTAAAGAAACCTGCAGAGAAGCCATCCATCCCTGGACTACTATTGGAGTCCATAGAGAAAATAGCCTCTTTTATTTCAGTAACAAGAACAGGGTTAACAAGCATCTGGACCATATCCTCAGGTATCCTGCTTTGCATAAGAATAGAGCCAGTAGTATCACAAGCTTTTCCTAACAAAGAAGCATAATAGTCAATAAAAGCTCGAGAGACTTCCTTTCTTCCCATATTCAGTTCCCCCTTATGATCAGTAATAGCCCCAATCATTTGTTGATGTTTCCTTTCAGTTATTTTAGAATAAAAGTACTTACTAGAGCAATCAGAGAGCTTAAGATGCTGAATCTTAGCCCGTTGTTGCAACAGACTAATTTCTGCTTTTTTAAGAGAACAATATTCTTCTAGCAACCCTTTTTCATTATCAATATCATCAGTAGAGAAAGGATTAGCCATGAGTCTCTTTTGACAATCCAATAGATTCTTTCTAGCAGTGGAAACTTGACTTGACAAATCTGTAAAATTATTTTTATGTAGATGTGTAAGAGCCTTCTTGACCATTTTGAGCTTCTGAAAAAACTTAAAAATGGGAGAACCAGAAACAGGTTGAGACCAAGTATTCCTCACAATATTATTGTAATCAGGATGAGTAATCCAAGTATTAAGAAAACTAAATCTTCTCTTGGTTCTGTTATCCTGTAAAATGGTGACCAAAACTGGAGAATGGTCAGAAATGTCAGGATCACAAAAAACAGCAGAAGAGGAGGGGAAATCCTTATGCCATTCATCATTAACCAGAGTTCTATCTAGTTTAGAACAAACTCTAGAAGAAGGACTTTGCTTATTATTCCAGGTTAGAGAATATCCCGAGCTTTGAAGATCATCCAGCTTGCAACTTAGAATACATTGATTAAAATCCCACATATCCCTAAGTGCAGGTGGATTGGCACCCAACTTTTCATCAGGATGCCTAACAATATTAAAATCATCAATCAGAAGCCAGGCAGAAGATTGAGAAATCTTAAGTAATTCATCCCATAGAGCCAACCTCAGGTTGGCATCATTATGAGCATAAACTACAGACAGAATGAAAGATTTATTAGTTTGAAAGTGGTGGAGCAGGCCAGTGATTTGCTGATCAGATTAGCTCATCACTTGAAAAGAAACTGTAGAAGGATTGAAGAGAACCCAAATCCTCCCATTATAATGAAAATCATAATTGGTCACATACCCCAAAGAACTAAAGGATCTCTGAATGATTTTATTTGCTTTATTCATCTTCACCCTAGTTTCCAAAATAGACAACAATCTATTTTATTAGCTAACAGAAACTCTTTAACCTCACTATGTTTAAGAGGATCATTAAATCCCCTAACATTCCAAGAAGCTACTTTCAAAAGGAAGAATATCAGGTGGGACTTTCTCCCTAGCTTCACCTAAGAAAGTATCTTCACCCTTTGGACATCCTGAGTGCTTTACAGCATCCACCTTAGAGGAATTTCCAACTTGAGGCTCCACCTCAGTGTACTTATCCATTCCTAAGGGGTCTGAGGTACCACCTAGTCCAACTTCACTAACAGTAACATCTGGATCATCCCCATGGAACAGCTGGAACTTGTTCTGCAAGATAGCCGGTTCCACCACAGGGCCAGACTGAAGTTTCTTAGAAGAAGAGTTCTTCTTAGAGACAGGATGAAAAGTATCATCCTAATAAAAGGTTCTAGAGCATTCTGAGTGCTTTACAACAGCCACATTAGGGAGCTTTCCATCAGGTAAAGGGGACACTTTCCCCACCTCTGAGTACTTACCTTCCCCTAAGGGCTCTGAGGTACCACCTAGCTCTTTAGAGGAGATGTTAGCTGCCCTCCTTGAGGGTTTGGAAACCTCAACTGGATCAGGGATTCTCAAAGCCCCTTCCAGTTTTTGAGCAGCCTCCATTTTCTTCTTCTCCCACTTGCAAGTGGAAATGGTATGTCCCAATTTTCCACATCCCTTACAATAGAAAGGGATCCACTCATACTGAATCTTTTGAACAGAAAAGTCATTATAAGGAGTGCTAATAACCACCTGTTCAGGTAGCTCTTGAGATATATCAGCCTCAACTAAGACTCTAGCAAAAGACAACTTAGACTTAGTTGTGGTACAATCAGCACAAAGAGGTTTTCCAATATTACTTGCTAGTTTACCCAACACCACATTTGACCATAGGAAAGGATCCAGATCGGGAAAAAGAACCCAAATGGGAACACAGGTCACTTTTTCCATGGTTTCAGAAAAGGAAGGAGTCCATTCTTTCAGGATTAGAGTGTATACTCCTAAAGTCCAAGGACCTCCCCCTAAAACTCTATCCATGGCTGCTCTAGAGTCAAATCGAAAAGAGAACCACCCCTTCTTGAAGTATTGAACCACTGGAGACGCAAGTTTGCCCCATTTATCAGAAACAAATTTCTTAACTTGCTGCAATGAAGGTTTAGAGCCAATAACATTGCCCATTAATGTGAATTCCCAGATTTTCAATTCATCCTCAAAATCAATCAAATCAATGTTAATCTCATCACAGTCAACAACATCTTCGAAAAATTGTAAGTTCATACCCATCTGCTTCTGTTTATCAACAATCTTAGACCAATTAGAAATCTTATCAAGCTCAGAAACAGGGGTTTTAGTATCGGGTTTATCAGCAGAATCAGAATTAACAACATTACCATTATTATCATTCACAAAAGCATTCCAAGAATCATTAGAAGTATTAGAATTGGGATTTTTACCAGCCTTGGTCATGGCATCAAGAATTACATCATTAAGCGAATTTTGGCGCGAAGAACTCTGATCATCCCCCTTATCCTGTAATTCCGCATCTTCCCTCCTTGAACCATCACCCTGATGTGGTGGAGGTAAAGAGTTAATCTTCGGAGGTCGTCCTGGTCCTCTCTTAACTGGAACGGAAGCCATTGAAGAAGCTCGAAGAACCCGCGTAACAGAATTTCAGAGAGAATTTCTAGAGAGAGAAACAGTTTCTCTCTATTATTATTATTATTTTTTTTTATAACGAAACTTTTATTAAACAACGAAACAAATTACAAGAAGTTAGTGGGTAGCCGAGATACTATCTGGGCACCCACTCCCTTAGCGATAGAAAAACTAAGACGAGTAAAAATAAAAGCAGCTGCTCGGGCTCCCGCGTCCTGAGAGATAGAGAATTTCTGAATCCGCTTGAGTAAAGCAGCTGCCTCCGCGTCAAGCTCCCCTAGAGAAGAGAAAGATAAAGGTAGGAACCCGTACCCAGTCTTGGTGCACAAATCTCCATACTTGGCGCACTTGCGCTGAGCAGCATCAGCGACCGCGCGGCCAGGCAGAAAGTCAGACATCGCGGACTGAGTCAAAGGGGACGACCCTATCAGATCGACACACACATCGCGCCCCCTATCCCAGGAATACAGAAGTAAATCCGCCGGGCGAAGGGGCTTGTCGTGCCCATCAAGAATTATTATTGTTATTATTATTATTAATATTATTATTATTATTAATATTATTATTATTATTAATATTATTATTATTATTATTATTATTATTATTATTATTATTACTATTACTATTATTATTATTATTATTATTATTATTATTATTATTATTATTATTATTAATGAATGAATTTTATTAATGAATCAAAACGCAGTTTACAAAAAATTGGTGGGCAGCCGAAATACAATCTGGGCCCCCACCCCCTTAGCTATAGCAAAGCTAAGTCTAGTAAAAATAAAAGGAGCAGCGCGTGCTCCGGCATCCTGCGCTATCGAAAATTTTTGAATTCTCTTGAGTAAGGCGATAGCATCCGCCTCCAATTCCCCCAACGAAGAAAAGGAAAAAGGTAAGAATCCATAACCAAGCCCCACACACAAGTCCCGATACTTAGCACATTTGCGCCGAGCAGCGTCACCCACAGCACGACCTGGCATGAAATCGGAAAGCCCGGACTGGGTCAAAGGAGAAGACCCGGTAAGATCTACACAAACGTCACGCCCCTGGTCCCACGAATAAAGGAGCAAATCCGCTGGACGGAAGGATCTATCATGGTCATCGATCAAGCCAATATCGACTTCCTTACCTGCCGAGACCCCGGAACGGAAACAGATATCCAATAGAGTGTCACGAACGAGGTTATGCCGATGCTTAATACCAACAATTCCCGCACATGACACGGCATGGTCCCCATAAATGTCATCCCGAAAAACCCGAGAGCAGGCAGAACACGGCCCAGGCATGGAAAACAAAGGAATGCCCAACCGATAGCTAAGCACACACCGGTATGTCCGCCCGTTCATAGTCTGACCCAACCCAGAAATAGGGACAGCACGCAGCCAATCAGAAGCATGACGGCCTTGCTGAGACTTCCATAAAGCAATCTGGCGGGAGGTCAAAGAGTAAACAGATTCTGCAGTAGCAACAATCCTCGTGAAATATATATCTGCCAAAGACTTCATAAGTTTGGGGGCAGCGATCTCACAAGGATTACACACAACAGAACCCAGAACCTCCTTAAGCCTACACAAGGCTGCATCAAAAGTCGGGCCAGGAGCCGAGACACCAGTAGCACGAAGCAACGTAGCTTGCAAACCCAAAGACTGCAGCCGAGATGCCCCAACCGAGGACCATCAGCCATAATCAGCTCCAGAACCTTCCCTACAATCAAGGTATCCCCGACGATAGTGCCATCATCCAAGTACCAAGCCTGCAACCTCAAATCAAAGGAGTCCCTGATCTTACAAACCAAGAGATGTAACACCAAAGAAAAAAGCAAAGGACCCAAAGGATCACCCTGCTGGACCCCCTGACAAGACCACAGGCTTTGGTCACCAAAATATAACCGGGCAGGACTAGAATAACAAAATTCCACCCACTGAGAGAGAACAGGGCAGTGACAACGAACCTCGCGCAACATGATCTCTCGATCGACCATGTTGAAAGCATTCTGAAAGTCCACCAAGAGCATGGAAAGACCCACCTCATCACACTGGTCCTCAACAAGCCGGTTCAAGGAATGCAAGATAGCCTCACCCCCACCGGATACTCCAACTCCAAACTGAAGACCAGAAAAATAGCCACTCAGCGATGGACCGATCAGGAAAGCACCAACCTTAGAGACAAGCCGTCTCCAAATCGTACCAACAGCAATAGAACGGATACCCCCGCCTGGCTTAACAAGCGGGGTGAGCGGAGCACTAGCAATGTACTCCCTGAGGACCTGCGGGCAGCTGCCCTCGAGAAAGAGATTAACCACCCGAGTGACAGATGTGATCAAATCATCCGAAACAGCAACTGCGGCACCACTCAAACAATCCAAAAGGTGTTGGGCACGAAAACCATCCCTCCCACAAGAAGTGCCACGCGGGAAACCCCTAATCATATCCAGAACCACAGACGCAGACGCGGTAAGGGAACGGTGATTACCAGGCAAAAGTGGCAAGACGGGAGAAGGGACGACGGGGTGCTTATCCTTCAAAGCCACTAGAGTGGCATCCGAGTAAGGAGCAACACCAGAGGAAGAAAGAACTCGAACAGCAGCAGTGTAATGTCCGTCACAAATCTTCCTCCGACACTGCCTAATGTTGAGTTCACTCAAGTCGAGGTCCTCATTCACACTAAAAGAAGGAGCAACCTCAGCCAAAGAATCTTGCAGAAGCAACAAACGACCACCCGACTCTCCCCAACAACGAATGGCACTAGAAATACTCTCCTCCTGACGCTGCAGCCGAATAACAGATCGACACTCAAGGTTACTCCTAGGGGAGAAAGACTTAAGTATGCAAAGGGGCAACGCAAGTAAGGTGACCCAACAAGAGAGATCACGAGGAGAGGCAACCACATCATCAAGGGCCCCCCTAAGAATCCGAGAAAAACCTAACTGACACTTAGGAGGGATGGATTTAACAGTACGTAACCCCTTGGCTAGTAAGCGATCAAGAGAAGTCACATTAAACTCGACATCTGGCGGACCAACAATAGAACGAGGCGACGAAACATTAGGGGCAGAAGGTCGGGGAAAGCCGTAAAGAACAAAGCGGATAACACCATCACCGCAATTAGGAGCCTCAACAGACTCCCCATTGTGCTTACACCCTTTGCTATGAGTGTGAGTGCTAAAACAAACCCCACATAACCAAATACCCATCCGACGAAACGTAGTCTCAGCAGCTAAAAAACAGGTAAAGAAGTAAGAGCTTGACGCGTGACCGCCTGAGCCTCCCCCTTACAGTGATAATCACGGAGGTGGAAGATCAAAGAGCTTCTAACAAGTCCCTTACCCCAACCGTCCTTACACTCACAGTGACCTACGAAAGGACAATGGAACCGTACAAGGTTGGGCATAATGGGATAGAAGAAGTCGACACGCCAAAGCAAACCAAAAAGGAAACACGAAGAAGAGAAAACGACAAAGGCAACGTCGACCAGCCAACACCAGCAACCACAACCCGATCACAGAAAAGAAGGCTGAAACGAAACGGGACCCAAGCAAAAAACAACCAAACGGAAACGAAAAAGGAAACCAAACGGAGAGGGAAACAACCAACCAAAGGGCTGACGGAGGACCCTCCGGCACCGGCAAAAAGAGGTCACCGGTGCAGGGTGGTAACGTCAGGAATGACGCAGCACGCAAACCGAGGAGAAGCAGGTCGCACACAACGACGCACCACGACGGAGAAGCAGGTCGCACAAAGTGTAACGACCCAAGCCGGCGTCAGGGTTCAGGCGAGGTGGTCCGTCCGGCCGGAATAATGACTCCCCGACACACCCAGATCCCCGACGCAGTGGTCCCAAACTACCGCTGGTCCAAACCACCGTGAAGGAGGCCCAAACGTCCAAACCGCAAAGCAGGAGCCCAAAACGGCGGCCGGCGACGAGCCCAGATGAAAGGTGGCGACGTGAGGTCAGGTAAGGTGGCGACGTGAGGTCAGCAGGTGGCGACGTGGTGGAAAGAAGGGCGGCAGAAGGTGATTAGGGTGGCAAGCCCTAATCGCCGTACAATCGCAGAAGGTTATTATTATTATTATTATTATTATTTTTTATTTATTTATTTTTTTTTTTTTTGCAAGAAAAGGTATGACTCTTATTCATCCATAAGGGTAAAAAAAAGAGACTAATCTTACAAAAGTAAACCCCCTACCAAGATCAAACACCATCTAATAAGACAAACTATGTAACTCCAACCTTCTATTTTTTAACCGAACTAAAACCTCAAAAGTTATTTGGTTAACTAGCAATTTATAAGGCCTTTCAACTCCGGTAAAAATACGCATATTACGTTCCATCCACACTCGATAAGCAGCAGCCCCAAGCGCACTACAGTACCAGTCGCATTTCCAGTGCTTTCTTCTTCTTCGTGCAGCTATCCACAGCAACTCTTTCCTCATATCGTTGGACCTTTCCGACATTCCTAACCAATCCTTAATCTCACGCCAAACCTCCTGTGCATAGCGACATTGAAAGAATAGATGGTCATGAGTTTCATTATCAACCTTACAAAGAATGCATCTATTAGTGATATAAATTCCTCTCTTCCTCATATTATCTATTGTTGCTAACTTCCGTTGGCTAGCAATAGAAGCAATTATCCCATGTTTTGGTATTATATGCATCCCCTTAAGAGCCTTAAGCCAGTTTTGCTCGGGTAGTTTCGTCCTAAACCATTCATAAGCTTCCCTAATCTGAAATCCTTGTATATTATGCCAGCTGCATACCCGGGCAGCAGTTGCCTCGGCAGTCCCCTCCTTCTCCCTAATTTCATCACGTATTTTCAATATGCTATTGAAACAGGCAGTGTATCTATCCTGCTTCCGGATCTCCCAAACTGTTTGCCCCTGCAATATATAAGTACGCACCCATTTCCCCCAAATTCCGCCTTCTTCATTAAGGATTTTCCAAAGCCAGTGGCTAATTAAAGCTTTATTCCAGGCCATAATATCTTTAATATTGAACCTCCCTCATTCCAAGGAGCACACATGCTTTCCCAACTCTTATAATAAGTACCTCGATCCTCCTTCCCTCCATCCCAGAAGTATCTTCGACATAGCTGTATTAGCTTCATGCGGACATTCCCAGGCAAAAGGGTATTACTACACCAATAGTTCAATATGCCAAAATGCATAGAGTTAATAATTTGGACTCTGCCAGCATATGTTAAGCATCTAGCAGACCAATGACTTAGAACATTCTGAACTGCAGTAATAAGTCCATTATAATGCACCAATCTATTATTAACATCATTTAAAGGCAACCCCAAGTATCGACAAGGAAAGCATCCCTGTTTAAACCCAGTAGCATTCAGTATTTCTTGCTGAATCTCCACCGTGACCCTCCCAAAGTATATATCTGTTTTATCTCTATTGACATGAAGGCCTGAAACTTTAGCAAACCTATCCAATTCCTTCAAAGCAGCTGTAACCGAAGGCACATCACCCCGTACAAAAATCATAAGGTCGTCCGCGAAGACAAGATGATTAAGTCCAATCCTTCCACATTTAGGATGAAAAGAAACCTGCGACTTCCCAATCATGTTTCTAAGATATCTAGATAAAACTTCCATACTCAACACAAATAGGTAAGGAGATAGGGGATCTCCTTGTCTAATACCACTATTACCTTTAAAGAATCCATGGGAAGTGCCATTCATCTTGATTGAAAACCACGAACCTGTAATGCATCTTTTAATCCATCCAATTAGCTGAGCTGGAAAATTAAACTCTAATAGCATCGCTTCGATAAAGTCCCATTGTAATGAATCAAAAGCCTTGCGTAGGTCAACCTTCATTAAACATCTTGGGGTTAGATATTTCCGCCCATATCCCTTAACTAGTAGCTGCGATAGAGCAATATTTTCATGGATGTTACGACCTTGAACAAACGCTGCTTGTTCAGGACCAACAATTTCGTGAATAACCTGCTGCAGCCTTTGGGTAAGGATTTTTGTTATTGTTTTGTACAAGACAGAGCAACAGGATATCGGTCTGTAGTCTAGGACTGAACTGCAAGTTGCCTTCTTAGGGATCAAAGTGATTAGCGTTACATTTGCTTGCTTGATCAGTCGCCCCTTCTGAAAAAACTCCCAAACAGCAGCAGTAAAGTCTTTCTTTATAACAGGCCAAGACGCCTGAAAAAACCCAGACGAGAAACCATCTTGACCTGGGCTCCTATCCACTCCGATTGAAAAGACAGCTTTTTTGATCTCCTCTTCGCAAGGAATGGCAGTAAGAGCCTCCCAATCATCTTCCTTTACTGTAGGACCTTGCAAGGCCCCCATCTCTGAAGTTTCAGTGCGCCTTCCTAAAAGATCAGTATAATACTCAACAAAACCGCTTGCTACCTCTTTCAACCCTCTTCTTTGCTTCCCATGTCTATCCTGAATCTCACCGACCACCTGCTGCTGTCTTCGTTCTCGCAACCTGGAATGAAAATACTTCGTTGAATCATCATCCAAGATCATACTTTCCATTTTCGCCCTTTGTTTCAAAATACAAATTTCAGCCTGCTTTAGAACTTTCCCCTCTGCCTGCAGCACTCTCTCTTCATGTATTAGCATAGCATTCATAGGATCCCTATGCAAATTCAATTGACAACTCTCAAGGGCAGCATCTAATTCCAGAATTCTTTCCCAAATATGAGAATAGGTCTTCCTGTGCATCTCTTTTAAAGCCCATTTAACCTTTTTCAGCTTAGCATATAGACAATACCCAGCAGTACCATAAGCCTCCGTATTCCAAGCTTCCTTAACAATGTCAAGAAATCTTGGATTAGCAACCCAACAATTAAGAAAACTAAACCTCCTCTTAACTCTGTCCTCAGCAATAACGTTGACTAAAATAGGGGAGTGATCCGAGACCCCGGCCATTAGATATTGAGCATTGGAGTTTGGAAATTCCGTAGCCCACTTATCATTAATTAAAGCTCTATCCAACCGGGAATAAACTCTTGACAAAAGGTCCTGGTTATTAGTCCACGTGAACGCACAACCTTGACCACTTAATTCACTCAACCCACATTGATAGATACAAGAATTGAAGTCCTCCATATCCACTTCATCAGGCAGGGTTCCTCCAATTTTTTCCTCAACATTCCTGATAATATTAAAGTCTCCAAGAACAATCCAGTTTGTAGTACCCTTGCTAATGTCACGCAACTTATCCCATAACTCTTCTCTTTTATGTGCCTCATTGAACCCATAAACTATAGTAATGAAACTCTCCTTACTAGTAGCATAAGAAAACGCCCTACAGTGCATAAATTGCTCATGCTCTATAAGTATAGAAACACCGACAGTAGCTGGATTCCAGATGGTCCATATCCTACCATTGTAATGATGCTTGTAGTTACATTGGACAGTATAATCTCGAAACTTACTATTAATGATATCCATAGCTTTTGACTCTTTAATTCTCGTTTCCAGTAATCCCATAATATCAATGCCTCTAGCCTTCATGAGATGAATAACTTCGTTTTGCTTGTAAGGCTCATTCCCTCCTCTAATATTCCAGGTACTGACAATCATTGCTTATCAGGTGGTATTGAATCTCCTATTGAAGGAAATAATTCCTCCACTGTCATGTTTCGTGCTATATTCTCCTCACCAGGTTGCAAAATAGCATACCTGTTTGGGGTGTGTAGTAATAGTAACTTTTCCGTCCCCTCTTTCAACCCATAGTCTGGAGTGGAGCCTTTCACCTTAAGGCCTACCCCGGAGCATCCTTGAAGCCTTACAACATGAGTAAACCCATCCTCAAGATCAGTGTGAATGGCATGACCTAGCCCATGGCATTCTGAGTCATCTTCATTCACTCCCTGTCTTTGAGATGGCCTTGACTCTGTTGAGGTACTGCCTAGCTCCACGGGTCCTGAGCTAGTGATAATCAGGCCTCCATCTGACTCTTTCTCAGGGGGTCCTTGATGCGTTACAGGGTCAGGATGAACTTGCATCCGTTCCTCTGAGGTACCACCTAACCCCTGAGAGCTCACCTTCTTCGGAGTATACCTCACTGAGGTTCCTCCTTCTCCTGTTTTCTTTGCCTTTTCTTTCTTACAAGTACTCTGAGTATGCCCCAGCTTACCACAAGAGTTGCAGTAGAAAGGAATCCATTCATAGTCTATCCTTTGGATAGATTTTCCCAGTAATGGAATGTTCAATGTTACTGATTCTGGTAATTCCTTTGATACATCGACCTCCACCATAACTCTCGCAAAAGATAAGCGTTCCTTGTAAGTTGTGGTTGTATCAGCATATAATGGTGACCCAACTTTGCTTGCCATCTTACTTAATACCTGTTCAGACCACAGAAAAGGGTCGAGATCAGGAAAAAGAACCCACACCGGCACAGTAGATATTCTATCCGTTTCTTGAGAAAATAAGGGACTCCATTGCTTCAGTATTATTGTGTTTCGCCCCATATGCCATGGCCCTCCTCTTAGAATTTGATCCATATCCTCTTTGTTCCTGAATCTGAATGAGAACCAACCTCGCTTAAAGTATTGAACCACAGGATAAACATTATTCCAGTATTTCTGAGCAAAATCCGTCATCTGTTTCAATGTTGGTTTTGCCCCAATGACGTTCCCCATTAGTGTGAATTTCCAGAACTTCAATTTATTCTCAAAATCCCCTAACTCTATGTCGATTTCCTCAGAGTTTGCACTTGCTTCATCAAAATATAATCCCATACCCTTCTTCTGTTCTTTTACCTTCCCTTCCCATGGAGTCTGACTAGCTGGTGGTACTTGATCAGGTTCCTTTCTAGAGTCAAGTGCTTCCTTCCTAGCCTCACTACCCGATTCAGAATTTAAAGTATTTAATGTAATCATAGGATTATTAAGAACTGTTTCATTACCCTTCCCGCCCTCAGTGACCTCCGCTTGTTTCTGGGTTTCAATAACCTTTGCTCCCCCAGATGCACTCCTTCCACTAGGATTCAAAACTGATTGTAACGCTAAATCAATAAGATCGTTAACATTACATTGTTTTTGCAGCTCTTGATCTTGATCGGTTGATTGATGCTCTTCCCCTGTCTCAGTTGAAAAAGAACCGGTACTGTTAGAATCTCCATAATCTTGTCTATCTGATTCTCTATATTTGCGTGGTCTCCCTCGACCCCTTCCCGTGCTGGCAGGCGGTTTCTACATCTCGATCGGTGATCGCCAGAGAGGAAGCTCCTCTAGAGAGAGAGAAGAGAGAGAGTATTATTATTATTATTATTATTATTATTATTATTATTGTTATTGTTGTTGTTGTTGTTGTTGTTATTATTATTATTATTATTATTATTATTGTTATTATTATTATTGTTATTGTTATTATTGTTGTTGTTATTGTTGTTGTTGTTGTTATTATTATTATTATTATTATTATTATTGTTGTTGTTGTTGTTGTTGTTGTTGTTGTTGTTGTTGTTGTTGTTGTTGTTGTTGTTGTTGTTGTTGTTGTTGTTGTTGTTGTTGTTGTTGTTGTTGTTGTTGTTGTTGTTGTTGTTGTTGTTGTTGTTGTTGTTGTTGTTGTTGTTGTTGTTGTTGTTGTTGTTGTTGTTATTATTATTATTATTGTTATTGTTATTGTTGTTGTTATTATTATTATTATTATTATTATTATTATTATTATTATTTTTTTTTTTTTTTTATTTATTTATTATTATTATTATTATTATTGTTGTTGTTGTTGTTGTTGTTATTATTATTATTATTATTATTATTATTGTTGTTGTTGTTGTTGTTGTTGTTATTGTTGTTGTTGTTGTTGTTGTTGTTGTTGTTGTTGTTGTTGTTGTTGTTGTTGTTGTTGTTGTTGTTGTTGTTGTTGTTGTTGTTGTTGTTGTTGTTGTTGTTGTTGTTGTTGTTGTTGTTGTTGTTGTTGTTGTTATTATTATTATTATTATTATTATTATTATTATTAATATTAACGGAACTTTAACACCAGAATAAATTACAAGAAGTTAGAGGGGAGCCGAGATACTATCTGGGCCCCCACTCCTTTAGCGATCGCAAAACTAATTCTAGTGAAAATATGAACTGCGGCACGCGCTCCAGCATCCTGAGATATAGAGAATTTACAAATCCGCCGGAGCAGAGAAACAACATCCGTGTCGAGCTCACCGAGAGAGGAGAAGGAGAAAGGAAGAAAACCATACCCAATGGCCGTGCAGCGTGCCTGATACTTGACACACTTACGGCGAGCAGCATCAGCAACGACCCGTCCAGGCTAAAAAGAAGTCAAGCCGGACTGGGTCAAAGGAGAGGACCCAGTCAGATCGACACAAACATCACGTCCCTTGTCCCACGAATAGAGCAGAAGGTCGGTGGGTCGTAAGGGCTTGTCGTTATCGTCGCAGAGGCTAATCTCCACCTCCTTGCCTGCAAAGATCCCTGTCCGAAAGCAAATATCTAACAGTGTGTCGCGGACAAGGATATGACGATGTTTAATCCCCACAGTACCAGCGCACGAAACCGCGTGGTCACCAAAAATATCCTCTCTGAGGGCCCTGGAGCAGGAAGAGCAAGTCCCGGAAAACAGAAACAAAGGGACTCCCAGGCGGTAACTAAGCACACTGCGATATGTCCGACTGTTCGTGGTTTGCCCAAGCCCGGTAATAGGGACAGCCCTCAGCCAGTCAGAAGAATGGTCCCCCTGCTGAGATTTCCACAGGGCAACCTGTCGAGGGGTCAAGGAGAAAACAGATTCCGCTGCTGTAGCAACCCTCGTGAAATATATATCTGCCAATTTCTTCATAAGTTTTGGGGCAGCGATCTTAGAGGGGTTACTCAAGAAGTCAGAACCGGTAGGCTCAACAAAACCACTCAAGGCGGACTCAAAGGCAAATCCAAGGGCGACGATCTCGGAGGGACGAAGCAGCTTAGCTTGCAAATCGGCAGGCTGGAGGCGAGAAGCAAGGAAGGCAAAGTGCAGGGCATCAGCGGCGGCAAAGACACCGAGCCCCCCTAGAGAAAAGGGGAGGGTCGCCAGCCGCCACTGCCACTCCCCAAAACCGGGTCCGGACGCCGTGACAATACGCTCAAGACTAGAACGGAGCGCGGTGTCGAAAGAAAGGTGGGCCGACCCAAAAGCACGGGGAGAGCAAGTGCGTAAGGCAAAGTATAACTTAGAAATACATGTGCACTCCCGGAGAAGAAGTAACTCACACTGGGGGTCCTCAATCGTAGCAACCAGGTCCATGAGCTCTATAGTACGGGCAACCCTCTTTGAGACAAGAGAACCACTGAAAGCCGGGCACACGCTGACCGGCCCTCCCAGGACCTTAACACCATCCAAGGGTCTGGCAATAGCGGAGGGGAAAACACCAGCAAACCTACTCCTCGGGTCTTCGGTAGGCCGGAAAACCTCCGTTTTGATGACGTTAAGATGGAGGCCAGAACGGGGGCCCTCATCCATAATCATCTGGAGGACCTTCCCCACAATAAGCGTATCCCCGACAATAGTACCATCATCGAGGTACCAAGCCTGAAAACAAAGATCGAAGGAGTCCCTGATCCTGCAAACCAGGGGATGTAAAACCAGGGAGAAAAGGAGGGGGCCTAAGGGGTCACCCTGTTGGACCCCCTGGCAAGAGCGAAGGCAGTGCTCCCCGTAGTAGAGCCTAGCAGGGCTGGAGTAGCAAAACTCAACCCAATGGGAGAGGGCAGGACACTAACGGCGAACCTCTCCCAGCATAGTCTCTCTGTCAACCAAGTTAAAGGCATTCTGGAAATCGACAAGTAACATGGAGAGACCCACATTAGTACCACGATCCTCTACCAGGCGGTTCAAGGAATGCAGAATAGCTTCACCCCCGCTAGAAACACCTACCCCGAATTGAAGGTCCTCAAATAAAATAGCCACCTAAAGATGGGCCAACCAAGTAAGCACCAACCTTGGAAACAAGGCGCCTCCAGATGGTACCCACAGCAATAGGACGAACCCCTCCCCCCGGCTTAACGAGCGGGGTGAGCGGGGCACTGGCAATGTACTCACCTAACACCTGCGGACACTTCTCATCGAGAAAAAGGTTGACCACCCGAGCGATAGAGGCAAATTTATAATTTATTATTATTATTATTATTATTATTATTTATAATTTCTTCGTTTTTGTCAAATTTACTCTTATTAATTTTTTCCCCCATATATATGTGTCATCAAGTTTTGGCTTTATACAATGACAAATTTATTCTTTTTTTCCCTTAATTATAGATGTGTTATACAGTTTTGGTTTTATATAATTACTAGTGTAATACCCGTGAAGAACCTTCACGGGTTGTTCGTTTATATTTATGTATAGAGTTGATTGGATTAACACCTATAAGTAGGTTATCCGTTAATAGACTTTAGTTACTTTAGGTGTTATTAGGCAAGCGAAAAAATGAACGAACATATAGTTTGCATGTTACACAATATCTTCGACATTCTATGTTACCAGTCGTTATCATGGAACACGACATGTAATTAGATGCACAAATAAATCATCGCAAAGGTAAACAGTTATGTTGGTTGTCATTAAAATAATGTCATGTTCGTCCAGTCGGTTTGTTTGTTGTAACTCGTAATTAATTAGAAATACTTTTTAGAAAAATACATTTTACATCCGAACGCATCGTTCGCCTACACTTTTTTGGGCTCCATAAATGTTCTTCACGGGCTAGGAATTTAGGATGGGCCAGCTACCAATGTATAGTCGTTGGAAAGCCGATGATAGAAAGTCAATTGGGCCAAGAATAAGTTGAACATAAGTACATGTGGATGACAAAATTTAGAAAAACATAATTAGAATGTATAATAACAGTGAACGAACAACGCACAGTTACATTTAACTGAATAAGTCATTAGTATTGACGTCTATGTGTAATGTTAGAAGAATGTCTTAGTAGAAAAGAAGATTGGTTTTCGTATTATGTTGTACAATCCCAAACCATCCACCAGAGAAGTTCCCATTTTGAGTATAATACACTATGTTGTGCATTTTCGTTAAATGTTGATACCCACGAAATTAATCTATGTTAGTAAAAAAAAAATACGTAAATAAAACTTCATATAAATTCGTAATATGTACTCACATTTACAATGACATTTCTAATTAAACTCCACCTTTTCATTTACCAAGAGCAAACCAACTAAATTCACAGAACGGGTTGTAACTTGATTTGAAGTAGTACCACATCTCATATCGTACTTGGTATATTTTATTATGTATTTATTAGTCCATCACGAACTGTAAGGCCGAATAAATTATTGGTCTGAACTTCGCCGAGTAACAAATCCGATAAAGCTTGTAACCCAAACTACATAACTGGGCCGCACAAATTATGAATGACACAAAATAGAAATGGCCCAAATATAGGGTCCGATTGACTAATTCACAATTATAATATATATGACTAACCCAATAATCGGTTGGGCCAAATACTATTTCTAAGTCAACGATCTCTAAAATCGACCCAGCTAGTTTCGAAATATGATCGAGTACGCGTTGAGTGACGTGAAATTATCGATAATTTAATTTATTAGTACAATATCCGAAGGTTTGAAATTGTAGTAATTAACACGAATAGACTGTGTTAGTACTAAGGTCGACAAAAAGCTTTAGCATAGCCATATGCTCTAAACGGAAGCCGAACAGTCATAACAATCCCAATATATAATCAAAATTAAATAGGCAACTTCATTTCACCATAAGGTTAACATGTCTTAATTGCATGCAAATCTAGTCATTTTTTAAGGGGACTACTCATTGTCGGCGGCGATTTACTCAAAATCGTCGGCAAATATGATAGTAAATGACCGAATCGCCTCTGTTTAATTACTAAGTAAACAAAATCTAAACTAACCTAACTAAATTATATTTAACCTAGCTACTATTATATTATCACGATTTACTAACTAAATTAACGTAATTACTATTATTTAACCTACCACTATTTAATCTAAGGAAATTATATTTAAATTTAACCGAATCATCATCGGAATAACATTGAAATGCTTATATTTTGTTTTTCCCAATAACGTTGACAATTGTCCGGAATGTCGAACACGGTTAACAATTTCCCTTTTGATTTGAATTTGTCGTATACCGAAAACAATTCGGAAGACGACGTTGTTGACGAGGTTAGTTTTAATTTTCCTTGTTATGTACGCGGTGTAATTTCATTGGTTATCACGGAAAAAGAAAAGATAGTCGTGATAGACTTTTCGGTATAGGCGTGAAGATAGTCCGGGAATAGCCTATAGATGTTGCATTTTTATAGCCGTTCCCAGCGGAAACGTTGAAATGTAACGTCTGCTTTTACGGGTAGGCGTTGAATTTTAAAGTCTATTCCCAGGCGTAGACTTCGAGTCTTAAAGTCTATGCCCAGGCGTAGACTTCGAGATTTAAAGTCTATGCCTAGGCGTAGACTTCGAGTTTTAAAGTCTATGCCCAGGCTGCCAATTGGACGATTGTCTTATGTGAACTCCATTGATTTCAGTAGTAACATGATTTCTCGGGGTATTCCAATTGAGATTTCTAATTGTGGGAATCTGGAGTATTTGGATTTGACTTCAAATAACTTGACTGGTGTGATTCCTGATAATTTGGGGAATCTTCAAAAGTTGAGTTTTCTGATTGATCGTTTTTGTTTTGATCGGATAGAGATGCAGTAACTTGTTTTGTTTTGTTTTGATGTTTTCGTTTTATTTTATTGGGTTGATCATTTTTGTTTTAAAGTAATTTTTGTTTCCTTTAATCAAGGAAGGAAAAGGGAGTAAAGGGTAAAATAGGTAAATTATGTAAAATTGTCGACGATTTTAAGTAAATCGCCGACGACGAGAAGCGAAAGTGTTTTTTAAGATTCCTAACTACCTACTCTATCAAAACACTAAAAATGTATAGAGAGTTGATGTGGCCACCTAAGTGCATATTCGACAACATGTCGTACGACGTGCAAGACGGATGGTATATATGCCAGAATTTGCACATTCTGAAGATGAGACTAATATACCTTGGGTACGATGTGGTTAGGTTTGATCCATGCATATCGCCGACGCTTGATTTCGAGAGGGCGGTGGTAGTAGAGTTTGGAGCAAGGCTACCAAACTACTTCATGGCCTACAAACTCCAAAGGGAGTTTGAAAATGAAGGAAAGACCAAGGAAGCAATGGTCGGCCAATGGGATCACCTAGCCGGTCCTCATTGTTGGGTTGCTTGTTGGGAGGATGAGAAGTATCTATCAACGGAGACGGACTACCGTATGGTGTCAATCTGGTGCCGCTATGTTGGAACGTACTTGGGCGAAGCTGAGGAATTTGGTACCTATGGACATGTTATGGATGCTTTGAACGAAATCTACCGGGATTTCTACGTTGATTAAATGCTTGGAACGGAAATAAGCATCTGAGTTTAGTTGTGGTGTACATAGATGGTTGCTTAATGATCGCCTTGCATGCAATGTATCTTTCAACGTTTGAATTGCAGTGGTGATCGTTTCAAATTACGTTTAATTTTAATTTCAGTAACGATTATAGTTTTAATTTCGTTTGCTAATCGTGTCCTTCATATCGGGTCTATTGATTGCTATTGCATTTTTTTCAATTATACACGTCCAATTAAAGTTGCCGGTTTGTTTTGGTGTCTATGGAACAATTAGTTTGTCAACGATTTTGCGTCGGGAAAGTAATAAGTTGGAAATTAAATGTGAGATGGAGAAGGTAATAATTACGTTAGTGGTTGAAAACTGGAAGCTAACGATACGGATTTTTACAAAAATGGTAATAAGAGCGCACAGTGTATGTCTCCAAAATGTCGGTTAGGTAATAAGAATTGTTGACACATATTAGATGGTAAACGAAGAAATGATTTAGCCTAAGAAGAACGTAAATGAAAATAGAATAACCGTGTCTAACTGTCATTTTGTTCAGCAGTGCGGGTACTTCGAAAATTAGTAAACGTCAGGGGGTAACGGTTATGATGAGTTGAGTAGCGGCTAAATGAGCCACCGTAACACTAAACAATATCACGGACACTGAATATATCATTTACCATCAGGTCCATTTAGTAGTCGCAACGTAATTTTATTCAACCTTACGACGTAAATTAATAGAAACACGACGCAATACGGTCTCCAAACAACTTTACTATATACGATTGCACTAATGAACAGAAAAACATTAGAGAGAACATAGCTTATGCGGTTATATGGACTAACAAAATTGCCTTCAATTATGGTAATGATGACACCTTAACTCAATTGGCAAGCAAAGTAAAAATTTGACAGTTTAGTCAAGTAAATTTAGCATTTACTGCTGCTGCATTTACCATCATCACTACTTGTGACATCACACTCATCCACATACCAATTAATAACCGTATGAAGCATCTTCTTTAGCATGCAAGCATTCAAAAAAACTGCCCAACTACAACTCAAATATTGATCATTCCCAAATCGAAAACCCTCTTCAACTCAAAATTAAATCCTAATCAAAGAGAAAAAAAAACTGTAATACATGGCTGAAAGATTTGTTTATCCCCCGACCATCATTATGCACAATCTGCCATTCGAAGTTACAGAGAAAGGGGTAGTCATCGGTCACAGTTTCACATATATCAGGGATGAACTGATTAGGTTGGGATACCCTGTGAGGAAGGTATTCCATGTGTGGAAAGGGAAGCCAGGAGTATTCAAGAGGGCTATTGCGATTGAGTTTCGAAGTGGGGAGCATAGGTATAGGAGTGCTTTCAGATTGCAGAAGTGCTTCGAGAGAGTTGGTAGGGGAAGAGCTGACTTCGAGAAGACTTCAGACGGAATGACAGGGCCTCACCTATGGGTTGTAACTGCTGCCGACAAAGAACTGGTGAAGGAGGGAAGAAATTGCATTCCTCTTGCAGCTGATTGGAAGAGACTCGGTTATGGCGACGCGGACACGGACAGTCGGTCAACGTACGTGTGTGTGTTTAATCAGCTGAAGGAACACAGCCCTGGATTCTACGTCTGAAAGGTAACAACTCCCGACTCAATGAAATCAGTTTATTTTGGTGACCCCTTGACTTTCTCAATTAATTAACTTTTTAACTATTCGAAACTTATTCACTTGAAGTATAATGTTCAAGTGTTTGTAATGGATTAATGGACCTTGGTCCGAATTGCTGTTATTTTCTTTGAATTGTTCTTAATTTTGTGATATGCTGTCTAAAATCGTGGAATTCGTACAACTATGATAACATAAGAACTACTGAGATATGATGTGGATGTTGGAACTGTATTTGAAAACTGTGGCTGACCTGCGTTGAACATTCCGAGGCTAAAGTGATCGCCTTATTTTTTGGAACGGAATAACTAAAGCGGGTACAAATAACAGGGTAAAGTGCGGGTAGTATTTGTAGGACATATAAGCGATACGTAAATCGGTTAATGTGGGCGAATTTTGTTCCTGAGTTTTGTTTATGTTCATTGCCGGACACACTGCGATCGGTGGTACACTCATTCGTAAAGGGTAATTAGACAGACTATTGGTATACACAACTAAGATTATGCTCTACATTCAATCAGGCATTGAATTGAAATGTTTGTGTTCTGTGATTGGGGTCGTGTCTAACAGTATCCAGTGCTGAAACCATGTGCTAATTGGATGATCAAATATTAGTGTAAGTAGTCAACAAATACTCGGACTGTCAAGAGCGAGGTCAATCGGTAGGAAGAAAAACTGAGATTAAGTAAATGGGTAGTTGTTTAAATAAACCGACGTTAGACTTAATTTTGTGCCTGCGATATTTGTACGACGATTAATCTATAGTCGTTCATTTTGAAATGAGTAATTAGACCGACTATTACGATTGCGTCTCCTAATAATGCTGTAGAATCAGTATGGTAAGTGAATTGAAATCAACATGTTCTGTGATCAGGGTAGAGTTCATCATAGTGCACTGCAAACAGCGTGTATTCAATAGGATATCAAAAGTTAGTGTCGATAGTCCACAAACAATCTAACTGTCGAAGGCGAAGTCAATCGATAGGAGAAGAAGGATGAGATTCAGTAAACGGTGAACATGTTATGGATTCAAAGCAACGAAATCAATAAGGGTGTTTAGATGAAATAGTTACGTAGTACGTAAAAACTATCAGCGGAGATTGGTGATTATCTCCTTGAATACAACGTTAGTTGTTGAGTCTGTATCAAATGAATCTTCGTCTAAAATTAATAATTTGAGACCCTTCTTCCTGGTGACCCTGGAAATAGCAACGTATAGTTGCCCGTGTGTAAATACCGGTTTAGGAAGAAACAATCCAACACTTGCAAGGGATTGGCCCTGACTTTTGTTTATCGTCATTGCGAAGCGAACTGCGAGCGGGAACTGACGCCTTTCGAACTTGAGTGGGAACTTCGTCTCATCAGACGGGGATAACTTTAGCCTCGGAATGTAAACATAAGACCCCTTCCTGATACCAGTTATAACTTCTGCCTCAATGACGCGATCACCGAGTTTCGAAACAACTAATCTGGTACCGTTACATAGACCGTTAGCTTGGTCGATATTTCGTAATAGCATAACAATTGCACCCACCTTAAGAAGTAACCTGTGGTTTGGTAGACCTGAAGCGCGAATTGTGTTTAGAAATTCAGTGGAGTACAAATCGTGTACGTGCTGCCAAGTCTCCTGACTACTTATTTCATCAGAACTAAGATACTCAACCTCAACGCCAGGAAGGATAGACAGTACGTAATTGTTAACCTTCTCAACGACATCATGAGTCGGTGCGAGCACAGCTCTCTGCTGGAGATAGTCTGTATCTGAATATCGATTAATTAGGTCTGGGTAAGTACTGTGGACTATTGAGGCAATTGGGTCTGGACCGGGGTCAATGAGCATCTCTCGAGGAATGGTAATCTCTGCAATCCCGTCATTAATACCACCTGCAACACCGTCACCAACAGAAAATATCCAGTCGGAGAACTCCCTGATTTCCTCGACGGTTGACTCAGGCTGTCCAACTTGAAGCCGCATATTGGTGGTCAACTTGAGCACCTACAATTGAAGGACAACATACACAGCTATGTAAGTGGTGATCGTTGATTACATGTGACACATATAAACTTACTTAGAAAGGTTAACATGATTGGAGAATATACTTGGAGAAAACGTAAGCTACAAATTTCACGTTTCATATAACAACTTGGTAGTCACCTTAATATCTCTCCAAATAAGAGACGAACAGATTGCTGAGTGAACGATATCCTGGCGACTTCCTTTGGGAACAACCGGTAGAATCTGCCTAAAATCACCGCCCAAAACGACAACCTTGCCACCAAAAGGTCTATCAGCAAGTTGCGGATTCACACATCTCATTACATCTCTGAGGCTCCTGTCAAGTGCCTCGAAACAGTAACGACTGACCATAGGAGCCTCGTCCCAGATGATTAGTTTGGTCATTGTTAGCAGTTCAGCCAGGTCTGAACCCGGCCTTATACCTGGGCACAAAGAGTTCTCATCGACGTTAATGGGTATGCTAAACCTAGAATGAGATGTACGCCCTCTGGGCAAAAGTATAGCAGCTATCCCGCTAGAGGCCACCGGAAGTACTATTTGGCCCTTGCTTCTCAACGCGGCACATAAGGACTTCCAAATAAAAGTCTTGCCCGTACCACCATAACCGTACACAAATAAAAAACCACCTGTCCCAGATTCAACGGCTCTCATAATCTCATTGTACACAGCCTTCTGCTCAACAGTTATGGAGGACATGTAAGACTCATCCTCCAATCGCAACTGGTCACGATCACAGTTCAACTCATCAGAAATCAATCTATTGGAGTCTAACGTGTGTAAGTCGTAATCTGGCTGCGGCATATCAGGAAACTTAGAGAGGGAGCTTCCATTGGCTTGAAGCATAGACTTAATTTCAGATAGCGCGTAATTCGGCAGCTGTTGATCCGTTAGCTGCAAATCTGTGGCACAATATGAGCAAATGTTAATAAATTTGAATGGTAAATAATGACGACAGATGGTGGTCTACACTGACCGAAATGTTAAATGGACGAATGAAATGAAGGAAAAGAGTATGAAGGACTAATAGGTGACCAAAGTTAAGGAGCTCCCTCCGTCGACGACTTAAGATATCGTCACATAGATGGTGCCACGTTTTTCGCCAAACTTCCTCTGGTTTGATCAGGCTTCCCGAGAATAATAATGTCGCGAACATATTGCGGAGGTATTTGGCTGTACCCCAGTAACTTGCCTCCTCTATTGCATCAATGTACTCCTTGTCGTCACCAAGCAAACCTAATGCGTAGCATACGTCTTTGAATGTATCGTGCACGACACCTCTAACGGTCCTTATATCTTCATAACACGTTGCACCGCGTACGAAGTTGAGGAGCATTCTCATGTAATATCTTTCGCCACCATTTGGGGACATGTGGTACATCCTTCCGAGGCTAAAACCTTGCTTGCGGGGTGCCCACGATTTCTTATCTTTATGCCAGACAAATTTGGTGGGAAACTCAGAGTATGTCAAATCCCTCGACTCGGGGTGGTCTGCGTTGTATGCCATCCAAGCGACAAACTTGGTTCGAGCGCCATTAGATCGAGCAGCTATCTCATCAAGCGGGTCGTCATCATTATAGACAACATTCTGCTCATTGGGGAGATGGTACTCCAAGCGAACTACAGGAGGAGTCCTGTAATGAATGTCGAATGAGAAAATACGCCACGTTGCTTCGGGAGGCGACACATACCTGCAGTCATAGTACTCTTGTATGTGATCAATTTCGTCCGGGTTCCTCCTGGTTGCGGCTCCGACAGTAACTCTGTCGTATCCTTTGTTCACATACTTGAATAGGTATTTAATGGATCGTGCTTGATTGCACCACTCAACGTTTATGTGGGCATGATATCTAGACAACAGCTCTGCGTTGTATGGAACGACAAAGCCATTGTGGACACTAACGCCGCCCTTCTCGACAGTTACACCATTGTCCCTCCTCTTGTACACGGGGTATCCATCACCGTCAACCGTTGTCCGTTCGCAAAAGGGTTTGGGGAACCTCTTTGTGCAAACACCATCAACCATGCAAGGAGATTTGGGATTGGCATGCCCGCACGGACCGTGGATCATCAAGTCCTTCACAGCTTCATATAGTGATGGGTTTTCCAACGGGTCAGGAATCTCGGCGGATATAATAGTGTCCACGTCGCCAGCTTCTGGGAATTTGTCGTCCCTCTCCAAAAAAAAGAAGGATGTGTGCATGAGGGAGACCTCTTTTCTGGAACTCCACAGTGTACACAACTGCAGGCAAATGGAAAATGACGATGGATAAGTTGAGTATTTACAGCACTGAAACAAAAATAGCATAACGAAAGGTATGTGTAATCAGAGAGGTTACCTGCTCTCGTCCTCCCAAAAATATGATTGTCCTTAAAATCATTGATAAGGAGGTCCAACTTCTGTTTGAATACACGGGTTACAATGTCGGGCCTATCCTCTGGGTTCAGCCCCCTCTTTTTCACAAACCTAGTTATCTCTGGCCATTTCGGGTTGCTGGTGAAGGTGACAAACAGATCAGGGTATCCACACCAACGACAAATTGTCATCGTATTCTGGTAAGTCTCACGCATGTATCCCTTACCACCGACAAATCTTGAAGGGAGTATGTACTTGACGCCTACAGATGATGAGTCAATCTCGCCGCTGGCGGCAGCTGCGCGCAACTGCTTCGCGTTTTCAGATCGAAGCTTCGGCTGATTGAATTTCAAATATGTCAACCATTGTGCCTCTATCATTGTATATCCGTCGACAATTAATTGTTGTAGTAATCTGCATCCTCGAAGTAATGTATCGGGTTCTACGTCGGGTGATCTGTCTTGCAAGCGAAACGCAAACCACTCTCTTAAAGTTAACTTGTCGTGTGTCGTGGCAGGATTGCGACTTGCTTCGACTGATTCCTGACAGTGTTTGATACCCAAACGATAACCGTCCTCACCTAGTGGAAAAAATAGAGGGTACTGAAGCGGCTAATACGATGGATGGAGTTCAGATATACGTTGAAGGCGCCCGCACCTTTCTTCGATTATTATGTCCCTGCTTTCAATGGTATCCTCAATGTCACCGACAATAAGTGCGGCAACTTCAGAAACAGTAGGAAGATTATATTCACGTCCGTCTGTACATCGTGCACAAATCAACCGCAACCTAACCTCGCACCTCTCATCGGAATTCGGTATGCTGTCCCTGGCCATACGAAATGACTGTGCTAAGGGGTTGTACGCGTCAAGCATAGACTTAATTTCAGCCATTATCCCGTCATCAAACCTATTTACACTGGATGACTGCCCCCTGCACATAAGTACGCATAACATTGCAAACTTTTTAATGTAGAAAAGACAAAAAACTGTGATGAAATATGGAAATTATTATGAGGAAGATATGAGACCTTAAAGCACGCTTCCTGTTACTAATCTTGTCATTGGTGTCGTATATGTAAAGTTGACAGAATCTGGGTGGCTCATTGATCGCAGGCAACAAACTGCCAATCAGGTGAGAGTTCTGCCCACCAATTCTGTAAGTGTATGGGCCACGACCACTGTTTACAGAGTCATCTACTTTGCCACCACTTGAAGTAAATGAGTGAGCTGAATTGTACATCCTGATATTATCAATGAAGTGTCTACTTTTGGGATGAATACCATGTAAGAGATCCTTGATTGGTTGGGGGGGTTCGGTGAGATACGGTAATTCAACCACACCATCTCTACAGCACATGGTGAAAGATGGGATAAGCGGTCTACGGCCCATTCTCGATCTCTCATTGTACCACATGAACGCGGAGCACTTCTGGCACTTATACTCCGGATCCCCTAAGTCATCGTACCCTTCCCATCTTGTGATAAAATACACGAGAAACAAATTATGGTTATTAAGTAGACATCACTGGTATGTATTATACTAATTCGATAACCTGTAGCTACGGCGTGGCTGGTTTCAGACATTTCTTCCTCGGTTAAAGCTGACTCGAAAATGTCACGTGCTAAACTTTGAATAATAGTGTCACTTTGAGTAAACTGACGAAATCGTTTGTTGTTGCTGAGGCGCTGGGGTGTGGTTGGGTCGTTGACATATGCCTCACGAATGACGTCTACAACACGCTCAAGGGAAGCTGCTTCGTTGAAACATAACAATAAGCTACTATACAAATTATGAATGCCAGGACAGAGTTGCTCACTGAAAAAAGAATAAGTAAACAGAAAAATGTTAATGACCTTCGATAAGGTCATCAGTATGTGGAGAGCTTTGTGTGGATGCATTTGGGTCATATATGTTGCGCGCTTTGCGCTCCCTAAACTTGATGACATGCTTGCGTCGTGCAAGCATCGACCGCCATTCTCGGTGTGGATCGTTCGCAGTGTACATAGATTCTTCATATGAATTATGACCTTCGCGCCTATCTGCCTGTATGAGTCGACGGTCAATTCTGGTTTGTTGGGCTATAAGAAACCTGTTAAGGTATTTTTCCAATTCGTTCTCTGCATATCGTTGAACAGTTAGTCACATTGAATTCATCAACAAAGAATGTAAAGAATACAAAGGAAATTGGATCAGTGACTATTGGGGTACCATCTTGAAGCTGATGCCTACTACGATCGAAAACATCTGGCTGGTCCAATTCCGTCTGGTGTAAAGTAGAATCCACCTGCGACCGTTTATTACCATGTTTGATGTTCACCACAGGAACTTCGAATCAAGACGCGGATGGCAGTAAGAAAAAGATTGACTTTCAAAAAAACAGCAAAACATGATAACCCTTATACAAAACTGCGAAATCTGAATTAGAAGCATTCTTAATGTCAGGTACCTGATGACGTTCGAGAACATTCGCCTAAATGGTTCTCAGATGCCGCAGACGATACGGGCGGTTCTTCGGTATGACAGTTTGAAATGTCTTGGAAGGTGTGGACATGACGTAGGTCCACCCCGACGCGGCGAAGCGCGGGTTTGGGTAGGCGAATGAATCTCGTGGTGAGATTGTTCTCGGGTTCGAAATTTAAGTCAAAATGGAGTCGCCACCGAATTTTGTGGTTATTCGGAACCATACGAGCCCACTCTATGTCGTCATGGGCTATACACAAAGTAAGCCCACTTCGATTTGAGAGTTTATGGGGCTCGTCCCTTTGCATTGTTATACCGATACCGTTTACACCGGCTTTCGTATATAAAATGACTCTCGTGCGCCAAGGGTTTCGGACATCCGGAAACCAAAGGTTCTGAGTAAGGGGTGAGGGTACGTGTTGGGAAGCCCACGAAGGACACCCAACCCCGCCCGCACATGGCGGCCTCTACTAAGACATCGTTCGTGTTCATGATACGCGCGCTAGTAAAATAACGAAATGATATGCAAACAGCGTTTTGTATAAACATGCGAATTTTGCGTTAACTACGTCATTTAATGCATCTAATTATGGTCGAGTTGAGTTAGCATGCGAGGTTCATTTATAAAGCGTAAAAGCAAATGATAAATAAAGCTCGGGAAAAAAAAAAGAAGTAAAAAAAAAAGCGTACAAGCTACACGGGCGGAAATACAACCCGGATTTCACAATACGACATAAACAAAATAACGTAAAGATAAAAACGGACCCGTATGAAAGCTAGACCGCGAAATATGTAGATGGACTACCCCGCTTAAATACGTATTATGTTACGTATTAAGCGAAGGACGGAAATAGGAGATTGTGGCGTATTGCTAACCTAGTCTCGCATTCCGTAGTCTTGTCCCGACTTATCACGTAAAAGTGGTCAAAGTCGTTCTACGTGTCGTGTAGGTTTTGAAAATATGATGGTCAGTTGATGGTCTGAAGTCGATAAAAGAACGGGCTCGAAATATGTGTCCAAGCCCTCGGGTTTGCGGTTTATGAGACCCACTCGATCGAGTCATTGACTGACTCGGTCGAGTGCGTCATTAGCGTGGCTACTGACCACTTTTTGGGGTGTTACTCGATCGAGTGCCCCCTGTACGAGTAGTGACTCGTGCGTTTTTTGACATGAAATCGATGGTCGGCCTAACCAAATACGAATATCGCACGATTCGTATTTAGCTCGACTTCCGGTACTATAGTCGTGTATAAATGAATATAATACCGTCATCGGGATTTTGTAAAAACGTTTATGTTAGATTAAAAAGAGTTTGAATTGGTGACGAGATGAATCCCTCTACGTCACGACATCGAAACTAACCCTTTCGGGTTATGTGATGTCGATATTCGTGTCAACGGGTCTCGTACCAATTATGAAAGGGGATTAAATCCGTTCAACTACAACGGATCACGATCGCGTCACGCCCTTGAGTACATTGGGGCGGGGCTCCTCGAAAGGGCTCCACCTCCGTCGTTGCTCGTAAAGGGATTAGACGGACCAAAAGTGATTATTGTAGTTCAACGTTTTAAAACCGGTTTTTTGATATTAGTATTATATATACGCGGTATTAGTAATAATGTTAGTAGTATCATAAAATGATACAAAAAAATATGAACGCGAAAATATATAAAAAAAAAGTTAGTGTTAATGTACGTGTTACTACGATGCAATAGTATGAAAAATATACATAAAAACGATATTAAAAAGAGATTAGAGAAGAGTTTGGGACACCCTCAACATACATGCTAGTATAAACCTCGGAGACGGACTCGTGAATAGCGACAAAGCTTGGGAGTGTCGAGGAATGTATGTGAGT
Source organism: Agrostemma githago (assembly GCA_958450325.1). Classification (NCBI taxonomy): domain Eukaryota; kingdom Viridiplantae; phylum Streptophyta; class Magnoliopsida; order Caryophyllales; family Caryophyllaceae; genus Agrostemma; species Agrostemma githago. Next base: position 53,365,351 of record OY288259.1, on the reverse strand, counting down.
TAAGGCGTGTATGGATGTATATGTGTATGTGTCGGTTTATCGAGGGACAAAGGCTCGGTTTTGATGCGTTTTGGCTTAGGTTTTCTAAGGCTTGATGTATGGAGTAGTAGGGTTGAATGTGATTGAAAATGTAGGGCAAAGGTTGCTGAAAGTTGATGTGTAAAGTTGGTAAAAGGTCTTGAAATGCATGGGGGATGTGACGGTATTTATAGGCAATTGCCACAACCTAAGGTGCACTCGATCGAGTGGCCCTAGTGCACTCGATCGAGTGCCTATTTGGGCGGGTCTGATCCAGCGGAAGACGCTCCACTCGATCGAGTGGGCAATCCACTCGATCGAGTGGATCAACGTGGTTGAGATAAAAGGGGAAAGGTTGACTTGTTTGTTATGGTAGCTTTTTTTTGAATTTGATTTTGTGCGCCAACTTTTAGGAATGAATGTGGCTGATTTATGAGACGGTTTCGTCTTTGACCGGGTTTTGACCCGGTCGCCAAAAGACGGGAATTATTTTTGGTGTCGGTTTTGGCCCAAATTAGTCTTGTTTGACTCGGAACGACCCACTGGGCCTGAATTTGAGGTCTGTTTTGTGAGATTTTTACTCCGCTAAAAGTCCATGTCGGCTATTATTGATTCCGAGCCCAAATCCGAGTATACCAAATCACGTTGACGTCCTATCATCATCGGGTGCTTTTCGGAGACTACCATAGACACGTGGCAGTCAAAATGCGGGTGTCTACAGAGCCCCCACTCTGACTGAGGCTTGGACAAGGCGAAAGTCAGAGTAGCTACCAAGCCCGTTAAGACCTGGTAGACTTCCGGTCGGGTCGTTTATAGTCCAGTGGACTCGCGTGAAGGGCTCGCCAGCCATAAGTAAAGGGTCATACCTGTCCTGATGATGATAGCTGTGCGGGGAGTCGGACTTGTAGCATAAGTCCTGGGCGTGCCTGTATGTGGGCTCATCTCATACTATTTCGGGAAAAATGCCGCCTCGGGCGTTCCGCTGGGGAAATGTGTGAGCTGTACGAGCTTGCTTTTGAAGCCTTGAGTCGTACCTGAGCTGATGATGATGCTCCGTGGGGAGTAAAGTTTGCCTTTCTTGGGGAGCAGGTGTACCCGTATGCCGACACATCGCACTTTGGATGTAGCACACCGGGGAAAAGCTAACTCCGTTGGGGAAATTAAATAGTTTCACGGGGACTTGCTTCTGAAGTCTGGAGTGTACCTGTATGCTGACACATAACAACTTGTATGTAACACATAGACAAAACACCGACTTTCGCTGGGGAGAAAAGTAGCTGCGCGGGGACTTGCTTCTGAAGTCTTGGGTGTACCCGTATGCCGACACATGACAACTTGCATGTAGCATTTCAGGAGAAACACCGCCTTTGATGTTCCGTTGGGAAGCACTAGCTGGTACCTGAAATGTTAGATACATAGGTAGAAATAGCAGGCATAGTATATAGCAAGATAGCACGTAGGAAATGCAGTTAGCATCTATAGACTGGCTTGCGCTGGGGAAAATGGTTTTTGCTTCATTTTGAAATCGAAGTCCTGAAAGCAACTTATGTGCTAGGAGATAGGTTTTCAAAATTGAAAGGGGTAGAAAAGAAATTTGTAGTTTTAAATAGACCGAAATTTGACCTTGTCAAAAAGGATTTTCTCAAATGGCTAAGTTTTGCAAATTTCAAAGCAAGAATTTGAAGAGAGAGACATACCGACAGACTCGACTCTGCACGTGACCAGACGAGCTGACAGACACGACTGGACTCTCGAGGGGTTGGACCGTGACTCGGTAGGGGGGAGGGCCACCTAATATGACAAGACTCTTAAGCTGCGCTAATCCATAGCCTAGGCGAGTGGCAACACGGTCGAACATCGAAATGGGAAGGATCCGGTATAGGAGAACCGCAGTAGTCGTTAATAAGACTGTTACTGCACGGCATGACTTAGCAGTGGCAATGTTGTAGACTGATGTTCTTTTGGATCTTTGATTTTGGGTACAATCCCTGGTGTCGCTTCGAATCCCTGACGGATTCTCGTCTTCGACTGAGCCGAGTACTATGACACACTAAAGAAAGGAGGCTAGTTTTTTGAAAGTCATTTGGATTATGTGAGTGGATGAAGGTCTTCTGCCTAAGAGAAGCCCCCAGGACGACAAAGCTAGCTGCTGAGAACATGACAGTGTCGTGACCGGAATGATGGTGCCCTTTTTTATTTGTGTGAATGTGGGTGGTTGTGCCTTTGTTGAAAGGCTGCCTACGTATTCACGTGTAGTGAAATCAAACCAAGCCGTAGTTCAGTGGATTGGAAGATATGTTATGTTGCCTAGTTTATTAGGGCTTTGTGTGTGACTAGCCATAGCGATGGTGTAGGCTAGGTGTGTTCCCAATGATGTCTTGATCAAAGGGCTGGAATAGTTAGGATGTTGATCCTGTGACTGTGAGCGTTCTCCGGGGTAGCCCCCAGAGGTGGTGTGAACTATTTGGGCATGTTCTATACTGATCGCAGGTTGAGTTCCCGTGTTTGGGACTGGTAACTGGTTTGGATGTCTTTGGAAATGTGGAGCTAGGTCGTAAGTGGCTTCACTGTTTTGACATCTGGAGCTCGATTTTGTGGAGCTAAGGCTTCGAGGGTAAGGTATTGTAATGTGGTAGGAAAGGGGGAAGTCGAGTAAAGATAACTCGAATTTCGATTGGGGTAGGTTTGATAATGCTGGATCTGATTTCCATGTCTGGCCCTAAATGGTTAGGGTGTATCCTATGGAGCTTGAATCCTCAAAATTTTGGGCTATCTCTTAGCCTAGGTCTCGGGAAGGTCTTGAGGGTTGTAATATGGGGAGGCTAAATGTGGTGTTAGCTAACCAGCTTGATTGTTTCTCCCCTATTTGATGGTATGGGCATCGATAATTTTGAATTGACCGTACTCCGGTCAAGGGACTTTCACTTGAGTTGACCGTTGACCACGGTCATGGGTATTTGAATTTTTTTTTTTTTTGGGTTGACCTCCTAGCCCCGGTCATGGGATTGACCGTATCTGGTCGGGGGATGCTGCGAGTTCTTTTTTTTACGGCCAGCTCTTTTGTTTTGGGCCTTTTGCTTTTTCCTTGGACTTTTGATTTTTTTTGTCCAACCTTTTTTTTCACGGTAATCCCCTCCTATGGTGTTGTGGGTGGATATGGGGGTGGGCCCATCGGTTGGATTTGGCTTGTGGGGCTAAACCCTTGTAAGGTGTGAGCCTGGTTGGTGTTTGTGTGAGTGCAACTCGCGGTGGAGTACTCTATGGTAAGCATGGTGGTTGGGATCTCGGTATTGTCATCATAATTCCGAGCAGGCTTAGTGGGAGCATCGTCCCGAGTTGGGTATTTTTGGCATCAAGCCTATAGAGTCACGATGCTTCTTTTTTGCTTCTGGTCAGACTAAACGCCTAAGGTAGGGATTGGTTAGTCTTATTGGATGGGTGTTTATTGTGGGAAATGGGCTTGCCTCCCGTCTTGAACCCAAACTAGGAGACTACCTAGATTTGTCATAGGATTCGATACCGCTCCTGCTATGGGTAGTTATGTGGCTGTCTATGCCAGACATGGAACAGGTAAAGAAAAACATGGGTCTCAGTTCCTGCAGTCATTATAGATGTGCCTATAATAGTCATGTGCATGTGCTCACAGTGTATGATGGTGTTCATCATGTTCTCGGAAACACATAAGGAAAGCATATATGAGAAATAGAAAAGCTGATTTTATTGGATTGAAAAGGAGGACAGAATACAGTTGACTCTGACTCTGACTTTGAAATTGAAAGAGATAGAACATCCTAGACTCGGACTCAGACTCGGACTCAAATCAAATCTGGACTCTTGGATGAGGTTGTCAGTAGTCTTCGGCTTCTAAGGACTCAAGTGGATGTCCAGTATAGCCTTCGGTAGAAGCTTCACCCAAATCTTCGTTATGTCGAAGATCGTCTTCAATCCTAGTGCCCATTTCGGTAAGCACAGCAAAGTTTGAGATGCCGGCATACCTAAGATGGACGCGATAGGAGGGTAGGAGGTTGTTGATGAATGCATCTACTAGTGTCTTCTCGCTGGGCTTGTCTACCAGCTTAACACTCTCAGCCCGCCAACGTTGAAGGTATTTGGTGAAACCCTCTGTCGGATCTTGGGCCATGACTTCTAAAGTCCGCATGGTAGTCTGAAGTTCGGTATTATCAGAATAGTTTTTAGCGAACTCAGTAGCCACATCTTCCCAAGTGGGGAATCTTTTTACATCAAGCCTATAGAACCAGGCTTTTGGATATTTCCCGAGGGATGCGCCGAACAAATTGATGAACATATCGGCTTTGACCCCCTTGATCGCCATAAATGCTTTGAAGGCTCGGAGGTGTAGTAATGGATCCTCCGTCCCTTCGAATATGGGTAACCCTTCTAGATTGAGATCCGTTGGTAGTTTCTCACTGATGGGTGTATAGTCTCGGGAGTTCTCAATATGAATGTTATTCCCTTGAAGGGCGTGGAACTGTTGTTTGAGCTCACGCACCGTGCTGATCAGTTTGGCAAATGGCCCAGTATTTACCGATTCAGAATTGAAGTCTTGCCGTTCAATGACAGTTAAACGAGCATTCATGGCCTCTTGGTTGGTTTTCAGGAACCTTATATGGGTTTCGGTTATGGCCTGCCTACTAACCATTGTTTCCAGCGAAGCCTTTATTTCATTGATTGTGTTTTCCATGTTCCTATTCCCGGTTGTGGGTGCCATACTCTGCGAGAATACCCACGTAATCAGAAATGTTGCTTCGGACCCCAAATACGCCAAGGCATAGGAAATTGCGCGGGAGGAAAGACAACTCGGGTTTGACTCGGGTTAGACTCTCCTAAGTTAAATACGTAGGGTACAATTCTCGAAGTGACTGTAATTAATCACTCCGTCGGAGAATAGCCCCCAAGTGAGATTCTAGGTTTTGCTAAGACTCGAGTGATGGACGAGTGACCCTTAGATGTAAGGATCACGAACCTTTTGTTACAGGGCTATGCCTTGTAAAAGGTTGACTCGGGCTCGAGAAAAGGTGGACGGGTAAGGGAAGAAACTTGCGATGTAAGATCGGCAGAGTTTCGACGCTAGAGACCCTTGACTTGACTTGAATAAGGATAGACTTTGTGATTAGGGTAGACCCTTAAGTTAAAGGACTCTTGAATTGAGATGACTCGACTAACGGATTGAAAGATGGGACTTTCTAGTTAGGACTCGAGTGTTTAGACGAACCTTCCATTTACGAGTGTATGACTCGTGTTGGTCGGTTGTGCCTTTAGGATAAGGCGGACTAGGATGGGGAAGAAACCCGCGATGTAGGATCGACGGAGTTTCGACGCTAAAGACCTTCGACAAATTATGAAAAGACCCGACACACGGATTACGGTAGGTCCTATAATAAGGAAGGTTTTTTGAAAAATGATTGAATTTTGAAAATTGAGAGGACGGTCCTGAAATTGGTAGTGGGCCAATAGGACCGGGCATTTTGAAATGTTAGAATGGTTGTGAGTAAATTCGCGTTTTGAAAAATTGGGAGACGGTCCCGTCTTTTGAAATTGGCAGCATGCCGACAGGACCAAGTTTTTTGAAAAGTTGAATATGTGGAATTTTGAAAATTTGAATATCGAAAATAAATTTCCGGAAATTTGAAAATTGAAAATGAGATCCGGAAGATTTGAAAATCGAAAACGACATCTCGGAGATTTGAAAATCGAGAATGGAATCTCGAGGATTTGAAAATCGCAAATGGCATCACGAAGATTTGAAAATTGAATTTTGAAAATTCGAAAATCGAATGGTGGATCGGAAATTCGAATTGAAATGGATAGAATGCCGGCTAAAAAAAATGGCTTGTTTTGAGTCAAATCGTAAGTCTAATTTTCGGCAGCATTCCGAGTTTTTGAATATTGGATATTTTGAAAAGATGGGTTCCGAAACGGACAGTATTTCGGGTTTTTTGAAATTTGGTATTTTGGAAAGATGCAATTTTGAAATGACGGTTTTTGAAAAATGACACGGAAACCAAGTAGCACGTAGTCAAACAAGCATTATAACGACGCTTATGTATGCTTTACACTAAGTCTCGGTCGGTCAAAATAGGGTCTATACCAACAACGATGGCTTTCTCATGTGATGGACGGACTCCTTAAGCCGAGTTGGTCTTAGAACATGCCGCAAAACCGAGACGAGTTCCACCATCGATGTTTTTAGCGCACCCATGTAGGAATGCACCGCGGTATAGTGGACGTCGGTCACAAGTAACCGGCCCGGGCAAAAATGGGTTATGCATGAATCATTAAACTAACGCGCGCACACTAATCGACGAACGATTTCTCTTCGAGTCTCACCCTAGGAACCCCGATGACATGTGGTACATCAGGTAACCCCAACGGAGTCGCCAAATTGTGGACATGACGTAGGTCCACCCCGACGCGGCGAAGCGCGGGTTTGGGTAGGCGAATGAATCTCGTGGTGAGATTGTTCTCGGGTTCGAAATTTAAGTCAAAATGGAGTCGCCACCGAATTTTGTGGTTATTCGGAACCATACGAGCCCACTCTATGTCGTCATGGGCTATACACAAAGTAAGCCCACTTCGATTTGAGAGTTTATGGGGCTCGTCCCTTTGCATTGTTATACCGATACCGTTTACACCGGCTTTCGTATATAAAATGACTCTCGTGCGCCAAGGGTTTCGGACATCCGGAAACCAAAGGTTCTGAGTAAGGGGTGAGGGTACGTGTTGGGAAGCCCACGAAGGACACCCAACCCCGCCCGCACATGGCGGCCTCTACTAAGACATCGTTCGTGTTCATGATACGCGCGCTAGTAAAATAACGAAATGATATGCAAACAGCGTTTTGTATAAACATGCGAATTTTGCGTTAACTACGTCATTTAATGCATCTAATTATGGTCGAGTTGAGTTAGCATGCGAGGTTCATTTATAAAGCGTAAAAGCAAATGATAAATAAAGCTCGGAAAAAAAAAAAAGTAAAAAAAAAGCGTACAAGCTACACGGGCGGAAATACAACCCGGATTTCACAATACGACATAAACAAAATAACGTAAAGATAAAAACGGACCCGTATGAAAGCTAGACCGCGAAATATGTAGATGGACTACCCCGCTTAAATACGTATTATGTTACGTATTAAGCGAAGGACGGAAATAGGAGATTGTGGCGTATTGCTAACCTAGTCTCGCATTCCGTAGTCTTGTCCCGACTTATCACGTAAAAGTGGTCAAAGTCGTTCTACGTGTCGTGTAGGTTTTGAAAATATGAGGGTCAGTCGATGGTCTGAAGTCGATAAAAGAACGGGCTCGAAATATGTGTCCAAGCCCTCGGGTTTGCGGTTTATGAGACCCACTCGATCGAGTCATTGACTGACTCGGTCGAGTGCGTCATTAGCGTGGCTACTGACCACTTTTTGGGGTGTTACTCGATCGAGTGCCCCCTGTACGAGTAGTGACTCGTGCGTTTTTTGACATGAAATCGATGGTCGGCCTAACCAAATACGAATATCGCACGATTCGTATTTAGCTCGACTTCCGGTACTATAGTCGTGTATAAATGAATATAATACCGTCATCGGGATTTTGTAAAAACGTTTATGTTAGATTAAAAAGAGTTTGAATTGGTGACGAGATGAATCCCTCTACGTCACGACATCGAAACTAACCCTTTCGGGTTATGTGATGTCGATATTCGTGTCAACGGGTCTCGTACCAATTATGAAAGGGGATTAAATCCGTTCAACTACAACGGATCACGATCGCGTCACGCCCTTGAGTACATTGGGGCGGGGCTCCTCGAAAGGGCTCCACCTCCGTCGTTGCTCGTAAAGGGATTAGACGGACCAAAAGTGATTATTGTAGTTCAACGTTTTAAAACCGGTTTTTTGATATTAGTATTATATATACGCGGTATTAGTAATAATGTTAGTAGTATCATAAAATGATACAAAAAAATATGAACGCGAAAATATATAAAAAAAAAAGTTAGTGTTAATGTACGTGTTACTACGATGCAATAGTATGAAAAATATACATAAAAACGATATTAAAAAGAGATTAGAGAAGAGTTTGGGACACCCTCAACATACATGCTAGTATAAACCTCGGAGACGGACTCGTGAATAGCGACAAAGCTTGGGAGTGTCGAGGAATGTATGTGAGTTAAGGCGTGTATGGATGTATATGTGTATGTGTCGGTTTATCGAGGGACAAAGGCTCGGTTTTGATGCGTTTTGGCTTAGGTTTTCTAAGGCTTGATGTATGGAGTAGTAGGGTTGAATGTGATTGAAAATGTAGGGCAAAGGTTGCTGAAAGTTGATGTGTAAAGTTGGTAAAAGGTCTTGAAATGCATGGGGGATGTGACGGTATTTATAGGCAATTGCCACAACCTAAGGTGCACTCGATCGAGTGGCCCTAGTGCACTCGATCGAGTGCCTATTTGGGCGGGTCTGATCCAGCGGAAGACGCTCCACTCGATCGAGTGGGCAATCCACTCGATCGAGTGGATCAACGTGGTTGAGATAAAAGGGGAAAGGTTGACTTGTTTGTTATGGTAGCTTTTTTTTGAATTTGATTTTGTGCGCCAACTTTTAGGAATGAATGTGGCTGATTTATGAGACGGTTTCGTCTTTGACCGGGTTTTGACCCGGTCGCCAAAAGACGGGAATTATTTTTGGTGTCGGTTTTGGCCCAAATTAGTCTTGTTTGACTCGGAACGACCCACTGGGCCTGAATTTGAGGTCTGTTTTGTGAGATTTTTACTCCGCTAAAAGTCCATGTCGGCTATTATTGATTCCGAGCCCAAATCCGAGTATACCAAATCACGTTGACGTCCTATCATCATCGGGTGCTTTTCGGAGACTACCATAGACACGTGGCAGTCAAAATGCGGGTGTCTACAGAAGGCCTTCCTAGAATTTACTACATTGGCATGGTTATGATGAACGTGAAACACATCTGTGTTAGTGAATGTTTGGAGGATGGCACCATAGTAGTATAGACGAAGGCGAGACACTAATCTACAATAGGAAATCTTACCAGCACGACACCTGTTGACAACGGGTGTATGACCAATTCCAGGCACATTCTCACATAAGGTAGACTCGAAGACGTTGGGAGCAAGGTGGGCAGCAGACTTCCTCTTTTGACGAACATTTTTGCGTGTAGTTGTTTTTTTTGGTAATCGTTCCATCGTTGCACGTAACTGCTGTAACTGAAAGAACACTCAAAAATGGCTGAAAAATGGTGGAGTCCGGTAACACATAAGCGCATGGTAACAATTTATATGCAAGCTGAAGTACAAAAGCCACTTCTATTTCCCATCATAAGTCACAATAAATTGGATTGTGTTACCAATGGAATGGGTAAATGGGTTGTAATCAATTATTTTGATTAGTTGGAATGTAAGTGGACATTGTGTGCATAAAAATATACATCGACATTTTACGTCTTTTGAAAAACGAAACAGAGATGAAGTACAGCCGATGCTTGTTTATTGTTGATGGTCCTCGGACAGACGATACACCTGAGTAATAATTTGTAGATTACATTAGAGATAGACATAAATCAGGCTTATATTGCACTATGAAGAATAAACAATAATTAGTTCCTGCAATATGGTATTCGTGGTGCTTAACATCTGAATCTGGGAAGACCGATGGAACGTGTCTGAGAGTAATATTACATCCCGGAACGTGTATGTATAATGCACGTTGTAACGAATTTCAGTAGTTGTAAAAAGAATGTCGTAGTAAATGACTGCAGAAATATGGTAGGACGCAGCGTAATGAATTTTATGATCCGTGAACAATGGGCTAAGTTGTGAAAATGAAGAAATGACACGGAAGTGAATTACATAAAAAATAAGTTAAAAAATCTGATGTGTAAAAAATCACACTATGTAAAACTAAAAAAGTATACAAAAAATAACTGTACTACAATTGAATGTTAATTTGTAGATTATATTAAAGGTAGACTTAATTGGAGCTCATGTTGCGTAGAAATTGTGATGTATACATAAGTACAATATAACAAACTAAATAAGTATACAAAGAAACAATTACACTACACGTTAGAGAAGTGGTGTAAAAAGTTGTAAAATAAAACTGATTATAATATTTTGCGAAGACAACAGTTAAATAACCGCCAACAGATAAGTGTGCGAGTCCAATTAAGTCACCAAGTAGAAATATGTATGTCCTGCAGTTGAAAACACGACAAATATATAAGTAAGACAAAAAAGGGAACAAAAAAGAAAACTAACAACGGAAGCAGGAGGAGTACTTAAATACATTGTTTGAAGACATCTTACGAAGTATTTTAGGAGACGGAAGGCGTCTCACCAATTTATGAAAAAAGTGGTGGGGCCAAAACTGCATTGTCCCTGCAATATTTATTCTAGCCTATACATGTGCAGCAACGAACACAAAAACAGGTAAAATAGACAATATAACTAAATTCAGATAAGATAGTTGAGATAAAATGGTATGCAAATATTCCACTACATGAGTGTAGATAAGCAAGGTACAACACCCTAAGTAGATTAAAAATGTATCTGAAAAGTAGTAGACAATAATCGGACGGCCATTTGCCACATCATTGGAAATATTTTAATGGAAGACGATTTAAGGTGAAGCAGATTTCCCTTTCTTGACAGCAGATTGAGCATCAGAGGCACCACCGACTAGAGTACATGGTTCGACTTCAAGCGAATCTCCATTCCTCTTCAGGGGTGTATGCCTCGAAGAGTTGGACGCGATTTCAGAGTCAACGACCTTAATGTCCAAAGAAAAAGTAGAGTCATAATTTGCGGTAAAAGGTTGGAGTGAAAAACACTTCCACTTAAAAATCAAACACGCAACATATTAAAATGTGTGACGAAAATAAGGAATACCTGACTGGAATGCGAAGTTCCCTGAACTTCATGTACTCCGACAGATGTGGCATCCGCAGGTTGCGTAGGTTCTCCGTGAACAGTACGTTTGAAATTCGGATTGCTTAGAGTAGTTTTTGATAGACCATACTCGTCCATTATTTTCTGGAGACAAAAGAGTAAGTTGCAATCAATATAATTTTGAGACTTACAAAGTTAAATATGTGGAAAAAAAACAGGAACAAAAATAGTTAAAAGACAACCTTAATTGCCTCTTCGTACTTCATGTGCCACATGTGTATTTTGTCTACGTCGTCAGACATCCAGGAAACTGTGTAAGATGTAGACGACTGTTCGACATTGAACTTCTCGTCTATTTTTATCTTGAAGAGGAAGCGATTGTCAATGAAAGTGGCTAGCTCTGCAGGCATAGAATGACCTTCTCCATTCTGGTGGAAGTAAAAGAGCTGAGGTTAGGTTATACAAAACAAACATTGACAATGAAATCTAATCGAATTGTACAGTTATACGAATACCTTCTCCATCTTTGCAATCAACTCGGTGGCACTGTAGTCGAGAAACTTTTCGACCTGATGATCAAATGCAGCAAACTGACATTCAATTCCAGAGAAATCCGCAACTGCAAACTTGACCTGAAACCTGTAATGACGATGACGACAGTTGCTATTAAAAGAGATTTCTGCATTGCAAGTACTAATTTGGATAAGTAGTTATGGGAGACTCACTTAGGGTTGTTCTTCATGAAGCAAGTTTTGCTTCCATCACAATTCGGATTCTTACAAAACCACCTCCCTTTATCGTTCTTCACTGCCTTTGATCTGCAAGACTTGCAGCTGTTGTAGTACCACCCCGCTGTAGATTCAATGTCAATTATGGTTGCCACGGTATAGAACGACCCACCCTGTCAACGATTTTAATGGTTGTCAATAATATGTAGAATTGTACACATATAGAAGATTAATGTAAAGGAGATATGACTAAACCTTTTCGCTTTCAAGAATCTGTTTTACAGAAAGAACTTCATCTACCGGAATGTGGAAGCTCTCACCATCCGCAGCTTCATCGATAATTTGTAATGAATTGCTAGGAGCTTGAGATGAAAGACTGCAGGATCATATCACACGATGTTAAAAAAGAACAGTATGAAAGAATAGAAAAAATTATCGAATCATGATAGTATAAATTTAAATATGTAGAACCTCTCTTGAAAGGCATCGACTTTGGGAAACTTTGGATTAACTTCAAATGTCGTTGCGTTGAAGGTAGTTTGCACAACCCAAGAATCTGTAGTGTGAGAACAGAGTGTTACTTACTTCGAAAGAATAATTGTGAATAAAACATCAGTAGAACGGACGGCAAGGTGAGGTACTTACTGTCAAATAGCTTCGGCTCCACACATCTAAGAACAACTACTTTCGACTGGTGAGGGTTGGGTAAAATAGCCAGTACCTCAGGTAGATCCACGGCATGCGGTGCCCACAAAGTGCATTGAAGAACGTCGCCACTAAGCAGACAGAAAAAAGGGAACAAAGTTGTGACAAAATTACAAATTTGAAGGTAGAACAAAAGAGGAGAAAGAAAGAGAGGCGTACTTTGTATCTTCCAACTTGATTTTTCTACACTTAAAACCGTTCTTTGTTTCAGTAATTGGTCCAATCTCGTAGACCTTACCAACAACATCTGCATAGGAAGAAATTCATAAAAAACAGACGTACGGAGAAGTAGATTAGTAAGAAAAAAACATATGCAATGAAAACTTCACAAAAGGATACCTATGTACTGATTGACTGCAATTTTACCATTGTTGATATCCTTAAAGCTAACAAACCGGTAGCAATTAGACGGTACTGAGACATCGTTAGGCAAGTGAGTAACTTTAGTGGAGAACTCGACATTCAATCTGCAGGTATGAGTGGTGGCCTTGTCTACGCCTACATTGGGGGCAACGGTCAAACTACGTAGACTGTACACCTGACCGCTGACAAATTTGTCATTGAACCTACTCAACAACGGTTTTTTAATAGTTGTCTGTACCAAATCATTCTGGAATCACGGACAAAAGAAAAATGGATTGGGATCAAGTTCAACCAAAATATATAGATAACAGCAATACAGAAAGAAATTAATCAAACGGATGTAACAACCTTAGCATCGATGAGCAGCAACTCAATAGCTTCAGTTGTATTCTTGTTCGTGTAGTTCGGCCTGTTCCATCTGTAAATCACCCTAACGGTTAGATCCTTCAACCTGACACCTTGAGTAAGGTTAGCAATGGAAACAAAATTCGATTGAGACATAGTTCAAAGCGGGGAGAAAAAAACGAAAATGATATTAATAGATTAACGAAATTGGGGATGACTGCAGACATGACAACGAAAAAACACAATATATAAATAGAATAAGATGTGACTGAAACCCAAATTAAGGAAACGAAGAGGCGAATATTGATTGAGTGTGAGGTATTTCCGAGATGAATCATGATTAATGGCGTAGGGTTACGATGAAGATGAGTAGTTAAAGAAATTGGTAAAACCGGTGATGCATTATCGAGAAGGTGGGATGAACATTTACAACCCTTCTACGTGAAATGGTGAACAACATCAATGATTTTGCAAGATCGATGGAAGAAGATGGATGATCGGAAGATTGATTTGGTAAAGGAGGTGATTAATTATGCCTCGTGAACTGATGATGAGATTTAATGACCTGAAATCAATTTCGTGTAATTAACATACTATATGTTTTTATTGCATATTAGTTACAAATTGATTCCTTGGATCAGTGGTTTGCGCTCATGGGATATGTCCTGGAGGTCGCGGGTTCGAATCCTATCTCATTGTTTTTGTGAGATATTTGTTCAAAAATTTACACAGAACTTGCATACACAGAACTTGCAAATGTGTTCACACTAGAGGGGGAAAAAATTGTATCAAAAATAAGGACTTATTTCAAAATGGAGGATCCTCATTGTGCCATGTCATTGTAAATGGTCTTTGCTTTAATATATAAGAGATTAAATTTAGATGTTTTCAAAAGTCTTTTATATTTAATGTTTTTATTTTTACAATTTCTTGCATTCTACTCTAATTTATTCTTATTACATTTTGTTTTCTTGCTTATATGCATGTGTTGTTTTCTCATAATTATAGATATGTTATAAATTTTTAGTTTTGCTATTAAATTTATAGATAATCACATTAGTAAGCATCACATACTTTTTGGTTGACCTTGCTAATTGGTTATATATAGTACTGAATTTTTAATAATTCGCAATTTGAGTTTGCGGGGATAATTTTTTTTGGTTTGTTGTTTTATTTCTATTGCATTTTCGATGTGTTACATTATTACTTTAATTTAATAATTTGTTGTATTATTATATGTTATATTAAGTTTTATATTTATTAAATTTGTAATTAATTATATACGCACTTGATCGAAACCTTTTCGGTTACCCTTATTTATTTAATTAATTGTTATAATAATCAAGTAGAAAATAATATTCATTCGTAAAGAATGGAAGATTTCAAATTTCATTGCGTTTAAGTTACTTCATTTTTTACTTTGTTTTTATACTTTTCGACAAATATGATTCATTTTATCTCTCTCTCTATATATATATAGTTACAAGATTTATTTGAACATTTTTTTTGCCACGTGGCTTATATTTAATGTTTAAACAATCTTTTATATTAAAAGTTTTTGTTTGTACAATTTTTGCCTTTTGATCAAATTTATTCTTATTAAATTATTTTTTTATTACTTATATATCCTCTACCCTTTAAAAAGGGAGAGATTGTGGTTACTGTAGCTTAGCTACAGTAACTACAGTAAAACCTAAAAAAAAATCATATAAATAGTGTCTCTTGCTTTCTCCGCCCTCTCCTTCCATCACTCTCTTCCGCCATTTTTTCAGTCCCTCTCTCTGTTCCTCCTGTTTTCTTCCCTCTCTATTCCTCGTCATCGCTTCGTGTTCATTTTTCGTGTTCAGTTTTACATGTTTTGCTTTGTTTTTTTTCAGTTTATCGTGGTTTTTTATCGACTCGATTGGTTTATTGCTGATCTAAGACATGGGTTTGGTCTGTTTTGCAGGAATTTCATTTGGTTTTTTGCCACAACAACCAAATCAAAGGGTTTATTCTGCAAACAACCAAATTTCGTCTCTAGGCCTGCGATCGTTGCTGAAATTGGGGAAATAAGATGCGATTTTACTGGGTTTTCGAAATTTTGTGGTAAGTCGATCTTTATTGTTTTAAATTAATTGATGATTTTTCGGATGATGATGATGATAGGATCGTTTTCGATTAATTTGACGACTTTAGTTCATCGATTTTTGTGAGAAAGGTCGCGATTTAATCATGCTGTTGTTTCGGGATAATGTCATTTCTGTGTTAGGGTTTGTATAATTCGTGACTCCTGCTTGATTTTTTGATTGAATTTGACGACTTTAGTTCATCGATTTCTGTGTGAAAGGTTGTGATTTAATCACGCTGCTGTTTTCTTTTCTCGTTTTCTATTTCTGATTTCTTCTCTCTATGTTTCTCATCTTCGGTTTTTTGTTTCCTCTTTGTTTTGGGTTCTTGATTTCGTTTTTTTCGCCATTTATCTTCGTTTGGTTGCCCCTCTTTTTTTTCTTCGATTCTCGTCTTTGGCTCCCTGATTTTCGTTCTGCTGCCTTTGATTTCCTTTGTAATTTGCTTTGATTTCTCGATTTGGGGTTCCTGATGTTGCTCTTTTCCCCTTTTGTTCCAGGTGGATCGATCGATCGCGAGGTTTGGTTTTTTTAGGGGCCTGGGATGATCCAGGTATTATTGTGTTTTTTATTTTTTTTCGTTGATCTTGCTTCTTCCCCTTTTGTTTCAGGTGGATCGATCCATCGATCACGAGGTTTGGCTTTTTTTTGGGCCTGGGATGATCCAGGTATTATTGTTTTTTTTTCATTATTTTTTCACGTTGATCTTGCTTCTTCCCCTTTTGTTTCGGGTGGAGCGATCGATCGATCGCGAGGTTTGGTTTTTTTAGGGGCCTGGGATGATCCAGGTATTATTGTTTTTTTATTTTTATTTTTTTAGTTATTTTTTATTTTTTCACGTTGATCTTGCTTCTTCCCCTTTTCGATCGATCGCGAGGTTTGGTTTTTTAGGGGCCTGGGATGATCCAGGTATTATTGTTTTTTTATTTTTATTTTTAAATTTATTTTTGGGGTTGTTCACAAATTTTCAGCTTACTATATCTCAGTAGAAGGGGAAGAAGACAATGAACGAGGACGAGGTCAAAAGCAAAAGCCAACATACAGGGAGCGACGATGAGGAAGAGCAAGTAGATTGTCCTCGTCTTGCCTTTGTTTCATTTTCTTTTCCTTTTCCTGATCTTGCCTTGTTTTTGGTTTTCTTTGTTCATCCTTTCATTTTAGGTCCGCTGACCGATTCGGGTGGTTTAATCGATCCAGGCTGACTGTCCTCAGCTTGCCTTCGGTTTCATCTTTCGGGTCAGCCGATCGATTCAGATATTTTGATCGATACAGGTAGATTGTCCTCATCTTGCCTTCGCTTTCATTTTTTGAAAGTTTAATTTGTCGAGTATATCCATCTTCAGCTCATGACGCGTCAACATAGTGAGGATAAAAACGTTATTTGACTTGTTTTATTGTTGAGACAGATATGTTTGTCAGTTCGTCACAGGGAAGACCGACATTGAATTTTATATGTATTGTTGTTTGCTGGTTTTAGACTGGTAGTTGGTAAAGTTTACGGCTTTTTGAATTATTTTATATTTTCCTGTCTATGATTTTTTTTCTCTTCTACGGCTGAATAGTATGTGAAATTGTGAGTCTTTAGTTGAATGTTTCAAAGCCAATAATAATTTAAAAAGGATGATGATGATGATTTAGAATTACTGTGTTAAATGTTGAAAGAACATCGAGTAATTTGCCTGGAAATCAATGTAGGAATTATGTGACTCGAGATGGAATGACTGTGAGGAAAAAGTAAAAAAGGTTAATAACTTTCTCGACGAATTTTATCATTCCGTGAATAAGTTCTAAATTTGTTTTTTCCTGTGAATAGGGAAACGACTGAAGACGGTAAAAACCTGTTATTTGACCATGGTGCTCCGTATTTCACTGCGACAAATCCCGCTGTTTTGGAGGTTGTGCACGAGTGGGAATCCAGAGGTTTGGCTGCAGAGAGGAAACAGAGATTCGGATCGTATGATTGCTTCTCCAACAAATTTATCGATCATGACGAGGTGGCCGTCATTCTTAGCATTTATCTAATCTTTCCGAAATCACTACAATATTTCTGAAATCTGTGCATTTCTATAGCATTGCAGGAATCGTCAAAAAGGAGGTTTCTTGGCGTTCCAGGCATGAACTCGATATGCAAAGGTTTATGCAACGGCCCTGGTATCCATCTGCATTCTGAACTTCTAATGCTAGATTATACGTTACGACTTTTTCTTTTACTGTTTCGGATCTCAGATAGTCTATTATGACCTCTTCCTGCAGAAATCGAGAGTAAGTTTGGCGTTGGTGTTGGAAAGTTGGAGTGGATGGCCCATGAAAATTTATGGTAGATCTTCGGTTTGGATGGACAGTCTCTCGGGAATTTTGGTGGCTTGATAGCGATAAACAAGCTTTTGGCCACGTCTGGTTTCCTGCATTTAAAAGGAATCCCTCCACCGATTGGTTAGCCAGCTTTTTATCGCCAATTCGTTCAATATGTGTTTTTGTTAAGAATTTCGCGATTTTAATGTGATGACTCGCTTCTCTTTGAAATTCGAGATTCCACAGATACGAACACGGCTCCTGAACAACATCGCGGATGAAAGACCTTCCGGCCAGACTGTGTTTTGCTCTTACGCTAGCCTTCACCGAGCCTCTACAATCTGTGAGAAATCGAAACACCACAATGTTTTATCTTTTGTCGAACATCACAACGTCATTAACATCTCTTCACCCGATTCCTGTGAAAGGCTTCTCATTTGTGAATTCAGAAGTCCTAACATCAGCCTCGTGCGATAGCATTAAGCCCGGCCGTGCTTCATCTAGGTCAGTGTCGTACTGTCGTGTTTAATTGATACTCCGTAGTATTTAATATTGATATTTTGTTTGTTTAATTTATGATCATCGTGACCTTCCTTTTTATGGGTGTGATCGCTTTAGGTCTTTTGATCGACGCGGGTAGGCTGTCCTCGTCTTGCCTTCGTTTTTTTTTTTTACTTTTGTTCTCCCTTTCGTTTTAGGTAAGCAAGACCGATTCAGGTGGTTTGATCGATGCAGGTAGGTTGTCCTCAGTTTTCCTTCGGTTTCGTCTTTCGGGTCAGCTGATCGATTCCGATATTTTGATCGATGCAGTTAGATTGTCCTCATCTTGCCTTCGCTTCCATTTTCTCAGATTTTACTCGTCTTGCCTTCGTTTCTTGGTTTTTTTTCCTCCTTGCTCTCGTTTCAGGTCGCCTAACCGATTCAGGTGGTTTGATCAGTTCAGGTAGACTGTCCTCGGCTGGCCTTCGGTTTCATCTACTTCTCGCGGTGCGATACTGCTGCTTCTTTCATTTCGTTTCCCTGTCATCCCCTTTCCTCTTAGCTCCAGATGCGCGGCTGGTTTTTCGCTTCCTTTTATTCTTCTCTGACGGTTTCTCCGTTATCTCGTCTACCCTGTAGGTCTAGGTCCGCAGCCAGCTTTTTGTGGTTTAGTCCTTTTGTCTCAGGTAAGGTATATGAATCTGTTCCTTCTCCCTCTCCATCTGGCAATACTGATCTACTCTTCAGTCTGTTGACGAATCCTTAACTTTTGAATATTGGCCATCATTTTTCATTTTGCTCGTGCTTCCTTTATCTCGGCTTGTTAATGCTATTCTCAAGGGGATGGATCTCATATTTGACAGTGGCCTTTGTTTGTAATCAGGTTAGCAAAGCCCACAGCTACACATGTATGGATATATATGTCTTTGCGACACCTTATCGTGCAACGTGGGACTATTATTTTATTTCTCGAGAGCACACTGGACTTCAAGGAGTGGACCGGAAAAGAAGAATACGAATATGTTAGTTCATTCTTCCACCGATTTCTTCATCATGGTCACCTTACAATTTTACCTAGAAACACGCAAATGTCTTACCTTTTTGTTTTCAGGTGAAACATCGCGGAGTTTCAATCTTCCTTCTGCAAGCTGGAATGCTAGGGACTTTACAAGCATTATGGGAGGTCTTCCCTTTATTTACGAATACTGGTTGGGGGGAGAACTCGAACCTGGCATTTCTTACGAAACACATGGGAGCTTCGTTTGATCAACGTCCACAACCTTGGGTTACTAATATTACTACTGATGAGATCCACTCTGGAGATTTCCTCGCTGTATCCAAAATTCGAGGGCAGTGGGATGGATTTGAGAGCATGGAGAAGTGGGTCACTGGATCTTATGCTGGTCATAGTGTTGTGTGCTTGAGGGATTCTGATGGCAAGCTCTGGGTTGCTGAATCCGGCCATGAAAACGACGAGGTTTGTTGCATAAATAATAGAACTAACTAATAAAACCTGCAAGGGAAGTTAGGTTCGGAGGATAATATGTTTGACTTATTCTGTTGAAATTGGTATTGCAGGGAGAAGACGTTGTAGCTTTGCTCCCGTGGGAGGAATGGTGGGAATTTGAAACGACTAAAGACGACTCCAATCCCCACATTGGGTTGTTGCCCTTACGTCCTGATTTACGAGCCAGGTTCAATGTGACTGCTGCATGTATGGGAGTATGCTCGAAGCATTGATGGGTTACCGTACGGATATCATAACCTAATTTTCAGCTGGATAGATACTGTCACAAACAATTATCCTCCTCCATTGGATGGAAATCTGGTATGTAATCAAGTCTGATGGGAATATATCTTGTTCATCAGCCTGCTTCGATTATAATTCTATTGTTGAGGACCATATTTTTTTTACATGGCTGACTTCAATGTTGACAATTTCTTATCTTTCGGGTTCCAGGTTGCTTCCGTTACGACTATATGGAACCAGATGCAACCTGCTTATGCAGCAAACTTGTGGAAAGAAGCATTAAACAAATGACTAGGTACTTCGGTAAGGGCTTCTTAACCTTTATCACACGTCCTCAGCTCAGCTCTCTTCATCAATTGCTTTATAATCTAATAGCGCAAATAATGTTTATAATACGGAAAATAGAGCATTTTTTTCCCCGAGTCTTCTGTCCGGGGACCCTGAATGTTAAAACTTACTACGAGTCAGACCTACCTGTTCCCATACCTCTCGACTCCAAACAAAGAAAGATGCATACAGAAAACACAAATATTTAAACTTATTCAGTCTTGTGATGCTTTCAAATGCCAACGCAGGATCTTGACCTCCCCGACATTCTCATAGAAGTTGCAAAACGTGGTTCTTCATTTGATGCGTTGCTTACAGTTCCTGAAGAAGATGATATGTGCTTCAAATCTACAAATCAGCCGGACTGTTTGGAAAATATTCCGATTCCATTCAAGCAACTGAGTTCACTATAAGATATCTCTTCCACAAAATCTCTATACTCAACTGTCCCCCCGTCTTTATGATTCAGTATTCCAAAAGGAGATTAAAAACTTTGATTCATGATCGCAGATAAAGGATGCATATTCACTGAACTTCTTTGAAAGCAACTCAAGTCGGTTGCCAAGTTGGTGCAATGACGGGGATACAGTGAAGCTTCCATTTTGCCAAATCCTGGGAAAATACAGAATGGAGCTACCCGGATACAATACTGTCGATCCATACCCGCATATGAATGAAAACTGTCCATCCCTTCCACCGAAATACTACAGGCCTACAAACTGCTAGATTTTTCGGAATGGTGATACACTGTATATATGTAACATTTCATGTTGTGATGTTCCTGTATATTTTTAACTGAGCAATAGCCTAACAATTCTCCACATATATGCTGTGATATGTGATGTATACGCCCCGTAATAGAGTGGGTTGTTTATACCTTGTAGACGATATAATTGTAAATTTGGTTAATTTACAGTATTACAGTATATTTTTAGCACGATATTACTGTATTACTGAGCACGATATTAGACAGTATATTACTGAGCAATAGCCTAACAGTATTACTGTAACCACGATATTTTTTTAGCAGAATGGTTTTTATACATTTACATGTTTTTTCAACTTGCCACCTACTTGCAGGATGAGGACGAGAGGAGTATGCAAAATCAACTGTATTGTCTTTGATGTATGAATCATCTCAACCAAAATCTTAACTTTAATGTGATTGTTGGCAACACAAGTACGAGAAAACTACGCAATAGTAAAATGTTTCCTACAGAGCAATTTAGGTGTATTGAGAAAACAGAAAGTGTGACTGCATTCATTAAATCAGCATAACACAGGCTGTCAGTAGTGTTTCTAACTTTCTATGTGAATTTGTAAGTAAGAAGTCGTCGAATTCATCATTCAGCTTTGGCGGGGAAGTGGTTGCCTCCGGTTGCTACTTTGTATACATAGAAAGCAGTCATGAAAGCACTGCCAAAAAACATGAAAGACGGATGATCAGAAGCTATCAGGAAGCGCAAAACAACACATTCTTACACTGATATTAACAGCACATAGATTGTTTCTGAACGACCAAAAAATGAAAACTGTGTCGGGATTGCACCGAATACAACTCTGTACTTAATTATAACCGATATGTTGAGTCAACAAAAGTACCTGATCCCGGCTACAATCCCGGCAGGCATGACCTTGGAGGTTTCCATGTAACGCTGCCCCATGACATACGTGAGCCCAGTTGCAGTCACTGCCATGAAAGATGGACTAGATTAGACTTCAGATACTTTTGCATTCCAATGTGATTCATTACAAAACGATGATCGAATATCCATGATTTGACAACTTCTTGTAAAGTTGTAAGTTACGGAGAAACTTATGATCAAGATGGAAGAGGTTCCGTTTCACACAGTTACAGTCCAATGTAATTTGTTCAGAAAGGAACATAGAATGATCAATGATTAAACTTCAGAAAGAAACTTCTGATAAACAAGTACGGTCGTACGAAGTATCAACCATAGCAATCTCTTGACAGCGTATTCACATGACAGTATTGCTAGAGACGCTATAATTCGACAAATTGAGTAAACAAAGTATATATCTACGGATAACACATAGAACACGTAGGTCTATACATAATAATATACATTCATAGTGTACTCATAAATACACTTTTTTTACCGAACTTTATTTGAAACAAAAAAAGAATCGTACGTAAAGTTCCATTCTCACAACTGTCATGGTAGTCGATCTACTCTGTTTTGGAGGTTTCTTTTCCCAATGTAGTAGAAACACCACCACTTCCCTGAAAAGTGTTTTAATCCCATTAAAGATATATTAGAGGAGAAAAATATTTAAATCGTAACAGAGTAACCCTTTCTTTTAGATTATGGTCATTTGGATGATCTAGGTATTATTGTTTTCTCTCCCTCTTTCAGGTTCCTGATTGTCGAGTGGCCATTTCTTATGACCCTCGAGCTGTTTCCTGAGTAGTGTTCACCGCAGATCATCGATCGTTTTTTCCCAGGTGATCAGTCAAAAATCTGTTTTGGGTTTCAGAGTCTCGGTCTTTTCTGCTTGCTCGCTTATTAGGTGTAGTTTTGTGGTATGGGTGTTGCTGATTTGTGTTCTTTTTATGGTCTGCATGGTGTGACGATGTTTTAGTCGAAGGAGATTGTGATGAGGACGAGCTCATCTTGGCTTTGTTTTTTATTTCTTTTCTGGTTTTGATGTTCCTGTTTTTTCGTGTCGTTTCAGGTCGATTCAGGTAGAGACGTAGAGTTTCCTCGTCTTGGCTTCGTTTGAAATTTTCTCTTTCTTTTCCTTCCGTCCCAGGCCAGGTGGTCGCTTCATGTATCTTGATCGATTCAGGTAGAGTTTCCTCATCTTGGCCTTGTCTGTAATATTTTTTCCCTTTCCTCTCGTCTCAGGTAAGGTGGTCGACTCACAGGATTTAGTTTCCTCAAGGGATTTAGTCTGCAATTCTCTATCAGATATCGAGAATTATTTTAAGTTTAAATCGAATATCGAGTTTTTTTTTTGGGAATTCACAAACTCGGGATTAACTTGATTGATTATATAATCACTCAAAACAAGAGCTTCAACATTGTTCGGCCCATTGTCTTCCCACACTCACCGTCTAAAGTCTCGAGAAAAAAACCAAGAGAGTTCGTGAGCAACCTGAACACGAGATGAAGACGGTACCCATCGAGTAGCTGATTAGAGTTAGTTTTGTTCGTCATAATATATATCCACTACCTCTATTCTTATCGAAGATTAACATCATGAGTTAGCTAGCGTGCATTATGTATCCTAAATACTACGAGTTATAACTATGAAAATTGGTCTACTGATTGAAGATTTACACTATTGATTGCATGAATCGAGTCTTTCAAACTTAGGTCTTATTAAAGAGACACATATGGGAACGGGAAAGATAAGATAAAGTGGAGGAGGAGGAGTGATTTTAGTAGGCAGGGACGGATGAACATGAAAAGAAATGTCATTAGGAGGGAGATGGGAGAAGAAGGGGGAGTGAAGAGGAGAGTTTAGAGGTTTTTAGGGAAGATGTCATCACTGAACTAGATGATAGAAAGAAAGTCATAGTTAGGGACGGGTCTTTGACAAGAAAGGGGAGAAGAAAGAGAAAGGGATGTGAAGGAGGTGAAATGTACCGAGGTACCGAGGGAAGAAGAGAGGGTACAATATTAGAGGAGGGGGTGAAGATGGTAGAGGTAGAAGGAGATGATAGGGCGTCTTCTTCTCTAGTTTTTAGGCTTCTGTTTCCCTTGATTTTTATTTTTTTGTTTGTTTTTTGTCCTTTTCTTTTTTCCGTTTTGTTGTTCCTGATTTCCGTTCTGTTGCTATAGATTTTGTTTCTGGATTTTTTGCTTTTGCTCTTTTCCCCGTTCTTGGATTTCTGATGTCGCTCTTTTCCCCTTTCAGGTTGTAGATCTGCGATTATAGGGCGTCTTCTTCTCCAGTTTTTAGGGTTCTGACTCGCGACAAAATAAGCGTATCAAACACATTTCAGAGCTTCGGAACACCGACTATGCCTTTTGCCCTCTGACCTCTGTAAGCCCCTCCCACTCTGTACTTTTCTTCTTGATTGGGAGACCATTGCTTCCATCATCCCTTCATATTAAATGCAGAGTTCGCCTCCCCTTTTGTAGTGAATTCATGTCCTGCTGTGATAGCCTTTTGAATCGATTTTCTAAAGAGCTCAACTTTAAGCGGTATGGATCGAATATCTCAGAATCAAAGTCCTGGCCTTTGTGCACTTACCTTGATGCTCTACCTCTACATGCTCAACGCGTTGTAGTTAGACTCATCTTAGATATGGGTGGCTTCATTTTCCACTGAATTATGTGTATCGGCCTTTTAGTCTCTGTCTGCATGTCTGTTGTTGGTTGCAGTTCAACAAGAGGTGATTAGATTAGGGTTTGGAATAAAAGGGAAAAGTTATTCTGTGTTCAAATTGTGAAAATAAATGTGATTTGTGCCCAAAATTTACTGCACTGTGTTGAAATTTGTCGCCTCAGATTCTGTTAGGTTCAGTAGAATCTTGATGTGGATTTATGCTTCCTGAGAAGGAAATTCGCCAGTAATTGTTCTGTTGTCTTATTGAGTTCGCCTGCTTCGTGTTAGATTAAGTTCTTCCTGTTTGTGGGAACTACGATTATTGTTGTGGTCATGTATACCTTGTGGATTTTAGGAGTACACACAAAGTCCCCCATAGACTGATGGGACATGAATCTGAGCTAATTATCTGATCTTGGCTCACAGTACTTGCAAATCGATCAACAACGCAGGTTCTAAAATCCGATGATGGTGAAACTTCTGTGCAAGGGAGGGGTTGCTGACAACGAGCAAGTCGATAGAGCTGAAGAAATACAAAGGAGAAGGCGGAGGAAGCAGCGCCACTTGAAGTCTATATTTAGGCAGAGTCACAGCGTTCAGATACGCAGCAGGCAGACTACGTCAGCATCAAGTGTTTTGTCGAATGAAGATATCATGGACAAGTTTGGTATTCTTAGGCTGCAAACAGGCGGTTCGGCTGTCTCTGCTTTTGCTTGGGAGCATTTTGTGATGAATACTATGTACTATACCCTGTTTCCCTATCACCTCGGTCGATGTTCTCGTGGAGGAGGGAGGGCACCAGGAAGTGGTAAGGGTTGATATCCAAGATGAGGAAGTGAGAGTAGAGGCAGAGGAGAGGGTTATTGGGGTAAGATTGGAAAGGGGAGGGATGGAACAGGGATTGATTATTGATCAGGTTGAGAGGGAGCAGTTTGAGGGGAATGAATCTAAACAAGAATCGGAGGATATGGAGATCGTGGAAGAAGGTTACGATGATGATGTGGTTATGTTAGAGGAGGTTCTTCAGGGAGCTCCTTTTAGGGTGGATGATGAAACCCAAAGATCTGAATTGCAGGAGATTGTAGAGGAGGGTTTCAAAAGTACGGAGGTTGGTTTCTTTCATCAGAGGGTGAGAGGAGAATCTAGTAGGTCTGGTGAAATACCTAAGGGTATGAGATCTTATGTTTGCAAAGAGAGGAAGAGAAAATCTTATTCAGAATCTGAGTTGGGCTTTTTGCATGGGGATAGTAGATGGGGGGAGGACGGTTATCTTTCTGATGGATGTAGTTCAAAGAGGAAAAGAAGCAGAAGAGGAGCAAAAGATGATGGAAACTGGTTCTGGCGAGATATTGAGATGGAGGAGGACGAATATCAACAAAATGAAGACCAACAAAATGAAGGCTTTGCGGAGGTTGCGCCGGATCAACCTCCTCAAGAAGAATGATGGGGTTATCTTGGAATTGTGGGGGTCTCTCGGATCCGCTCAACCCTACAATTCCTAAGATTAGAGCGATTCTTTCGCGCTTTACTAATTTCGATTTTATTTTCTTCGCTGAAACTAAATGTGAAAGTAGTGAAGTTGCGTTATTATGTAGGCCGTTCGGATTTAGATATTATGCGGGGTTCGATGCTAGGGGGTCTAGTGGGGGACTTTTTGTTGCTTGGAAGGAGAATATGGCCTTTTCGAGCCACTTTGTGTGCTCCAATTTTGTAATTTTGAGGTCTAATATTATAAGTGGATTCCCCTATTTCCTGATTTTAGTCTAT
This sequence comes from Agrostemma githago, assembly GCA_958450325.1. NCBI lineage: Eukaryota > Viridiplantae > Streptophyta > Magnoliopsida > Caryophyllales > Caryophyllaceae > Agrostemma > Agrostemma githago. The sequence goes on along the minus strand of OY288259.1, from coordinate 53,339,261 downwards.
GGAGAACCGAACGTTTCTCTACGAAGGGAGGTTTAGGAGAATTTGGGTGAGTGGATTGAATCTCTAGAGTACCCTTTTCTTCTTATTGGAGATTTCAATCAAGTTGATTTGGTGGACGATAAATTGAGTAAGTCTAACAGAACTATTCCGGGAATGGAGTATTTCTGTCATTGGAAAATTGAGCATGATTTGATTGACATTCCGTTTAAGGGACCAAAATTCACTTGGTGTAATAAGAGGAAGGGGGAGACGTGGTTTTCGAAAGATTGGATAAGGCCTATGCTTCTAACGACTGGATTAAGCTGTACCCTGATTCTGGTGTGACACACCTACCTATTCAGTTGTCGGATCATGCTCCTATTATTTTCAATAGTAACATGGTTGTGGATAAAAGGAGGAGGCCATATAAGGTGGAAGCATGGAGTTTGATGTCAGGTGAAGGAATTGGTATGGTTAAGGAGGGATGGAAGTACATAGTAAAAGGGTCTAAAGGTTTTGTTTTGGCTAGGAAACTTGAAAGAGCGAAAATGCAGCTAAGGTCTTGGGCTTTAGACAAGAAGAAGGAATGGAATAGAAATTGGGACGAGTTTGATGTCGATTTATCAAAAGAACTTGACAAATTTTCGTTGGTGGGTCACAGGAGGAATATGAGAAGATTCATGGGAGATTGCAGGGGTTCGCTGAGGCAGCAACTATCTATTGGAGGCAACGGGCTAAAGTTAAATGGGCCTCAGAAGAAGATGTATGTACTAAATATTTTTTTTTAATTGTGTCAAAGGACGCCGAATTCGGAATTTCATATACAGTATTAAAAGATTTGATGGTGAATGGACTCAGAATATGGAGGAAATAGGTGAGATATTCAAAATACAATATAAGACTTTATTCAAAGTAAATGAGCATCAAATGAAATTTGAGGATTATGACCATAAGAATAGGGAATTCTTTGATAACTTGAAGGGAAGTATTTCGGAAGAAGAAAAGGATAGATTGAGTAAAAAGTTTACTGCCCAGGAAGTTCGAACGGCGGTGTTCCAATTGGGGGATCTGAAATCTCCGGGTCCGGACGGGATTCCTGCGGAATTTTTTAAGAAATGTTGGGGATTTATAAAACAGGATGTCACTGATGCGGTTTGTGTCTGTCTGAATTCTGGTTTTGTTTTGAGAGAGATGAACAAAACTTTCATTACCCTTATTCCCAAGGTTAATTGCCCTGAAAAGGTGGATCAGTATAGACCAATCAGTTTATGTAAAGTGATCATGAAAATCATAACGAAGTGTATTGCTAATAGGATGAAGAATCTTATGCCTAAAATCATAGGAGAGTTTCAGAATGCTTTCGTGCCGAAGAGATACATCCAAGATAATATACTTATAGCGGATGAGTGTTTACAGAAGCTCAATAATCATAAAAAAGGGAGGATAGGGGAGGTGGCGTTCAAAGCTGATATGAGCAAGGCTTATGATAGAATTGACTGGAACTTTTTGAGGAGTGTGTTGAAGGGAATGGGTTTTCCAGATAACTTTGTCTTGCTTATAATGAACTGTGTTACTACGGTATCCTATAGTATTCTCATTAATGGAGTGCCTTTGAATTTTTTTAGGCCGGAGTGTGGTCTAAGACAGGGGGATCCTCTTTCTCCTTATTTATTTGTGTTATGTTCAGAAGCCCTGTCAAGACATATGATCCAAAGTGGTGCGTCGAAAGACATTGTGGGAATCAAAGTGGCTAGGAATGCTCCGCCTATTTCTCACTTATTTTTCGCAGATGATTTGCTTTTCTTTCTGGAAGGCAAATTAGAGAATATCAGGAACTTCTACAGGTTATTTGATAAATTCTGTAGCCTGTCGGGATTGAGCATCAATAAGGAGAAATCGGCGATGGTTTTCAGTCCTAACTGTAAGTTAGGGGTGATTAAGGATTGTCTAAAGAGGTTCCAACTCAAGCCATGTGTAAGTTTAGGTAAGTATCTCAGTATTCCTGATATAAGTGACACGGGTACTAAGAATTTGGCAGGGAGGATTTATGAACAGGTTCTCTCTCGTATTGGTTCGTGGAAGGGAGCTCTTCTTTCTCCTGCTGGACGGTTAGTCTTGATTCAGTCTGTGCTCGCCAATCTTTCAAGTTATGTTCTATCGGTTTTTAATATTCCGGTAAGTGTGGCTCACAAAGTAAATGCTTTGTTAGCCCATTTTTGGTGGGCTGGTACTAAAGAAAGAAGAACTATCCATTGGAGATCGATTAAATTTCTTAGTCTTCCTAAATTTTTAGGCGGCCTTGGTATAAGAAATATCTTCTTCACTAATCAGGCTTTGTTAGCCAAGAATGCGTGGAGAATTATTTCGAGTAAAGATTGTCTGGTTAGTAGGGTGTTCACAGAAAAATATGGAAATATCAGGAATGTTCAGGAATTCAGAAAAACTAAAATGAAGGAAAATAAGTCAAGAGCGTGGAAGGGGATTATGGTGGGCAGGGAGGTTCTGGGTTTGGGTCTTGGATGGAAGGTGGGATGGGATAGAACGAGAAAGGACCCTGAGATTAATATTTTTCAAGATAGATGGATTAATGGGAAGATCCCGACTATCAAAACCGGGGTCAATATTGAAGAGTTAACTGAAGATGGGGGCGACTGGAACATAGAAGATTTACGCTCATCAGATATGAATTGGGATGTTGATAAGATCGAATTAATTTTTTCCAAGGAGTGGAGCAAAAAAATTCAGGCGATTCCAATTTCAGCTAGCTTATAGGAGAATCATTGCCTATGGACTAAAACAAATAATGGGGATGATAGTGTCAAGAGTGGGTGCTTTCAATTGATTCAAAATTGTCTTGACATTGATAAGTTAGTAAGAAGGGATAGAAAGGAAGACTCAATTTATTGGGATTTCTGCAAGAAGGTTCTTTGGAGGATAACAGGGCCTTCAAAGTGGAAAATATTTTATTGCAAGATAATTTCAAATGCTCTCCCAATAGGGGAGGAAATGGAGAAGAGAGGATTAATGGGATCTAATCATTGTGTGATTTGTAGTCCTGGAGAAGAAAATGAAGGTGGGGAGTTGGAAACTTTGAATCATCTTTTTTGGGATTGCCCAGGAAGTAGATTCTTTTGGAGTATCACTAATTTTGAGTACTTCGTGTATGAGACTGACCACGAAGATTTCCAGGAATGGTTAATGGTGATAACCACGAGACTGTATGAAGACGAGAATGGGTGGAAGGAGTTGTTTTACCTTATTAATGCTATTTTTAATATCTGGATTTTTAGAAATAGCATTAAATTTGGGAGAAGCATGAATGATATTAATGGGCATCTTTTTAGGTATAAAGAGTCATTGAAGGATATTGAGTGCTTTTGGGAGGATATGGAAATTAGAAGAAATAAGGCAAAGGAAGATGCAGCTGATGAGGATAGGAGGGTTGAGAAGGACGATCTGAGATCAAGGATAAGAAGATCTGTGGAGGTGAGGTTGATTGAGCAGACTAAAGGTAATAAGGGGTGCACTTCTTCTGTTTTGAGTGTTGATGCAGGATGGATAACAAGTAGGGAAGCGTCGGCTGGGTGGATTGTTGCTGGTGAGAATCAAAACGATCTCTCTTGTGGGAGGGACTGCTTCTTTGCAAAATCTGCACTACAGGCAGAGATGATGGCGGTTCTTCGAGCTACTGGGTGGGCTAAAAGAAGAGGCCTGCTTCACTTAACGATTCAGACAGATTGTCTGCTGCTTGTTAATCAGATTGCGGAGGTTGAAGCGCCACACCACAGCATTAGGGAGATGATCCAGGATTTTTTAGATGTTGTGTCGTTTTTTCATTGTTGTAGTATTAAGTTTGTTCCTCGGGATCTTAATTACCAAGCTCATATGCTAGCTTGTTATGCTATGAGGGGTAATTAGGATGAATTTGGACCGCTGGCGAAAAAAAAAAAAAAAATTATTTGGCTAATGTATTTACTATTTACTAAGTCTCAAGGTAATAAACATTATTATATATTTTAATCACCAAAACAAAATACATATATGAAAATGGGGAAAGTGATCGAATATAGTAATTTAACAAACAAAGTGTAGAGTTATTATAAATTAAAAAAAGTGAAAATGAATATCTCAATGATTTTCACGGGATTAAAAAACTAGGTCCCATTTGCTGAAAGGACGTGCATAAATCCATGTTTAGTGATACTCTTACAAAAAAAATATTAAGGTTATGATAAATAAAAGACATATCACTGAAATTGGGTTTCAAAAAAAATATAAAAAATAAAATAAAAGACATATCATTGAAATTGATCGATGACATAGTTGAATTTGTGAGATTGATGAGCATAATAATTGGTGGCGATCTACAATTTTGGACCCAATTATTGAAATTGAAACTAAATTCAAAATGTTTACTATCCGCTTAGGTATGCAAAAATCGATCGACACATATTTTCGAACCAACATATACAATGAATGAAAGACTTGGTCATGATTATCAAGAATCCGTGCACAAAATTTTTAAACAGATAAACCCGTGAATTTCACGGGTCACATACCTAGTTTCTAATTGAAAGAGATTGAAGTTGATTTAAATGAAACAGACTTAATACAAGTGACTCGAATTGATTAAAAGAAACTAAAATCTACAAGATTAGACTTAATTTAGCTTATACTAAATGACATTACCTTTATCGATCTGAATCGGAAAGAATATGACCTACTCCCATGATAAATCAAGGAGAAACTTTCTGTAGACACCCACATTTTGACTGCCAGGTGTCTATAGCAGTTTTCGACAAACACCCGATGATGATCGGACGCAAACGTGCTTTAACATACTCGGAAACAAGGCTCAAAATCATTGGCATTTGGCTTGGGCTCATTATAGAGTACATATCTCACAAAACCAACCTCAAAATCAGGCCCAGTGGGTCGTTTCGAGTCAAATAAGACTAATTTGGGTCGATTCCGACACCAGGGGTAAAACCGTCTTTTAGCGACCGAGTCAAAACCCGGTCAAAGATTTTCCCGAGACACGTGAGTCAGCCGTGACACCTCACACGGCTGATTCATACTCCAATCCTACGAAAAATCAGCTACACAAAATATTAAACAAATCCGTTTAAAGATAGAATTCGATCTCAAGTAGGAATCCTATCCGAAAACCGATTCAAACACCCGACCGAGTGCAAACACTCGGCCGAGCAGCCCTCTTCCAGCCGGGTTCCCTTTCTTCCTTCACAAGAAAGCGGAATTCTCATTCTTCTCAAATTCTTACGTTTCCTATCCTAAATGGTAGGTCAAACTCTCCTAGCCAAGGTCGGGAACTCCCTATAAATAGCCCCTTGCACACAACACTTGAGAGACACACAATATCACTCATAATTATTCATATTCGCGATACATCAAGCATACCACACAAATACACCGATATTATAAACCCGAAGGAAACCGGCCCGATATCCGACACCCTTCACACGACCCTCCGAACCGAGCCACCATAACTCACCGACATCCACTCGACACTCTTGTGCCTAAGCCACGTCCCGACGAGCCCTGATCCGAGTAAACAGAAGCATGTAGGTTTAGGGTGTAACAAAACCCGATTTCTCCTTCCCCTTCTCTTCTCCTTCTCGTCGTTTTTTTTATTAAGGGTCGTCGGTCCTTTTTATAACGGGTCATTCGTCGCTTTTTATTTTATTTTCTAATATCGATATTACTAAAAACTATTTTCATATATCGAACATTCTTAAAAATATGATATCGATTCTCTATAATCGAATATTGTATCAAAAAGAATTATATTAAATCTCGACGACGTTAAAAATCGTTAACATCTTTTTCGTTCAAACTTTTTTTTAAAAAAAAAACTTTTTTATTCATTCCGAATATTCGATATCGATTTCATAATCGAATATCGGACACGACGAATATCGAAAACATAAATCGAGTATGAATTAATTCGTATTTGTACGCGATTTATCAAAATTAGCAATTTTCGAACAACAACGGAACCGGGACAGACCCGCACGCGAGTCGCGCCTCACCCAAGCGACTCGCGCACGGGCCTGAAACCCGAACCCTTTTTTTTAGCTTTTTCGTTCGTTTTATTATTTATTCTACGAAACGATTTCTAAAATTTATATCTTTTCTAAAACTATTCCGAGTATTTGATATTGATTTCATAGTCAATTATCGAATATAACGAATATCGAAAATATTAGGTCAATTATCGCAAGCTGCAACACGGCTGGCTCAATCGACCCACGAGGCTTCAATTTTGTGGGAATGATCGATGAAGAGTATCTCTTCATGCCCTATTTCACCACCAGCATCGACACAATGTTGCAAAATTTGGGCTACTTACCGGGGGCTACCTCAAGGCCCAATCTCCCAGCCGGTAAAATCATCGAGGTCCTCAACGACGGAGAGTCTCGACTCGGACTGGGCTACACCGTGACCCAAGAAAATGCGGGCCAGACAAGCGCGATCAAGTTTGTCACTCCCGTGTTTGGAGCTATCCAAGTGGGCCTCTATCGACCCACCATCTCATATCCCGAGGCCAAATTGGCTCAGGAATGCAACTTCATCCCAGATGATATCTATGCTCTCATCCAGACCGAATCGAAAGAAGATTCAAAACCAGCCGAACCCATGCTGGGGCTCTTGTTCGGGGACAGCAAGATAATACCGACCCCTAAGGAGGAATTAGTCAATCTGATCCTCCATAGCAGCAAGCTCGATCCAACCAAGCTGATCTCTAAAGTCGGCACTGACACCGGAAAGAGGGCCTGGAGAAAGACGATCAAGTGGACCGACAGCGAGGCTCGAGTCTACAAGCTCAGTACCGGCGAAGGAGACATGCAAGGCGACGAGTCCGAATCCGAGTCCGAGTCAGAGTCAGAGTCGGAGTCTGAGTCTAGGTCTAGAAGGTCCAGTACTAGGGTCGAGTCTGTAACCCCTTTTCCTTCATTCATTCCGCTGGGAGCCTCGGAGTCTGTCCCGAGAGCACTCCCCATACCGCCTCTGACCAGCGATCAGATGGCTGCTCTCTTTGAGCTATTTTCGAAACTCTCTATCAATAATAACGATAACCGTTCTGCTTACGACTTGTCTTATTTTCAAAACGTTTTCAAAAACTTTATTTGCAATGACATTGAGAAACCCGACGAACAGGTACCACTACCTCCGCATCTAGTCGAGCAGCTCAAACAAAGGGAATCCCGAGATCCGGTCATTGAAGAAACTGACTCCATCAATGTAGGAACCCCTTTAGAGCCTCAGATGCTTAAGTTAGGTTTATCCTTAGATCCCGAGGAGAGACAACAATTCACAGATCTCCTCCATGAATTCAAAGACGTCTTCACATGGTCCTACAAGGACATGCCGGGAATAGACCGGGAGATAGCCGAACACTATATACCCATAAAAGACGGGTGTAAGCCGGTAAAGCAAAAACTCCGAAGAATGAGGCCCGAATGGTCTCTCAAAGTAAAAGAAGAAGTCGACAAGCAATTCAAAGCGGGCTTTATTCAAGTGTCTGAATATCCAGAATGGGTTGCAAATATCGTACCAGTACCCAAGAAAGACGGAAAGGTACGAGTTTGTGTAGATTTCCGGGACCTTAATAAGGCCAGCCCGAAAGATGATTTCCCGTTGCCACACATCGACATACTGGTGGACAATACGGCCGATCATGCCCTTTTATCATTTATGAACGGGTATGCCGGATACAATCAGATCAAAATGGCGGAAGAAGACATGAGTAAGACCACCTTCACTACACCTTGGGGGACTTACTGTTACACCGTTATGCCATTTGGGCTTATCAACGCCGGCGCCACTTATCAACGGACCGCCACTACCTTACTGCATGACATGATGGATAAGGAAGTAGAAGTCTACGTGGACGATATGATTGTTAAGTCCAAAGAACGAAACGGGCATATTCTGGCCCTTAGAAAATTCTTCACCCGACTACGCAAGTACAACATGAGGTTAAACCCTCAAAAATGCAGTTTCGGGGTAACATCGGGCAAATTACTGGGCCATATCGTCAGCCAGCGCGGCATCGAGGTTGACCCAGCCAAAATCAAGGCCATTACCGAGATGCGGCCGCCTAAAACCGAAAAGGAGATTAGGGGGTTTCTCGGGAAAGTCCAATATATCAGCAGGTTCATTTCGAAGCTAACCATGATATGTGAGCCCATTTTCAAAAAAACTGAAGATAGGAGAACGGGTACTATGGGACGACAAGTGTCAAGCAGCTTTCGATAAGATTAAAGAGATTCTGTCATCTCCGCCGGTATTAATGCCTCCTCAACACGGCTTACCTTTGTCGTTATATTTGACAACGACCGAGACGGCCATGGGGGCTATGTTGGCCCAAACGGTCGACTCAGAAGAACGGGCTATTTACTATATCAGTAAGAAGTTCCTGGAATACGAATGCAAATACACGATGCTCGAAAAGACATGTCTAGCTCTAGTTTGGGCCACTAAAAAGCTCCGACACTATATGCTTAGCCACGAAGTGCATGTATTATCTAGAATGGATCCAATCAAGTATCTGTTCGAAAAGCCCATCCTCAATGGTAGGATATCTAGATGGACTTTAATGTTAGCTAAGTTCGACCTCAAATTCGTACCATTAAAAGCCATCAAAGGCCGAGTAGTAGCCGAGTTCCTTGCCGATAGTCCGATATCTGAAGAGGGACATACCGATACTTGGGTCTTCCCTGACGAAGATATATTCCATACCGACACGGAGACATGGGATCTATATTTTGACGGGGCGTCCAACTTTCGAGGATTTGGTGTCGGGATTTTACTAATCTCGCCACAAGGAGAGCACACCCCGTTATCCATCAAGTTAGACTTCGACGTGACTAATAATGCAGCCGAATACGAAGCATGCATTCACGGGTTGCAAGCCGCCGCTGATTTAGGAGTAACGAACCTCCGGGTCCACGGTGACTCATCATTAGTCATCATTCAAGCACTCCAGAAATGGAAAACTCGGAACGCAAACCTTGTAGCTTACCAAGCACGAGTAAGGGCTCTCGAAAAACAGTTTCAAAAGGTGGAGTACATTTATCCACCTCGGGAAGAAAACCAGTTTGCAGATGCACTATCCAAATTAGCGTCTTTACTGAATATCTCGGAACACCTAACCAGCATGCCGATTTGCGTCGAAAGACGGTCCGAGCCGGCATATATCAACACTATCCAAGACATCGAAATAACTGATCCGGAACCTTGGTACCATGCTATTCTAACCTACTTGACGTCGGGAGAATATCCTCCGGAACCTGAAAACCGGGCCAAGAAAGCCCTGCGCAGGTGGGCCACTCAGTTCATCCGCACGGACGATGGACAGTTGTACAAAAAGACGGCACAGGGGGCTTTACTCCTATGCATCGACAAAACGCAGGCCGAAAAGGTCATGGCAGAGGTACACGATGGCGAGAACGGCCCGCATATGAACGCCCATATGCTAGCTCGAAAAATCGCAAGACTCGGGTACTATTGGAATAGCATGGAAACCGACTGCCAGTTATATGTCAAACACTATCACAACTGTCAGATTTTCGAAAACGTCCAGCATATGACGTCATCCCTGTTATATACTATGACATCACCATGGCCATTCTCAACATGGGGAATTGATATAATCGGGAAAGTGAACCCTTCCGGGACGGGAGGTCACTGCTTCATTCTGGTGGCTATTGACTATTTTACTAAATGGGTCGAAGCCGAGTCATATCGTGTCTTGAACGCCAAGCACGTAGCAAAATTTATCCAAGATAAAATTATATGCCGATACGGGATCCCGCACGAATTCATTAGTGATCACGGGACCCATTTCCAAGCCGAAACCGCTACTTTGCTAGCAAAATATAAGATTCAAAGGCATACATCTTCGCCTTACCGTCCCCAAACTAATGGAGCGGTAGAGGCATCAAATAAAACAATTGTCACCATACTTAAAAAGATGGCAGATAATTACCGGGATTGGCCCGATAAAATCCCTTTTGCCTTATGGGGGTACCGGACCTCGATCCGCACCGCAACCGGAGCAACTCCGTACTATCTGACATATGGGATGGAGGCGGTCCAGCCGGTCGAACTCGAAGTACCATCCTTAAGGATTCTACTCGAAAGTCAAGTACCTGAAGCAGATTGGGTCCAAGCCCGATACGACTCGTTGCTTCTTTTGGACGAACGACGATCCCGAGCCCTCAACAATATCCAGATATATCAAAAAAGGATAAAACGGGCTTTCAACAAAAGAGTTAGGTCCAGAAATATCAAAGAAGGCGACCTAGTCTTAAAATCTGACCGGGCCTTGCTACCAGTCGACCCAAGGGGAAAATTCAAACCTAATTGGGCCGGACCATATCTAGTAAAGAAGGTTTTGTCAGGAGGAGCCGTAATGCTGACAGACTTGGATGGGAACGAATTCGTCAACCCAACCAACTTGGACCAGTTGAAGCGCTACTACCCCTAACCTTATCTCAATATCATTTGTTAAAAGTTTATCTTTTTATAAAATTTTCAAAAATTAAGCAAGTCAATGAGTTAGGATTACTGATCCTACTGTCGCACATCTCGAACTAATAGTCTTGATGTATTTCGAAAATTGCAAAATTCTATGTCTGAACTACGGTTGGTTTGATTCCACTAATCGTGGATACGTAGGCAACCCCTCAAAAAGGGTACAACCACTGCAATAACGAAAAGACAGGAACGGGTTTCACTAATATGTCTTTTATTATTTCAAAAAATGCCTCACGCAAAAATAAACAACAAAAATCACACAAAAATAGTAGTAATACTTAAATAATAAAATTTAGGAGACTACTCGTACATTTTTCCCTTCCCCTTATCTTTCGGGTCACGCGGATCCCGAGGCCGACGAGGTGGGGGCGAACGTTCCCTAATCACAAGTGGAACTTCCTTTGCTCGAACCCGCTTCTTCGACTTCGGTTTCTCCGTCCCCTGCACCGGTTCGATCCGAGCCCGTACGTGCTCGGGTAGTCTGTCCCGAGGACCAAGTCGGTCCTTAGCTGCCAGTCTTGGACCAAGTCTCCTTTCTAAGTCCGTCTGGGGGCTCATCTTCCCCCATGTACCTTTAGTACTGGACCCTTTAGTCAAAGTCTTCCCTTTCTGGCCTGACATTAGTCGAACCATCGTAGCCGGGGTATCGCCATCATCAAAGAAGCCTCGATTATCTTTAGCATGTTCTCGGCGCAGCAAGTCAAAGGCTTCGTCAGTCTTTAAAGCAGCACGGGCTTTAGCAGAATCTGTCTGGGTCCACTTCGTATAAGAATCTGATACCCAGATCGAGGGAGAAGCCTTAGAAACGGGCCAAGTGTGCCGGGTATACCATCTTTGCGCCCAAGTATCACACATCACGTCCGTTAGCTGGGTAGATTCACTCACGACGGCCTCGATTTCCGGTATTCTTTGGGCCCGACCATATTGCCTAAGTATGCGATCGGGATAAAGATGAATCGTCTGTCTGAAAGATAGGATTAGTTGATAACGGGCCCTGTCTCGCAATTCTAACCCGGTCCAGACGTAAATGGGCCACCAAGGTACGGTCCAACGGATCAATGGGCCTCCATGGAAAGACAACAGCTCGTCCCAGAATTTTTGGGTAGTAAGGCGAGAAAAGTCAACAGTCCGTCTTCTCGTCATCACTTGGTTCGGACGATATCGGCTTACATCTAGAGGAGGATCCAAGATCGATAGCCTCTCAAAAAGCCATAGCTTAAAAGTCAAAATCGCGAAAAGTCAAAGTCGTAAAAAAAAATCGCAAAAAACGAGAAAAACGGGAAAATCAAGAAAAACCGTGGAAGCCGCGAGAAAAATCGAAGACCGAAATTGAAAAAATCAAAAATTGCGAAAATCAAGAAAAAATCAGCCTACCTGTAGAAGACGGGTGCTACCGGTCAGCCTGATCGACGGATCCCTCTTACGATTATCTAAGCCCTTGATGATCTCCCCGGTAATCAGCCAAGCTGGGCTGTGCTCTGTCTCCATCAAGTCAGCTACAGCAAGAAGTCTGGCATGGCCCATACAAGATAGCAAATCCATGTGACCTTCAAAAGCATAGACGTGGAGCATGCAAAAAGTAAAGGCCCTACGGCTATATGCCGGCCTGACCCGGACATCATCTGGGTTCATAAATTTCTCAGCCAGATCGATCAAGGAAACTGTATCTCCTTCTATCATACGAGATACCTCCATGTGAGAAAGCCCTAAGAATTCTCGTAATTTTCTCCTTATATCACGGACTGAAAACGGGACGGCAGGGCGAAGAATGGGATTCCACCCCCCTACAGCAGCTATTTCCTCAGGAATGGGACAGATTTCGCCTCGAGGAAACCTAAAAACATGATAAGTATTATCCCAGTAAGATAGGCAAGCATCCAAAAAGTGACGATCCACTTGCATCTGGCGGATTGTGGATAGCTGGGTGACGCCATTCTGATTCAAAATAACTTTATCAGCATCTCTGAAAATCGGGACCAATCTTGCAGCATTCCGACTAATCGATCGATACCCATAATGAATTTCTGAAAAGAGGAAATAAGTTTCTCAGGACTTGTTTTTCTTTGAAGGAGGGAAAGAATTGTGTGAATTATGATTAAATTGTGAGCAGGGAGAGACTATTTATAGCATGAAATCAAAATTCTCTTCCTCACTTTGGGATTCCTAATCCCAAGGGATTTAGCATACATGCCTTTATCCTAGGATCTAGCTAAGTCATCCCGAGCATTCCTATTCTTTTTCGGAATCAAAATGCTTTAATCTTTCAAAATTCTTCCATCCAAAAATCCAAGAAAATCTTCTTCAAAAACTTTATTCCCCAGCGCGAGTCATTTCTCCTAAAAAATGTGTTACATGCAAATTTTTGCATAAATCATTATACAGGACGACTCGCAAAACCGTGCAAACAACTCCCCAGCGGCATAGACTTATACGACAAGTCCGATTCCCCACGGAGTTATCATCATCAACTCAGGTACATTTCTAGTCTCCGGCCGGCGGGTCCTCCACGCAGGTCTAATGGACCTTAAACGACCCGACCGGAAGCTGCCGGGTTTTAATCTTCGATTGACCTGGTAGCTACTCTGACTTTCACCCTGTCCAAGCCTCAGTCAGAGTGAGGGCTCTGTAGACACCCACATTTTGACTGCCAGGTGTCTATAGCAGTTTCCGACAAACACCCGATGATGATCGGACGCAAACGTGCTTTAACATACTCGAAAACAAGGCTCAAAATCATTGGCATTTGGCTTGGGCTCATTATAGAGTACATATCTCACAAAACCAACCTCAAAATCAGGCCCAGTGGGTCGTTTCGAGTCAAATAAGACTAATTTGGGTCGATTCCGACACCAGGGGTAAAACCGTCTTTTAGCGACCGAGTCAAAACCCGGTCAAAGATTTTCCCGAGACACGTGAGTCAGCCGTGACACCTCACACGGCTGATTCATACTCCAATCCTACGAAAAATCAGCTACACAAAATATTAAACAAATCCGTTTAAAGATAGAATTCGATCTCAAGTAGGAATCCTATCCGAAAACCGATTCAAACACCCGACCGAGTGCAAACACTCGGCCGAGCAGCTCTCTTCCATCCGGGTTCCCTTTCTTCCTTCACAAGAAAGCGGAATTCTCATTCCTCTCAAATTCTTACGTTTCCTATCCTAAATGGTAGGTCAAACTCTCCTAGCCAAGGTCGGAAACTCCCTATAAATAGCCCCTTGCACACAACACTTGAGAGACACACAATATCACTCATAATTATTCATATTCGCGATACATCAAGCATACCACACAAATACACCGATATTATAAACCCGAAGGAAACCGGCCCGATATCCGACACCCTTCACACGACCCTCCGAACCGAGCCACCATAACTCACCGACATCCACTCGACACTCTTGTGCCTAAGCCACGTCCCGACGAGCCCTGATCCGAGTAAACAGAAGCATGTAGGTTTAGGGTGTAACAAAACCCGATTTCTCCTTCCCCTTCTCGTCGTTTTTTTTATTAAGGGTCGTCGGTCCTTTTTATTACGGGTCATTCGTCGCTTTTTATTTTATTTTCTAATATCGATATTACTAAAAACTATTTTCACATATCGAACATTCTTAAAAATATGATATCGATTCTCTATAATCGAATATTGTATCAAAAAGAATTATATTAAATCTCGACGACGTTAAAAATCGTTAACATCTTTTTCGTTCAAACTTTTTTTTTTTTAAAAAAAACTTTTTTTATTCATTCCGAATATTCGATATCGATTTCATAATCGAATATCGGACACGACGAATATCGAAAACATAAATCGAGTATGAATTAATTTGTATTTGTACGCGATTTATCAAAATTAGCAATTTTCGAACAACAACGGAACCGGGACAGACCCGCACGCGAGTCGCGCCTCACCCAAGCGACTCGCGCACGGGCCTGAAACCCGAACCCTTTTTTTAGCTTTTTCGTTCGTTTTATTATTTATTCTACGAAACGATTTCTAAAATTTATATCTTTTCTAAAACTATTTCGAGTATTTGATATTGATTTCATAGTCAATTATCGAATATAACAAATATCGAAAATATTAGGTCGAGTACAAACGATATTTGTACGCGATTTAATAAAAGCATCGAATTTACAAAAAAAGAAACCGATTTCAAAAACAGGCCGTCACGCGACCCGCCGGCATCCCGGGCGAGCCGCGCGGCCGACTGTCACACGACACACCTTTTTTTTTTTTTTTTTCGAACTTCGTTTTTTTATACAAAACCGCGTCTTTTAGCAATATTTTCAGATTTCGATCTTGTATATTTATTATTTTTGCTATATTATTTTTCACAAATCGATACTAACTCGTTTGTTTATCCTTTGTAGCAAATTCATATCTTTTTCATTGTTTGTTTTATTATACTAAAACGAATCTCACATGCTAAATTCAACTTTGACGTTAAATTTTTTCATGCATTAAACCGACTTAGCAACCCATTCAATTCCTCGCATGTTTAGGAAAACAATGTTTGCATATCATTCACCGTATTACTAACGCGCGTATTAAAAAATCATTCGATATCCTAGTAGAGGCCGTTAAAGTGCGGGCGGGGTTGGGTGTTCTTAGTGAACTTCCCAACACGTACCCTCACCCCTTACTCAGAACCGTGGTTTCCGGATGTCCGAATCCATTGGCAACGAGAGTCATTCAATATACGATTAACCGATCAAGTCGGCATCGGTATCAAAATGCAAAGGGACGAGCCCAATAAACTCTGACATCGGAAATGGACCGTATTTTGTAAACGGCCCACTATGACATAGAGTGAGCTCGAACGGTTCCGAATAACCATAAAATTCGGTGGCGACTCCAACTTCGATTTAAATTTCAATTTGATCATCTCATATGGAGATTCATTCGCCTCCCCAAACCCGCGCGTGGCCGCGTCGGGGTGGACCTATGTCATGTCCACACTTTCCTACAAAATCATCCTAGTTTCTTCACTATGTAACAAACCCGAAAAGGTAAAAAAAAAAAACTCAAGTTAAAAGGATTAGTTTTCAATTTTAAAAATAAAATACCATACTCAACTTTGGATATTATTATTGTTCAACGAAACATGCAATTAGTCGCATTATTATACAGAAGAAGAAGACTCAAATCTACAACTTATTTTCACATAATTCCTAATCATAACCACTAAATTACGAGATCTTAAATAACACTTTGGATCATTATTTTGGAGTATGACAATCTCATACAGCAATTGTGAAGGACAAGTGAATGAAGTATGATCCAATAAATAAACCGAAATGGCCCAAAGGCCTCAACCCACGTAGTCACGTACACACACACACACATACTCTCTAAAAACCCTAACAAGAGTAGATATAACTTTCGGAAACCACATTTTCATCCTTACACTCTACTGCCCCCCTTCCTGACTGATATCAAGCAACCACAGAGAGAGAGAGGGAGGGAGGGAGGGAGGGAGGGAGGGAGGGAGGGAGAGAGAGAGAGAGAGAGAGAGAGAGAGAGAGAGAGAGGGTTAAAAATGGCGGAAGCAGGCGGCGAAAGAGGAGGTTTCGGGCGTGGGTTCGGAGACCGAGGTCGAGGACGCGGCGACCGGGGGCGAGGTGGTCGGCGACGGGGACCACGGCGGGACGAGGAAGAGAAGTGGGTGCCAGTGACGAAGCTAGGGAGGCTGATCCGCGAAGGCAAAATCTCATCCCTGGAGCAAATCTACCTGCACTCCCTCCCCATCAAGGAGCACCAGATCATCGACACCCTCATCGGCCCCGCCCTCAAGGACGAGGTCATGAAGATCATGCCTGTCCAGAAGCAGACCCGGGCCGGGCAGAGGACCCGCTTCAAGGCCTTCGTTGTGGTCGGGGACAGCAACGGCCACGTCGGCCTCGGTGTCAAGTGCTCCAAGGAGGTTGCCACCGCCATCCGAGGCGCCATCATCCTCGCCAAGCTCTCCGTCATTCCGGTCAGGAGAGGCTACTGGGGGAATAAGATTGGCAAGCCCCACACCGTCCCCTGCAAGGTCACCGGCAAGTGCGGCTCCGTCACTGTTAGGATGGTTCCCGCCCCTCGTGGTTCCGGGATTGTTGCGGCTCGGGTGCCCAAGAAGGTGCTCCAGTTTGCCGGCATTGATGATGTCTTTACTTCCTCTCGTGGCTCCACTAAGACTCTCGGTAACTTCGTGAAGGTTCGACACTCTACTCAATTATACTCTTTCTTACTCCGTATTTAATTATCATTTTCCATGCCCGACAGATAATCTTTAGTTTACGAATTCGCCCACTGTTTATCTGCTCCTACTGTTAGCTGCGGATGCTCTCTAATCTGGGTTTGGTACTGTGAGCATGCTTGTATGGTATAATGTGAAATGTTTGATCTGTTTTAACTGCATTTGGCTGCTTGTTTTCCTGTTTTTTTCGTGCTTGTTTTGCTGTTGGTGATAATTGTAAGCTTCTAATTTGACACTAGGTGGTTGTGTTCATAAGGAAGTAGACTGCTCATCGTGTACTGTAATCGAATAATGTTATCACAAGTTTACGATGGCTGATATCCACTATAATTAACTTAGATATCGTGTTTTTGCTATTTTGTATCACTTGATACATTTCTGCGAGTTGTGGGTTTACACATTTGCCCATCTTTGTTGGGTTTACACACTTGCCCAATTGGGTGCAACATTCTTGCTAGATAGATAAAACGCGGTCATTTTGAGAACCAGTGAGTATATGTGTGTAGTACTCACGGTCACTGGTTCTCAATCTGTCAATCTTTGTATGTCTTGTTGATGCTCATTAGTATACAACTTGTGATACTTATTAGTTGAGTGAATTTGCAGGCGACCTTTGAGTGTTTGTTGAAGACATACGGGTTCTTGACCCCAGATTTCTGGAGAGAAACTCGTTTCACCAAGTCTCCATTCCAGGAGCACACAGACATCCTCTCCAAACCAACACACAAACTCACTTTGATTGAAGATGTCGCAGGAGCTGAAGCTTAAGCTTAAGCTGCACTTGCTTTCGTGTTTTTAATATGATGATCATGTGTCTGCAAAGTTTTGTAATAGGATAATACATTTGTTTTGATTTTCTGTTATGATCAACTTTGAAGTTTTGGACTTGATTTACATATTCAATTGCTGTCTAATTCAGTACCGAGTTTAAATCCTATATGAGTATTTTATTTATTTTTGTTTTATCGTGGCTGGAGTATAAAAAAATAGACCAATTCAATTGAATTTCTCTTGTCATTGCATTTGTGTTATTTCTAGGCGTAAAAGCTCATACCATGTTAGGAGGAGTTGCTTGTTGAATTGGATACAAACTACCAAGTATACTGTAATGCTGTAATGAATGTTCAATGACTGTCTGCTATTGTTGCTTAACGGCAAATGCCCTCCTTATTGACAAGAATAAGTTGAGCATTGATATAGCAGGCCTTGACTCCTGATGCGGTCTAGAGTCGTCCTATATTTGCTGAAAATCGTATCGGATATCCACATATGTTTACGTCCAATCGGTATGAGGTGGTAAGGAGTAACTTTTAACGTTGCCGATGTCGTATATAACCTTGGTATTCTTATGACTTATAAGCACATTTAAATTATCGTGTCTTTAAGCTCCTACCGTTGCTCTAAATTGATGATCAGTAGGGATGGGGCTCCTCACCCTTTCAGCCCACATAATCTGCCGTTGGAGCTCAAAGTGGTAAACCGGGATCAAGGTTCGGCCTCGAAAGTGTTATTGGCCTCAGTGGAGGTTGGCAGAAGACATCAGCATCAGCGTTGGAACTACTCTTGGAAGCATTCCTTTCGCCAGGAAAGGGAAATGCGGCTGCAGTATGGACCGATGAAAAAAAGGGCACCAAGTGTATCGGTTTGAGTCCAAACTCCAAAGCAACCTCAAACTCATGTTTATAATACCTCCAAGTTAAAATGAATAGGGGACGAGTAATTTATTGACTTTCTCTATATTCAAACTATCTTTCTTAATATGTGAAATATTTGGGAGAAATTTAAGTTAGGCATCAGAGAGGTTCCCTCCGTACTGGCATCAAAGAGGTGATCCCCTCCAAGATGCTGTTTGCTTCCTTGTGCAGAGCAACAGCCGAAGCCAACCATGGATTGCTAGCCCAAGTTGTAGCCACTTCTTGTTTAGATCTATAAACAAGTACTCCCTAACAAACTCAATTCTTTGGCTCAAACAAACCTTCAAGATTTTTTTCCTAATATAATTAATCAAATCTTAGACGAGATTAGAGGAGGTTAGGAGTGCTATATGAAGAGACGGGTATCTCAGTAAGTTATTAGTATACCACTTTTCAGTACATTTTATGTGTTATTCGTCTCTATTTTATTGTTAGTGTTCCTCTAGATGACAATTTCATTTTGTACTTTTTTTTTTAATGACGAGGGAACTCTCGAGAATACTTGTATTTATAACAAACGTATCTCTTTTATATTTGTGTACTCTTTGGATTAAATGTACCTATTTTTATTACTTTTGGTATCATTATTACCTCTATTTGTACATACTTATTCTCTTACAGCGTACTACTCTGTACTCTACTAATTTTCTTACTACGACTCTACGGGTACTTTTCATCCTTGGAAAATAATTGATATATGAACAATTTTATTGTTTTAGGGAGTATAATAAAGGAAAGAAATAAATCGAAGGTGTTTAACCTATCGGTAATATTAAATACAGCCAGCCATAAGGGTTGTATTTAAGCATTAAAAATCATCCAAATTTAGTATAAACTTATGGATTGAAGCAAAAAATACACAAATATTAATACAATTAATGCATGTACTAAAAAAATTATTTTCCTTTACGATCTCTTAAATATAGTTCTAAGGACTGTATTTATCCTTTTTCTTAACCTATTAATTAAGATTACCTACGGTAAGTAGAAATACGAGGAGGGAGAGTAAGGAAAAGTAGATTTGGTGGTCCGTAATCCGTGTGATCCCAAATCCAATTGGGGGGCAGAAATGGGTAAAGGCGCGGAAGTAGAATAAAAAGGGGGAAAGTCAAGAATTGTCTCCATCCGTCCGTCTGTTTCGTCTCCCCTACCAAAATCAATCTCCCTTTTCCTTGCCTTGCCTTGGAAATCACCGGAGCGGAGCGGAGCGGAGCGGAGCGGAGGCGTGCTCGGTGTCCACCACCCCGTTCCCCCTCCTTCCAAGATCAAGATCAAGATGGGAACCCCGGCCATGCCCGACCTCGGAAAGCATTGCTCCTTCGATGAATGCCGCCAGATCGATTTCCTCCCCTTCACCTGCGACCGCTGCCGCCTCGTTTGTCCCTTCTCCTCCCTTTTTCCAATTTATTATAAATATATATATATATATATATATATATATATATATATATATATATATATATATATATATACTCCCTCCGAGTTCCTATTATTGTCTCACTTTCCTTTTTGGGCTGAGTTTGATTTTTGTCCCACTTTCCTTTTTAGGTCATTAATGTGTGGTTCACAGTTACTCTCCCATTTCTCTCTCTTCCTCCTTCTTTTTTCAACCACCCATCTCCCATTCCTTATTTTTCACCCAAAACCTTATGGGACAATAATAAGAACTCGGAGGGGTATATATATATATATATTCCATTCATGCTTCATCTACTACTCTCCTGCTATTCTGATCTAATCTAGTCTATCTCCATGAGTCCATTCACACCCTCTACTTCATCATTCTTCCCATCCACCACATACCTCATAGCTGCCCCCAGATTTCCGTCTTCTCAATTGCCCAGTTTAATAGCTTCCCCTAATTTACAATCTAGATTCCACCCTTTTTTCTCATGATAATAATAATAATAATAATATTAATGTTTAGGGTTTTGATGTTGCACCAACTAATTGCATTGCATTCCCACTCTTATTCTGCTCTATTTAGGTATTCTGCCTTGAGCACAGAAGCTACAAGCAGCACCTTTGTCCACAAGCTGACGACCAAGGCGTCACTGTTGTCATCTGCCCCCTTTGCGCCAAAGGGGTTCGACTGATTCCTGACCAAGACCCCAATATCAGCTGGGAAAGGCACGTTAACACCTCCTGTGACCCCGCCAACTACGAGAAAGCAACCAAGAAGCGCAGGTGCCCCGCTCCTGCCTGCAGGGAAGTCCTCGTCTTCTCCAATACTGTCAAGTGCAAGGATTGTGCAACCGATCACTGCTTGAAGCACCGCTTTGGCCCAGATCACAAGTGTCCTGGCCCACCCAAACCCGACTCCATTTTCCAGCTCACGAGTTTCCTCAGCAGAAAAGAAGACGCATGTCCCAGCAGGTCCACAGCAAAACCCCAATCATCATCATCATCATCGGCATGGAGCAGACTGGTGGACGCTGCTTCGTCAGGCATGGCCAAGTTGAGCAGTGACTTTAATCAATCGCTCAACATAGGCCAGGGCAGCGAAAGTAGGGGAGACGAAGTGTGTCCGCTCTGCAACTCACGCTTTTCGTCAGTGACAGCGCTGGTACAGCACGCAGAGGAAGTACATGAAAGAAGTAAAAAACAGGGACGTGTAAGAAAACTATCAGTCGACGTATGCCCCAAGTGCAGCAGAGGGTTTAGGGATCCTGTAGCCCTGGTGGAGCATGTAGAAAGGGATCATGGTGGCACCTCCAAGGCTTAGAAATTAGAATCCCACCTTCTTTGCTTTGCTTTGCTTTAATGTGTGTAAACTGTACAGTAATGTCACAGTGTCAGTGTGTAGTGGATGAACCCTCTCATTTCTGAAGGCACTCATTTGTGTTACTCCATTTTTTTAAATTTTATCTCTTTGCTTTGCCATGAAATCTTTGATCAATTTCTGAGGACCGCAGAATCTAATGTTTTGATTGATTAGGGGGGCCAGTTTGTGATAAACAGGTCTCATGAAATAATAGTCTCGCCTTGTTTCATTCCTTAAAGTACAAGTGATAGTGACAGCCTCATGATGAGCATTGCAGACATGCTCTCATGAAGCCTGATGGTGGGTGCTTGATGATTTGGTATATATTTGACCGTGGTAATCATTTCTTGACAAGAGATGATTAAGAATGTTGGAACTTTGGTCTAGCATGCTATGTTGTAGGTGAAAATTGAATCTCGATCGGAGTAAGGGAGCCAGTTGAGGTTACCCTTATTCTCAAATGCGATAAATGATCCGAATGAATCAACGTCATGATTTGGTCAACGGGTGGATAGATGGGAAGATTATTGTGATAGGAAGCCTATTGAAATTGATTATTGTGATGAAGAATCTAATTCATTCATTCATTCATTCCTTGTGAGAATCAATAAAATAAATTAGAAGAGAAATGAGCGTATAAATGTGGAAAGAATCAAACTTGAAAATAATCGAAATTAGGAAATAATAAGGGTGATCTAAAAAGAGAGAAAAATCAAATAGTTGGAAAACAGAAAGTCAAGAGAGGGAAGGAGGGAGTATGGAGTATGGATGATGAAACCTGCCTCCCTCTCTCTATGTCTGTGTCTGTGTTGTGTTGTGTTTTGTTTTGTTTTGTTTTGTTTTGTGGGTTGGGGGTACGTAGGTATATACAGAAATCAGGAAAACGGTTGGCACTCATTTTAGCCGGCTTATTTATTCACACCTTTCTCTTTCTTCGATTTTTCCCTCCTCCCTCCCTCCCTCCCCATTATTTGCCGCTGATAAAACGAGCAACAAATTAACGCAAATTTTCAGAGAATAATAGTAATAAAAGATTTTCTAAATTAAAAAAAAGAAAAAAAAAAAAGAAAAAAAATCATAAAAATGATGGAGGCGGGGGAGAATGGCAATGCCTCATAAAAATTGGCTGCATTATTATTATTATTATTATTGTTATTATTTTTATTAATATTTTGATTTACGGTTATCCAGCCTCGGTTCTCTGCTCCCTCAAGCATCGATCCTGAGGTATTATTATTAATCCATCCTATTGCTTCTATTCTTCATTCTTTATCCTTTATTCAACTCGGATCGTATTGGTTTTATGTGGAGTCATTCAGATGATCCATCATCCTCGCCTATTTGCTCAACGTATATATAATGCCTTGTTGTCGTTAATGATGGTTGAATGAATGAATGAATGAATGAATGTGATGGAGAAATGGATAATGGATGATGAATGAATGATTGATGTGGTGCGTGTGTGTGTGTGTATTGTGCAGGCTGGTCCCGGAGGTACCCCCATCCACCCACCCACCCACCCACCCACCCATAATTTTGATTTCGGGTTTGCATGAAACCAAAGAAGCAAGGGTTCTTTTGGCTGGACAAGTCCACCAGCTTTCTTTTTTTTGATTTTGATTTTGATTTTGATTTTGTTCTATTTAATTGGAGATTGTAAATAAGAGAGATAGACAGACCGACATTGAATTGAATTGAATTGAATTGGGGAAGGAAGGATGAGTGCTATTTCGGGGGTAATCTCGAGGCAAGTACTGCCAGCATGCGGCAGTTTGTGTTTCTTCTGCCCTGCTATGCGCGCCAGGTCCAGGCAGCCCGTCAAGAGATACAAGAAATTTATCGCCGATATTTTCCCCAAAACCCAGGTTCCCTTCTCTCTATGCCTACCCGTGCCCGTCCCCATTTATCCCTCTTATCTAATTCTGTGCTCTCTATGCTAAATGCTGCAACTCGTGACGAACCTGATACCCATTGCTTTTATACCACTTGTTAAAATCAGACAACGAATTATTAGCTAGTACAATTGGTTTTGTTCCAATAGGCTCATAAAAGCCAACGTATCCGTTCAATACTAATCCCTGTATCACTTAAATAATGCACTCATTCACGCCCTTAACTCCTCAGATTGCACTGATACATGATTAAATATTACTCATAGTAGTACTTCACACCCCATCTTCCTGAGTCTAGTATCCCTTGTATCTCAACAACGGCAACTTTAGTATAGACCCGCTTTTTAAGACATTCTCAATCCAAGGTACCTATCGTCTTTGTCTAACCAGCTTGACATCACTAGAGAGCACTTATATCTTAGGTTTTGGGGACCCCTGTGTTTCTCCCAATTTTCAATATAAAAAATGGGTAAAACGAGTAGTATGTATTTTCCGTCATATGCCTAACTTGGGATTAACCGTCACTCACATGTGCGCAAGCTTCTTGTGTGCATCTGATTTGTGGTGATACTAGAGGAGCACTTGATCTATATATTTCGTTACAACCAAGTTTTTGTACTTACAATGTCTCTTTTGATAGGATGAAGGACCAAATGAGCGGATGATTGGAAAGCTTTGTGAATACGCTGCAAAAAACCCCTTACGAGTCCCTAAGGTATATTTGATTATTAGTCTGTTAATTTTTCCCTTCACCATCATTGAAACTAAACATAACCTGTAACCTACACAGCCAACACCAGTCTTTTAATAACCATTGGGTCATGGCCAACACCGCATGCAGTCTCCATAGAAACAATGTGTGTCTAAAACTTGGTTGTATTATACTAGTAATAATTATAGAGTATGTTGCCTGCGTTGTGCGTTTCTATGCCTCTTAACGTAACTACATTCTGTGTGTCAGATCACGAATACTCTGGAGCAGAGATGTTACAAGGAGTTAAGAAATGAGAATTTCCCAGCTGCAAAGATTGTCATGCTTATCTACAGAAAATTGTTGGTTTCTTGTAAAGATCAAATGTAAGTTCCTAATCTTCATGTTTTGATATTGCATAGCAACTGCGTGAGTGACCACTATTTCCTTTTATTTCTTCTCTGTAATCGGATAATTGTGAAGGCTTATCAGTTATCCAGTCGACTAGGTGTTGTGCAGTAGTATTATATTACCTGTACATGAATAAACAGCTCATTTGTTACACTTATGTCAGCTTTGAT
The DNA here is from genome assembly GCA_958450325.1 of Agrostemma githago. Classification (NCBI taxonomy): domain Eukaryota; kingdom Viridiplantae; phylum Streptophyta; class Magnoliopsida; order Caryophyllales; family Caryophyllaceae; genus Agrostemma; species Agrostemma githago. The sequence continues at coordinate 53,314,850 of OY288259.1, read as the reverse complement.
GTTATACTCGTTTATCTGTTTGGTTTTCTGTGCCTTTTACCCACAAGGTATTAAGAGTGGCTAACACTGTTTACAATGTCACACATAATCTCAAAGATATTACACTTGGATGTGACTCCAAATTATCAACGTTTTTTTTATTACCATGAACACATTTTAAGATGTTATTGGTCCTAAATGTAGCATCGTGGCCAAGATTAGGCAGCATATTTGGTATAAGGGTTAACCTATAACAATCTGATGAAATCTTAGATACTCCCTCCATTCAACTCCACTTGTCACTTATGCTTTTGACACATTTGCCGAGTCACGTTTTACACCATCGATATCTTTCATTTTACATTAGCAAAAATTATAAAAATTTGATATTCCTAAGCTATACATAAAGACGAATTAAACAAAATCCCACATGACAGTATTCTCACTTATAGATTGTCGAGAATATTGAAGATTCTCTTTGATTATGAATAGTGTCGAAAAAATAAAAGTGAAGAGTGGAGTTGAATGGAGGGAGTATCACGTAACCCTGAAAGAATTTGAGCATATTGTTTTTTTCCATCTCGGGGTAATAGTGTTGTTTATTTGAAGGGTTTGAAATCTGTAAAACCTTTTCCATCAGATTACTTTTGCTCGCATTATAATCTCATTATTTAACGCACATTGAAATCTGTGGAAATCCACTGCTTTTTCATCGTTGTCTGTATGCTTCTCAACTTTCTTAGAAAATTGTGGAATACATCTGAAGAGCAAAAAATGATTTCTAATCGTGCACTGTCACATTCATCTTTCCTTATGTGTCTACATTGCAGGCCATTGTTCGCTAGCAGTTTGTTGAGCATCATGAACATTTTGCTGGATCAAACTGGTCAAGATGAAATGCGAATTATAGGATGTGAAACTCTTTTTGTTTTTGTAAATAATCAGGTGTGTAAATTACCGCCTCACTAATTTTGTATGGCTAGTCTTTTTTTTCTTAGTCCTTCACAGCATTCATTTTTTTAAATGATTGCCTCTTTCAGAAAGATGGTACTTTCATATTCAACTTGGAAGCGTTTATTCCAAAACTGTGTCAGCTGGCACAAGAAGTTGGGGAAGATGAGAGGGGATTTCGGCTTCGAGCAGCTGGCCTGCAGGCTCTCTCTTCAATGGTAAGCGGTAACTGCATTCATTTTGTCATGTTATTATTGTGCTGGCCTATAACAGTCAAGAGATTGTGTTGACTAATTATCTATATAATGCAACAACATTACCCTAGTCCTCAGTGTCTCTAGTGCACCTGGAATAAGCAGGGTACGGAGGTTGGTTGTCTGCGGCTTTACCACTTTCTTAACAACATATTGAGGATGTTTGTGGATGTACCATAATGAAAAAGAAAAGCTTGATTCTGTATTACTGGTACTTTAGTGAGCTACTTGCTTTATTCACCAGTCTTTGGTTCCATTGGAAACAATGGAGAAGCTTGATTCCGTATATATGGTTTGATTTTTTTTTTGAATATTTTATTAAAAGGCTATCCTGGTATTACACCTTCTTCCTTTCATCCAAGATATGTAGCACCCAAACTTCTGGGGTTTTCCTAAACTTGGATATTGTGCAAATGGATTTTGCAGGTCTGGTTCATGGGTGAACATTCCCATATGTTGGCTGAATTTGATACAGTAAGTTGATTTTATTTTGTCTTTTTTTCACATATTTCTTGATCATACCATTTACCCATTTTCCTTAGATTAATGCCATCTACTTGGTAATTGTTATGCTAATCTTATATACTTGAAATCTCGAATTTTGTCAAGCTTAAGTGTTGATTATTAACAAAATGTCCTGTAATTGGGGAAAGATAAATCTATGTGTACGGTACATTGCCGGTTCCTTTGAGCCCCTTATTTTTTCTTCTTCTGGCATTGTTTTTGCGACCCCTTGGTCATTTGTAGACAACCTTATTCTCGCGACTCCCTTTCTACCTATATTTGCCAAGGCCTGGCTTGTGAATTTCGTCAATAATTGATGTTTCTTATATCTGACAATGTGTTTGTTGTTTCTTTGGTTACTGTGTAGCCAATCTGGGCTTATTTTCAGTAGGATTCATAGGTTCTACATTTGCGGCTTTATTGATCTTATTAGCGAATCTTTGGTTGATGCATTACTTTTCTCCTTGATCAGGTTGTTTCTGTAGTTTTGGAAAACTACACCGCTCCTCCGCAAAACCTGGGAACTGAGCCAGAGAAGCAACGTACTGCAAGTGGCCGATGGGTGCAAGACGTTTGTAACGAAGAGGGTCAAGTTAGCCCTTCACCAGATATGTTGAATAGGATTCCATCATGGAAAGTCATTGTAAATACTAAAGGCGAATTGAGCGTGACAGAGTAATTACTGTGAATTACCCTGTAGTTTCTTTTATGATGTTATTTACTCATATTATATTGTCAACTTACATAATTTTTCCTGTAGGGAAGATGCCAAGAGCCCTGGGTTTTGGTCCAGGGTCTGCTTGAATAACATGGCTAAACTTGGCAAGGAGGCGACCACCACCAGACGTGTTTTAGAATCTTTGTTTCGTTATTTTGATAATGGAAATTTGTGGTCATCGAAACACGGACTTGCTTGTCCTGTTTTGAGAGACATGCAGATCATTATGGGAAGTTTTGGTAAGTTTAGTCACTCTACAACTAGCCATTACCAAACGTCTTTCTGGGCATCAGACTGATATAGTGATACCATGTTTAATGACTTTTTTTAGGGCACAGTACACACTTTTTGCTTTCTATATTGGTGAAACATTTGGATCACAAAAATGTACTTAAACAACCTGAGATGCAGTTGGACATTGTTGAGGTGACTACCTCTCTGGCTAAGCAAGCGGAGGTTGAGCCATCTGTTTCTCTTCTTGGTGCGGTTAGCGATATTATGAGGCATCTGCGTAAAAGTATACATTGCTCGCTTGATGACTCGAACCTTGGCTCTGATATAATTAAATTTAATAGGCGGTTCCAAGAATTAGTGGATGAGTGCCTTGTGCAATTGGCGGAAAAGGTATAGCCTCCTGCAATTGCCATTGTAACATTGACCTAGCTAACGAATTGTTACTCCGTGTATCCTAATTGTTGCCATTGAACAGGTTGGAGATGCAGGTCCTATTCTTGACATTATGGCTGTCATGCTTGAAAATATATCTAGTATTACAGTTATAGCTAGGACAACAATTGCAGCTGTCTTTCGAACTGCACAAATTGTAGCTTCATTACCAAATATTTCATATCAAAACAAGGCAAGATACCCTGATTTTTTTTCATGGCAGTCTGACAGACTGTTGTGGTTTTCTGCTCTTATTAATTACTCTCTTTGTTCTTTCAATAGGTTAATTATATCTTTCGAAATCCTTACATCACCTTGGCAAGCGTAAACAACCTATTGAAAGTTGAAACGAAGCTACTGTTTTATGTAGAACTCTAGCCTGAAATTTGTTTTCATTTATGCTAGGCATTTCCCGAGGCTCTATTTCATCAATTACTCCCGGCAATGGTCCATAAAGATCATGAAACAAGAGTAGGGGCTCACCGTATCTTCTCTGTTGTTCTGGTACCGTCCTCAGTGGCTCCTCGTCAAGTTTCGTCTGCACCTTTAACTGGGAAGGCCGCTCATATACCACGGTCTCTTTCCCGAACCGTCTCCGTTTTCTCTTCTTCTGCTGCCCTCTTTGAGAAACTACGAAAAGAAAGGTCAGGAAGCAAAGAGAATGTTATTAGTGAGGTAAACACTGATAGCGGAGTTCTCAACAGATTGAAGTCATCCTACAGCCGGGCATATAGCATTAAGAAAGTGCCCACGGAGGAAACTCCTCTAATTACCTTAAATAAAGAAGTGGTAGGTCCTACCCTATCCACTATATTCCTCTTTGTACTGTTGAGTTCTCCTCACTTTTGTTTACCCTTGGTGTGTCCGTAGATCTAGTTGGATTTTTGGTGTTGATATGGATATAGTAGTCTGACCTATGCATCTGTGTCTGAATATCTAAAGTTTTTCATCAGCGCCCTATCTGGCTATTGTTATCTGCTATTGTCGTTTTATCTGTTATTGTTGTCAACTTATGATGTTCATTTCTACTTTTCAAATACAGGAAGGAAGTTCCCTTAGGCTCAGTACCCGGCAAATAACTCTCCTTCTTTCATCTATTTGGGCACAGTCAATCTCTCCAGAAAATACACCAGAAAATTACGAGGCAATTGCACATACATACAGCCTGATTTTGTTATTTGCTCGCGCAAAGGTGATAATTGCCCTCTCTAAAATTATTGTACGAATATCTTTTTTATATGAAACACTACTTAGGTATATCCGCTTATATTATTTTAGCGCCATGAGAAGAAACAATTGTCTGTATCCATTTATATTGATGTCTACTTCCATCAAAATAGCCCCACCTTTTGCTCTTACTGCTATATATGAAACCAACTATAGCTATCTGACTGCTGTTCTTCATATGTTTTGAACTATGAAACCAGTGTTTTATTATACTCCTTCCGTCCATTTTTCTTCCTACTTCCTTAATATATATGTGAGGAGTATTTTAATTATTGAAGTGGTAAAAAAAAAAGGACGGAGGGAGGGAGTATTATTTATCGGTTCTTAAATCTCATTGATTGTTATATCACGTTCTAGATAACCGCCATTTGATCATGCTGTTTTCTGTGAAGCTCAATCCGGACACCATTCTTCATTGTGTGACTAGTGTGCTCGTAGATGATGCTTTCTCGCTAATATTCCTTGTCTGTTTTTCAGAGCTCTAGCCAAGAGGCACTAGTTCGAAGTTTTCAACTTGCATTTTCCTTGAGAGGCATTTCACTAGCAGATGGAGGTACCTATATATTATTATTATTATTTGTTTCTTAAATGCACTCTTGGATTTGTTAATTTACATGGCTAGCATGTGAAGGGATAGTTTCTTGCAGTGCTGAGTTGCACTATCTAGCGAGTTTAGTACCTCGTCATTGTATATTAAATACTGTAGAAAATTAGAAACTGGTAAAATGGAAACACATTTCAGCTGAAGAATTGATCACTTTATTATATAGCAAGGCGTACTCCTACTCCAGGCTTATGAAATGGAATCTCTCCTTGTGGGTGTGGATGTGTCCCATTTTATGAAATGAGCATTTTGTCTATGTAAATCATGCACATCTTAGGTTCTTCTATCTCAACATGTAGGACCCTTGCCACCATCACGTCGCAGATCACTATTCACTGTGGCCACAGCAATGATTATCTTTTCTGCAAAAGCTTATGAGATTCATCCTCTTGTCTCTTGTGCCAAGGCAACCCTAAATAACAAGACGGTATACATTCTAGTTGACAATTTTTTTTCTTCCAAGTCCACGGCTTTCATGGAGGTTTTCATAGTGTTCATCATTTTGTTTCAGGTTGATCCATTTCTATGTTTGGTTGGAGATAGCAAATTACAAGCTGTTAACAAGAATGCTACTATAGGATTTGGATCGAAGGAGGATGATAGTTCTGCTTCAAAATATCTGTCAGAGATTATCATTACGGAGGACCAAACCAGGGAATCGTTTGCAGCTGAGATTATACGAAGTCTTGAGCAGATGAAAGCTGTAAATTCTCGTACAAGAAAACTGTCTTGGTGTATGTTAAATTCCTTGCAGTTACATCTGAACTTACATTGATATGTGGTTGTGGTGTACAGGCTGAAATATGCACTGTCAAGGAGCAGTTACTGAGTGAATTTTTACCAGAGGATGTGTGCCCTCTAGGAGCCCAAATATTTGACTCTCCTTCTAAGATATATCAGTTTGATGCTCGAATAAGTGTATGTCAAGATGAGGTACTGCCCCTTCTCAAGCCATTTTGAGTTGTGAGGATTTTTGTCCTCGCCCTGTACTATTTCTGAGTCTTTTTTTTTTCCTTTCCCGTTAAGAAAACGATCAAGTTTATCTTTATTTTGCTTGCTCAGTCTGGCCCACTAGTTACAATGGATGACTCGCATGATAATCCTACAAAGCAAGACCAACAGTTGACGATGGAAAACGCTAACTTGCTGAGCGTCAATCAACTCTTAGAATCAGTATGCATCTCTCTCTTCCTTTTTGGCTCTCACGATAATTCTTATGTCACTGGGACAAGTATTTCTGTATGTTTGTAACTAATGTGAATCAATCTGATATAGTATTTGTCGCAGTTAACATTCTGGAATCTAACATATTGGTTTACTGCATTTACACCGTGTAGCATGTGTACATGAGGCAACATTTTCTACATTTGGTGAAATGATATGCAATGTGTCAATAATAAGTACAATTTATAGGGCGCTATCCCCGAGGATGTTTTTAGACTAGCAGGCTTATTTGCATGCGGTGATTTTACATTTAACTGTGGTTTTGTTATGCTGGTAGTGTGCATTATATGTTTCATGTCTTGAGCAGATAGGGAGATTTGATATATGACATGTTGTGTTTACCTTCTTTCAGGTCCTGGAGACTGCCCACCAAGTGGGTAGGTTTTCAGTGTCAACAGCCCCCGATGTGTCATACAAGGAAATGGCGAGTCATTGTGAAGCTCTTTTGATGGGTAAGCAACAGAAGATGTCTCATTTGATGACGGCCCAGAAGCAGGAAAGCTTGATCAACTTCCACGTTGACCACGAGCCAAAAGGGATGGTTCCTTCGTCAAAGGTATCATCTTTTGAAACTTGTTTCTTTTTTGAAAATAAGATGGAAGTACATATTCTGAGACCTGGAAACATTGTGACGGTGATGCAGACAGGAAATCCTTTCCTGGATCTGCCAAGCGAGACCGTCCCGATGGCATGCTCTACTGAGTTCAAATTGCCGGCGTCAAGCCCTTATGATAACTTTCTCAAAGCTGCTGGATGTTGATAATTGCCAATAAAACAGCCGCCTGACTTTCTCTGGAAGAATGATAAGCTTCATCTGTCAGCTCCACTAGTTAGACTCCAACATTCAATTTATTCTTCTTTTCTGATATTTTTTCATTTTATCTGGTGGATGCTGCAAGGAACATACATAGTTTTCCTCTGGAGTTTTACGTGTCGATGTGTAGATTATTCTATTAAATTTTATGTAAGAATCAAAACGTGCGCGATTGTACGAAGGTAACGAGAAGCGCGTTGTATTATTTGGGTTACCATTTTTGAGTATATGAATGTGAATGAAAGAATTTTAAGTATTACTTGGAACAATTTCACAAATGAATCATATTTACGAGGCTTGTTTATGAAACGACCTATGATCTGAGTCACACACATGGTCAGTATTACGTTACTACGTTGACATGGTCGCGCTCTAGGAATCTGGATGTGGTGTGTAATGCTAATGCACTAACACGGCTTGCACCTGGCAGTCGGATTAATTCGTTTTCATTAAATGAGCACCATCACAACATAGTATGTTCTATATATTAAAACAGAAACCACAGAAACCACTTCGCCAATGACAGGGTTCGAACCCGTATCCTCTATATATCAAATCCCAACTTACCACACCACTGGGCCACTTCGCTGACTGTGAGAAAATAGTACAAAGAACATATACTACCTTTCATAATTGTGGTTAACTGATCTCATCAGTGCGCCTCTTCATCTTTCCACTTCCTCATTAATTGATCAATCAATTGATCAAATACATCTCGAAATCTGGTCAATTCCTCTTCACCTTTGTCAATTGATCATTCAATTCATCCTCCTCGAAAATGCATCACCAATTCAACCTCCTCGAAAATCCGATTCTTCATCACTTATTCTCCTCTTCCCAACTATCCCTCTAATTAATACTCCCTCCGTCCTTTATGTTTCTTCCCAATTTTTAAGATTTGTGAGGAGTATTTTATTAAAACGGGAAGAAACATAAAGGACGGAGGGAGTAATCCATTATCCCACTTTTTCCAATTTTTCAATCACATCAGTTCATACTATAAATAAGATTCTAGGCATTGCAATCTGAATTCAAATCGTAAAATCTGAAGGAAAAAAAACATCTGCTTTAATTTGCATATTTAGATATATATGGGTTTCGTTTTTCTGATTTATTAATATAATTGCCAATTGATGTTTCAGAAATCTGATTTTGTTTTTTAAATTGATTGGTGAATTTTCAGGCAGAAGAAAGCGAAAATATTAGGGAAATTGAAAGATTGAATCATCCTGGTAATTTTTCGATTTTTGATTTAGTTGATTTCATGTATCGATTTGTTTTATTTTTAAATTCAATCGAGATCAATTTTTGAGATTCAATGACAAAAAAACTAATTCAGTGAATTTGTATTTTCGATTTTTAATGTGTATAATAATCGACCCTGATGTTAATTTTTGAGTTATGATATTTTTTTTTTCCAGGTGATGATGAATGAGGATTATACAATGAATTTCGTAGAGGTATTTTAGGAATTAAAGTCAATTCAGTTTTTTATAGCTATTTGTTTAATTATTTTTAGGCGATAATATATATATATATATATATATATATATATATATATATATATATTGAGTTATATTATATTTTATATACATATACACCTTTTATTTTATATATTCGTAAATAATATAAATATTTTTGTTTAACATAAATAATATTTCGGATTGAATTTTGAACAATTATATTAATATATAATAGTTCTAATTATATTTTCTAATTTTGTAGATTTATAAATTTTAATTTTTTATAAATAATTTTATTTAATTAGATTGAATTTCATTTATAAATTGTTATTAAATAGTTCTAATATTTTCGAATTGAATTTCATATTTTGAAAAATATATAAATATTTTTCTAATAAATATTTATTAGAAGATTTTTACCCAAAAGAGATTTATTCTAAATGTTTTTGTTTATCATATATAAATAAATAACTACATTTATATTTATATATATTTCGAATTATATTATATTTTATATACATATACATCTTTTATTTTATATAATCGTAAATAATATGAATATTTTTGTTTATTATAAATAATATTTCGGATTGAATTTTGAACATGTATATTAATATACAATACGGTTAATTATATTTTCTAATTTTTTATATTTATTAATTGTAACTTATATAGTATTTTATATTTTCATATTGAATTTTATTTTTGGATGAATTATTTATAAATAATTTTATTTATCTCTGGATTGAATTTCATTTATAAATTATTATTTAATAGTTTATTATATTTTTGGATTGAATTTTATATTTTGAAAAATATATAAATATTTTTGATATAAATTTTTATTAGAAGATTTTTAACTGAAAGAGGATTTATTCTAAATATTTTTTATTATCATATATAAATAAATAACTATATTTATATTTATATATATTTCGAATTATATTATATTTTATATACATATACATCTTCTATTTTATATATTCGTAAATAATATAAACATTTTTGTTTAATATAAATAATATTTCGGATTGAATTTTATTTATAAATTATTATTTAATAGTTTTAATATTTTTGGATTGAATTTTATATTTTGAAAAATATATAAATATTTTTGTTATAAATTTTTATTAGAAGATTTTTAACTGAAAGAGGATTTATTCTAAATATTTTTTATTATCATATATAAATAAATAACTATATTTATATTTATATATATTTCGAATTATATTATATTTTATATACATATACATCTTCTATTTTATATATTCGTAAATAGTATAAACATTTTTGTTTAATATAAATAATATTTCGGATTGAATTTTAAACATGTATATTAATATATAATAGTTCCAATTATATTTTCTAATTTTTTAGATTTATAAATTGTAATTTATATTCCGTATTTTGTATTTTCAAATTGAGTTTTATTTTTGGATAAATTATTTATAAATAATTTTATTTATTTTTGAATTGAATTTTATTTATAGTTTGTTATATAACAGTTCTAATATTTTTGGATTGAATTTTATATTTTGAAAAGTATATAAATATTTTTCTAATAAATTGTACTCCCTCCGATTTTTTAGATTCGCAACGTTTAGTATTTGCACAAATAATAAGGTTGTGAGTGGAGATGGTGGGTCTCACCAATAAAGTAAAAAGCTTACACAAACAAAAACTTACCTATTATAAAAATGTTGCAAACCTAATGAATTTGCCAAATATGGAATATGTTGCGAATCTAAAGAATCGGAGGGAGTAATGTTTTTTTGAAAGTTTTTGCAGGATTAGGTACTACTGACTCTTACAGTTAATGGGGAAAACCAAAATAGCATTTTTGTGCTTGATTTTGTATATCAAGTAATTAATTGTATTGCAGAATTTTCTTAGTCGTTGACTACAAGTAATTGGTTGTTTATTTTCGAGACGAAATAATTAATTGCATATTTAATTTTTTTTTTTAAAAAAAATTTGACACCGGATTTAGTTGGTAAACACAATTCACAATTATTTAATCGTGTAGTTTTTTTTGTATGTTAAGAAAAAATTTAGTGTTTGATTTTCGAGACATAGTAATTAATCGCATTAGAATATTTTTTAAGTTGGTACCGTTTTAATTTTATTTGGTACAAGATTTTTTTGTGTATAACCAGTGGCGGATGCAGGATTTTAGTTGAGGGAGCGCACAATTTTTTTTTTCTCCATGTACTCTATATTTTATTTTCTAAAATTATGTCATCCAATGAAAATAATTGATACTATTACCCTAATTAATGCTCCAACCTTCCATTTTCCCACTCCTGAAAAAAATTTAGTAACCTTAATTGCTCTCCTTAAATTAGTATTCTTCCCATAAATATGTTTCCCCTTTCCCTAGACTTTTCTTCCCTCCCCATAAATTGATTTTCCCATAATTTTTTCTTTCATTAATATAATGAACAAATGTATCAAAATTACTATTAACAGACTTAAATATTGAAATTAATTGATGCGTTGCGTCGAATTTAAATTAATTACTCCATATTTTTTTTGCTTCAAAACATTTCATATAAAAATGTGTAACTTCAAAATATCAAAATAATAATTTGGTAACTTCTTATCTCACTATGTATAGTCCAGTAAATTTGGTAAATGATTATTCATTATGTAAAATATATTGATATAAAAGTATATCGATCACGTCTAAGTTTAACCACGTATATGCATTAATACTAATTGCATAGAAAATGAAACACACATTAATCATTTTTTTTCAATTGTGCATTAATGTAGTTTTGGTTTTCAATGATATACATTGGTTTCCAAAACTACTATTGATCCTATGTTAAGCCACTTCCCATTGATTTTCCCATAATTATTAAAAATTACTGATATTTTTTATATGATAAATATTAATTTAAATTGACAAAAAAACATTTTACATTGAAATTATTAAATACTCCCTCCGATTCTTTAGGTTCGCAACATTTACTATTCACACCAAAAATAAGAATAGTAAGTGTGGACCACTTATGAGTGATGTTATTGTGAGAATAAACAATATAATAATGGAAAAAGTTAGATAGGTAAAAAGTTAGTGGATATTTTGGAATATAATAATGAAAAGTGAAGGGTATGTTGGTCATTTCATAAGAAAAATAAAGCCCAAATTGAAAATGTAGCAAACCTAATGAATTTGTCAAATATGGAATATGTTGCGAACCTAAAGAATCGGAGGGAGTAATAATCTGTCTAAAATTATAAAATTCAATTTTTGATTTAAAATATCAAAATAATAATTTGGTAACTTCTTATCTCACTATGTATAGTCCAGTAAATTTGGTAAATGATTATTCATTATGTAAAATATATTGATATAAAAGTATATCGATTATTCAAAATAATAAAAGTATACAAAACAATTTTTTTAATTAGTTTCCAAATATGTAAATATTATTCATTTTCTAAAATATATACTGAGTAAATATTATCGCAAGAAAATTGTTATTATTCATATTTTTATTAATTCTTATCTCAATAATGTATGACGTATATTATATTCTATTTTTAAAATGGAGTCTAAGTGCAACGTATTGGTACAATAATATTTGAGAATTGCATGCAATAATAATAATAATAATAATAATAATAATAATAATATATAAAGTCATATGTTCGGGTCAAATTGGATATACATTAGGAATCATTTTTTAAATAAATGGTGGTAAATTAGGTGGATAAAAAAATGAATTGATTTTAAGAAAAAATAACGCTCTTAAACGCGCTACGTTGTACGGGTTTATACGGGTTTCTACGTTTAGTATAACTATATTCATCGGTGTACAATTGACTACTTTACGTACTCTATGTTGTTCATACTTTTGTCCACCTATTAATAAATAGATTAGCTTTCAGACTCTGAACGAATAATCCAAAATAATCACGGGTGTCATACTTTTTTTAGACACACATTTCAATGTGTAACGTGTTGTTTTTAGTTTCTTACACCTATTAGTATACTAACTAACTTTCAGTCCCTTAACGTATTATCTCCAAACAATATTGGCTTCATAATATTTTATATGAAACTAAAACTGGACAACCCGTGAAATTTTTCACGGGTAACACACTAGTCTTCCCTGAAATGAGAATACTGAAGGCGAAAGGCAAGTGTCAAGAGAGAGCAGAAGAGAATAACAATAGAGGACATCCAGCAAGATGATTCACCATTTACGATAAAAAAATAACCGCTTTTCTCTCTCTAGAAGGTGAGAGAAAGCTCCTTTCTTTCCTTCTCTAAGAAGGAAAGCTTGATCCTCCTTGTTAAAGGTGGAAATCGGAAAGTTTCTCATCTGATTGGCCAAGCTGTGATTGGTGGCGATTGGATTTAAAGTTTCTCCCATTTAGTAGGGTCTGGCAGGTTTTTAGGGTTGTTTCTTAGTGTCAAGTTTTACAGTTCCAAGAAGAACTTATCATTGTCTTTCCTCTTCCCTGATTGGGGAGGACATTGAAGGGTTTGTTGCGCTTTGGCCAAGGAAGCTCGCGCATGCACTGCAGTAATCGGTTAGTATTCCGAGTTCTGGTTTTATGTTATCGCGGTTAATCTAGGATGGGGTATATATACAGCAACATGCAGTGGCAGAGGAATTCATCCTCTAACTTGAAGAACAATAAGAATCCTATCTGCAACAAAAAATCCAAAAATCACAGAAAGAAATCTAAAATTAATAGACTGGTAGCTATGGAGGGGACGCCTATAACTTGGTGAATGAGGATGTTGAGAGAAGACAAGCTGTTCAAAATGGAGTTGTTCAAAATGGGAATCTGAATAATGGAGAAATCAATGGAAATGATGATGACTTGATAGTGAATATCTCTTCTTCATCAACCGAGGATAGTAGTGGCTCGAGCGACGGGCCGGGTTTAAGGAGGGGTCGACTACCTAATGGGCATTTACCTAATGGTCACTTGCCCAATGGTCATGTTAGAAGAAGACATGAGGCTAGGGTTGAAAATGATTTCGATTTGTTTGGAGATGACGATGAGCCGGGGGGTTTCAATATACCTGAACATCCTCCTAGATGAGAAAGGAGGAGGATTTTGGTCAGGACTGGAGACTTCAAAGAGCAGGTTTGATTCTTACCCTCAATCCCGACATTATCAGGGGGAACGTGGAGTTATACAACAAATGTGTTCTGGGATTTATGGTTGATTACCGGGAATTCGACGCATTTTCCATTAACTTAGCGATTGAAGCAAAGTGGACCACAAGAAACATTTTCACGGTGTACAAGATGGACAATCTTTTCATTTTCTATTGTGAAGATGAGAGGGATAAACAGGACATTGTGTAACGAAGTGTCGCTTCCTTTTACGGTGGAGTGATGGTTTTTAGGGATTGGGAAAGGGAGCTCATCCCTAGGACTGTAAGATTCCCTATGGCTAATTTTTGGGTAAGAGTAGTAGGATTACCTTTTGAATTTATAAATAACGATGTTGGTAATGTCATTGGGAGGATGCTGGGTAGATTTTTTTGGGTGGAGCCAATGGATGTTTTCCCGGTGAATGATTATATTCGTATAAGAGTTACGATCATGCTGGATGAACCGCTTCTACCAGGTTTTTTCCTGGCTTGCGAGGATGGAATGTTGGTTTGGATCCAGTTTAAATACGAAGAAGTATTTAAATACTGTGTAAGATGCGATAAACTGGGACATAAGTTTACTAGATGTGCAGCAACTCCAAGACAAGTTTCTTCTAGGATCACTTCTGTTCTTCGTCGGGTTATTAGTCAGAGGTTTGTGATTTTTCAGGCAGAAACGAATCATGCTATGTTCAATTTAGACATGAGGGCGACACCTGCTTAAGCCGAGTTTGCAACAACAAGAATTCAATTTGGGCATGAGAACTTGGGAGCTTATCAGGAAATTCTGTGGGAAGATAGGCTGGTGAACTTCGACTTGGGAGGTACTCCTGGTGGAAGGGTAAGGGCAGGTATGAGATTCAACCGTAATAATATCCCTTTTACAGGTGCTGTTTTGTATCCGATTGATGACAGATATAGACGAAGACAAGGTGGTGAGGATGCTGGTCATGATAGGATGGATGTGGATGGGAGAAATCCTGAAGAACTTGACCAAGCTCCTAGGCAGATGGGCCCCATGGGATGGGTGGGGTTATGGGTGATCCTAATCATGTCCCACATGGTTTTCAGTTCGAATACCCTTATGTTCAGGCGATGAATATTGAAGGAGTGGATATTACAGACCCTGATTGGATCAGGCAAGAGGCTATTAGGAGAAGGGTAGAAGGAGATATTAACACGGCTTTTAATGAGGATGAAGTGGAAGGACTTGCTCAAACATTTTTCCCACCGACCGGATTTCCCATCATTAATCATGAACCTTTGAGGGAAAATGCCGATCAACAGGATGAGGGTGGGGATAATCGGGATAACCAGGATGTGAACAACAATAATTTTAACCAAGACTTCAACCAATTCAACAATGAAGGAAATAATGAGGGAGATATAGATGGAAATATTGGGGATTTGGGGGAAGGGCAGAATGACGAAGGGAGGGAGCAAGGAAGGAATGGAGGGGAAGACAGAAGGAGGCAACAAGAACAATTGGCTCCTAGGCAACAAGAACAAGTGACTCAAGTACCAACTGAAGTAGGAGAGATGCTAGAGATCAAGGATGACAATCCTTTTGTTGTGGGTAGGGATGAAATTGGGAGGGAATTAGGTGTTAGAGATGCTATAGAGAGAAATCTAGGGAGGGAAGTCGAGGATGGAATTGAGAACACGGGCTTAGTGGCAGCGGAAAATTCAGAAAACGGTTCTGACAATATGGATTTAGTGGAGGACGGCTATGAAAAAGATGCTATCATGCTTGAGGAAGTTCTTCAAGGTGGACCTTTTAGGGTGACTGAAGGCGTTGAGGAAGGCGGAAAAGCGGTTGCTGGAGGGACGGATTTTTCGTCCCTAGGGTTGGGTCGTGTAAGTCGCCTGTTTAGAGGTGAATCTAGCAGTATTGGAAAGAGACCTGAGGGAGGAAGCTTTTTTGAGAATAGGAGGAAGAAAAGGAAGGCTTTTTCTGAACCAGACATGGGGTATGGAAATGGGGATGCTCTTTTGGAGGAGGAAGTTTACCTATGTGATGGGAATAGTGTTAGGAACAAGAGGAGCATGAGGGAAGCTAATTCAGAGGAGAGGTGGTTTTGGCAAATCGAACAGGAGGGACGTGAAGATGTGATATTAGAATACGACTTTGCGGAGGTTGAGCCACATCAATCTCCTCATGAGGAATGATGGGCCTTTCTTGGAACTGTAGGGGTCTCTCGGATCGCTCAACCCTATAGTTCCTAAAATTAGAGCGATTCTATCTCGTTGTAGTAACTTCGATTTTATTTTCTTTTCGGAAACTAAGTGTAGTAGTAGTGAAGTCGCCTCTTTATGTAGGCTGTTTGGATTTAATTATTATGTCGGGTCGGATGCTAGGGGATCAAGTGGGGGTCTTTATGTGGGCTGGAAGGTTGTAGGTGCGTTCACGATTGTGTTTGTCTGCCCTAATTTTGTTATTTTGCTATCAAATATTATTAGTGGATTCCCTTGTTACTTGATCTTGGTTTATGGTGAACCAGAATTTTCATTAAGGGAAGGGGTGTGGACGTCGTTAGGAAATTGGTTGGAATCTCTTGAATTTCCTTTCCTCCTTATTGGGGACTTCAACCAGGTGGACCATGTTGATGATAAGATTAGTAAGTCAACTAAAGCTATTCCGGGGTTGGACTTTTTTTTGTAAATGGAAGCTTGATCATGATTTGATAGACATCCCGTTTAAAGGGCCAAAATTTACTTGGTGTAACAAGAGGAAAGGTATTGATGTGGTATTTGAAAGACTTGATAAGGCTTATGCCTCAAGCGACTGGTTCAGGCTGTATCCTGACTCGGGTGTGACTCATCTACCTATTCAACTGTCAGATCATGCACCTATTATCTTTAACAATACTCTTACCTATGATAAAAGGAGGCTTCCGTACAAGGTTGAAGCCTGGAGCCTCTACACTGAAGAGGGACTTGAGGCGGCAAAAAATAGCTGGAGGTTCAGCACAAAGGGTTCAAAATGATTTATTTTAATGAGGAAGTTAGAGAAGGTTAAAATGCAGCTAAAGACTTGGACTCTTGATAAGAGGAAGGAATGGAATAGGAGATGGGATGAATTTGACTCGGATCTCTCACGGGAGTTAGAGCAAATGTTTGAAGGAAGGAATCAGGATTAATACAATAGAATTCATGAGAAATTGAAGGAATTTTCTAGGGATGCTGCTATTTACTGGAGGCAGAGAGCTAAAGTCAAATGGGCTGCGGAAGGAGATGCATGTACAAAATATTTCTTCAATTGTGTTAAAGGGCGTAGAAGCCGTAATTTTATCTATAGCATTAAACGTCATGATGGATGCTGGACTCAGGAAATGAAAGAAATAGGGGAGGAATTTAAAGTTTATTTTAAGAAGTTATTTAGAGTCGGTCATCAACAAATAGATTTTAATGATTATGCCCGTACAAATGGGAGTTTCTTTGATATTTTGAAGGGCAGTATTAACGAAGAGGATAAGGAGAGCTTAAGCAGGAAATTTTCAGCCAAGGAGGTAAGGGCAACAATTTTTCAACTAGGAGACTTTAAATCTCCGGGTCTGGATAGCATTCCTGCTGAATTCTTTAAGAAGTGTTGGCCTTTCATTAAGAATGATGTTATTGAGGCTGTTTGTGCTTGTTTAAATTCTGGATTTGTGCTGACTGAGATGAATAAAACATTCATAACCCTTATTCCGAAAGGTAATGGACCTGAGACGGTTGATCAGTATAGGCCTATTAGTCTATGTAATGTTATCATGAAGATCATTATGAAGTGTATTGTGAATCGAATGAAGAATTTTATGCCAAGAATTATAGGAGATTATCAGAATGCTTTTGTCCCTAAGAGATTTATTCAGGATAATATTTTGATAGCTGAGAAGTGTCTGCATAAGTTGAACAATCATAAGAGAGGAAAATTTGGTGAAGTTGCTTTTAAAGCTGATATGAGCAAAGCTTATGATAGGATTGACTGGAATTTTCTGAAATGTGCTTGGTTGGATTGGGATTCCGGGATCACTTTATTAAGCTCATCATGAATTGTGTTACAACAGTTTCTTATAGTGTTCTTATAAATGGTGAGCCTCTGGAGTTCTTCAAGCCCTTGTGTGGTTTGAGGCAAGGGGATCCTTTATCCCCTTATCTTTTTTTATTTGCTTCGAAGTCCTGTCAAGACATATGAGTAAGAAGGGTGAATCAGGGGAGATTGTCGGGATTAAAGTGGCGAGGAATGCTCCACCGATTTCACATTTGTTTTTAGCAGACGATTCACTTTTCTTTCTTGAAGGTAAAGCAGTCAATATAAAGGAATTCCACAAGTTATTTGCCAAGTTTTGCGCTCTGTCTGGATTGGTGCTAAATAAGGAAAAATCAGCTATGGCTTTTAGTCCTAACTGTAACCTGGGAGTAATTCGAGATAGTCTTAAGATGTTTCAACTAAAACCTTGTGCAAATTTGGGAAATATATGGGGATTCCTGATATAAGGGATGCGAGATCTACGAAACTGGCGGATAGAATTTATGAACAGGTCATCTCAAGAATTGGCTCGTGGAAGGGTGCTTCTCTCTCCCCGGCTGGACGTCTATCCTTGATTCAATCTGTGCTTGCCAATCTTTCATGTTACTTTCTATCGGTTTTCAATATCCTGATAAGTGTGGCTAACAAAGTGAATGCTCTGTTAGCGCATTTTTGGTGGGCAGGGATCAAAGAAGGGAGAACGGTTCACTGGAGATCTAAGAAGTACCTTAGTCTGCCTAAGTTTATGGGGGGTCTCGGAATCAGGAATACGAAGATAATGAACCGGGCATTGCTCGCTAAGGTAGCATGGAGGATTATCACAGAAAAGGACAGTCTGCTCAGTAAGGTCTTCACTGGAAAATATGGGCATATAAGAAATGCTCAAGAATTTAGGGAGAATAGGACGAAAGGCGGTAAGTCTAGAGCTTGGAAAGGGATTCTTATTGAAAGGGAAGTGTTGGAAAGCGGGTTGGGATGGAAAGTAGGGTGGTCAGGGGAGAATAACGACCCGAGTATTAATATCTTCCAAGATAAATGGGTCAACGGAAGTGTTCCACCCATTAAAACAAGTATTTCTCTAGATAACTTATCGACAAATAGTAAAAGTTGGAATCTTGAGGACATTATTTCTCCTGAAAAAGAGTGGGATGTGGAAAGGATTCAACTAGCTTTTGCTAAGGAGTGGAGGGATAGGATACATTCAATTCCTTTATCTAGAGCAGCAAAAACAAATCGTTGTTATTGGACCAAGACAAGAAGTGGAGAATACAGTGTCGAGTGGATATCATGAAATGATCCTCAAAGAATTTGAGAATGACAAGATGATCAGGCAAGGTAGACATGAGAGCTTGTAAGAAGGTCCTTTGGAAAATACCAGGTCCGGCAAAATGGAGAATTTTCTTTTGGAAAATTATTTCGAATGCATTACCTGTTGGTGTTGAGAGGGAGAAAATTAAAGGCAATTGACGGGACCTCATTATTGTGTGCTTTGCTTTACGGGAGATGATGGGATTTGCGAGACAGAATCTTTGAACCATCTTTTTCGCACTTGCCCCATCAGTAGATGTTTTTGGGAATCTACTACTCTTGCCAACAGAATTAATGAGAGCGAAACAATGGAATTTGGGGAATGGTTAATGGAGACTACGAGGGACCTGTTCGAGAAAGATGATGATTGGAAGGAGCTTTTCACTTTCATCAACGTTTTGTACACTATCTGGCTGTTCAGGAACAATGTTATTTTTGGAAAGTCTACAAACGATGTTAGAGGTCTATTGATGAGATATAATGAATCGGTTAAGGATCTTAAGTCAATTTGGGAAGACATGATGGAAAGGAGAGCCAAGGAAAGGAAAGAGTATAGAGAGCGAGGAATGTCCGACACGGAAGCCATTAGAGATCAGATCATAGGCTCTAATGACGTGTGGATTATAATGCAGGTACAAGATTCCCATAGTTGTACTACAGCCATTATGAGCGTTGATGCGGCTTGGAGGACCTCTGGGGATGCTGCGGCAGGATGGGTCACCCTTGATAGCAGACAGATCAGATCGTCCGGTGGGAGGGCGAGCTTTATGGCGGAGTCAGCTCTTCAAGCTGAGACAATAGCTGTGATTAAAGGTATCAGGTGGGCTAAAAGTAACGGACTCCTCTATATTACCATCCAAAGTGACTGTCTACAACTCATTTATCAACTTGCTGAAGTCGAAGATCCTCATCATTGCATTAGGGATCTAATACAGGATCTATATACTGAAGTAGCCTCCTTCCACTGTTGTGCGTTTAGATTTATTCCTCGAAATCTTAACGGCTACGCGGATGACCTTGCCAAATCGGTCACGAGTAGTCGTTAAGGGGTTTGTAACTTGCTGGCAAAAAAAAAAAAAAAAAAGCAAGATAATTCGTTTTATGGACAGGTTACATTTTTAGAAACATGTTTGGGTAAGATAAGTTGTCAATGAGGTAATCGAAAAGTCGGGTGATGATCAGTTACATGTAGCTTGGATAAATTTATAGAGATGCAACTATTTTTATTTGAAATTTGCAAGTCCAAGTCCAAACCTTTTTTGTGATTAACAACTTAGAATCAAAACTACAAAACTGAATTTGCAATGAAAGTGGATTAGAATGGTCAGGGCCGGTCCTGGTCGTTTCGAGGCCCTAGGCAAAATTATAGGCCGGGGCCCCTTTAAAAAAAATCGTAACCGTCATTTTCATTATTTTCATTGATCTCATCCTCATAGTTTTACATATCTAGCAATAAGTTTGTTTTATTGTGATTTTCTTAAATTCACAACATCGCAATTTCAGTAATACATTTCTAGCCCAATAACACATAATAATTTAACAAATAACTCAAATCAAGTCACTAAATGACTTTTGAAGGCTTGTACTAAATTGTAGTTTACAAAATTTTAAATATAATGAGTGTAATGACGGAAAAATATTGTAAATTCTACCATCCGTAAATATTACAGAGTACATTAGTTATCACTTAAATTGTGTAATAAAATAGTTTCTCGTGCAAATAAAAATAAAAAATTCGGTCATTTGTATAAATAATTATTCGTAATAATGATCCTTACAATTTTTGAAGATGTGCTTTAAAAAGTTAAGAAAGTATATGTAATTTTGTAATTAAAATAATGCACAGAGTATGTATTAAGGTTAATATACTCCCTCCGAGTATATGAGAGTGTGAAAATGTGTGGTGTAAAAATAAAGAAGAAAGAGAGATAAATGAATGACTAAATATGAGTCACATATTTATGGCTTAAATAAGAAAAAGGAAAGAGATAATGACTCAGCCCAAAAGGGAAAGACGGAACATAAGTCAGACTCGGATGAAGTAATTTTTTTTATAATGGAGTAAAGTTCAACATGGGTATTAATTTATTAAATACGAGTATATTTTTATTCTCGAAAATGAGACCGTGTACGAAAATGGGAAGGATAATTGGGTACAAAATAAATATAAATTAAGTAATTTTTTATTATAATGGAGTATATTTCAACATGCGTATTAAATACGAGTATACTTCCCTACTTTAATAAGAAACCATGTATGAAAATCGGAAGAATAATTGGGTACAAAATAAATATAAATAAAATGTATGGGCTTGGTCTTGATCCCTGGATCTCTTGTGTGAAAGATCCACATCTTAACCACAAAACCAAAGATGAAAATTACTGAAGTTCATAACCAAATATAAATAAAATATATGTTTTTTTTTCTGATTTTTGGGCCTCTTCTAGGCCTGGGCCCTGGGCCGTCGCCCCTCCAAACTAGGTCCAGGGCCGGCCCTGAGAATGGTGCAGTTTCGAAGATAAATTTGATGAATTCATATAGCAACATCAAAGCATATGGATGTATTACGGTCTTACGGATCTCTCAGCAGCTGAAACCACAGAAGCTGATTAATTTCTTTGACGAATTCGTAAAAGTTGGTGTCAATCGAAAGATGACTTTGATCATAATTCATAAAGATGTACGGATCTCCTCATCCAGCACAATTTTAGTCGGTAGTGCATAGTGCAGGCCAATCTCAGTGTATTCGCATTGGTGGAGTCTAATCTATCAGTCTGTGGTTCTACAAGATCACAGCCACTTTATAGTTCATTCAAAGGAAACAGAGATAAGATACGTTCCCAATCCAGCTCAAAGCTTACAAGTATCTCCTGCATCAAAGCGGCCTTAACCAAAGAATTACTCGTATATGTAAGCCACTCCTGGTCTTTTTTTTTTTTTTTTTTTTTTTTTTTTTTGTAATGGTTCTCTTTTCATGCATAAACAGCCTTAATATTACAAGCCGATAACGTTAAGTCTATATATATATGTATGCTATAAACACAGGGTGTATGTTTTGATCAATTAGTTTATGTATAAATCTGCATTATAATCGCCTGTCCAAAAATGGCTCCACACGGCCTTGACGAACCTTGCAAAAAGTGGGATAAGCTTTCCTATGTTTTCTGAGAGCTGTCGCTGCGGTCGGCTTGTTGCTAGTTTGATACCATCTGGAAACAAGGAGATAGTTCAGATGTCATTCACTACTGTTAATACTTAATAGGCAAGAGTAGAAAGTATCACAGCTTAACTCGATCTCACACGAAAGATTCTTGCACATGGTTAGATCAATCAAATCTATATCAAATTGTTAGGTTAGCTTAGTTAATCAACAAAATAAAAGCAACCATATAGCTAATTCACCTCAAATTATACACCCTCCACACGAGATCTCGATATGACTGAGAGGTAAATTCGGTGAGACCATGTATTTGTAAGGGTCAGCCCGACCTCCAGCTCCGCTTCGTGTCACTACTTCCATCTTCAACAACCTGCACCCACACATTAAACGCAACCTTAGAAACAGGTTCCTAAAGTATATGTGGAGGTCAAATCCAATCAATGGTTTAAATCCTAACAGTCATGTTGATGGGTAACGAAAAATTGAAAGAGAGTGAAGGAGGTGAGGATTCAAACATTCTGAGGGCCTTGCTGGTATCGGGGCTATCTCCAAGGACCTGCCTGATGCGGACTTCTGAGGCGCACCCCCCACCTGACAGCATCCTTAAAATGGCCTCTGCCCTCTTGCGTATGTGTGTTGACCCTATCCTTCTTCTATTCGTCTTTTTCTCCACAGCCACTCCTGCTGACCTCCTCTTCCTCCCGCTTGATACCTCGCTTGTGCCTGTGCCTGTGCCGCCTGTTGTTAAGCACGACCCCTCTGCTGTTCCGCTTGTAATTTCATCCACTGCTTTCTGCCTCACTACTACTGGTAGTTTTTCACTGGTTGAGGGTGCCGCTTTTCGGTCACTTGAGCTTATGTATATTACCTTGGACCGAGCTCTCCTAGCCACCTGTTAAACAAGCAGGTTTATGTAATTTGATGTTACAACAAAGCTAGCTACATTTGATTTCTTAATTCTTAGGCGATATGAAAAATCGTACAGCCAGAAACTAAGATGGATACTACAACTATGGAGTAGAATCTCAATTTGAAATTCATTGCAAAAAAGTGTTGTCGGTTGATACTTGGACATTTGATGATTGATTCAAACAATTTAATAAAATAGATGATTGATTGAAGAAAATCACATATTGATATCAATGAACAGTCATTTTAAATCTGGTGATAATTCAGAACAGATTCATACTACATTACTTAATTAATGAAGGTTGGGAAAAATAAACAGAGCATCAAAATTGTGAGGAACTGCACTGCACTGCACACGCTACTTTTACAATTCAATTATGCGATCAGTTGAATCTGAGCAACAAATAAGAATTGCGAACACTACAGATCGAGCTCATCTTAAAGTAGTTTTAGTTACTAATTAGAAAAGCAAATTAAATCATAACGAAGATCACACTCGCACACAACATTCTAATCTAATTTGCTGAGGATCATACATCAAACATTCAGAATTTAACAGAAGCATCAGGCAATCCCTTAACATACTACTAAATCAAGAAAACTGAACTTAACAAAATTAAAGATGCGTTAAAACAGAACAAATCGCAGCAGATAAATTCATACTCAAAATTGAACGAACACAGTACAATGACAGAACTGGAAAAAGAAAGGCAAATAAAGAGAATGAAAAGGACCTGAAGGTGGAAGATATGAGTTGTTAAATCAGAGCGAGAAGGTGTAGTTGTTGTTGTTGTAGTATTGAGGGAAACAACGGTGTCGTGTGATTTCTTCGGAGAATCATGATTACGCCTGCATATTGCATAATTCATTCAATTCAAAAACTGCAGCAACATTATGCATGGTATGAAGATGCAATAACTGAAATGGTGGAAAAAAGAAGAAGAAGAAGAAGAAGAAGAAGAAGAAGAAGAAGAAGAAGAAGAAGAGTTACATACGTAGTAGAAATAGTGTGATGAGGATGAGGATGAAGATGAAGATGACGAGAGAGATGAAGAAGTGAAGTTGCTACGTTGAGCTCAACATTACTTGGGAACTCTTCCTCCATTTTCTTTAATTTAATTATTCAAATATTTGACTTGGCGCGCGGCCTGCCAGTGCCTGCCTCATCAAATTATTTTCGGAAATTAAATGAATGCCTATTCACTCTCACTCTCTCTCTCTCTCTCTCTCTCTAAATATCTCCTTCTCTCTCTATAACGGTTTTTTTGGGTTGCGTGGAGTGGACTTTTGCATCCCCCGGGTCCGGGTGAAGATACATACATGCAGTATGATTACATATTCAGAATTTACCCTCCTACTCTACTGTTTAGTGTTAACTACGGAGTCACTCTCATGTACTCCTATATTCATATTTTCTGTCTGATTTTCTATTTCATTTGCTTTTATCCTTTTTTTATTTTTTTTTTATTTTTTATTTATTTATTTAAATGGTACTCCCTCCCCTTCTTTATGATGTTCCACATTTGATTGTGGGAAGAAATTAAGAAAAATGATATATGTGGAGGAAAATGAAGATAGAGAAAAGGAAGTGGGGTCACAAGCATTTATATTTATATGAAGATAGAAAAAAGAAAAATGTCCGTCATAAACAAGAATTTATATTTAACGAATTGACGGCAATTTGTCGTGCATAATTATTCTAGTGGATTTGTCTTGCATAGTTGCATTCCAAGTAGAAATTGGCCAAGTGAACTTGACAGGAAAAAAAATTATAGTTGTGCTCATCTTATACGGTAACAGTTGGTCTCCTTGTGATGGAAATATTTGACGGGAATGCACTCCCATGCCTAAAAAAGATAAATTCAGAATGTATTATCGGGAATAGTAATGTTTTGTCTTTTTCTACCCTATGTGGGTAATTATGACCGGTTACAAGTTTGTGATGAGTATATTCATCACAAACAAGAATTTATGATACGGTAATATGGTATTAGAGCTGGCCAAATGCGGGCCGACCCGTTTGGCCCATCCTGTTCGGCCCGCTTCGCTAGCGGGCTTGGTCACAACAAATTTAAAAATAAGTGGGCACGGACAAGAAAATCAGGCCCGCTAAAATTAATGGACGGGCTTGGACTAAATGAAATCGTCCATGGACAGCCCGCTAGGCCCGCTATGTAAACTTTAATCTTTACTTCACCTAACAAAACCTAAAGAAAAAATTAATTCAAAAAAAGTGAAAAATATTGTGTTGAAAATATAATAGTATATACCCACGTTGAGAAGACTAACCGGTTCATTGAATATCACCAAAAGCAAAAACTTCACCCTTGAATCCTTGATTATCAGACTTCTCGGTTATTCCCAATTTTCAATTCTAAAACAGATAGTATGATGCTTATTTATTATTTTGATAGTTATGAACATGATCTTAAGTTTTAGGTTATTAATTTTATTTTTTGCAAAATTGGTAATCACGATATTTTTTCTACCGTTAGATGGTTTGATTTTCCAATAATTAATTTCAATATCAAATATTTTTTGTACATTTAAAGCCCGCAAGCCCGCGGGTTAGCCCGCTAAGGTATATTGGACGGGTACGGGCAACTATAGTAGGCCCGCCATAGCGGACACGGGCATTAAAAAAAGGCCCGTTGGACACATTTTTATAGGTTAGGCCCGGCCCATGTCCAGCCCAAGCCCGCAAACGGTCAGCTCTATATGGTATGTACATCATTTTTTTTTTTGAATCCCGAAGTAGGACTAACAAACTTCATTCAACTCAGATAAAGCGACTAACTCGATACACTGGGAGGTAGGGAAGCCTCCCACAATTTCTTAACCGGAGCCAAAGCGAAATTAAAATGAGCTAGCTCGTGAGCCACACAATTAAACCTATGACTAACGAAAGAGCAAGAAACATCATCCAAATGCTCGCAACAGCTTGAATGTCATCAAGAATATGGCAAAAAGGTTGCTATGTCCATATTTATGCTTCTTCAAGGCTTCAATGACCGAGATATTGTCGCTCTCAACCATGACTCGCATGCATCCTCGCCGAGCATCTTCCTTCAATGCATGATAAAACACACTTATAGCCTCGGCCTCGCACACGTCTAAGACCTCCTTGTGTCGTTCCGCCGTGGCCCATCGGATCTTCTTCTTTTCGACTCTATAAATTGCCCCAAAATCCGTCCCCCAGCCCCTTCTCATACTCGTTTAGTCATAATTGATCATAACCAATCCTGACGGTGCTCATTTCCCCCCGGCTTAGAATGTATTCTCGCTTCACTCTTCCTCGTCTCCATGTTGTCCACCATCACTTGTATAAAGTCCCTCACTCGTCGCACTACACCACGTTCCCATTCACCCATATTTGGTCAATTTCGTGCCTCCCAAATAACCCAACAAGTTATCATAAATGTCCATCGCTCATCTTCTTCCAAATCGCTCCACAAATCCTTCACCCACTCCCACACCCTCCCATGCCCTTCGACCTTCTTGATCTCCACCCCCGCCACATTTCAAATCCCTCCAACCCACCCACACCCCTTATTGAGATGGTGATATGACTAAAGTCGTATTACCAAATCAAGTTATCCTAATACTACTAACAAGAAGCTAGTGGTAAGTAGAGTATCGAATCCAAATGAAAGGAAGCAAGAAATAAACAAGCTATAAAACAATAAAATACCGTCTCCCTGGTAACGGCGCCAAATTTGATATGGCTAAAGTTGTATTACCAAATCAAGTTATCCTAATACTACTAACAAGAAGCTAGTGGTAAGTAGCAGGGCATCGAATCCACGGGGAGGAGGTCAAATTGTCTAATAGCTATGGCGATCCTCAATTGCCTAAACAGTTGTTGTTTGGGAAGTTCTAGATGATTACTAAATAACGCAAATTAAATAAGAGGTTCTAACGATGAATGGAGGAACTAGGGCTAAAGGTTCACGATGAGCATACAACGACTATGCGATAACAACAATAAACACGTAAACATGCTAGTCGGTTATAATACGTTCTCTCGAAACTGTATCAACCTAGGAAGGCTCTAACGGGCTTTCGCTACTTAATAGACTTCCTACCATAGCACGTGCGGTCTAATTCCAACTCGGCTTTCGCACATAAATTAGAACTTATCAATTTTGATTAACAAGTTGTGGCCTTTAACAAATTAATCATCTTTTATAGCATGCGAAAATGGCACTGGCATAGTACGAGTTCATTAATGAAATAGCAAAACTTAGGTAATACTCATTCGATTTCCCTCGGCCCTAGCGAGGAGATTAACTACTCATAGTAACTACGAAATAACGAATAACAAATTGAGACATCATAAACAAAAAGTGAAAGACAACGAATATCTAGCAAAGGTGACGAAACTAGCGAATTCGAAAACGAACTAGATGAGAAATGATGAAGATTTAAATGAAATGTTAGAAATTGCATAAACGAGATTACTGATTCGGATTACACGAACATCGAGAAGACGAGAATACTAAAAGTCACGTAGTGTTTTGTTCTAATGATATGTGGTGGTGATAAAATGTTCACTCCTCCTCCACTTAAAGAACACAAGCAAAATCTCAGTATTTGGCACGCAGGTCGGCTGGCTGGCCCACTGTCATGTATCGAGGCCGAGGCCCAAGCTAAATTAACACACAAAAGAGTCAAAACTAATCGAAACAAATGAAAGAGGCATTCAGGTCGGCCGACCGGCGCCTGTCCTACTACCGGTCGGTTGGCCTTTTGCTGGTAGGAGGTTGGGTCGAATCTTCATCTTGAGCCGACTTGTTGGATAGATCTTTGCTTATTCCATGACTAACAAGCTAGTAATACGAGTCTTGTCCCCGGAATGCTCTTCTAATCAGATATGAGTACGATTGTGCTAAGATTCCTCTCATTGCACAAAAGCTACAAAAGCACTCACTCAAGGCAAAACATTAGAAGAAACGGCTCCTAAGAGCGTATTCCGACCGAGAAAATGACAACGGAATGGGGTAAATGGACTATATTAGTACAACACATCAGATGAAGACACGTCTCCACCTCACAAAGACAAACCGGGTAAAGCGCATCAAAAGCTTTAAAACGGGACGCAATATTACCTTTAGTCAGGATTGCATTATTGTGACATAATTGCCAGAAGAAAGATTTAACTCTGGGTAGAACATTGGCCTGCCAAATTCCTCTCCACAGCCTCTTCTCGCTATCCCAATTAGACGGGTCATCACGATCCACCAAACCACCCATTAGATCTTTATACGTGGACCGAACTGAGTAGATACTATCTTTATTTAATTAGGTCCCATCACCATGTGTCTTCCATGTCCCTTCTGTCGGTGCACATATTAAGGATAGTTTCCTTCTTACATTAGACGAATCACATCCCGCTTCATTCGTCTTGAACAAGTCAGCTACGAGGAGGTCCTCGCTCCCCCAACTCTTGGTGACACTAGAGGTGGCACTTAGTCGTGCCGGGCCGGGCTTCGTGTCGTGCCCGGCGGGCCTCATGCCTGGGTGGGCCGGCCCGGTCGTGCCTAGACCCGAGCTCGTACCGTGCCCGGCACGGAACTCTGGCCGACCTTGCCGCCGAAGCACGGCCCGAGGCTCGGGCCTGGTCGTGCCGTGCTCGGGCCGGGTCTCGTGCCCGGCCTGCCGTGCTAGCTTCGTGCTTGTGCCCGTGTTTCGATTTTCGTGCCACTTTTCGGGTTTCGGGTCGTGCCTCGATCTATTTCATATTTTTTCCAGGAAAAACAATACGCGTTTGTGTGCGATCCAAATATTTACAGATAATTATATATTATAATATTTATTGAGATTAGTAGAAGATTAGTAAGAATGGTTTGTGTGAAACTGTGAATTGAAGATGGATGAATGTGGGTATAAGAAAGAAATGAAAAAAAATGAAAGGACAACACTACACCAAAGTCGGAGGCAGCACAACAGCAATATGGTTTGTGTAATTGCGTGGTTATATTTCTTTCATTTTATAAGAAAGAAATGAAAAAAAATATAAAAAAATGGGGAAAAGAGGCGTTGGAGGCAGCACCACTGACTTGGGGAGTATGGGGACTTGGAGAATATAGGAAGAAGTGAAGGTTGTGCACAGCAGACAACACAGCACAGCAGCCAGCAGCAGCATGCAGGAGGCCGGGCCGGGACGGGACATGCCGTGCCTCAAGCCCACCGTGCCCAGGCCAATCGTGTAACACCCCGTTATTTTCCGAGTCAATTATAAGTTTGACTTTCCTACTTTTATTTACATCGGGTTTTTAAGTTGGAAAAATATTTTTATATTTTTATAAAATTTAAAGTATTTTGGGTCATCTTATTACAAATTGGCTTTGGCTATTTTTTTTAAAAGTGAAACGTTATATATAAACCGACTTTGTATCGGATTTGATTTCGAGTCAAACACAATAAGGAAAGAAAGAAAAAGAAAACCAAACCTAAACTATATATATATGTACGTACCCCTCCCTCCATCAATTCATTCATCTTATTCTCTATCTCTCTGCCGCTATATATAAACCCTTGTTCCTCTTTATTTTTCTTCAATCACCCGGTTTTGTCGTCGGAAATTAGTCTCGATTCTTGCTTACATCAACCCGTTTTACCTTCTTCTTCTTCAAACTTGTAAGTATTCCACTTTTTCTAATCCCAGTTTATTTAAAGTTTGTTTTGTGTTATTTTATAAATCGATTTCAGTCCTATATTATCATGGTCGATATTAAGCGACTTTGTATCAAACAATTTGATTATGGAGGTTGTACGGAGTTATTACGATGATTACTGGGTTTGTTGTAGTTGGGGTGAGAGCTTTCTCAATTAATATTAATGAACTTTGTCGGGTAGAAATTGGGGTGATTAGTATGTCCGTTGATTGAGTTTTTAGTAAATATGGGTTGAATGTTTTGGACGTCTATGAGAAGCAGGTGGTATTGCAATGGAGATTGTTAAATTGGGTGATGACGCAGACGTGATGTCACTAATTGAAGGGTTGCGTGTACAATGGAGGGTTGTGTGGGTGTAGATTGTTAATTTTGGTAGTACACATATTATATGAATAAATTAGATTAGATTATTAAAATTATTTATATTATTTGTAGCTTGTGGGTTCGAGGAGAAAGAATTTTTGGATTAATATTAGCTTGGATTGACCGTCTTGAGAATTAAGGACGTTTTGACCTTTTCACTTTTAAGTAAAGAGCATGTTCGGTTTAAATTAGATTTTGAAACGGTTTTATAATTATTTTGTCAACGATGAATTTTTATATTCTTGTGATATTTTGGTTATTGGAATTTTGTGACACAAGTCCCATATTGGTATTATTTTGGTACAATTCTTTTGGTGGTTATAACAGACTCTGGGAGCTCTGTTGGTCTATGAGGTTAAGGTGCGTCTGAGACGTCGCTGGGATTTCGTCCCGAAACTGAACTCTTGGCCCGAGTTGTGCTAAGTGGGATTTTCCGGCCCCCCACTTGCTAGGTAGTTAGACTTCATTCCTCCTTTGGCAGCCTCATCCTACTGACTGCCCAAATGTGAGTAGTGCGCACTATAGTAAGTCTAGCTAAGCATAGGTGGTACCTCTAGATCGTGCTAAAAGGGTAGTACCTTGGCACACAGGTGGAGGCAATATATTGTGGTTGATTTTGGTTTTGACTACTGTTTTCAAAATACTTTTGGTTTGGTATTGAGACAGTGATATTTAACTTTGATTTCAGTTTACTACAAATTATAATTATTGTGTTACGTTTTCAATATAATATGTTTTACTCAGCTTTGCTGATGTCCTTTTGTTTTGGGTCGTTCCCCCGCTGAAACCTGTACCTATTTGTGTTCTGGGTACAGTTGATAGGTACAATTAATATGCTGCATGGGTGCATTTGGTTCGGGATGCTGAGCGGGGAAGAATTTTATTATTTAACATTTACCTACGAACTATTTATATTTATGTTGAATTTTGGTTGAAGTTGTTTTAAACCGTTTTGGATTTTGTGGGACTTAAGTCTTCCGCTGCAACGTTTCTATTTAAATTAACTATCGAATTTATATTTCTTTTAATTCATATACTATTCTTTTGCCTTGCATTTGGCCTTGTGAGCTAAATGCGGAGTAACGGCTTTAAATTTTCCGGTTTTATTCTTTTATTTTGGTCGCAAAAATTTAGGGCTGTTACAGTTGGTATCAGAACAATAGGTCTTTCTCAAATGTTTTGCAAAATTTGAAATGGTTTAAAAAAAATTACTACTTTACTAATTAAAAAAAAAAAAAAATTCTTTTTAAATCGAGAGTGATGGGTGGATTGGGTGCACTGCATACGCATGAATTATTTCATTTATATTTATAATTGTCATGGTTTAGTACTGTTACTATCCTTATCTAATTGAATTGTGATAGAGAAGAATGCTACTTACATTAATATTTTTGATTGGTGATTGAACTTTCTTTTGCTTGAACTTAATAGAATATTGTTTATATCTACAGTAACAATGCCTCCACGAAGAGAAAATGAAAACAATGGTATGGTCGCTATGATGGCACAATTGATAGCTCAGAATGCAGCTCTTCTTCAAGCTGTGCAACAAATGACCACTGTTACCCAGAAAAATGAATGATAGAGTTGAGAATGAGAATGATCCTACACCCACTGTTGCTGGAATGTCTGAAGCGGTACAGAAGAAAAAACCGCCGACTTTTACTGGGAAAGGGGATCCTAATGAACTAGATAATTGGGTTAGGGAGATGGAGAAAATTTTTCTAGCTGTAGGTTGTCCACATGAATTTCAGGCTAGGATCGCTGTCTTCTATCTGAAAGAAGAGGCGGATATTTGGTGGCGGCTATGAAAGAGGACTTTATGAAACCAATCAGGATTAGAAATCCAAATGGCACACATACATTATATGATAAAGACTGGGATACTCTTAAGGATATATTAGACGCAGAATTTTTTCCAGAACATGCGAAACATCAAAAATTAGCTGAATTTGGAGACCTAAAGCAAACCGATGAGATGAGTGTGAAAGACTTTTATAATAAATTTATTGAGCTTAGTCGTTTTGCTAAGGAGTTAGTGCCAACTGAGGGGATTAAAGCATCTAGGTTTGAGGATAAGCTACATTGGAAGATTAAGGGTAGGTTTGCTGGAGAGACATTCACTTCATTAAGAGATGTCTATGCTAGGGCTATTAATATTGAGAGAAGTAACCAGAAGATGGAGGTTGAGATGGGAAGTACTGGGACTAAGAAGAGGGAGTTTCAGGGGAATCAATCTGACAACCCAGCAAAGAGAGGAAATTTCAATGCTAATAATAATACCCAACACAAGTCTCGATCTTTTGGAGGGAATGGGAAGGAAGAAAGTAATAGATGGAGAGGTAAAAATCAGGGAACAACTAATGACTTTACCCCACATTACTACTGTAAGTTATGCAAGGGAGATCACCCAGGCGTTGACTGTCAAGGAAATAAGGTGACATGCTACTGGTGCGGGAAGTTAGGACATCGAGAATTTGAGTGTAGGAACAAGAAGGCAGGGAAACCTCGTGCTACGCAATCTGCTAGTGCTAGTGTGAATCAGAATAACCGATTTGAGGGTCAGGGAAACACACAGAATTTTGGTAGGTCCACAACCAACAATAATTTTAGGAATCCAGCTCCGACTCAGACCAACATTACCGCAGCTAGTAAACCCGCGGGCCAAGTAAATGCTGCACAGAATAGCAAAAAGCCTACTGGGAAGCTCTATGTCATGAATAGGGAGGAAGCCGAAAACACAGACATCGTTTCGGGTAAATTTTCTAGTGAATTCTATTTTAGCTTATATTTTATTTGATTCTGGTGCATTTCACTCTTTTATTTCGACTAAGTTTGTGGATAGAATGAATGTTGACTCTAGTAAAATTGTGGATTATGATTTTGCCATGCCATCTAGGGACTTAGTAAATTGTAAAAGGGTTTATATGGATGTGTCAGTTTTTATTGGTGAACATGATTTTAAGGCAAACCTGATAGAATTTTCATTACCCTACTTTGATGTTATTTTGGGGATGAATTAGGCCTGGTGTGCCGCCTTGGGATGACCCTGATTTATTTGTGGAAAAAGAAGGATGCAACTTTAAGATTATGTATTGATTATCGGGAATTGGATCAAGTTACTATATAGAATAAGATTCCCTTACCTAGGATTGATGACTTATTTGACCAGTTGAAGGGAGCTATTATTTTTTTTCCTAAAATTGATTTGCAATTTGAGTACCATCAATTAATGATAGCGCTTAAGGACTTATCTAAGAGTACATTTTTCTACTAGATATATATTGTCATTGTGAGTTTACTATGATGCGTTATGGGTTGGCTAGTGCACCTGATGTTTTTATAGACTTAGCAAACCGAACTTTGAGGACTTACCTAGATAAATTTGTTGTGATATTCATTGATGACATAGTATTTATTCAAAGAATGAAGAACAGCATGAGGAACATTTACATATTGTCTTAGGCATCTTGAGAGAAAATTAGTATTTGCTAAAGTTTCGAGGTGTGATTTTTGGCTGGTATGAGTAATTTTGGGGTATATTATATGTAAGGATGTAGTATCAGTAGATCCTGCTAAGATTGTTAAGGAGTGATCTAACCTGAAATTTGTGACTGAAATTCGTAGCTTTTGGGCTTAGCCGGTTACTATAGGAGATTTGTGAAGGATTTTTTTTCCAAAATAGATAGATTAATGACTGCACTGATGTAGAAAGCCATAAAATTTCATTGGGATGAGAGGTGTGAGGAATCGTTCGAATTTTAAAGGAAAAATTGACCACTGCTTTAGGATTGGCCTTACCGGATGGAAATGAAGTTTCTGAAGTTTAACCTATGCATTTTAAGAATGGATTAGTTAGTGTTTTTCATTAGAATAAGAAAGTGATTGCCTATGCATTTAGACAGTTGAACCTTTATGAAGAAAATTACCCTACTTACGATCTAGACTAAGCAGCCGTAGTAGTTGCCTTTGAAATTTGGAGTCATACTGTTTGGGGACCATTTAGAGTTTTTATGATCGAAATTCTAAGATATATATTTACCCATTAGAAGCTAATCGTGAGATAAATGTGCGGGTTGGATTTGATTGAGGACTATAGGATCGAGATTCAGTATCATGTGGGAAGTGTCAATGTGGTGACCGATGACTTGAGTAAACCTTTCCCCATACAATACTGTTAGTAATGCACCGCGATAAGTTGAGGGAAGAATTTCTGATATTTGGGATCAAAATGGCAAAATTAGGAACCCTGTATAGTGTGTTTTTTGTTGAGAGAATTGATGAGAGTTATTAGAGAGTTACAAGGTGGTGATAAATTTTTCTAGGGTAAGTTGGTTGGTGAATGAGTCTGCTTTGTCAAGCGCAATGAGAATGGATTTATTAAGTGTTGAAATAGAATTTCCGTACCTAACCACAAGGAATTGAAGGAAAAGATGTATTATGTTTACTTGGGAGGTGATAAAATGCATGCAGATTTGGAATTAAGATTTTGATGGTCTAGTATGAAGAAACAAATTGCATATTTTGTGGCTCAATACTTGTTATATTAGAAAGTTATGATTGAATATAGGAGACCTCAAAGAAAGTTACAACCTTTAGAAGTTCCCGAGTGGAAGTGAAGTTTAATCTTTATGGATTTTATAGTTGGATTGTTAAGGTCATAGAAAGGTAATAATATGATTTGGGTTATAATTAATAGATTAACTAAGAGTGCACATTTTATTCCCATGGAGGATATGTGAGAGAAGAAGCAACTAGCTGATGCTTATATACATCATGTGGTAGGACTTCATGGGGTTTCAAAGTATATTATATTAGGTAGCAAACATATGTGTTCCAATATTTTGGGAGAAATTTAAGCCAACTATGAGAGACAAATACCCTCATCTTTTTGCCTAAGGTGAATTTTTCATGCTTCGAGGACGAAGCTTTATTTTAAGGTGGGTAGAAATATGCATGACTACTTGTTTTTGTGGTAAACTAAGCATGTTATTGTGTGATTTCATGCTAATATCTATTTATTGGTCACAAATATGAATATTGGCTATTATCGATGCTTAATAAGCACAATGTCATTGGTTATTTGTTATTACTTGAAATTGACATATTTATGGTTTATTTGTGTTCAACGCACATATTGGTGATTTCGTGCTCAACGCACATATTGTTGGTTTGATAGTGCTAAACGCACTTATTTGATTGATTGATTGATTTTGTGCATTACACACTTGTAAAATGGTTGAACTTGTGATTTTCAAAATTTTGAAATAATTTAAATATTTTTGTCCGACATGCTCTTAACTTGGCAAGTGATACTTTTACCTTAGAGGAGTATGAGAATTGTGGTGGTTTCGAACTTTGGTATTATCTTATGGAATTAGGTTATCTTATCTTGTGTATTTAGGTGGTGGTGAAGTTGTATATTTTAAAATTTGAAGAATTAGGTGCTCTTGGATTTTTGAGGAATTAGAAATGTGAGATATCTTTAAGGTTGTGTTTAATTTGACGAATTTTGGATATATGAAGTAAATGATTTATTTTGAAGATATATGAAATTTTTTGATGGATTTTGGATATACGAAGTGAGCGGGTCATTTTGGACATTCGTGAGTAATTTGAGACTTTATTTTCGAGGATGGGTTTAAACTTCGAGGACGAAGTTTTGTTTTAAGGAGGGAAGTCTGTAACACCCCGTAATTTTCCGAGTCAATTATAAGTTTGACTTTCCTACTTTTATTTAAATCGGGTTTTTAAGTTGAAAAAATATTTTTATATTTTTATAAAATGTAAAGTATTTTGGGTCATCTTATTACAAATTGATTTTTGGCTATTTTTTTTTAAAGTGAAACGTTATGTATAAACCGACTTTGTATCGGATTTGATTTCGAGTCAAACACAATAAGGAAAGAACGAAAAAGAAAACCAAACCTAAACTATATATATGTACGTACCCCTCCCTCCATCGATTCATTCATCTTATTCTCTATCTCTCTACCGCTATATATAAATCCTTGTTCCTCTTTATTTTTCTTCAATCACCTGGTTTTGTCGTCGGAAATTGGTCTCGATTCTTGCTTACATCAACCCGTTTTACCTTCTTCTTCTTCAAACTTGTAAGTATTCCACTTTTTCTAATCCCAGTTTATTTAAATCTTGTTTTGTGTTATTTTATAAATCGATTTCAGTCCTATATTATCATGGGTCGATATTAAGCGACTTTGTGTTAAACAATTTGATTATGGAGGTTGTACGGAGTTATTACGATGATTACTGGGTTTGTTGTAGTTGGGGTGAGAGCTTTCTCAATTAATATTAATGAACTTTGTCGGGTAGAAATTGGGGTGATTAGTATGTCCGTTGATTGAGTTTTTAGTAAATATGGGTTGAATGTTTTGGACGTCTATGAGAAGCAGGTGGTATTGCAATGGAGATTGTTAAATTGGGTGATGACGCAGACGTGATGTCACTAATTGAAGGGTTGCGTGTACAATGGAGGGTTGTGTGGGTGTAGATTGTTAATTTTGGTAGTACACATATTATATGAATAAATTAGATTAGATTATTAAAATTATTTATATTATTTGTAGCTTGTGGGTTCGAGGAGAAAGAATTTTTGGATTAATATTAGCTTGGATTGACCGTCTTGAGAATTAAGGACGTTTTGACCTTTTCACTTTTAAGTAAAGAGCATGTTCGGTTTAAATTAGATTTTGAAACGGTTTTATAATTATTTTGTCAACGATGAATTTTTATATTCTTGTGATATGTTGGTTACTGGAATTTTGTGACACAAGTCCCATATTGGTATTATTTTGGTACAATTCTTTTGCTGGTTATAACAGACTCTGGGAGCTCTGTTGGTCTATGAGGTTAAGGTGCGTCTGAGACGTCCCTGAGATTTCGTCCCGAAACTGAACTCCTGGCCCGAGTTGTGTTAAGTGGGGTTTTCCGGCCCCCCACTTGCTAGGTAGTTAGACTTCCTCCTTTGGCAGCCTCATCTTACTGACTGCCCAAATGTGAGTAGTGCGCACTATAGTAAGTCTAGCTAAGCATAGGTGGTACCTCTAGATCGTGCTAAAAGGGTAGGACCTTGGCACACAGGTGGAGACAATATATTGTGGTTGATTTTGATTTTGACTAATGTTTTCAAAGTACTTTTGGTTTGGTATCGAGACAGTGATATTTAACTTTGATTTCAGTTTACTACAAATTATAATTATTGTGTTACGTTTTCAATATAATATATTTTACTCAGCTTTGCTGACGTCCTTTTGTTTTGGGTCGTTCCCCCGCTGGAACATGTACCTATTTGTGTTTTGGGTACAGTTGATAGGTACAATTAATATGCTGCATGAGTGCATTTGGTTCGGGATGCTGAGCGAGGAAGAATTTTATTATTTAACATTTACCTACGAACTATTTATATTTATGTTGAATTTTGGTTGAAGTTGTTTTAAACCGTTTTGGATTTTGTGGGACTTAAGTCTTCCGCTGCAACGTTTCTATTTAAATTAACTATCGAATTTACATTTCTTTTAATTCATATATTATTCTTTTGCCTTGCATTTGGCCTTGTGAGCTAAATGCGGAGTAACGACTTTAAATTTTCTGGTTTTATTCTTTTATTTTGGTCGCAAAAATTTAGGGCTGTTACAAATCGTGCCTGATCGGGCCAGCCCGCGTGCCTGTCAGCGGGCCGGACCGGGCCGGACCCGGTCGTGCCCGTGCCAGGCACAGGCGTTTCGCCCACTTCTTCGTCGCGGCCCTACCCGAGGCACGACGGGCCGTGCCCGTGCCAGGCCCGATTTTGCATTCGTGCCGGGCCGGTCGTGCCAAAATTCGTGCCGGACCGGGCCGGCTGCGGCGGCCCGGCCCAAACTGCCACCTCTAGGTGACACCATCATTCTCCCGTATTCTCCTCTTAGACACAGATCAGTTCAAACCTTAGTCCCGAGCCCATTCCCTATCCTTGTCATGATCCCACGCATAATCGTCCCTTTCGCTTCCCAAATACCTCGCCATATGTAACTTGGGTTGCGACCCAATCCCGACTCGACGAAGGAGCAATCCGGAAAATATTGTGTCCTACGCACCATGAGACATTACTTATTCGTCATTAGCCGCTACGCTTGCATCCCGAGAAGGGCCATGTTAAAACTTAAAACTATGGTAGTCTTGGAACCCAAGTCCTCCCAACACCTTCGGTTTACACAAACTAAAACTATGGCACTTTCCTCTTATCGTTCTCAGAATCCTACCAAAATTTCGAGACAAGAGATTGTAATTCGTCGCAAAAATTATTGATGTGCTTAGTTTATACCGTCTTTCCTTCTTATTTTTTCTCGTTTCCTTCTTATGTACGAGACAAGAGCCAAGGAAGAGCGAAATGAGGCAACCCTAGGAGCGACCCCCAGGGTCACTAGCCGTGTCGAAGGAACAAGAAAGAAAGGCCCTACTATCGAGCGACTTGGCCATATCCCTCCCCCCCCCCCCCCCCCCCGCACGACAATGAAGCAAAGCAGCTCAACACGGCTGTGTCGCCTGTGACACGACCGTGTAGACCCTGTTGGGCCTCCGCCTTAGTCGTTTCATCTCTCCACTTAGCACACCCTATATATAGCTCTCTTGTATTCATTTTAAAGATACGAAACCCTAGATAGAAAAACTCTTAATCTTAGCTTAATCTCTCCTTAATCTTAGCTTATTCTTAGTTCCTCTTGTGTAAATGGTGATCTATTGAAGAATCCATCCCTATTGACAACATTGGTGGTTATTCTTGGGTCAAGTTTTATGCAAGATTTAATCTTTTCATTCCTCACTTGTCTTGGCATAATCTTTCTTATTTCTTCTTCCTTAACCTTTCATTAGTTTCAAGTTTCAATCTTTGTTTGTGTTTAGCCATAATTCTTGTTTAGATTCCATTATGAATGTCTTTATTGTTTTGTGTGGATTTCTTTGATTTATGTTTTTGTTTTCATAATGATGTGTGAGTTGTTTCCTCCTAGGGTTAGTAGGGGGATTGGGTATCATTAGTGAGTGATTAGGGTGGTGGTTTGAGTGGTAGTTGATGTTGTTTTTATTACCTTGGACTCTATGCATATAGCATGTTTGATGAATTGTTTGTTAATAAGTGTGTGGTGACGATTACATGTTTGATAGACTACTTGATCGTTCATGTTGTTGTGCGGTGTTTGTCGGGGTGTTTTAGCGGATGCCCCGAGGCCGTTCTAGAGCGAGAGCCGAACGTAGTTTTGGTAGTAAGGCACGTTGTCACCCTCGTTACCACCTTGATCGCTTAGTTACCCATGAACCCGACCTAACCCTAGTCTTTACCTATTATTTTTAAATCCATTTTATCATTGTTGTTATTCCTTTTTCTTGTTTATTTTAGTTCTCATCGTAGTTGCTAGCCTAGTTATCATTCTACCCTACTAAATCTCCTCCATTGTCCTCTTCGAGTTTAGTCTCGAATTTAGGTGAACCTTAGCTTAAGCAATTCTTGTCGATCCACCCGACTTACCCTAGCTACTTAGTTTAGGTTGGTTGGATTACTTGGTGGTTGGGATCGACGATAAATCCCGCTATCAATTATTTAGGAGTTTAAAGACGCTCATAGAATAAGTAGAAATTGATTGGACTACCGCCTCTATCAACACTTCTCTACCCGCCTTTGAAAGTAACATACACTTCATCCCTCCAACTTCTTACTTAGCTTATCTCAATAAGGCTTGTAACCCCTTGTTTAGGATGACTAACCACCGTAGGCAAACCCAAGTATTTTCTTGGATTGTCGACCATCTGCACACTGAGGCACACGACCACTTCTTCAACTCCTTAGTGCCACGACAAAAAGAGGCCGTTGTTTTCTGGAAATTCATTTGTTCTCCTGACGCTAGACCTGGCAAACAGATCGTGTCGTGTCGGGTTCGTGTTCGTGTCGCATATAAACGGGTCAGTAAACCTCTAACCTGAACCTAACCTGTTTAATTAAACGGGTCAGTTCACATGACCTGAACCTGATCTGTTAGTATTTTGCACAACCTGTATAACCCATTTATCAAAGAGCAGGTATTTTTCTAACCCATTCAACCCGAATAACCCGAATAACCCATGAGACCTGTTTAACCCAAAAAATGTGTTTTGTGAGGCCCGATAAGAATTAAGAATAATATGTTGTTGGGTTAATCGGGTTAATCGTGTCAACCTGACCTGATGTGAACCCATTTCAATAAACGGGTTATCCGTGTCGATTTCGTGTTTTGATATGTCAACCCTAACCCGACCCATTTAATATTCGTGTCGTGTTCGTGTCGACCCACATACTTAAACGGGTCATTAACCCTCAACCCAAATCCGTTAATTTCGTGTCGGGTTCGTGTCGTGTTAATTTTTGCCGTCTCTACCTGACGCTTCCTCATAGCACCTAAGAATATCCTTCACCCTTCTAGCCTCGTCCACATTAGCCTTGAAAAAGAAGATACATACTATCGTCCACGAATAAGAGATGTGTGATCATAGGCGCTCCATTAGCAACCCGGATTCCATGAATCCACTGTCTCTCAGACGGGCGACACCCGTCTCATTAAATGGGATAAAACTTCCGCACGTAGAATAAACAAATAAGGTGAAAGATAGAGGATCTCTTTGGCGAAATCCCCTCTCAAATCGGAACTCCTGGGACGACTTCCCATTAACAAGCATGACAAAGGAAACAATCGACACACACATCATCACTCTATCGACCCATCCTGCATCAAAACCCAAATGAGTAAGCACCCTCTCGCGAAACACCTATTTGACTCTGTCATCAGCCTTGGTCATGTTCAATTTCCGTGCCACATGCCCTCCCTCGCTCCTAGAGTTTTTCATATGTGGAAAACCTCAAAAGCAATCAAGACATTATCCGTAATTAGATCAGTTCATCTAGAAAAAGCTTAAGCCTATTAGTAAGGACTTTCGAAACCAATTTGTACACCACATTATTACTGAGGCTAATTGGCATGAACTCCCCTATCTTCTTCAGATTTTTGGTTTTAGGGATAAGAACAATATCGATTTTATTACATCCAGGCGGTAGCGGCTCACCACGAAGAACCATTTTCACATCTCGGGATCCCACTATATGCCAATAGGGATAGAACAGACCATTCATGCCATTGGGCCCATGGGCCTTAAGTGGTTGCATTTGATCGAGAGCTTGCAACACTTCATTCTCCATGTAATCCGGCTGTAGCCACGAGTTCATCTATGGAATGACTGGAATCACATGTCCGTCAATCCCCTCAAGGGTACTCTCAAAGTCATGTGGCCTTCCCGAGTTAAACATAGCGCTAAAGTAGTCACTAGCCACTCGCTCCACACTATCTTGCCCCTCCGACATCTATCCTATCTCATCTAGTCATCTTCAATCCTCAAGATAAATTTATCCCGTCTCATCTATCCCGTCTTATCTAGCCAAGTGAGTAGTTATTTGACCAATTTTAATCCTATGATGAATATATACGTCTTAAGAGAGTACTAATGCGTGAAAGCAGCAGAAGGACTACTGGAGGAGCATTCCCCGTTACCGCTCACAAAGTCACAAGTCACTGGTCACAATTACTGATCGAGAGTAAAAACGAGTGGAGCAGTAGGAGTAGGAGTGCAGCGTCAACCATAAATGTATCTACCATTCATTCTTGTCACTTGATTAAAACTAAATAACAATACGTATTATTATTATTATTATTATTATTATTATTATTTGCAGATGAGAGGAAAGAAGAAAGCATCCTTCAAACAACCCAAGAAGACGACAGCTCCTCCCACTTCCACTCCCACCCACCAACCCCAAACTATTCATTCATTCATTCACTCCAACTTTTTTCTGACTGATGCGTTCCTCCATTTCTAACTTCTGATTCATTTATGCATCACTCTTCAACAAACTAATACTACTAACAAATTGTCGGCAACTCCCTCTCCCTCCCTCGCTCCTTATATCATTTCTTCGCCCCCAGTCAACTCATTTTCCTCTTTAATTCTTACTGTTAATTATTTAAAATGTTGGTTCAAGATCCACCATCTTCATATCCTCCCAAATCAACAAAAACCCAGGTCAGAAATCTACCCAACTACACTTCTCCTCGTTTTTCTCAATCCAAGGCCCTTGATTTCTCAACATGGCTATCTGAAAATCTCTACAAAATTGTCACCATTTTAGTAGTCATTGCTACAGTAGCTGCCCTCTTCTTCTTACGCAATGTTGGCGATTCTGCTGCCCTCATTTGCTTTGAGTCCAAAACTCAGCAAATTGAGGCTATTCATTACCCTAAGATTGATTGGAATTCAATCCTTCACCTTCCTGATAAAACAACCCCCTATGCTCATTTTAGGACTGATAAATGGATTGTTGTGTCGGTTTCGGGTTATCCCACGGATTCGCTCAAGGGTTTGGTTAAGATCAAGGGTTGGCAGGTGGTTGCAGTAGGGAATTCTAGGACGCCTGCAGACTGGAATCTTAAAGGTGCAATCTTTTTATCACTTGAAATGCAGTCTAATTTGGGTTATAGAATTTTGGATTACTTGCCCTATGATTCCTATGTTAGAAAAAGTGTTGGGTATTTGTTTGCTATTCAACATGGCGGTACTACGATTTTTGATGCTGATAATAGAGGGGATGTGATTGATGGGGAGATAGGGAAGCACTTTGATGTGGAGTTGATCGGTGAGCAGGCTAGGCAAGAGACCATATTGCAGTACTCTCATGAGAACCCGAATCGGACTGTTGTTAACCCATACATACATTTTGGACAGCGTTCTGTGTGGCCGAGAGGATTGCCTCTTGAGAATGTGGGTGAGATTGGACATGAGGAGTTTTATACTGAGGTGTTTGGTGGGAATCAGTTCATTCAGCAGGGGATCTCCAATGGTCTTCCTGATGTGGACTCGGTTTTTTATTTTACCCGAAAAGCTGGATTGGAAGCGTATGATATTAAGTTTGATGAGAAGGCGCCTAAGGTTGCGCTACCTCAGGGTATGATGGTGCCTGTCAACTCTTTTAATACATTGTTTCATAAACATGCATTCTGGGGTTTGATGCTTCCTGTTTCCGTTAGTACAATGGCGTCTGATGTGTTGAGAGGTTATTGGGCACAGAGGCTGTTATGGGAGATCGGTGGGCATGTCGTTGTTTATCCTCCCACAGTTCATAGACATGATAGAGTTGAAGCGTACCCCTTTTCAGAAGAGAAAGATCTTCATGTGAATGTGGGTCGTCTCATCAAGTTTTTGGTGTCGTGGAGATCGAATAAGAATAAGCTGTTTGAAAAGATTTTAGAACTGAGTTATGTTATGGCAGAAGAAAGATTTTGGACGGATAAGGATGTGCAGTTAACTGCGGCTTGGCTCCAGGACTTGCTTGCTGTTGGGTATAAGCAGCCCAGGCTGATGTCCTTGGTGTTTGATCGGCGTCGAGCTACAATCGGTCATGGAGATCGGAAAGAGTTTGTCCCTCGGAAGTTGCCATCTGTTCATCTCAGCGTTGAAGAGACGGGCAGTGTCAACTATGAAATAGGGAACTTAATCAGATGGAGGAAGAACTTTGGAAATGTTGTACTAGTTATGTTTTGCAGTGGTCCTGTCGAGCGCACTGCTTTGGAATGGAGACTGCTTTACGGACGCATCTTTAAAACGGTTATCATTCTGTCATCACAAAAGAATGAAGATTTAGTCGTCGATCAAGGCCAGTTGGATTATGCATACAAGTAAGTTATAGTACGGAGTACTATATTATATAGCATAATTAGCTCCTTTTTCCTGCATAGAACTCAATATTAGTTGCAAATTAGATTCTTGAATTGCCTCATATAGAAATTCAAGATACAATATAAATGTCCAGGATCTAATGTTAGACAGCTGCTCTATAGCGTATCTCACCAAATATTTCAAGTTGTTGCACAATGGACTGTTCTTTGTGTTAACATTGTTCAAACTTGCT
Organism: Agrostemma githago; assembly: GCA_958450325.1. Classification (NCBI taxonomy): domain Eukaryota; kingdom Viridiplantae; phylum Streptophyta; class Magnoliopsida; order Caryophyllales; family Caryophyllaceae; genus Agrostemma; species Agrostemma githago. The sequence goes on along the minus strand of OY288259.1, from coordinate 53,270,913 downwards.
TAAAATTGTCAGGCTCCTGAAATATTAACCTTTGTTACTGCTCCAGTCTTAACTTGTAATTGGAGGTCAAAATGTTCATAATTTCACATCACGCACTCACGCCTGATCCTTTATATCTCTATTATTCACCTAATCGTTAAGTATCACTCACCTCATTGAAATGCAAAAGCCTATGGTAGCTTCAATTATAATATCTCTATATTTGCGGGATAATGGAAGAGGAGCGCATGCACTTGCGGACTCCTATTTATGTGGCCAGTCATCTTTCTTGATGTCTATTTTTTTTTTCCGTCCACGTCTCCTTGAATCAGTAATGTTTCCGTATTTCCTGATATCACTAAATGGACAGAATGACAGATGAATGGTAACAATGGCAGGTCGAGTGGCTTATCCACTTGCAAATATAGTTGGGTCTTCTTGAAATCTAGCTAGCTTCTCGGAAACACTTCTCTGAGTATCTTTCAAGAAAGTATCAAACATAAACATGTAGAACAATGCCTATGTCCCAAAAATACACCAACAGAGAAATTAACAAACATAGTGGGGGAAATACAATCTCAAGGAAATGTCTCCTCCCTCATCAAGCAACACCTAGTAGTTACCGTGCTACTGTTCGTGTCATTAGTTTTTTTTTTTTTTTCATTTTTTCTTCCATTATATTGCTTGCAGTATATTTCCTTTTCTCCAATACAATGGCTTGGAAGTGGGAACTGATAGAAGAAGCTCTGAATTGGTGATGCTGACCTTTTTGTTGACTACTATATTAATGTGATTACAGGCAGCTTCCTAGGATAATGAGCAGATACACAAGTGCTGATGGATTTCTGTTTCTCCAAGATAATACAGTCCTCAATTACTGGAATCTTCTGCAGGCTGACATGGCTAAGCTTTGGATCACCAACAAGGTAATTTGACTGTGTGGCTGTGTGGCTGTGTGGCTGTGTGTGTATTACTCTAATGCACTATTTGAGCGTGATGGCATTATCAGTAAGCACTGTCAGTGCTGCATCTCTTTTGTCGTCGGTCTATGTCTAACAAGTTTGGTGGTGTGTAGGTCTCAAAGTCATGGATGAAGGTGTCCTCAAACGGTAGCGATTGGTTAGCCCAACAAGCAGAAATGGTTAAGAAAGTAGTGAGCACAATGCCAGCTCACTGGCAAGTAAACTATAAAGATGCAGTCAAGAGTAAAAAGGAGTTCATTTTATGCGAATCTGAGGTATTTTTTGTGCCCAGAAGGTACGTAGAGGACTACATAGGGCTAGTGGGATTAGTAGGTAATCTGGAAATGCATCACAAGGTTGCAACACCCATGTTATTTCTGGCGATGGATTTGCCTCAGAATTTTGACCCGGTTTTGGATACCATGGTGTATAAGAAAAAAGCACCAGCTGCCAACACAACATTCTATTCCGCTCAGGTGCCTGCAATTCACCCGTGGAGCGTGTCAAGTGAAGAAGAATTCATCAAGCTCATCAGAGTAATGGCTGCAGGCGACCCTCTCCTTATGGAGCTGGTTTGAAGACGCAGAGAGGTAGTAGAAGGGTGGGCCGATTGGTTTGCCAGTTTAGAAACAGCATTCATCTGCTTTGTAATTCCTGTCCGCAAGGGGTTTTGTCGTTGTTTTTGTAGATTTGTCCCACTTATTATTCAAACTCAAAATGGCAAAGGAAACAGTAGAAATGTGTTTATTCTTTTGATACACACTTGAAAATATATATATATGTAAATTTGTATTTGTATTCTGCCTGAGAATACAAGTCCGTCAACTGTTAAATGCTTATCCCGAGCAGCTAGCCCTCGAGGAACGCCAGTCTCGTCTGGCCGTTATCATGACCAGAGTTGAGTACTGGTGGTATAAATCAGCCTGCAGGCGTGGGAATGGTAGATTATCAATCGGGTTGTGGAAGGAGGGACCATCTATCATATTCTACTTCTATCTTTGTTATCTATCTGGCTGCGCACCAAATCAAGTAAAAACTGTTGAGTCATAATCATAAACATAAATCATCAAGGTACTGAGCAAACTCGACCCCATCATCCACAAGGACCGCAATAGCTGTTTGTTTTACTCCTCATCAAACCCCAACTACATCATCCACAACATCTGAGCTGACTTGACAAATTGACAACCCCTTTATTTAATTTTTGCCCAAAAAGCTTGGTCACTCACTTCAACAATATATCTTTTTTTGCCAACGGAATAAAAACACCTCAAAACCGTAGCTGCAATTCTTGCGGAAAAATACGCACACTTGTTTAAGGATCAAGGAATAATATAAGTATATAACTAATACTCCGTAGCACAATGAAAATAAAGAAAGTATCAACTAAGCGTAACGAAATATCACTAATTAATCTCGTGAGAGACATCCTCTACTTTTGCAATTTTCCATGGACACAATTGGAAAAGAAAGCCACATGAAGACGCCCACAGCGTCTCGCTCAAAAGACCACCTTCGATCAAACCTTAAGCGGTTATGGGTGTTTGAATGGTGGTTGAGACTGTGGCGGCTTCTTTCCAATATGAATCTGTTGTTTTCGGTTAACTTTTATCTTGTTGTAGTTGTCTTTTCTTTGTTTTCGATAAAGTTCAGTTTGATTTCTTGCTATTGTAGTTGGTGCTTTATTTTCTTCGCTCTTTCTAAGAATAAAGGATTCCTATAGCGGTTTGTTTCGTTTGGTGTGGGTTGACCTGACCATAGATTGATACTTCTGTTAGGGGTTGTCATAAGGATGTCCTCATCCTCGACTCTTTGCATTATGTTCGGTTTTTTGGTCCATTGGCCATATGATTGTAGTGTTCGATCATCAAGATGTAAGAGATTTTTTTCCATTGGAAGCAAGCCTCGTCCGCTTTGCACTCACTGTTTCTTTCTACGCCATTTTCGCAAGAGTGTAAGTGCATCTTGGTCTCGTTAATATAAGGTTATCTGGGAGTCAGTAGCCATGTTGATAAAGTGGATGAAGACGCTCATGTCCAATCTTTTGTTCACCAACAACTCACTACAATCCTCTGACGCCTACATTTTAAGTTTTTAACGTTATTGTATCAGTAGTAGTTTGTGATGATATTTTTATATTCAATAAAAGATGTAATATGGGTTTCAAAAATCTAAACATGTATTTCTTCGTTGACAAACAAAAAAAACAAAGCTTCGGCCTGAAAACAAAGACAAGCCCGTTAACTTGTTCGAGTAGTAAGCAAGAGAGCGACCCGTCCTGCACAAGTTCTCAAATCCTTTGCCCAGCTCGAGTACTAACGGAACTAACGCCCTCTTTTAAGACTTGTATGCGTCTTTGAATCCATTTTCCCTGAATTTTTAGTGTTTGATTTTATTTTTTTTCCCACTTTACGCGCACACCCAGCCTTAAAAACTCGCCTATCGCGAAGATAAGGTAATCCTTAAGGCAAATGTATCGTGAAAAACTATACTCCGGTTGAGTAAGTAGATACATGTAACTGTACTTCTTTTAATATTACTTTATAGTCGAAACACTAAATTATGGGGGAGAAATTTGCATTCTCTTGAATGGAAACAATATTGTCTTCAAGGAAATTTAAAATAGGAAATAAATCTGTGAAAAGAGGTTTAGAGAAATACTCTTAAGTAACTCTCTCTTGAATGGAAATTATTAATTATTCCCTCCGTTTCAATAGGTAGTCTACGTTTGTTTTATAGATTGAGTTGAGTGAGATAAGATTTATTGTTACTTTATTACGGAGTAAAAAACAAAAAGTAGAGTAAAAAACTTACCAAAAAGGTATGAAAAATCTCGTTTGTGACGGAAATATCCGTCATAAGTTTATGAACCCATGTGCTTAGGTTGTAGGAAAAGATTTTTGACATTTCCTTCCTGGTTGGGTATATTTGACCCGTTTTAACATTATGACGGATATGTCCATCGCAAGTAAGACCAACTGCGTAAGTAAAAATGTAACCTATTAACTGAGACACCTCATAAGGAAAAGTGTAACCTATTGACCGGGACGGGGAAGTATTAAGTAATTCTCTTGAAAATTTCATCATCGTTTTAGCAACAGTCATCAATCATGTTGGTAGTCAACTATTCACGTAAGTGCTACCCTTTTTCCTCTTCCTTAGAGCCTGTGTCGAGTTGGGTAAGGGTGGTTAGAGTATGGTATAACATCTACGCTGCACGTTTCATTCGCTTGTGTTAGCAAAATAGGGGAGTCACGAGTCACGACCGTGATGGAGGTGTCAAAACCGTGACACGTAGTCGTCCTGGTCGAAACGTGCTCTATTTTCTGTGTTCATTCCTTGATTGTTTCGTTACTCATTGGGTCTTTGTGGATATGTTTCTTGGTGCTTGTTGACTCCGACGGATAGTATATTTTTTAGCAAAAACTGTGTTGGGGTTTGCATAAAAGAACTGCTACTCCGTACCTGATACTAGTACGAGTATTATTTGCACATAATTAGTTTAGTGAGTCAGACTGAAGTCTCGTAGCAGTAAAGCAGCGAATAGTCGTAGCAGTAGCAGTAAAGCAGCGAATAGTCGAATAGTTTAGTGAGTCAGACTGAGGTGTGTTGTTACTGTTGTACTTGGTATGACAATTTGTATTCAAAGTAACGTTCAAGCAATATACTACTGGAATGGAGTAACTGTTAGGCTGTCCCTGTCTTAGTAGATTCTGAATTAAATTCCCATTAGATCTCACCTGTAACTTTGTGAGTATGACCGACCATTTACATTCCTCAACTTTCTGCAATATGATTATGACGGACATAAATCCTACAGTACAAGAAATCAAGATTCAACTATTCAAGACAATGAACATCATGCCATCATAAACCAAAACAGAGGCGCCACGTCATGCTCCTCATTCAAGACTTGAAGGCGATCACAAATAAGCACAACAGTCGCGATTCGGGAGTGTGTGTTTATTTTTGGTAGATATATAATAAAACATCGAATTCACGGCCAAAAGCTACAACAATTCAACAACAACAGAGTCTTGGTCCCTCCCAAAATAAGCTACAATAATTCGACTAACATGAATCGTTAAGTGAAATCATCAAGTTGTCTCCAATAATGAATCATTACTTTTATATCAAGTCAATAAAATGGGTGACTTTCCAACAATATACTGTATGAGAATAAGAGCACAATCTATCGAATACAACTTAGTAACAATATAATTACAATCAACCATGTGAAGTACTGTGTATCAACAAAAATCGGTCATGAACAGTAAACACGAGGCTCCCCCTTATGAAGCCTGGCACTATCATTTGAATCAAAATCTCCTACACTTTCTTCCTATTCCCCCAGGTCACACCATTATCACCTCTTTAATACTCTAACAACTCGTACTGATCAGCTTATCTAATTCTTGTAGACGAGCCTTTTTTTTTTTTTACTGCCACTATTTTTCAAGCTATTTCTTTCGACGACCTCAGACGTGGTTTCATACTCTTTAGATAGCAGGACTGTAGGTGAACCATTGACTTCAAAACATCAATTAATGTAGCTTCAATCTGAACTCCATCAGGCTCAAGGATTCTCAAAGCTCGTGCAACAGCTTCCATGGTACTCATGCACCCACTAAAGGGCTCCTTCTTCAGAATGAGGTCCGAATCATATATGCTCCCCCCACTAACCTCGTAATCACAACTAAAATGTACGCCTGTTGCAAACTTTGATAAAAATGGAAGGCTAGCACTCATCATTTCCTTGGCATGTTTCCAAGTACCGTCAAATATGATCATCACACACCTCTCTGTTGACGAGTCGGCCAGTGATGCTTTCCATTGAGTAATATCTATTGAAGGCATAGATTTTGTACCTGTATTGATAACAGAAGGGTGGAATCTTACGGAAAACATTCAATGATAATCTGATTCTATTGAGCGCTAACATTGCTTATAATCAACAATTAACCTCATTCTTATGAATTTAATGTAAAACAGATGGATCAAAACCATAATTTCCAACTTTCGAAATCCCCCTCCTCACAAAATGATACGAGTATCGATAACGTCGAGGAGTTAGTGGGCAACTGGGCTGTGAAGGCCCCGAACCAAGATGTTAATCGTGCTCAATTGCTGGCAAAACAGGTCAATTGGCTTGGGGAACTCGTGCATCAAAGTGTATGTTTGGTTACGTGTTTGTTCGAATAATGTAGCTCGAGCATTGAAGGCGAGGGGTGATCAGCTGTTACAAGATGATTTATTTGCTTAATTAATCCTTAGAGGAATATGGAATAAAGTAGTTTAATTAGGGCTATAATTGGCTAATTAAGTAGATTTAGCTGTTACAATTAGAAGTTATTTCCTACGTTAATTATCCTTCTTTGTTGTAGGCTATATAAAGCCTTGTTGGAAGAGGAGTAAAGCATTCAGAGATTAATTTACAATTCAAACGTTATTTGCTTGATTAGCAATATACTTTCTGTTTTTATTCAAACGCGTATTTGGATATTAACTTGGTCGTCCTCAATAGGTCTTGGGTTCGATCGTCTTTGTGGAGTTATAGGTCTAACTCGACAAGTATCATTTCCGCTGTCAATTCGTATCATTAGTGGTATCAGAGCTCCGGTTCTCGTTTTCAATAAATCGAGACGGTCCCTGTGTTTCCTCTGTTTTTCATATACCGAAAAAAAAAAAAAAAAAAAAATTACATATCCCAAAATATGGCCGATTTTGATGACGATATGTTACTTTCTCATTTACGAGACTTGTTGCGCACAGGCGTGCGAACTGGTCCGCGTTCCAAGCCTGATGAGTTTAAGGTGACGGAACTTCCCGAGTTCACCGGAGGTACTGATCCGGAAGAATATCTGGAGTGGGAAAGAAAAATCGAACGTATGTTCGATTTCAAGGATCTGAACGACGAGAAGAGGTGCAAATACGCAGTCTTGAGGTTGGGCAAAGGAGCGTCACTATGGTTCGAAGGATTGAAAAACCGACGTACCCGGGCTGGGAAAGACAAAATAGCTTCTTGGGAATCCCTAAAACGCAAACTCCGTAAAAGGTACGTACCAACAACCCATAAAATTGCTATCTATCGCAAAATTGCTGAGTTTAGACAAGGGAAACTGAGTGTTGGGGAGTACATCGATGAATTCGAGGGTTTGTCTTTGATGGGTGAATTAGAGGAAATAGAGGAGCAGAAGATGTCGAGGTTTTTACGTGGGTTAAATTCTAATATTGCTAATGTAGTAGAACTGTACCCCTATTCAGATTTTGATACCCTTTGTGGGCTTTGTTTAAAACTCGAAACCCAGAGCAAGTCCAAATATGGGGGTGGGACCAGTACAGATTCTAAAACAAAGACTTGGTCTAAACCCGAAACCCCGTCAAAAATTACATCACCTAGCACCAGCTCTAACCCTATTTCCACCTCTACTACCATGAAATCGCCTAGTACGACCAAAGAAACGAGTCTTTCCAAAGTGAGATGCTTCAAATGTCAAGGTTTTGGGCACTATCAAAACGCCTGCCCCAATAAACGAGTGGTTACTTTAAGGGAGGCCGTAGAATATCGTGATGAGTTATTAGACGAAGAGGAACGAATAGGAGATATATTTGACTTAAGGGAATATGGGGAGGAAGAGAGCGGTCCTGATGTTGAGTCTTATATAGCTCCTAGTTATGATTGTGCGTTAGTTCTTCGGACGCTCCAAGTTCGGACCCCACCTGTCGATTCCGAACAGAGAGACCAAATTTTTCACACCAAATGCCAAGTGAAAGATAAATGGTGTAGTCTAATCATTGACGGAGGTAGTTGTACTAATGCAGCGTCAAGTGAAATGGTTAACAAATTGGGCCTGGTCACGACACCTCATCCTCAACCTTATGCTTTACACTGGTTGGATGACGGAAATAAGTTGAAGTGACAAAGCAGGTGCGATTAGCTTTAACCATGGGTTCATATGGTGACGAGGTTTTGTGTGATGTCGTCCCGATGGATGCGTGTCATGTCCTTTTAGGACGACCGTGGCAATTTGACCGTAGTGTGATACACCACGGTCGAAGCAACGAATATGAGTTGTTGGACAAAGGTAAGAAGCTCATTCTGAAACCTATGTCGCCTACTGCCATTCGGTCCATGAACGTCAATCGTGGTAAGACGTCAAAGTTGTCCATGTTTGCCAGTGAGAAGGAGGTAGAAAATGCTATTATTGATGGTAATCATGTGTATGTAATGGTGGCTAAAGAGGTACGTAGTGGTGATATTTTTAATGAGCAGGTTGCAGGGCTATTGAAGGAATACCAGGATGTCTTCCCCGATGACTTACCCCCTGGCTTGCCACCTATTCGTGGAATTGAACACCAAATCGATCTCATGCCCGGAGCTTCCCTACCCAACAAAGCCGCGTATCGTTGTAACCCAATAGAAACAAAAGAATTGCAACGCCAGATTGAGGAGTTGATGGATCGCGGTTATGTTCGTGAGAGTATGAGCCCTTGTGCAGTTCCAACTTTATTAGTTCCAAAAAAAGACGGTACTTGGAGGATGTGCATCGATAGTAGGGCAGTCAATAATATCACCGTCAAATACCGATTTCCTATTCCGAGGTTGGACGACATGTTGGATGAGTTACATGGTTCGGTGGTGTTTTCAAAAATTGATTTAAGGAGTGGCTATCACCAAATTCGTATGAGGGAAGGGGATGAATGGAAGATCGCCTTCAAGACAAAGCATGGATTATACGAATGGATGGTTATGCCGTTTGGTCTCACCAATGCTCCGAGCACTTTTATGCGGCTTATGAACGAGGTACTCAAACCCTTTCTAGGTCGATTTGTGGTTGTTTATCTCGATGATATTTTGATATATAGTCGCAGTTTCGAGGAACATTTTGAGCATCTTCGAAAAGTGTTCACTACACTCCGTGAGCAGAAACTTTATGGCAAAAGGGAGAAGTGTTCATTCTTAGTGGAGAGTGTTGTTTTCCTTGGCTATGTGGTGTCTAAAGAAGGGGTTTCGGTTGATCAGGCTAAGATCGAAGCGATTAAGTCGTGGCCTGTTCCCAAGACAGCCACGGAGGTACGATCATTTCATGGACTTGCTTCTTTTTATCGAAGGTTCATTAAAGATTTTAGCACAATTACGAGTCCTATTACCGAGTGTTTGAAGAAGGGTTCATTTAAGTGGACCGAGGCTGCACAAAGAGCATTTGACCTGATTGTTAGTAAGTTATGTGAGGCACCCGTATTGGCACTCCCAGATTTCACACAACCCTTTGAGGTGGAGTGCGACGCGAGCGGGATAGGGATAGGTGCTGTACTTGTACAAGGGAAACGGCCTATTGCCTATTTTTCGGAGAAATTGGGCGGTGCTAGGCTTAATTATTCTACTTACGACAAGGAATTCTATGCTATTGTACGAGCTCTAGATCATTGGAGTCATTATCTTCGTCCGAGTCATTTTATTTTGCACTCGGATCACGAATCCTTAAAGCATATCCACGGTCAGTCCAAACTCAACCCAAGGCATGCTAAATGGGTAGAGTTCCTTCAATCTTTTTATTTTTCTTCTAAATACAAAGATGGGAAGAGCAATATTGTAGCAGATGCCCTGTCCCGACGTTATTCGTTGCTGTCAATACTTGATGTTCGTTTACTGGGTTTTGAAACTCTTAAAGATTATTATGAAAATGACTTGGAGTTTGGTGAGTTGTTCATTGAATGTCAAGCAGGAGCTAAAGGTGAATTCGTATTACAAGACGGTTTCTTATTCAAAGGGAATCATTTGTGTGTTCCTAAGCATCCCGTTCGTGAGCTACTGGTTCGTGAGGCTCATGGGGGCGGACTCGCTGGTCACTTTGGCGTTGCTAAGACCGTTGAAGTTCTAAAAGAGCATTTTCATTGGCCTCGGATGCAAGCAGATGTGCAAAACGTGATTCGGAAATGTGTCACTTGTCATTTGTCCAAAAGTTCGTTCAAACCCGGGGAATATACGCCTCTGCCAATTCCAAACAGGCCATGGGAGGATGTATCGATGGATTTCATCGTAGCTTTGCCTCGTACTCAAAGGGGTAAGGATGCGATAATGGTTGTGGTGGATCGTTTTTCTAAAATGGCTCACTTTATAGCATGTCACAAAACCGACGATGCAAGTAATGTAGCCGACTTATATTATCGGGAGGTGGTTCGTTTGCATGGAATTCCGAAAACTATTGTGTCCGACCGGGATTCCAAGTTCCTAAGCTATTTTTGGAACACGTTATGGAGGAAGGTGGGTACCAAGCTACTATTTAGTACGTCTCACCACCCTCAAACTGATGGGCAAACGGAGGTAACGAACCGAACCTTGGGCACGTTATTGCGTGGACTCGTCAGCAAGACTCAAAGGGATTGGGACTTAAAGCTGGCTCATGCTGAATTCGCTTACAATAGGTCCCCTACACATGCTACTGACCATTCACCTTTTGAGGTCGTTTATGGGTTGAACCCGTTCTTACCCTTGGACCTGATTCCATTACCAAGGGATGAACTAGTTCACAAAGATGCTAATTCTAAACTCAAGTCAATGATGAAATTGCACGAACAAGTTCGAGCCAAGATCGAGTCCATCAATGAAGCTTACAAGCGTAAGTCGAACAAGAATCGTAAGCCTAGAGTTTTCAACGAAGGTGATTTGGTTTGGGTGCACTTGCGGAAGGAGAGATTTCCAAGCAAGCGCAAGAATAAGTTAATGCCTCGTGCGGAGGGCCCTTACAAGGTGGTTGCGAGAATCAATGATAATGCTTATAAACTCGAACTCCCGGGCGACTATGGCGTTCACGCTACGTTTAACGTTGGTGACCTTGCTCCATATATCGATGATGATGGCATTTCTGAATTGAGGTCAATTCCGTTTCAAGGGAGAGGGGATGATACGAGTATCGATAACGTCGAGGAGTTAGTGGGCAACTGGGCTGTGAAGGCCCCGAACCAAGATGTTAATCGTGCTCAATTGCTGGCAAAACAGGTCAATTGGCTTGGGGAACTCGTGCATCAAAGTGTATGTTTGGTTACGTGTTTGTTCGAATAATGTAGCTCGAGCATTGAAGGCGAGGGGTGATCAGCTGTTACAAGATGATTTATTTGCTTAATTAATCCTTAGAGGAATATGGAATAAAGTAGTTTAATTAGGGCTATAATTGGCTAATTAAGTCGATTTAGCTGTTACAATTAGAAGTTATTTCCTACGTTAATTATCCTTCTTTGTTGTAGGCTATATAAAGCCTTGTTGGAAGAGGAGTAAAGCATTCAGAGATTAATTTACAATTCAAACGTTATTTGCTTGATTAGCAATATACTTTCTGTTTTTATTCAAACGCGTATTTGGATATTAACTTGGTCGTCCTCAATAGGTCTTGGGTTCGATCGTCTTTGTGGAGTTATAGGTCTAACTCGACAAGTATCATTTCCGCTGTCAATTCGTATCACAAAAGCACCTTTTAACTCACAAATCTATTGCGTACCTACGCTCACATTGGTGCTAGAATATAAAGCAACTGTAATCAAATTCAGGTAGAGTTTTCAAATTTAGGCGCAGCAAATTATGTACTAGCTTCAAGGCTAAACCAACCCCAATAATAAAGAGCCAAATGTAGCTCACAATACCTCTTCACCAATCCGCCATCACATTCTATTGCGGGAAGCCTGGTCACGAGCCAGCGCACCTATCAACAGATTAATACTTACCGCCACATTCATTAGGATGTGCTTAACTTGATTACACCCTACTAAGCCGAAGTCCTACTTATTGATTACACCTTTAGTTCTAGTGGAATGAATCTATAGTCACATGAATTCACAGTCATCACCTCAAATTTACACCAAACTAGAAGAAACAAACTCAGTCGCTCCATTACCCTTGAAGTAACTAACATAGCAATTGACTGAAGCATTACAAAGTCTACTACGAGTACTTTATAGTACAGCATAATGCAACAGTCAAGCAAAATCCCAGATCAGCACTTGGGCTGTAATTTATGATAACCCAGCTTAAACCCAGAAACACAAACTTGAATAAAAATGGAAATGAGGGTTAGGGTTAGGGTTACCTGGGAAAAGGAAAATGGCGTGATGTGAGGGAGAGGGATGAGGTTGATGGTAGAGAGAATCGAGAAGGGGTGAAGAACCATGGGTTAGTCTGCGACCAACGATGATGCGGAGGTGGTGGAGGCATTTAGAGAGAAGGGGGACAGTGGCGAGTTTCTGGCGGAGCTCGTGGGGGTGCTGCAGCATTACAATTTGGGTGTTGGTGTGTATCAGCTGCGCTGGTAGTTTGTGGCACAGGCATACACTCGCCGGCCTCTCGCACCCGCCCCTGCATATTCTACCATTTCTTTCCGTTACAGGTACGGATTGGGGTAGCTCGTCCATTTCACCCTGATTTCTTCCAATTAAGGTGATACTACAGGGAGAGCAATGCTGGATTTTCAAGAGTTATCGACATTGATTTGGTGTCAACTGTCAATGAACGGGTGATCGGATGTTTCAGGGTTCGATTTGATTTGATTTGACTATTTGAACCTGAATCGGACCTGACCGTTCAAAATCTAACATGACCGAATCCGAAAGTATCTCAATCCAAAATCAAACCGGCCGACAAGTTCAGGACACCTGATATGACTTCGCCAAAACCTGAAATTGATCCTGTTGGGGTTATTCCTTCGAAAGAAGCACTTATGGTATTAAGGTGGTGTTTGGCCTTGCTTAATTAAAAGAGTTTTTGCTTCTTAAAATAATTTATTCACAAGCTGCTTTTCGGAAAAATTCTACGTGTTTGGTTATAGTTTCACAAAACTATTTATTAAAAATAGCTTTTCACTTGAGCAAATGAAAGAAAAAAAATATATTTTAAAAGTATAGCAAGATGGGTCTCTATTTGTAGAGAATTTAAAAATATGAAGGAATAAATATTTTTTCAATTTTATTTAAATGTTTACGAATTACAAATTTGTCATTTGAGCGAAAATATCGTAAAGATAAACAAATAAGTCAGAAGCATCAAATTGATGCTTCTGCTTTTGGGTGGTAAAAGTTGATTTTGAGCTTTTAAAAAGCAGTTTTTACCTTTGCAAAAAAGTGTGTTTGGCCAAATAAGAGCTTTTAGCTTTTAAAAAATTCTAAAAACACCTCAAGAAACTAGGCCAAACAGCACCTAAGTATCCAACAATGATCATTTATTGCTTCTTGGACTAGTTTATATATGACCACTTTAAATGTCTTACTAGATGGTACAAGTGGAGATTACGTATACCACACATGCGTGCGCGCGCCGCACGCCGGGCCTGTTGTCTTATTGTTGCAAGTTTCCACCCTGCTCCACTATATAATATGCTCTTCCCTTCGGTTTTAACACACATTCCTTTCTCTTTTCTCTTCTTTCTCGGTTTATTATTGGCAAACGTTTTTGGCAGTATTCATCAGTTTCTCCACCTACACTGGAGTGACGGTTTGGTTGTGTAATCCTGGGAGTAGCAGACGGGGCATAAATCAACTTTAGGACAGTGACGTTTCTGTCGGGACACAACTTCTGTTCTAGTCTCAGATAAGATCTTACCTTCTCCCTTCTACTACCGTGATAACAGATCCTAACCGATATAAAACCATTGAGTAATATAGATGCCAATGGTTATTAAGCGTAGTTTTTGGTCGAAAGGAAGCGAGTCCGTGTTTAACTTGTACCCCTACATTTTACTAAATTACAAATTGATATAGACAAACAAATGGTTGATAACTATAACTATTGATGAAGATATTGTAATTATATTGTTTTAGCTCAAGGATTTTGGTTTGAAAATTGATAGTTTTATTGTCGTGGATCTGTGTAAAAAATGTATTGAGGTAAAGGATCCTATTTTTACAACAATTTACAGCTGCTTAACTAGATAACTTTTGCAGCTGTAAATCTCATCCCATGTCGTATATGTTAAATTAAGTTATTATTCATCTAGCTTAGCTTATTCATCACTATTTAACTGTTCATGCATGGTGATGAGTTAGTACATATGAACATTCACCTTATCACTTTAAATTAATTACAACACTCCCCCTTGAATGTTCACTTCTTATGTAACGACGACCATGTATATACAAACTGCCTCATTAAAAATCTTGTTTAGGAAAAACTCAGTGGGAGAAAGCTTAACTAAAGAAAATGGTGCAGTAGTATAACTTTTCTTCAACATTTGTCTCGAAGGTGACACATTCCGATATTTTTCACCAATTCTTGTAATGTTGTTGATGAGAGTGATTTTGCGAAAAGATTTGCTAAGCTGCACTTTGATGGAATTCGTTGAACGTCAATTACTCCTTCCTTTTGAAGTTCATGCGTAAAGAAGAATTTTGGTGATATATGTTTGGTTCTATCTCCTTTGATGAAACCCTCATACATTTGATGAATACAAGCTGCATTATCTTCATATATAATGGTAGGTTGATTAATTATGGTTCTTAATCCACATTCCTTTTGAATATGATGTATCATCGACCTTAACCATACACATTCACGAGCAGCTTTATAGAAAGCGATTAATTCAGCATGATTTGACGATGTTGCAGTTAAAGTTTGTTTGGTAGATAATTTCCATGATATGAGTGTATTACCATAAGTGAACACATATCCACTTTGTGATTTTGCCTTATGCGAATCTGACAAATATCCTGCATCAGCATAACCAATAAGAGTTGCATGTTCCTTTCTTTGGTAAAACAATCCAAGGTCTTGTGTTCCTTGGAGATAGCGTAACAGATGCTTTATACCATTCCAATGTCTTGTTGTCGGTGTTGCACTATGTCTTGCTAGAAGATTGACTGAAAATGCTATATCTTGTCTTATATTATTTGCCAAATACATTAATGCACCAATTGCACCGAGATACGGTACTTCTGGTCCAAGAACTTTCTCATTTTCTTCACGAGGACGAAATTCATCTTTCTTCACATCAAGATTACGAACAACCATTGGTGATTTCACCGGATATGATTTACTCATTATCTACGAAGAATAAAGACAATAACATCACTAAACAAGAAGATCCACTTAAAATTTACCCTGATAACGGATGTATAATGCTCGTACTTTCGTAATTTCTGCTGATTTTTTATGGCAGTTGGTCAACAAGATTTCAGAGTCCATTATCTACTTATATAGATAGTGAGCAAGTTCTGACTAAGTTCAACACTGTTCAGTCCTCTCCCAATGCTAATATGGTAGACCCTTCCCATGTTCTAACTATTTATGATGCGACCAGGAACAACCTTCGTAAAAGTCCTAACTCAAAAATGATAAGGAGATGAGTTGGAAATCAACCTTTTTCAGGAGCAGAGGGCTTCCCACGCTTTACAGCCATTTCTGACCGATGTTCTGAAGTAAGCTTCAGTAGATGCTCCTGTATATGACAAAATTAAGAATGAATGTTCATCAGCTAAAAGAACAACTATTACATTACATATATGTAAAATGTAAAACAACGGAATTTTTCATCGCTACCTCCATAAAAATAGTACATATTTCTTAGTTACCAAGAGATGTTTTAAAATGATTATGAACGCACGACAAGGAAAAAACGATTATCACATCTTAAAAGTGACCTTTATCGCATTTGGATCTTGTTGCCTAGAAAAGACGTCTTTGTCGTCAGGCAGCATGCCACTTCCTCTGACCTCCTTGAAGTGAAATAGCTAGTAAATATGATTGCGTGTTATAGGCCTACGTTTCACAGCATTTAGTCCTATTCAAAAATCCGAAACCAATAGAGGCAAACCTTTGGCTCTGTATAACCCGTTGGATTGCATTTTCCTGGTCAATTCAAACAAGGAAAATAATTAATCACACTAAACACATACACCCAAAAAAATACAAAAAGACTAATTGCAGACGACAATTACTTGTTCACGTAATACAGTGGCTTGAACAACTGTATCGATCTCATCATCTGGTTTACGAGCGTGATGCAAAGATCCTTGGTGGGAACTCTCACCGCCACCTTGATGGGAATCAGACGGTTCAGAAGACCCTACTTCAAATATGTTCATTTCAGGTCTATCGCCTTCTTTTCTATCCTTCGCCTGATCAACTACAGCAACTTCACCCTGCCCAATTTCTGAACTTGATTGAATCGAGGCATGACCACCATATGGTCCGACAGGGAAGTTGGTTGTACTAGAAAACTGTTGGGTTTGTTGATTATGAGAAACAGGAGCGACAACCCCATTGCCATACTGATAATTACTCGGCATTTGTATAGGGAAGTGATGATGATACGGAGCACCATTAAATTGAGAGGGTGGACCGAAATTAGGGGGTGGGGTAACACCATAATGCGGCATAGGGAACTGATGACCGGGATGCTGATAGAGCGATTGGTCCGGGGGTCTCGAAAAAGGGGTCGCAACAGACAAGTAATTTTGCGATGATTGCACCCCAGGAGGAGGTGGATTTCCGTAATGGTTTTCCATTTTTAGTTATTACATCGAACTATACTAACTAATCTTTTTTTCGAGAAAAAATTAGTCGCAACAAACGACCATATCAAAGCAAATCCCAATCACAAAACTCAACAGAAGACCATAAATGTGGAGTGCACAGCATTTGTACACAAAAAATATGATCCGTCAAACACCATCTCGCCATTTTCAAGTGCAGAAACTCAATAAATAACTATGTACCAATAAGTAAGAGCTTTAATAAACGATCAAATCTACAGAAAAACATAGTTTCATCTTACAAATGTGAGACAAATAACACAACACATTAGACACTAAGGGAAAGAAAAGTAAAGGATACCCTTAAAAGTTCATACTTGTTTGGTTATATAAGTTAAAGGAATCGGAGACAAAATAAATCACATCTAGCACCACCAACATCACTCTCACCATCGTTACTATGATCACCGAACGATGCCACAGACCTTACCCTAACTCCGACAACCCTCCTCACCTCCAATCGATGCTGCTTCCCTGTTCCCCCTTCGAAATCCCTAACCCTATCCATACCACTACAAGAAATTGGGCTCCGGGCGTCCGGATTAGACAAACGCCGAAATGGCGTCTGAAAAAAAATGAGCGTCTACACTTGGAGGCGTAGTAGGACGTCTGAATGATACTTGGAAGGAAGTTGGACGAGTCGAAAGTGAAAAAATGGGCGTCCAAAAGCAAACGCCCTGAAAAGAACACGGGTGTCTACTTTTAGACGCCAAATATGGGACGGGCATCTACTTCCAGACGCCATATGGCGCAGAACTGACGTCTGGAAGTGAACGTCATTTAAAAAAAACGGGCGTCTACAGATGGACGCCCGTCGTCTTGATTTAGCCACAAATATACGCCCAACCCCTCGCCCTTCTTTCATTCATTCAAAAAAATTCTTCTCTCTAAAATCCGCGCGCGTCAACATCTACCCCGTCTTCCAGTTTTTTTCTACTACTACGGTACAATTCCTGTTTTTTCTTATACTACTTATTTAGTTTAATGTTTAATTTCAGTTAGGATGAATAGTTAATTTCAATTTATTTAATTATTATTGTGGATTTGATATTTAGTGGTCTTACGGTTTCAATTGAGTTACAATGTTTGTTTGCCCAAGTTCTTTCGCCTAATTTTAGTTAGGTAGATTGTTGTAGTGACCTTCGGAATTTTTACATTGATTATGTGAGGAATTGGGTTATTATGTGAATATATATATTGGATGACCCTTGGAATTTTGGGATAATTATGCGAGAAATTGGGTTAGTATGTGAATTTGTTGGGTGGGAATTATAAAATGTTACTAATTTTTTAGGCTGAATTGGGTGACAATTGTGACTACATTGTCAGTATAAATATCTTAATAAGTTTAGTTAAATTCTAAATTAATAGTACTAAGTTTAGGAGCGTAGTTTATTTTTAAGATTTTTTTTAGTTAATAATAAATTAAGTCAGATAAATTCCAGTTTAATCGGTTGTTGTGTAATTTTTTTTACATAGAAAATGAAGAGAATTAAACGGAAATGGATGTATGGGGGAAGACTTGGTAAGAAAAGACGTCCTACTGTGGAATTTGTTAAGAGCGTTGACTCGTTTAACGTGTTGTCGAGTGTAACGTGTTTAACAACGACGACAACGCATATATGAATGATAATTCACCTGACCCTAACCCACAAGAGCCTAACCCACGAGCGAAAGCGTTCTTCGACATGTTAGATGCTTCGGAGAAGCCGTTATATGGAGGGTGCGATATGACTTTGTTAGAGGTGGCATCGATGATAGTGATAGGGGTTAGTCGTATCCCTGATCAAAGATACCCTAAGGTCACCTTACAAAAACTGCTTTTTTAATAGGTACGCTTTTTCTATGTGGTATTCCGCCTCTTGCTTGTAATGTAGATAGTGAAGTCAGGGGTCGAACCACAAGGAGACAGAATTTAGTTGTTTATTCCTAAGATTTAGACTCTAGGTTATGAGTCACAGTTTGAGTTTGTTTTGGTAGGCTAATGATTAATTACTAATATATAAATCACTAAGGGAAAAGTCTAAGGTCTCAGGTTCACAATGAATATTACTCGGGTCAGGGAGTCAACTAACAGGTCAATAATCGAACTACCTAAGGTGTAGGTCCAGTCAGTACACTACAACCTTTAGATCTAAACTTAACCTGCGGTCGCTAGCATTAAGTCAGTCTACTCAAACTATCGTGGCCTAATTAGTTCTTAACCCGGTCGACGAAAAGTCCTAATTTGCGATACTAATTAATCGAATTATGCATCAAACAATTAATCAGAGTTTAAATGATATTCAGGCGATAGTTCATACGATTAGAAACAGGTCAATTGACTATAACCCTAATAATATGCATCGATCCCCCTAGAACCTAGATAAAATTTAGCTACTCATATTAATTGTAATCGAACTAACAAAAGATGAATTGCAATTAAACATAACGAAGGTGAATCGAATTAAGAAATAATAAAGCAAACTGAAATTAAGAATGATAAAGCAATACATAACGAAGCAATAATAAATCTACACTAGAAAACGATAAAGCAATATAAAGAATGAATAAAGATGGAAATTAAAGTAGAAACTGAAATTAGAATTGAAATTAAGAATTGCAATACCGAAGAATTCCAGATCTAAGAATGGAGAGCAAGGTTCAATGTATCTCGCAATGTAAACTAACTAAAGAAAACTAAATAATGAGAAGTGTGTAAAGGAAGGTAAAAGAAAAAGTGTAGAATGAAAAAGTGTCTGACAATGTAATCAGAAGACTTATTTAAAAGAGATTAGTTGGACTTCGAGACAGGCCCAATATCTAAGTAAATTAAAATTTAATCCGCGGCCCGGGTCTGATGCACTCGATCGAGTGCATGTAGTAGCACTCGATCGAGTGTGTCCGCGAAGGATCCAACTCGAGCTCTTCTTGGGCTAAAAAGGAAGATTCGGCCCAGTACACTGATGCAGTCCGGTTGGGCGTGGATATTAAGCACTCGATCGAGTGCTATGACACCACTCGATCGAGCTAGTGGGCCTGCTGGAACTCGTAGCAAGAGTTCTTCTTTGCTTCTCGGCGTTTCGTTTTCTTCCTCGTCCTCCGTTCTTGTCTCGGCTATCCGGGTTATTATTCCTGAATATGCTTGAAATTGTACCTAACCTCTAAAATAGCCCGAGAACCGGCCGTATCGACTTTCTAATAAAAATCGACATTAAACATATAAATTGGGAAGAAGAAAAGCTCAAAAATAGGTATCAGGGGACTATAAAATACGATATAAAATATGTTGATCTGTGAGTCTGAAATGTGAGTTTAACCTACCCTTCGCTTGTATAGACGATTTTTCCGCCTTACTTGAGAGAGTAATCCCAAAAGATAACATCATGACCCGAACTTTCTATACTACCAAAAAAGTTGTGAAAGGTCTTCAACTTCTGCATCAAAAAATTGATGCTTGTCCCAATGAGTGCATGTTATTTTGGAAGGATGATGTCACACTTGATGAATGTAGAAGGTGTGGTAAGGGTAGGTATAAAACATTTGAGGGGGATATTGAATTGAGGGGTAGAAAAAGGAAAAGTGATGGTAGAGGTAAGAAACCGATACCAATTAGTCAGCTTACTTATTTCCCAATTGCACCTAACTAGACTTCAAAAATTATATGCAACCAACATAAATGAGCAAATGAGGTGGCACAAAGAAGACATTAGGGTACCGGGAAAGATGTGTCATCCGAGTGACGGTGAGGAGTGGAAGCGTTTTGATAGAATTTACCCTCAATTTGCAGCAGAACCCCGAAATGTAAGGCTTGGGTTGTGTACTGATGGATTTGCACCCATCGATCAATTTGGAAAGTCTTACTCCTGTTGGCCTGTGATGATCACACCTTATAATTTACCTCCTTGGTTGAGTACTTGAGTTTAAAGCAACCCTATGTTGCAGGAAGTGTGTATGGCGTAGGGAATGCACACCCTATGTTTTTCACGCCTTCCCCCCGAGCGTGTTAGCGGCACCTCGTCATAGATGGATGATGAACTCATTTTGTATATATATTTAACCCCAACTTTTTCTTTATTTCGATTCATTTTCTGGGTCCTAGAAGTTGTTTTTCTAGCTTTTCATTCTTCTTTGTTATGCCGGGTATTTTGTTTAAGTTTTGTAGGAAACGAGACAAATGAAGGCGATTGAGCTATATTTTGGGCAATGACGAGAGTCGAGCCATGAAATCTACAAGAAAGAAGTGATAAAAGTTAGAGAATACTAAGTGAATACTTGAGGAAGGACGTGAAGTGAAGAAACAATAAAAAACGACAAAGAAATAAGTTGGAAAGCTCAAAGAAATGCAAATCGAGAAGAAAGAACGATCGCTAAAACAAGGGTCAACTTCAAACATGCATTTCTTGAGTTCTACAACTCGAATTGAGCTGATTTTTGTGGCGTTGGAAAGCTCTTTCTCTTAGATTTCCAACGGTATATCATACGTTCAAATCCAATAAGTAACAAAGAAACAGCAAGCATTTCAAATTCGTCGCGCAGTGCAGAGAAACCCGAACCGGTCGGGACAACCTTGAGTCCTTGAACCGGTCGGGACAGACCCGAACCGATCGGTTTGAGGCTGTTTTCGTGGGACTTCTATTTTTAGACTTCATAGCTTACCATAACTTTTATCTTACGTAATATTCTTAGCTTGTTAATTTTTCCTTATTATTTAGGAAAGGAGAAGATGTTAGACTCCTTATTATTAGTATAAATACCCTCATTGGGTTAGGTTTAATAACACTTTCTCATTCAGAATTTTAGTTTAGACTTATTATTACTAGTTTCGAAATTCTTCTAGTTTGTAGCCATACTTTTAGATCGTCAATCTTTCAGTTCTTCGTGATTGGTATTTTTTCTCTTCCTCATATTTTCATATTGATTTCTATTATGCTTAATTATTTTGTTGTTTTATCTTTCGTTATGAGTAGCTAATTTATTCTTCTAGGGTTGAAGGGGATATATGTTAATTGAATTGGGGATGTTAGCTTAATTAATTGTTTGATTGATCATTCATATGTTATTGCCTTACTACTTGTCTTGTATCATTGGTTGATTAGTTTGAGACGTTGAACTAGTTGAATATTTAGGAACCCGAACCTAAGATCGAAAGCCTGGTAAGGGTAGACTTACAAGTAAGTGGGTAGGATAATATGGTAAGTTGCGAGAGCCTATCAGAATCTATCCTAAGGTTGACATAAGATCCGAAAGGCCGTGTCTTTGCCCTAAAAACTGTGATTGATTGATTGAATGATTAATTAACTTTACCCAATTTAATTGCATAGTGAACCGGAAAACCCTAGATCCTTTTAATATTATTAGAACCTTTTAATTTACATAATCGCATTAGTTTAGAAAACAACTCAATTAAAATCGGAATTTAAATAGTTTAGAATCGATTATTAGATAATTAGCGATTTTCATCCGTCTCTCTG
Organism: Agrostemma githago; assembly: GCA_958450325.1. Lineage (NCBI taxonomy): Eukaryota > Viridiplantae > Streptophyta > Magnoliopsida > Caryophyllales > Caryophyllaceae > Agrostemma > Agrostemma githago. The sequence continues at coordinate 53,249,006 of OY288259.1, read as the reverse complement.
TGGATTCTACCCTTACTTACTGCTAGCTACCTGTTAGTTGTTCGTTAGGTTTATTTTGATTAAGGTGATACTACTTTAGCCTTATCAATGGAGTACACCCCCGCCGCTCTTACCCAGTTGCAGTCCAGGTAAGAGGTTGACAAACAGGAAGGTGTCCGAAGAGAGCGAGAAATGAAAGAATACATGGTGCGGCAGGACGAGGAGATTAGGAGGATGCGTGAGGAAATACAACGGTGGAGCACTTTGTTCACCAACTGCAACCGAGGATCTACTCCTCGTCCTCCAGATGACAAAGACCCCTTCAACGGAGGTGGTGGGAATTCAAGTGCCTCTGCTAGCTTCCTAGTTTCCTGATGTACTATCGATGTTGGTTGTAAGCTTAATTACTTACGATGACCATAATTTCGAACTAACTTCTATGTACTTAACTCTTTATTTTTTATGTACTTGCGTTTTATGACGGCGGATTTGTAATTTTTTATTTATATTATCGTCATTTCGTCTTCAATGGCGTGCTGTGAAGTGGGCGTGGTGGTGTGAACGGCGATGTCCGATTGAATGTGTTGTGGTTAATCGTGTTGTGAATGCTGCGTAATTTTGTTTTTTTTGACAGATTTTGGATAGGCCGTAAATGAATATTTACAGCCTTCCAGGACCAGTATTGGCGTCCCTTTCCCGATGCCAATTTTGAACGCTATGCAGGTTCCAGTACAGTATCCACGCAGCCACCCGACGTCTACAACTAGACGCCATTTTCTTCGATTTGGCGTCTACCTGCAGACGCCTTAAGCACGAATTTGGCGTCTAAACACGGACGCGTGCGTTCTCATATTAGTGTTCACATTCAAACGCCACGGTGGACGCCCATTTGTGGCTTCTACCTGTGGACACCCGCTTTAGAAAAAGGCGACCACTCTGGGCTTCCACAGCCAGGCGTCCGACAAGGAACGCCCGTCCTCAAAATGCGTCCATAAACACAGGTCATTTATGGACGCCCGGGGCCTTATTTCTTGTAGTGTACCCACCACCCTAAATGCTCAAAATTTGTGCCCTAGGTTAAGTAAAAATTAATGTACTACTCGGTATTATATCTTAAATGCTCTATGACTCTGATAAACGCCATTAATGGTGCTCTAATTCACGATTAAGTTTTCTAAAAACTAACAGAAATAACTGAGAAAATATGCAATTTTCAATGAACAATCAGTTTCATCAAATTATGATTCATGGACATGAGAAATACATTACAATACATCACACGACGATATAAGAATTGCAAACTAAACATTGTGAGAGTGAAATCACCCCCAATTTCAAAAGATAATAAACAATCCCGATCGATTATGCGAAATGATTTGGGGCTTGATTTGGCAACAATCGATTGTGAAAACCCTAATAATTAGGGCTTCTTGATTTGGGGGCGGATATGAATAAATTACAGCATCATTGGACAAATTACCATAGACAGTAATGCAATAATCGACCAAACATTAAATCTAGCATCACAAATACAAACAATGCCTCCAAATACTTACTTATTTATAAACAACAAATTAATTGAAATTCGAATATACTACCTGGATAAGGAATAAGGACTGAAAAAATTATTAGGAGCAAGATTTATTATTGGGAGCGAACCTGACTAACCGATTGATGTGAGAAAGTCTAGAGCGAGATTAATTGGGTGAGAATGTAAGATTTATGATCTGGGAAATTTGGGATTTATGGTTCTTATTTTTGTTTTGATCGATTGATGTGAGAAAGTTTAGACCGAGATTAATTGGGTCAGAATGTGAGATTTATGATCTTGGAAATTTGGGGTTTATGGTTCTTATTTTTGTTTTGATCGTGAATTAGATTTTGAGTTGGTAATTGAAGATAGATTTTGGGGAGGCAGAAGTAAGGCTAATTTTGTCATTTAAGGTAAGGTTTTAGTCGTTTCTAATTCCGGAAAATGGAAAATTAAGAAAAGCGTCTAAAAAACAGAAGTTTAGTGTGATTATCGGTAATTAAGATACTCCATTTGTTTTATTGATATCTTCCACATTTCTTTTTCAACCATTTCTTTAATTTCTTCCGCTTTTTTTTTTTTTATGCTATCAACTCCTCTCTTGCCTAGGTGTCGCACCTACTTTACATCCTCTCTACTTTTACAAATTTGGATTGTTTTTATTAAGAAATATGTCACTGTGGAAGAAATCAATGAAATGGAGGGAGTACATATTAGCTAGGTTGCACCGATACAGACACGGACACGGGACACAGACACGTATTGGACACGTGACACGGCATTCGAAATTTTGTAGGACACGGACACGGTAGGAAAAAAATCAATATACATATTTAAACAAAGAGAATTTGAAGATTTTTATACCTAAGATATACATTTGGTTATTTACACTATCACAATTATCATAAAATAACAAAACAAAAACTAAAGTCTTATAGACTTAAAATTTAAAAATTAAATCTAAAAAATTTAAACAATTGTAATACTAATAATATAATTACTAGTTAGTTATTTAGTCTCTTAATAAGTGTTTATAGCATCAAGTAGCCACCATAAACCTACAATATTGTCATTTATTAAAGTCCGAAAACCGATAAATAACGTTAGATATGTCTAACGAGTCTCCAAATATTACGAACCGTGCCGGACACGTCTCCAAATATGACGAAACGTGTCGATACGTGTCCAAATAAATTAAAAAATCGGACACGGTTTTACAGGTGTCAATGTAAGAAATCTCTCACAAACGTTGGTAAGATACCATTTCTTATGATTTGTCATTTGCTCGTGCTAATGGCGAATCGTCGAATAATAAGATCGGAGAATAATGCAACGTGATAAAGAAAATCGGGACAAGGGGAGTAAGAAATAAAAATTCACACATTATTCTTGTATGTATGTGTATGTATGTGTGTATATATATATATATATATATATATATATATATACTTGGTCCGATTCAGAAAGATCTTCCCCTTTATTTAATATATGTGAGGTATATTTTAATCAAAGGGGAAAATCTTTGTGAATCGGAGGGAGTATATATATGTGTGTGTGTGTGTGTATATATATGTGTATATGTATATGCACATATATATATATACACACACACACACACACTCACACACACTCACACACACACACACACACACACACACACACACACACACACACACACACACACATATATATATATAGGCAGGATAAGGTACATTTGTCATATTTGGTACAATTTACCTTTTAATTGTGGCCATTAGCTCAAAGCATTTTTCCTCAGGTTTTCATAGTTATTTCAATGTACAAACATGATTATTTTAATGAAGAAACGTAGTTATTTCATAGTTAATTTAGTTGTTTGCCAGGATTAGTGTTATTGGTTATTCCAATGTAGATACGTAGTTATTCCAATGTAGAAACTCAGTTATTGTATTGAATAACTTGAGTTATTTTATTGAGATGAAATACAAATATAATCAATTTTGAAGTAATGTTATCTGATTTTACATAGTTACCCTAATGTAGAAACGCAATTATTTTAATGTAGAAATTCAGTTATTGTATTGAATAACTTGTGTTATTTTATTGAGATAAAACTACTATATAATCAATTTTACAATAATGTTATTTGATTTTATGTTGTTATTCCAATATACAAACTTGGTTATTGTAATGAATAACCACTGTTATATCTTAAATATGTTTCAACACCATTGATTCATTGTGTAACAACATCGCATGATTTTCAATTAGCTCTTCTGCACTTCGCAGGAAGACAGGAAAAAAAGAAGAAGAGGGGGTTAGTTGAAAGTAACTATGTCACTAATCAAATTTAAAACCACAATTAAGTAGTATTACAATCATTGTAATAACACTATAAAATAATTGAGTTTTTTGTAGAGAAATAAAAGCATGCTTTGCAAGAATAGAGTAATAACTACGAAAAATTGAAATACAATAATCATGCAGATGTATTAAAATAACTGTAACAATACTATAAAATAATTGGGTATTTCAAGTAAATAATAATGTATCAAAATACAAAAATTCTACTCTAAAATAATACTAGTTATTTAAATGTTCATATTCAAGTATTTTATTGCTCATATTCAAGTATTGTAATATTCATAATTTTGATTTTCAATATTGTAATCAAAAATATAAAAGTTACTTAAATAATGTATCAAAACATGTAAAAATAACACACAAACCCTAAAATAACTCAAAAAATCGAATGAAAACTAGATCTCTAATCATAACAACATCAAAATTAACAAGATCAAAAAACGAACAAAATTACTATCATATTGAATTCGATAAAATCAAAAATCAAAATCAACAAACATAGTAGAAAAAGGAACGAAATTAAACTGTTAAAGAGTGAAAATTAACCTGAAAGTTTAACCCTTAAGTGGAAACTAATTTTGATGAAAAATTGAAGAAAAAAATTAAGAGTCAGAGAGTGAAATTAGATTACCTAAAAGTTTAATCTTGAATAGAACTGATTTGGTAGAGAAATTAAAGAATAAAATTTAGAAATTAAAGTGTGTTTATGAAAGAGGGCAACTTTGAAATTAACTGATCAAATAAACGTAAAGAGGAGGAAGTGGGAAAAATATAGGGTTTTACATTGGGTAAGTAGCTAATCTGAGACGTTGATCTGACAAAATCCAATGGCTTAGGATGGAAGGTAAATTGTACAAAAAATAGAGGAGAGTAAAGATCAAGTGAGTCCTCATTTTCTTTTTGAGTCCATAAGTCCTATTTAGAGCCATTGATTTAGATGGGATGGATGGTGGTGATTGAGTCTAGTAATTAAGGTAATATATAACATATTTAGGAAAAAAATATAATAAAATCCTCTCTCCTCCCTTAATTATCTCCAACCACCTAACTCACTTGATTATGTTTCATCACATTCAATTTTTTCATTCAAATTCACCCGCCTAACTAAAACTCTTCATCTTCATCATCCCAAACTCAATCTCTCGATTTCTGATTTCTTTCAAAACACACACCCGCTCATTCTTTCATCTTCAACTCAAGCAAGGCTACACACCCGTGTTACATTGACGTATTATAAGTGTTACTTTAATGAACAAATGATGTTACTCCAAGTAATTAATGGTGTTATTCTTTGTCTCATGGTTAAATAATGTTATTATCATCAATTACTCTGACGCATTATATATCGTTCTTTAAAGAACGACAATCGTTAATTTGGTAATGAATGGTTCCAATCCAAGTTATCATCAATTACTTTGGTAATCATTTGTTTAAACGCCGCTGTCCTCAGTTACTTTAATGCATTATGTCTGTTACTCTAACTGACGGAAGGTGTTACTCCAATAGAACAAAGATGTTACTCTAACCAAATGCACATGTATTAAATAAAATATAGAGTTAATTGCTACGTAGCACAATGCTACTTGTAAAAAATGTGTACAAAATCAGTTATTCTTGTAAACAAAAAAAGAAAAATATTTTTATCATGACCAAAAACACAAGTATTCTCAAAACACAAGTATTCTCAAAACACATGTTCCTCCTTATTTTCTTCAGTGTCTTCCTCAGTTTCCTCATCTTCGTCGTCGTCGTCATCCACTTCATCCTCCTCATCCTGATCCACCTTTATCAGTGTTGTCCTGTGCATTCGCATCACTTCCAATATCACCTGCACAAAAGTAAACAACGTGTTACTCCCATGCAGCCAATGTGTTACTTCAACTCTTACGTTGTGTTACTCTAACTGGTAAAGTACGTTACTCTAACATCATCATCAAAAACTGTTTCTCAACGTTCAGTGTGTTACTGTAATTGCAATTAAGTGTTACTGTAACGTTAATACATATGCGTTACGCCCATGCAGTCAATGTGTTACTTCAGCTCTTACGTTGTGTTACTCTAATTGGTAAAGTACGTTACTCTAACATCATCATCAAAAACTATTTCGTAACGTTCAGTGTGTTACTGTAATTGCAATGGAGTGTTACTGTAATGTAGAGCGTATGTTACTTCAACGTCGTGACTGCGTTCATAGAAAACAAAGCAATATTATCAGTGGACCTCATTGAAAACCCAAATAACAAGCATAAAACTCTGGAATCAATATCAATTAACCATCAATATGAATCTATAATGAATGAAATGACAATGAAAACAATATCAACATGAAAATTGACGTAAAAAGGGAAGCCAAATCGACATGAAGTATCAATTAACCATCAATATGAATCTATGATGAATGAGATGACTGCGTTCATAGAAAACAAAACAATATTATCAGTGGACCTCATTGAAAACCCAAATAACAAACATAAAACAATGGAATCAAATCATCAAAACCCTTTTCCTGAACGTTCATTTGTGTTACTGTAATTACAATTAAGTGTTACTTTAATTCAGAAGGCATGTTACTTCAACGACGAATCTGCGTTAATTGATATCAAAAAAATAGTATCAATGGATATCAGGGAAAATCTTGAAAAAAACCATAGAGACCTGTAATCTATGGAGATCGAGATATCAAAATACCATTGATACGAAACTATGAATCAAAACGCAATGACATTAAAAAGACGCAAATTTGATGCAAATAAAGTCGAAATGTCAATGAAAGCACTATAAACATGAAGATCGACGTAAAAAAAACGCAATTTGACGCGATAAAACATTGATATGAAAACGCAGATTGAAAGCAATATTACTATTGAAATCCGTGAAGAAAAAACGAATAAAAACGTGAATGAATCACTGAAACTCACCATTGTTATAATCGATTAGTTTCTTATCAACCGTTGAAGACGATGATGCGGTCATTGAATCCATTGTAGCAGAATTTCGAGATCAAAAACGATGAATTAGCGTGAATGAAGAAAGGGTTTTTTGGTTTTTTAGGTGTGAATGAACGTGGAATGGAAATGAACGTGAATGAAAATGAACGTGAATGATAGGAAGTTATTTGTTTCCTAAATTCTTGTGAGTTATTTTAGGAACGTAAATCTCCTTTTTTTTTTTTTTTTTTTTTAATTGGATGCATCTTGTCCATCCATCCTCATCCCATCCAATGGATGGGATGAGGACTTAGGGACTCACAAAGAGTAAGGGACTCATAAGAGCCTTACTCTCTCTCTATATATATATATATATATATATATATATATATATATATATAGTGGTTTTAATTATATAAATATTTACGGAGTACACCGCATGTCACTAAACGCAAACACAAATTCACATGCAAACTGATTTCACAAAATAAATATATAAATATAAATATAAGTTGATATTTCTAGTCGCAGAAAGCGAAAGAAATCCTAAACGAAAAAATTGAATGATGGTAAGGAATATGCTGGCACGGAGACATTGAATGATGTACCGTGTTCTTTAAAGTGACTCGTGACCGGATATACTTGCAATTGTCGACAGAGAAATTAAAAATTTCGTAAATTTAATTTAATTTAATTTAAAGAAGTGGACCGACCATATCTTGACAAACGTGTCAGAATAACATGTCAGAATAACAGGTTATAACGACGGATTTCTTATAGTAAGAATAAGATTACATATATTACCTGGATTCTCGAAGCTATTTTCGTCAATGACTTTTGACGATGGGAGGATCGTCTTAGATAAGGATCGTAGTTTCTTTGATCCGGTGAACTTCATTGTCAAATCTCTACTAGTGTTACCGAAATTAACTACCTGAATATATTTAAAAAGTAAAAATTATCATTCATAATTAGTAAAAATTATCATTCATAAGTAGAATTAACATCAGCAAATATGAGCTCAAACTACGAACCTTGAAAGTGATGTAGCTCTTGTTATCGTCTCCTTTTCGACTGATGACAGACGCAACACGTGAATGATCGTCTATTTGTAGAGTAGACGAGACGAGTGATGCACCATTTGTTTTGATGAAGAAACATTGTTGCACCCAATAACTCGGAGTTCCGTAGACATTAGCTGAATTGAAAACGATTGCATCGGGATTCCACCTGTGTATTATATTAATACTCGTCATCAAATAAAATGGGTTTTCGAACTATTAATAATAAATAAAATTTAATAAAGAGTATAATTAATTAATTATTTCATATAAAAGAGCAAACAACAACAACAACAATAATAATAATAATAATAATAATAATACTATATGGTTTCCTTCCTTTCTCCTTCTCCTCTCTCGGCGAGCTCGACACGGAGGCTGTTTCTCTGCTCCAGCGGATTCGTAAATTCGCTATGTCACAGGATGCTGGAGCGCGTGCCGCAGTTCATATTTTCACTAGAATTAGTTTTGCAATTGCTAAGGGAGTGGGGGCCCAGATAGTATCTCGGCTTCCCTCTAACTTCTTGTAATTTGTTCTGGTGTTTAATACAAGTTCCGTTTACTAAAAAAATAAAATAAATAAATAAATAAATAAATAAATGATGATAATAATAATAATAATAATAATAATAATAATAATAATAATAATAATAATAATAATAATAATAATGGTATGAATGGATTAAGCGATATGTACTTATGGGTACTACTATCTGGAGTATTAAAGGGGCGGAGCGGCATACAGCTACATTCAAGGGGATTTTAAGCCTCAGGGACGAAATTCTTCAACGCACGGGTACCCAAACTGCTGCTGAAGCTTGGTTGCTAGCTGGGAGGTCAGAGGTCGATTTAACGTGACAGCAGCGTATAACTGGTTTAGAAGTAGGCAGCCTATTATTCCTTGGATGGATAGAATTCAGGAGACCAATATTATGCCAAAACATCGAGTAATACTTGCTATGGCTGGACAACGGGTGCTTGCGACACAGGATAACCTGCAGAAAATGGGGTTTCAGTTGGTGAATCGGTGCATTTTGTGTAAGCAAAACTTGGAGAGTGTGAGGCACTTATTCTTTGGTTGTCCGTTTTCTTGTCAAATCTGGCAACACTTTCTCAATTGGATGCAAATTACGGGTAGGAGTTATAATCTTCACACAGAGCTTGCCTGGTGCACAACTAGGAGTAAGAGGCGACATTGGAAGAACCAGTGGTTCTGTAATTGTTTGGCCGCTGCATTCTACTGTATTTGGAATAAGAGGAATAGTAGGATTTTTACTTCTCAGGATCAATCTGTAACTAGCTTAGTTAGCAAGATGAAGTTTGACATTTACACTTGTCTTAGGGGTAGGCAACTCGATTTAGCTCGCTTGCGACTCTAGTCTTGATGGTTGATGTACTAGTAGTGGATATGACTTTTGTAAGAGCTTAGCCTCGTTTTTAATTAAATGAGACATAACTTTCTTGCAAAAAAATAAAAAAAAAAATATAATAATAATAATAATAATAATAATAATAATAATAATAATAATAATAATAATAATAATAATAATAATAAGTCCGACTTGACTGGGTCCTCTCCTTTGACCCAGTTCGGCTTGACTTCTTTGAGCCTGGACGGGCCGTTGCTGATGCTGCTCGCCGTAAGTGTGCCAAGTATCAGGCACGCTGCACGGCCATTGGGTATGGTTTCCTTCCTTTCTCATTCTCCTCTCTCGGTGAGCTCGACATAGATGTTGTTTCTCTGCTCCAGCGGATTCATAAATTCGCTATATCTCAGGATGCTGGAGCGCGTGCCGCAGTTCATATTTTCACTAAAATTAGTTTTGCGATCGTTAAGGGAGTGGGGGCCCTGATAGTATCTCGGCTTCTCTCTAACTTCTTATAATTTGTTCTGGTGTTAATGAAAGTTCTGTTTAAAAAAACAACAACAACAACAACAACAATAATAATAATAATAATAATAATAATAATTCTTGCTAACTTCGTGTAATTTGTTTAGTTGGTAATACAAGTTCCGTTACTTAAATAATAATAATAATAATAATAATAATAATAATAATAATAATAATAATACTAATAATAATAATAATAATAATAATAATAATAAATAATAATATTATTCTGTAACTTCTTGTAATTTGTTTTGGTGTTTAATACAAGTTCCATTAAAAAAATAAAAACAAAAATAAAAATAAAAATAATAATAAAATAATAATAATAATATCTCGACTCCCCTCTAATTTCTTGTAATTTGTTCTGGTGTTAATGCAAATTTCATTTTTATAATAATAATAATAATAATAATAATAATAATAATAATAATAATAATAAATTGCCTTTGAGTTGCAAGTTAAGCTTCTTCGCCCTTCCAAGATTGTCGCCCCTGGATTTGCTTTTGAGTCTGCCTTGTGTGTGTTTACTGAGGCTACCGGTTCTGACTTCTTGAGTAACTCCTCTGAGATCGCTGCCCCAAAACTTATGAGGAAATTGGCAGATATATATTTCACGAGGGTTGCTACAGCAGCGGAGTCTGTTGAGGCCCCTAATTGTGGGGATGAGGTTATTCGCTTTGTCCTCTATGGCTTTCCACGACCATCTGCCCCTACTATTTCATCGTCTAGTGTCATTGTTTGTCCTCCGGCTATTGGGTTTAACGTGGCTTCTCTGGATCGCTTATTGGCTAAGGGGTTACGTACTGTTAAATCCATCCTCCTAAGTGTCGTTTAGGGTTTTCTCGGGTTCTTGGAGGGGCCCTTGATGAGGTGGCTGTCTCTCCTCGTGATCTCTCTTGTTGGGTCACCTTGCTTGCGTTGCCTCTTTGCATACTTAAGACTTTCTCCCCTAGGAGTAACCTTGAGTGCCGATCAGTTATTCGGCGACAGCGCTAGGAGGAGAGTATTTTTAGTGCCATTCGTTGTTGGGGTGAGCCGGGTGGCCGTTTGCTTGTTCTGCAGGATACTTTGGTTGAGGTTGCTCTTTCTTTTAGTGTGGATGAAGATCTTGACTTGAGTGACCTCAATATTAGGCAGTGTCGGAGGAAGATTTGTGATGGGCATTACACTGCTGCTGTCCGTGTCCTTTCTTCTTCTGGTGTTGCTCCTTACACGGATGGTACTCTTGTGGCTTTGAAGGATAAGCACCCCGTCGTCCCTTCCCCCGATTTGCCTCCTTTGCCTGTTAATCACCATTCCCTCACCGCGTCTGCATCTGTGGTTCTGGATATGATTAGAGGTTTTCCGCGTGTCACTTTTTGTGGGAGGGACGGTTTTCATGCCCAACACCTTTTGGATTGTTTGAGTGGTCAGCAGTTGCTGTCTCGGATGATCTGGTCACACCTGTCACTCGGGTGGTTAATCTCTTTCTCGAGGGCAGCTGTCCGCAGGTCCTCGGGGAGTACATTGCTAGTGCTCCGATCAACCCGCTTGTTAAACCTGGCGGGGGTATTCGGCCTATTGCTGTTGGTATGATTTGAAGACAGCTTGTCTCTAAGGTTGGTGCTTTCCTGATTGGTCCATTGCTGAGTGGCTATTTGTCTGGTCTTCAGTTTGGAGTTGGGGTATCTGGTGGAGGTGAGGCTATCTTGCATGCGTTGAACCGGCTTGTTGAGGTTCAGGGTGATGAGGTAGGGCTTTCTATGCTCTTGGTGGACTTTCAGAATGCTTTTAACATGGTCGATCGGGAGATCATGTTACTGGAGGTTCGTAATCACTGTCATGTTCTCTCCCGGTGGGTGGAATTTTGTTATTCTAGTCCTGCCCATTTATATTATGGTGAGCACAGTCTATGGTCTTGTCATGGGGTCCAGCAGGGTGATCCTTTGGGTCCTCTGCTTTTTTTCTTTGGTGTTACATCCCTTGGTTTGTAAGATCCGGGACACTTTTGACTTGAGATTGCAGGCTTGGTATTTGGATGATGACACTATTGTCGGTGATACCTTGATCGTGGGAAAGGTTTTGGAGCAGATTAAGGATGAGGGTCCTCGTTCGGGACTTCATCTTAATATCAGTAAAACCGAGGTTTTGGAAAGGTTTTTTGGCCTACGGAAGGTCCTAGGATGCAGACTCCCTGGTGTCTTCCCCCTGCTATCGCCAGACCGATGCGTGGTGTCAAAGTCCTTGACGGGCCTGTTAGTATGTGCCATGATTTTAGCAGTGAGCTCGTGATGAGTAGAGTGACCAGAACCATCGCGCTTATGGGTTCTGTCGCTCTGCTTGATGATCCGCAGTGTGAGTTGTTGTTGCTACGGGCTTGTACTGGTATTTCCAAACTTTATTTCGCTTTACGTACTTGCTCGCTAGTTGTTTTTGAGTCGAGTAAGCTGGCTTTTGACGAGGAGCTTCGTTCTCATCTAGAACGTATTGTTGTTGCGTCTGGGCCTGGTTTTGGCGACTGGCAATGGCGGCTTGCCACTCTTCCTTTTTCTTTTGGAGGGCTTGGGGTGTATGCAGCTGGAGATGTCCTTCACTATGCTTTTGGGGCATCTCGGCTGCAATCAGCAGGTTTGCAAGCCGTGTTGCTTCGTGCTGCGGGTGTCTTAGCCTCTGGTCCGACTTTTGATGCGACCTTGTGTGGGCTTAGGGAGGTTTCGGGTCCTATTGTGTGTAATCCTAGTGAGATCGCTGCCTCTAAACTTATGAAGTCTTTGGCAGATATATTTTTCACGAGGGTTGTTGCTACTGCAGAATCAGATTTCTCTCTGACCCTCCGTCAGGTTGCGCTGTGGAAGTCTCAGCTAGGTGGTCATGCTACTGATTGGCTGTGCGCTGTCCCTATTCCAGGGTTGGGTCAGACTATGAACGGTCGGACGTACCGCTGTGTGCTTAGCTATCGGTTGGGCGTTCCTTTGTTTTTCGTGGCTGGGCCTTGTCCTGCCTGATCTCGGGTTTTTTGCGACGATATCTATGGGGACCATGTTGTTTCCTGTGCGGGGGCTGTTGGAATAAAACATTGACATAACCTCGTCCGGGACACTCTTATGGATATCTGTTTCCGTTCTGGGATCTCGGTAGGTAAGGAGGTCGATATTGGCCTGATCGACGATCATGACAGATCCTTGCGTCCCGCAGATTTGTTGCTTTATTCGTGGGACAAGGGACGTGACGTATGCGTGGATCTTACTGGGTCTTCTTCTTTGACTCAGTCCGGGCTCTCAGAATTCATGTCAGGTCGTGTTGTGGTCGATGCTGCTCGACGCAAGTGCACTAAGTACCGGGACCTGTGCGCGGGGCTTGGATATTGGTTCTTGCATTTTTCCTTTTCTTCGATGGGGGAATTGGAGGCGGATGCTATCGGTTTTCTCAAAAGGGTTCAAAAATTTTCGATAGCACAGGATGCCGGAGCACGCACTGCTCCATTTATTTTTACTCGACTTAGTTTTGCTATAGTCAAGGGGGCGAGGGCTCAGATAGTATCTCGGCTGCCCACCAATTTTTTGTAAACTTCGTTCTGATTTATCAATAAAATAATAATAATAATAAAACTATTAAAATAAATTAATAAAATGTAGTACTTCGTATTAAAAATATTTTTTAACTTAAAAAAAAGTTTTAAAAAAAATTGCGTTCAAAATTATTTTTAATGCTAACCAAAACCATGAGTGACCTGTATTTGACCCGACCCGTCTAGTTGCCAAAGTACGGAAAATAGACTATATAATACTCGATCTATTCTCTACACACGAATTCATTCTGGGGTCATCGTCTTAATTAAATTAGCAGAATAAGTATTTTTGTTGAATTCAAATTCGCAGAATATTATAGATGAATGAAAAGTTATAGAGATCGAGAATTCGAGATACACATACCTCCTATTATTCGCATTAACCAATAGTGGCGCGTAGCAAGCCAATGCAACCACATCACTGCAATCGAATAATCGTAAACAGATTAAATAAAACCCGATAATGATCTATGCCTGTTTTTTTTAATATTCATTTTCATTGTGATGAGTATTTTACTTGTTTTTCTCTATGCTTATCAAGAATGCGGCTACAGCTAGTGCTGCATGCAAATTTCCCAACCCTGCACCTTTAGTTACAGCATACTCGCTAACAAAAACCTGCGTAAAAAAAAATTGTTAAATTCAGACGTTCAGTTTAATTAAGTTAAGTTAAAACAAATAAATTATCGGAACAATTAACTAAACTAAACTAATTACCTTTGGTCCACCACGTGGCGTGGAGTCGAATTAATGTTTAAGAGCGAACATTTTATCCGGAGTAGTATATTTCTGAAATTAATTAGACCGATATTGATGATTAATTCGTTGTTATTAAATTACTTTCTGATAAAATTAATTCGATTGATATTAATAATAATGTTGCGAGAAAGCTTATATATATAGTGTACGTGGTAATCAAACAAGTCGGTTGGATGATCCAACGAATCTCAACTGCCATCACAGTTGGAAATCGCTTTAATGTTTGGATACCTTTGCAATATAGGTTTATTTGTTCTTTAATTTAAGAATTGAGCTCTATAATAAGAACTCAGTTTGTTAATATGTTGGTGGTTGAGAGTAATTAAAATTAGGTGATAATACTTTATACCCTCAATAACTACCATTTTCAAATTTTATACCTTACATAATTTTCTTTCAAAACTTATACAGTTATACCTACTTATTTTAATAATTACGTGATAAGTGTGTTATGTAGTGCTTATTTCTTGTGTTTGGTCCCGGTTTCTCTTGTGGAATCGCTCTTTGGAGCGGTTCGAGGCTACTTACGCTTCTTCTAGCTTGTTTTAGGTTCCTAAGGCCTATCTTGGAGAAATGGAACGATTCCGACTCGTTTCCGACGCATATGGAGCCAACGAAGAGAAGCGACGATGACTCGGTAGCTTAGACTCGATCCCGAGTCCCTTGGAGCCCATTCTCGAGCATTGAGAGTCGATAAGAAGCCTAGGAAGAGCAAGTACGGACCTATGTGATCATATTTGAAGCCTACATGACCCATCCCGGTCGGGAACACATCCATCACGACCGGGATAAAGAGACGAGAAGAAAACAACTCCTGTGGGTCCATCCCGGCCGGGATCACTGTCTTCCCGGTCGGCACCACCTTTTCCCGATCGGGATCATGACCTTCCCGGCCCAGCTCTGCCCGTCTTCGCTTTTTCCGCCTCCTTCACTCGTGAAACCCTATATATACCCCCCTCTTGTATTGTTTTAAGGACTCTACCTTACATCCATGAAACCCTAGACTACTTTAGGTTAGATTAGCTTAGATTAGTGTAAATTAGCTTAATCTTTCCTTAATCCTTCCTTTAATCTTAGTTTAATCCTTGTATTATTGGAATTCTTGAAGATCTCTATCAAGATTGACAACCTTGGTGGATGTATTTGGGTTTTCTCTATATATGCAAGATTTCATCTTTTCATCTCCTTTTTAGTTTGGTATAATCCTTCCCCTCTCTTTTCTCTTAATCTTTCATAGTTAGTAAACTTTTCATCTTCATTTATTGTTTGTTGTTCATCCTTGTTTAATCTTCATAATGAATGTTTTTGTTCTAATGTTGATTTCTCTTGTTTATGTTAATTTTAGTTTATATATGTGTGAGTAGTCTCTTGCTAGGATTAGTAGGGGGATTGGGTGTCTTAATGGGTGATTAAGGGTTTGTATAGATTGTTGGTGGAAGTTTTGGTTGCTTCTTAGTTGTATGCATAGATCATGTTTGATGAAATGCTTGAATGACTTGTAGTTGCAAATGCATGTTTTCTTGCCTTATTCATGTGACCTTGTATGTCGCTAGGATGGGTTCTTGCGCGAGAGCGAGGAACCTCTAGGTCGGTTTTGGAGCGAGAGCCCGGATTTTACCTAGATAGCTTGATTACCCCTTCACCTTTACTCTTTCTTGATCATCTCATCACCCCTGAACCCGACCTAATCCTAGTCCTTTTTCTATTGAATTTTCCATCCTTTTAGTCATTGTTTTTGTAGTTAGTTGAATCATTTAGCTTTAGTTGTTATACTTAGTTCATTCGTAGTTGTAGTTTTGTCCCCCTTCATCGTTTTATTTCTTTAGCTTAGTTGACTTAGTCTAGTCCTTAGGTAGACCTTAGTCTAGACACCTCTTTCCGTCCCCGTGGATTCGACCCGACTTGCCCTATCTACCTAGTTAGGATTAGTTGGTTTTATTTGGTGTCGGGATTCACGACAAATCCCTCCCATCAATTTGGCGCCGTTGCCGGGGACGGTGCTTTAGACTTTGTTTGCCTATTTACTTGACTTTGTCTTTGTTTTTGTGTTTTTCTTTGTTTTCCTTTGCTTCTTGTGTGTGTGAAGTTTATTTCCTTCTTGTCTAGTACTCAAAAAGCACTAGACTTCTCACGTTTGCTCCTAGTCTACAGTTTGTGCCTAGAAGTGGTGACCATCCTCTTCTTTACAACTCAGAGCCGGTAAGGTTTTCTTCGAAGCCTTCATCAAAAGACGGTTGCTAGATTGAGAGGTCCTCAACCGGGTACGAGCCACGATTTTCGAGCAAAACCTGAGGATTGATCTAAACTCCCCACCTATAGAAGCCACCATAAATTACTCCTCTCCCTCTATGAATCAAGAATATGCCATGACGTCTCCTAACTACTATCAAGCTTCATGGGGTAATCAAGAAACATGTGGAACATGTGGGTACGAGTTTCAAGGACATGTTAACGGCTTCCAACAAGTGAATGCTTATCAATCCTATGATCATGGTGGCTATTACTCAAGCTATCATTGTGAACCCACCATGTTTCATCATGTTTCTTCACATGGAAGCCACTTTCCCCAAAACCCACCATATTACCCTTCACCTCAACCACATTATGAGCCCCAAAACCCACAATACTGTGGACATGACATAGGTCCACCCCAACGCGGCCACACGCGGGTTTGGGGAGGCGAATGAATCTCCATATGAGAATGGATCGAATTGAAATTTAAATCGAAGTTGGAGTCGCCAGCGAACTTTGTGGGAGTTCGGGCCCGTTCGAACCCACTCTATGTCGTAGTGGGCCGTGTAAAAAATACAGCCCATTCCGATTTCAGAGTTTATTGGGTTCGTCTCTTTGCATTTGATACCGACACCGACATTATCGGATACCGTGTATTGAATGACTCTCGTTGCCAATGGTTTCGGACATCCGGAAACCGAGGTTCTGAGTAAGGGGTGAGGGTACGTGTTGGAAAGTTCACAAAGAACACCCAACCCCGCCCGCACATTAGCGGCCTCTACTAGGATATCGTTTGATTTTGAAATACGCGCGTTAGTAAAACGATGAAAATGATATGCAAACGTTATTTTCCCTAAACTTGCGAGAATTGAATGGGTTGCTACGTCGATTTAATGCATTTAAAAATTAACGTCAAAGTTGTATTTTAGCATGCGAGATTCATTTTAGTATAATAAAACAAACGATGAAAATAAAATTGCTACAAGTACGAACAAACAAGTTAGTAACGGTTTGTAAATCGAATAAACAATATAAATATGATGATATGCATGATTTTGAAAAAGTTTATGACACGTGATGGATTAACACGTGTTGACCGAAGTCAAGGAAAATATATCGAAACCTGAAATATGCCAAGGAAAACCATCATTTTAATAAAGCAAAGATATTAGAAGAAATAAGACGGAATTGCGTTTCGATGCTACGGATTTCAGGAGGCCGCGCGACCCGCGCGAACATGGCGCGACTCGCGCTGCCATGCGACTCGAACGGGTCACGTGCGACTCGCATGACGACCTGTTTTCGAGGTCGTTTTTCCGAAAATTGATAATTTTATTAATTCGCGTACAAATATGGATTAATTCATACTCGACTTAAATTTTCGACATTCGTTATACTCGACGTTCGATTATGAAATCGATATCGAATATTCGGAATGAAATTTTAGAAAAAAAAGGTTTTTGTAAATCGTTTAAAATAAATTAAAAAAAAACGATGTTTGATTCTCTCCACGTTAAAAATCGTCGTGTTTAGTTTTATGAAACCATGTGACGATTCTTTAGCATCAATGAGATTAATTTAGTTCTTTTTTTGGTACGATATTCGATTAGAGAATCGATATCGTATTTTAAGAACGTTTGTTTTATATGAAAATAGTTTGTAGTATCGATATTAGAAAATAAAAAAATGCGACGATGACCCAAAAAAAGATGACCGACGACGACAAGACGAAGAAAAGACGAGAGAAGGGAAGAGAGAAAGGAGAAGTCGGGTTTAATTTTACACCCTCAACCTACATGCTTTGTTTACTCGGAACGGGGCTCGTCGGAATGTGGCTTAGGCACGGGAGCGTCGAGTTAATGTCGGTGAGTTATGGTGGTTTTCGTCGTGTAGGGTGTCGGGTAAGAGGCGGTCGGTTCTAAGGCTAAAGCGGCGTGATCTCGGGTTGTAATATCGGTTGCTCGATGCTATGTGTGTGTATGCTATTGCTAATGAATGTGTGTCGGGAATTATGTGATTGATGTGTGTGTTTCATGTGTCGATGATGGATGTAGATGTGTCGATGATGGATGAATATTGTGTTGTGAGAGGGTCCTATTTATAGGAGTGGTCCTCGATTGAAGCTAGAAGAGGTAACCTTGCTTGGGTGATAAGAAATACCGGTTAGGATAGGAAAGGTAAGCGAGTAGAACGAGGATTCCGTTTCTTGGTGGAGAAGGCATTGAGCCGGCTGGATGAGAGTACTCGGCCGAGTATGTTGTGCTTGGTCGAGTATTTGATCCGGTATTCGGATAGAATTCCTATTTGAGATCGAATTCTATCCTTAAATGGAATTGTTTAAAATTTTGTGTAGCTGATTTTTTGTAGCGTTTGAGCTTGAATCAGACACGTGGGGTGACATGGCTGACTTGCATGTCTCGAAAATATCTTTGACCGGGTTTTGAATCGGTCGCTAAAAGGCAGTTTTGCCCCTGATGTCAGATTCGACCCAAATTAGTCTTATTTGACTCGAAACGACCCACTAGGCTTGAATTTGAGGTTGGTTTTGTGAGATTTGTACTCCGTAAAAAGCCCAAGTCAAATGCCAATGATTTTGAGCCCATATTCGAGTATGTTAAAGCATGTTTGCGTCCGATCATCATCGGGTGTTTGTCGGAAACTGCTATAGACATCTGGCGGTCAAAATGTGGGTGTCTACAAATACTACCAATCATCTCAACCTCATTACCAACAATATGATGCCCAACCCCTTGGGCATTATCAAGATTTTCAAGGAGCATTACAAGACCCCAATGACCACCAAATGCCCAACTTGGAGTTATATCGATCGATTCTTCAAATGCAAAAGAGCCAATAAGAAATGGTCATCCAAATGCAAAAGGAACAAGATGAATTCATGGCCCAACATGAAAGGGAAAAAAAAGGCAATTGATGCTAGATTAAATGCTATATCGGCTAAAACCCTAATGTTCTTAACTCGAACTTCACAACTTGATGAAGGATGTTCATTTGAGCAAGGGGAGCAACCGAATCATGAAGCCGCCGATGAAGTCCCTTTGAGAAGCAAGACTTGCTATGAAGAACCTCAATTGTCTACCCAAGATGAGACGAATGAGGAGATAATCCTTGATGACGGCATTGTTGGTGAAGCATTGGATGAGGTTAGTGAGTTGAATGAGGTGGTAGAAGTTGTGAAGTCGTTGGGTGGAAATGATGAGCTCAAGTTGCCCTTGTGCGAAAATGTGGAAAAACATCATGAGCCTCTAGCAAGTAAGCGAAGTTATAGTTTGGAAGAGATTGAAACCGCCGGTAGAAGTTTCAATTCTCTCCTTTAAGATGATGTGAGGACAAGTGATGTTTTGAGACTTGAAGATGGGGAACCACAACTTGAGAAAGATATGAAGGTGTGCAATAGGGAAATAGGGCCAAAACCATTTTTTGTGCCTCATGTTAAATATTTGAAGCTTGCTTGTGGTTGGAGACGGTGCTTAGGGAAGAAGAGGTCAATAAAGCTTGTCGGTTGGAAAGACCCCGGAGACCACATGAAAGATAACATTGGGTCTTTGGATGACTACTTCTCGCTTCCGACTTGGAGGCTTTGGAGGATAGCTTGGCTCGGGTACTCAATGAGCCCTCATTATGATGTGGCTCGAGCATTTGACTTGCTCCTCCGAGCCGTTGAGGGTTATGGATGAGAATGAAGAGTCTGCCATCCTCGGTTTGACGGAGTTCCTCAAGAACCGTCATGTTGTATATTCCCCTTTCCTCTTCTTTTGAGCTTTTGTGTTTGTATTTGTATAATGGGATAGTTTGGTTTCTAGGTTTTTGTAAGTGTTTTGTGGAATTCTTGTAATTTGGGATTTTCTTGAGCGATGTGAGGGAGGGATCTTTGATGGTGTTTATTGAGTTTATTTGATAGGTTGATAGTTAAGATGAAGTTTTGAGAGGAGTAGTTAATGATAGAAGCTTGGATCTTGGGCTAGGAAGTCGGTTTTTGAGCTTTTCATAAGCTTTTGGGGACGGGATCTTGGATCCCGAGGTGGTATTTGTCGTTTGGATGGAGGATTCGGTATGCTAGTGTTGAATGAAGGCTTCAAGGCTCGGGAAAGGTGCTATCCCGACCGGAATAATTGCCATCACGAGAGCTTATGACGAGCAATCCCGCCCGGGATCATGGTCATCCCGACCGGGAAGGAGCCTTCCCGATCGGAACGAGGTCTATCACGACCGGGATGGTGTCCAGCAGCCCCCTTTTCCTTTGTTTCTTCATTTAAGCCCCACCCCACCACTTTGTACCCCCTCCCAACCTCCCTACTCACCCTTGCCACTATCATTTCACCCTTGCACCTCAATTATATACCTTCATCTCATCTTCTCATGACTATTACACCGAGTTTCTCATTAAATCTCACCCTCATTACACCAATACAAGCCTGTTACTTCAACCATGAGCCTACATTTAGGAAGAGGAGGAATAACAATGACGAAGACAAGCAACGTGCCGATAACGATCATTGAGACGATGGAGATGATAGAGTTGCTAACCGTTTGGTAGGCGACTCTCCTTTCTTTTCCGTCTTTTATTGCTAGTCTCTCTTTGTATGTTCCCCTTCCCTTTATCATTTTCGTGTCATGGTGGCCCTCGGGGCCTTTGTGGTTATTGCTCCCGATTCTCGATGGCGTGACTACATCGAGAATCTATTGAAAATCCAAATTGTCAAGTTCTTTTCACTTTTTCCTTTTTTTACTTTTGGTAGAATTTAGTCGAATTTAGGCGGAATCTGGGCTAGGTGACTTGATTACACCTAGCCCTCCCCTCACATTTCCTTTTATTTTCTTCTTTTCATTTCTTCCCCCATCCATATCTTTTCTCGTCTCGGTCCTTAGTGACTTGATTACACCCCGGCCGGACACACTCTACCCTTTCTTCACTTTCATTTTTGATTTTTAGCTTTTTTTTGTTTTTTTTATCTTCTTTTTAGTGTCTCCACACACTACCAATCGAGCATGAGGACATTGCTCGGTTTAAGCGTGGGGGAGCGATATCCTAGTCTAGTTTAGTTTTATTTTCGTAGTTTTTTCGAAAAATGTTAAAAACTCCTAAAAATTTGAAAAAATTCATAAAAAACAAAAAGATTTTCTTTTGTGTCTTTTTCTTTTGTATCTTTGTGTTGTATATTTGTTATGTTGTGTGTTTTGCTCCCCCGATTTCCTTGTAGGTTGCGTGATCGTCGATAAGTTTCGGAAAGCTCTTGACATCCGGTATTATCCTTCTATCTCTTTCTCCTTTTTCCTTTTTTGTGTTGTTTTGAGGATGTTTTGTGATGGTGTATGCTCGGGTGGAGCTTTTTGGAGTTTGTGGTTGATGTGGTTGCTTGTTTGGAAGTTTCGGGGTGGTGTTTGTTTATTTCTTTATGCGTTTGTTTTATCTTATTTTGTTGTGTTTGTCTCATTTTCTTTCGATTTTTCTTTCGTCTTTGTTGTGTCTTGTACAGTTTGTGAGTCTAGTGTAGAAAATGTTTTCGAAAACCCGGTTTTGAGGCTAGTGCGCAAGGGGTTACTTTCCCTTCCTAGTGATATGAATCGATTCTTGGACTTTAGTCTAGTAGAATGACTTTAAATCAATAGTTTCGTTGGTTTCTTACCTTGAGTCCACCTAGTCTACTAGGGATTTACTACGGGATTTGCATTTTGACCACTTTGACCACCCACGGAGTGAAAAGGTCTTGGTTGCCGAGTCCCGTCTCTTAGGTGACCATGTTCGAAATTGTTTGATTAGTCCAAGTTTCCCCCTTTTTGTGGGTTTGAAGGGAAGGCGCCCCCGACTTACCCATTTCCCTACCTTCTACACATTTTCCACAAATAAGTTGCAATTTGTTGAAGTTTCTTACTTGGTTGTGATTGAATGCCTACAATACAAGATATATTCAAAAGGCAAACCAAGTCAAAAAGAGAAAGAAAAAGAAAAAGAAAGAAAAGAAAAGAAAGAAGAAAAAGAAAATGCACAACAAATCCAAAACCAAATAGAAAAGAAGAAAAAGAAATGGCATAGCAAATCAAAAGCAAAATACACAAGAAAAATGCCAAGAAAATCATTTCACAAAAAAATCTTACCCCCTCAAAAATAAGCCATTTACCGATCGTTATCGTGAAAAGCTTACCAAAGGACCGAGTCCCTAGGAATGATGATAGCGGTAATGGTCGGTCTTTCCTCATTTTGCAACCATTATCCACCTTTTTACTTGGACTAGTTAGGCTATTTTTGAGCATGGGACGACCCTCTTGGCTCATCGCTAAAGGGGGCGGGGTTTCACTTACCTACAGTGTCGACTAACTCCGTGGTTTATCCTTTTTCCATCTCGCCTATCGTCCCGTAGTACGTTCTTAGAAGATTAGGAGGACCTGGGTAAGTTACCAACGTTTTATTGCTTTGTTGTCATACTATTAGGATTTTGTCTATTTTGGTTTGTATTATTAGCTTGGGAACGTTGTCACTTGCCTTGAGTCCTTAACTGGTGTTTCTTTTACCGCTTTGTTGAGGGAAGCGGTATTTGTTTCTTCTTGGAATGCAACCGATTGTTTGTTTTTTTGTTTGTTTGTTTGTGTGTTTTCGTGTTCGGTTGTATCCACAGTTTTGTCGCAAGACCTCACTTGCCTTGTGGAGAGCACTTTTCCTCTAAGTGTTCTCGTGTGAGTTGAAAGGGCGTAGGGTGCGCTAATACCCGCTCGGCTAGTATTTTAGTTTTTTATTAGTTTAGTAGTTGGTTCGTGCTTACTCGAGGGCGAGTAAGGGTTAAGTGTGGGGGAGTTGATAAGTGTGTTATCTAGTGCTTATTTCTTGTGTTTGGTCCCGGTTTCTCTTGTGGAATCACTCTTTGGAGCGTTTTCGAGGCTACTTACGCTTCTTCTAGCTTGTCTTAGGTTTCTAAGGCCTATCTTGGAGAAATGGAACGATTCCGACTCGTTTCCGAGGCATATGGAGCCAACGAAGAGAAGCGACGATGACTCGGTAGCTTAGACTCGATCCCGAGTCCCTTGGAGCCCATTCCCGAGCACCGAGAGTCGATAAGCAGCCTAGGAAGAGCAAGTAGGGACCTATATGATCATATTTGAAGCCTACATGACCCATCCCGGTCGGGAACACATCCATCACGACCGGGATAAAGAGACGAGAAGAAAACAACTCCTGTGGGTCCATCCCGGCCGGGATCACTGTCTTCCCGGTCGGCACCACCTTTTCCCGATCGGGATCATGACCTTCCCGGCCCAGCTCTGCCCGTCTTCGCTTTTTTCGCCTCCTTCACTCGTGAAACCCTATATATACCCCCCTCTTGTATTGTTTTAAGGACTCTACCTTACATCCATGAAACCCTAGACTACTTTAGGTTAGATTAGCTTAGATTAGTGTAAATTAGCTTAATCTTTCCTTAATCCTTCCTTTAATCTTAGTTTAATCCTTGTATTATTGGAATTCTTGAAGATCTCTATCAAGATTGACAACCTTGGTGGATGTATTTGGGTTTTCTCTATATATGCAAGATTTCATCTTTTCATCTCCTTTTTAGTTTGGTATAATCCTTCCCCTCTCTTTTCTCTTAATCTTTCATAGTTAGTAAACTTTTCATCTTCATTTATTGTTTGTTGTTCATCCTTGTTTAATCTTCATAATGAATGTTTTTGTTCTTATGTTGATTTCTCTTGTTTATGTTAATTTTAGTTTAGATATGTGTGAGTAGTCATCTTTCTAGGATTAGTAGGGGGATTGAGTGTCTTAATGGGTGATTAAGGGTTTGTATAGATTGTTGGTGGAAGTTTTGGTTGTTTCTTAGCTGTATGCATAGATCATGTTTGATGAAATGCTTGAATGACTTGTAGTTGCAAATGCATGTTTTCTTGCCTTCTTCTTGTGACCTTGTATGTTGCTAGGATGGGTTCTTGCGCGAGAGCGAGGAACCTTGATGTGTTGATATTCTATATGCTTTTATCCTCGTTTTCCCATGTATTTTACCGTGTTAAATGTGCTCTTAGGAGCGGTTTTGGGAACTAATCTTCTCCTCTAGTGTGTTTTGTAGTGTTTTGTTGGTTTTGTAGGAAATAGGCGATATGGACGCCTTTTCCCTTTCATCATGGCTCACATGGAGGTCGGTGACTATTTATCCACAAGTTAGGTGTCGCTATCGAGGTTGCGTGGATGTCATTAAGTGATCCCGAGTCGAGTTGGAACCATATCATGAAGTTTAGAAGGCTAGAGGAGTCCTTTTTGTTGGTCCCGAGGTCCATCCCTAGGGATGGATGTCGTCCCTATCCCCTCACTCACGGCAAAATGAAGAAAATTGATCAATAGTGGATTTTTCAGCTGTCCCGATTCGGGACGGCCCTCATCCCATGGGACGACTTCAATCCCGATTCGGGACGGACTCCATCCCGATTCGGGACGACATAGCTGTAGTGTCTTTACAGCTTCTTCTTTCTTTTGCTATATAGGAATGCTTTGTATTATATTGGAACGTACCTTTTCATTGGCTAAGAACCCTAAGCCTATTATTAGAATGAGATTACTCTTTTCATTCTCTAGTTGGAAGATTTACTCTTGTTCTTGCTACAATTTCCAATCGGTAATCATTTCAATTAGTTTCAAATTACTTATTCATCTTTTATGTTCTTAATTGTTTATTTTCATTTCTAGTATTGATTTTATTAGTTTTCCTTTTTCCATATCAATCATTATGCATTTCATTATCAATTGTTTATTTTGTGTGAATTTAATTATGAGTAGCTAATTCCGTTACTAGGGTCAAGGGGGATCGATGGGTAGAATTTAAGTTCTTGTTGAATATTTGATGAATTCAAATATATGCTAGTGCCTTGTTAACATGCTCTAAAAGACGATTAATTTGTTAAAGGCCACAACTTGTTAATCGAATTAGGAAAATTTCAGTTCATGTGCGAGAGCCGAGTTGAGATTAGACCCGCATGTGATTCGGTAGGAAGCCTAATAAGTAGCGAGAGCCCGTTAGTGTCTTCCTAGGTTGATTTCGATCCGAGAGGACGTATTATAGCCAACTAGCATGTTTGTGTGTTTATCGATTATTCTTGCATGATCATTTGTCTACTCATTGTGAACCTATAGCCCTAGATTTTTCTTTAATTGATTAATTCATAATTTGTTTACGTTTTTCTAGTCTTAGTTAAATCAATCAAACCAACCGTTTGAGCAATTAAGAATCGCCATAGCTTCTAGCAGTTTGACCTTCTCCCTGCGGATACGATACCCTACTTACCACTGACTATCTTGTTAGTAGTACTAGGATAATCTTGATTTGGTAATACGACTTTAGCCACATCAAATTTGGCGCCGTTGCCGGGGAGACGGTTTTTCATGTTTTTTAGCTTGTTTCTTTTTTGCTCTCTTTCGTCTCAAGGAATTAAAACTCCTTGAGATTGATCTCACTTTCCTATTGTAGTTTTGCTTATGCCCAGGTTTTTCCGGTCATCAGAGCTTACTCCGTTCGATCCTGAACCCGAGAAAACCTTTCGCAGGCGACGACAATTTTGGAGAGAGATTTCTGCAGCTCCTGATCTCTAGACTTTGGAAGTTTTTGGCGAGAGATTTCTGCAGCTCCTGATCTCGAGACTTTGGAAGCTATTCATACCGAATTCGTAGCTGAGAATCAGTCCTTTCAAGAAGAAAATCAATCTCAGTCCGAGATCCTTTTGCCACCTCCGATCATAAAAATGCCGAAGCTTTCTAGTCATTCGGAGCCCGAGCAAACTGCTCTTCCTAAGTTGGTTAACCGACCAACTGCCACCCAAGGTACATTCGAGATTCGCCCCGCCTTTATTACCTTGGTGGAGAAGAATCAATTTGGTGGTGACCCGAAGGAGGATCCTCACAAGCATATGAGGATTTTTACTGATTATTGCTCCACGATTCCACTTCCGGCTGGGGTAACTCAAGAAGAAGTCATGGAGATGCTCTTCATGTTCTCACTACAGGATTCCACTAGGGAGTGGATAACGGACCTTGATAAAGTCACCGAGGGGATCACCGATTGGAATTCTCTTGCCCTTGCCTTCTACAAGCACTATTACCCTCCACAAAAGACGAACATGCTTCGGAGTCAAATCACCAATTTTCGTCAAACTCCGAACGAAAATATTCATGAAGCGTGGGAGCGGTTCAAGAAGCTTGTGAAGGAATGCCCGCACCATGGTTTTCAGGTTTGGTTCCTTTGTAACCAATTTTATAACGGGTTGTATGATGATTGCAGGAGTACACTTGATTCGGCATGTAATGGGCGATTCCAATGTAACGTGGATGATGATAAGGCTTGGCAAACAATAGAAAAGATGGCATCTCATCACTCCCGATGGGGTAATCCACGTGGTAATACTCGATCAAATTCCGGTGAAAGTGGGTCCTCTAATGCCGTGGCTGTTCAATTAGCCGCTTTGGCTAAGAGATTTGATGCATTTGAAGTGTCAAATTCTCAAGGGGGAGGAGACATGCATCAAGTACATGCCATGCAAGAGTATGCATGTATGCGATGTGGTGTCGCGGACCACCAAGCTCAGGATTGCCTAGGCTCCATAGAACAGGTGAATGCATTCCATTCTATGCGCCCACGCTTTCCATATATGAACCAACCAGGCTATGATGCATCTCTTTTGTCTTACAGGATTACTAATGTCTTGAACCCGCCTATTACACCGGTTTATGTACCCCCACCAAAGCAGCATCACCAGAATCAGCAGAAATTCCAGAATCAAGGGAATTTGTAGAACCAGCAGAATTTCGGTAATCAAAAGAATTTCTAAAATCAAGGAAATTATCAGCAGCGACCTCACTCAGGTCATCAACAAAATTTTGGCAATACTAATCAGAATTTCGGGAATTCTCATCAGAATTTTGGCACTAGTCAGCAGAATTTTGGCCAATCCTCCACACAAGCTCAAGGTAATTCTTCTTCTTCTTCGAGTTCTAATGAAATGGCTGAACTTCGTAATATGATGCAGATGATGGCACAAATGCAAAAGAATGATCAAGCTAAGGATAATGCCATCAAGAATTTGGAGAACCAAGTGGGACACCTTGCCGCGTCACAAGCAACGCGTCAACGAGGTAAACTTCCTTCTCAAGGTGATCAACAACATGATACGGCTAATGCGATCACTCTTCGTAGTGGCACACACTATGAGGGTCCGTCGATGCCTAAGGACGATACACCGACCGAGAAGGAGAAGGTTCTAGTGGAAGATGTCAATGACGATGTTATTGTGGAAACTCCAAGTGAAGATCAAGTTCCACCACCCACTACTCCCGTTCCCACCCCGACTAGTCCAACAATTCAAGTACCATTCCCGGGTCGATTGAAGAATCGGAAGGAGACTACCCAATTTGGCAAGTTCATGGAGGTTGTGAAGAATTTGCAAGTTACGGTCCCATTTACCGAGCTCATTATGTAGGTCCCATCTTATACCAAATTTATGAAGGACATCTTGACTCGGAAGAGAAGCATTAGTGAGGTAGAAACCGTCGCTCTCACTGCAGAGTGTAGTGCATTTTTACAGAACAAAGCCCCACCAAAGCTAAAGGACCCCGGTAGTTTCTCGATTCCTTGCACTATAGGCACCTTATCGATTGATAAAGCTTTATGTGATTTAGGTGCTAGTGTAAGTGTCATGCCTTACTCCGTTTGTGAAAAACTTAATATTATTGGTCCTCTTAAGTGTACTAGTGTCACTTTGCAGATGGCGGATCGTTCCATAAAACGCCCTTTGGGAGTTTTAGAAGACGTGCCCGTAAGAGTTGGAAAAATTTTATCCCGGTTGATTTTATCGTCCTTGACATGGCCGAGGACACCCAAATTCCCATAATTTTGGGAAGGCCATTTTTGCACACCGCCGGCGCGGTGATTGATGTCAAGAACGGTAAATTGACTTTAGAAGTGGGTGGAAACACCATTGTTTTCTGCTTAGATAGTACACTTAAGAACTCGATTATAACGGATTCTTGTTGCATGATTGATATTGTCGATGTTTTAGTTCATTATTCTATGGAGGCATCCCTTATACGGGATCCCTTAGAAGCTCTGATATGTTTGGAAGCGTGTGCAGGTGATGCTTCCGTTGACTCTGCTGTCGTTGATGCTTTGGAAGCTGCTTTGAAAGGAAGGATGCTCACGGAGGAGCAAGGTGTCGATGTAACCAACATCGTGCACACCTCATTTGCAATAGACATAACCGTTCCGGAGCGTAAGCCACTTCCGTCTCACCTAAAATATGCCTTTTTAGACGATACCGAGAGCTTCCCCGTGATTGTAAGTGCTGATTTAACTGAGCAACAACTTTCTGATTTGTTAGTTGTTTTGAAGAAAAATAGAAAAGCTTTGGGGTATAGTCTTGATGACTTGAAGGGAATTAGTCCCGATTTCTGTATGCATAGAATTAATCTTGAGGAAGGTCATCGTCCTTGTGTCCAGGGTCAACGTAAGTTGAACCCGAATATGCAAGAGGTTGTTAAAAAGGAAGTTTTGAAATTGTTGGATGCGGGAATCATTTATGCGGTTCCCGATTCAAAATGGGTGAGTCCGGTACAAGTTGTACCCAAGAAGAGAGGGACTACTGTGGTCCCGAATGAGAAGAATGAATTAATCCCTACACGAATTGTGACGGGATGGAGAATGTGCATAGACAATAGAAAGTTGAACACCACTACACTTAAAGACAATTTCCCATTGCCCTTTATCGACCAAATGCTTGAGAGACTAGCTTCTCACAAGTATTTTTGCTATTTAGATGGATATTCGGGATTTTTCCAAATCCCGATACACCCGGCTGACCAAGAAAAGACCACGTTTACTTGTCCCTATGGCACTTTCGCATATCACAGGATGCCATTCGGGTTATGTAACGCACCCGCCACCTTTCAAAGATGCATGATGAGCATCTTTTCCGACTACATCGAGTCCATTATGGAAGTGTTTATGGACGACTTTAGTGTCTATGGTATGAGTTTTTCAGCTTGTTTAGCTAACTTGGATACCATTTTAAACCGATGTGTCGAGGTCAGTTTGGTCTTGAATTGGGAGAAGTGCCATTTTATGGTCACTGAGGGTGTTGTTTTGGGTCATGTGGTCTTCGAAAAGGGCATTCAAGTGGATAAAGCAAAGGTGCAAGTGAATGAGCAATTGCCCTTGCCGGTTAATGTGAAGGGAGTGAGAAGTTTCCTTGGTCATGCGGGATTTTATCGCCGCTTTATCAAGGACTTTTCAAAAATTGCTAAGCCACTTACACAATTGCTCCTAAAGGATGTCCCTTTCGATTTTACTGATGAGTGTGTGGAAGCTTTTAACAGGATTAAGCAGGCCCTCATTTTTGCTCCGATTATTCAGTCACCGGATTGGAATTTGCCATTCGAGATAATGTGCGATGCGAGTGATTATGCTGTGGGAGCGGTTTTGGGCCAAAGGAAAGACAAAATATTGCATGCTATATACTACGCTAGCAAAACACTTGATAATGCTCAGGTGAATTATGCAACCACCGAGAAGGAATTGCTAGCTATAGTATATGCTTTGGAAAAATTCAGAACCTACTTGGTTGGATCGGAAGTCATTGTTTTCACTGATCATGCGGCTCTTAAGTACCTCCTTGCTAAGAAAGAAGCGAAGCCCCGACTACTTCGATGGATCTTACTCCTCCAAGAGTTTGATTTATCGATCCGGGATAAGAAGGGAGCGGAAAATGCCGTGGCGGACCATTTATCGAGGCTTAGAGTTGAGGAGGAAGGAGTTGTCATTCCCATAGATGACTCTTTTCCCGATGATTCTCTCATGGCCTTAACTACCGGTGAAAGCGAAGGACCTTGGTATGCGGATTATGCTAATTATTTAGTTGGCAAGGTATTACCTTCTGATCTTTCTTATCAGCAAAAGAAAAAATTTCTACATGATGTCCGACAATATTTCTGGGATGATCCTTATTTATTCAAGGAGTGTGCCGATGGTATTTTCCGTCGATGTGTCCCTCAATGGGAAGTTCTAGGAGTTCTAGAGAGTTGTCATTCATCAGCATATGGTGGCCATCATGGACCGAGCCGAACCACGGCTAAGGTCCTCCAGTCGGGTTTTTATTGGCCAACCTTGTTTCGGGATGCCCAAGCCTTTATTATGTCTTGCGACGCATGTCAAAGGACCGGTAATATTTCTAGGAGGCATGAGATGCCTCAAAATGGGATTCTCGAGGTAGAAATTTTTGATGTCTGGGGTGTAGACTATCAAGGCCCATTCCCGTCATCCAAGGGCAACCGATATATTTTGGTTGCGGTTGATTATGTCTCCAAGTGGGTGGAGGCGGTAGCATCTCCTGCTAATGATGCTAGAACGGTAATTTCTTTGTTCAAAAAGATCATTTTCCCCCGCTTTGGTGTTCCAAGGGCGATTATTAGTGATGGTGGAAGCCATTTTCATGAGAAGCGACTTGATGCTTTACTTGCTAAGTACGGTGTCTCTCACCGTACCGGTCTTGCCTACCACCCTCAAACGAGTGGGCAAGTGGAGGTGTCTAATAGGGAAATCAAGTCTATTCTCCAGAAGGTCGTGTCAAAAGCTCGAAAGGATTGGAGCTCTAAGCTAGATGATACATTATGGGCTTATCGTACCGCCTTTAAAACGCCTATTGGTACTTCGCCTTACCGATTGGTCTATGGCAAGTCATGCCATTTACCGGTCGAGCTTGAGTACAAGGCTTGGTGGGCGATTAAGGAGCTTAACTTGGATCCACATTTGAGTGGGGAGAAGAGACTCATGCAATTGAATGAGTTAGAAGAATTCCGTCTTGGTGCCTATGATAGTGCCCGGGTTTACAAGGAGCGCACCAAGCGGTGGCATGACAAGCATATCCTTGATCGTGAATTCAACGTCGGGGATAAGGTATTATTATTCAACTCTAGAATCCGGTTGTTCCCCGGAAAACTCAAATCCCGTTGGTCCGGTCCTTTTTCCGTCACCCAAGTTGGTAAATTTGGCTCGATCGAAATTGAGAATGATTCGAGTGAACGTTTTAAAGTGAACGGCCAACGTTTGAAAATCTACAAGGAAGGAGCTCACATTGGGGCGATTGAAGTTATTCAACTTCATCCCGCTTACCCATCTCTCTGATTTGAGGTAATCAAGTCGTGCGAGACTATAAACCAGCGCTACCGGGAGGCAGCCCGGTTTTGTATATATTTTTATTTTATTTTATTTTTATTTATTTTTATTTTTGGAACTTTGAGTGATGTGAGGGAGAGATTTGACGTAGTTTTATTGAGGTTGTTCCAGGTTTCCGAGTCACGTAATGTTTATAAGGAGATTTGACTACTTGGATGATTTGATTGTGGTCCCTATTAGGGACGATGGTGGTCCCTAATAGGGACCATAATTCACTTAAAAAGAAAGAAAGTGCGAGCATATGAAGGAAAGGGACGAAATTCGTCCCATCTAGGGGTGCGCATCCCGAGTTGTACTGTGATTAATCCCGAATCGGGATGGAGCACGTCCTTATTTGGGACGATATGTGTGTAGGCAAGTGAATAAAAAAAAACCGTAAAGCAATACAAAAGAACCCATCTTACGTACTACTGCTCCCTCTCTTCATCCTCCTCCTTCCCCAAATTCAATCATCCTCTTCCATTTTCATCCTCCTTCATTATCAGACTTTCTGTGTGAACTCTTGCTAATCATTCTCGCCTCACGGATTCCGATTGTGGGTCGGATTTCACGGATTTCGTCGCGCGAACAGGCGTTTTGGTCGAAATTTGGGGCGTTTGTGGGTCGATTCCGGCGTGTTACTAGTGCAATTGCTCGAGAATTTCCTGATTGTTTCGATTTTCACAAGTTTCAGGTGTTTTCTTTTCCCTAATTGCTTCAATTTCACATATTTGCATAATTAGGGTTTGTGGGCATCGATTTTCCAGATTGATTTTTCATGGATTTGGTCAGTTAAATAGGTTAATTAGCACTTGATTGATGTTTTTTGACTTATTTAGTGAACCAATTTAGCGATTTTCGATCCTTGATTTTTGGGTTCGTGGTTGGACGTAATATTGCAGAATCGCTTTGCCACCATCTTCCCTCTGTTGTTGCTGGTTTGGGGGGAAGACCCAGTTTTGTACATAGGTTTTTTTTTATTTCTTTTTCCTTTTAGCTCCCTCGTTTACTTTGGTTATCTAGTCCCTGTTTGTGAGCTACAATGAGGACATTGTATAGTCTGGTTTGGGGGGGAAATTGTGTCGAGTCTTGTATAATATTTAGTTTCAAAAAAAATGTCAAAAAAATTAGTTGTTGGGTATGTTGTAATCCCGTTGTGCTTATCCCCTTGTATAGCTTTGCGATTTTTCGTTCATATCTAGTCTTGTATTATATTTAGTTTCAAAAAAAATGGCAAAAAAATTAGTTGTTGGGTATGTTGTTATCCCGTTGTGCTTATCCCCTTGCATAGCTTTGCGGTTTTCCGTTCATATCTCTTTTTAAGCTTGGTTTTCAGGATTTGTACATTTTGGTGATGTTTTGGCATTTTTGTATGTGATGATGAGACTAAGACAAAGTATACTTGATCCTTGACATTGGTAAGCTACAAATTGCGAGTTTTAGAGCCTTTTGGATTGATTCATGTTTAATCGATCTTCTTTAGGTGAGAGTAGGTTTCCTCGTAGTATGTGTTGCATAATTACGCACATGTATGGTTTTTGTTCCATTTTCCGTGATGTTTTTGATCAGTTTGCACTTGAAGCTATATCGCTGTTTTCTCACATAATATATATTAGTCTTTTGAGCCCACATGCATGTTGATTGTGCTCATTAAGGTTATTGTGGTGAATGTTGATAATAATGTGAGAATTGTTTTTCCAGGATTGTTGATTCCCGAGGTTTCTTTTGTGGAAAAATGAAAAATGAAGTTGAAGGAAAAAAATGTTGAAAAAAAAAGTTGAAATAAAAAGAAATAAAAACAAGAAGGAAAAAGTGAAAGAAAAAAATTATGTTACTTCCAAGTTGTTTATAATTGTTATTGAATTGGGAAGTGATGTTAGTTGAAATTATATTTCGATACATACATCGTTTTGTATTGATGTAATAAAGACTAAGTGGTGTTTTTTGTGGTTTGAGCATTCTTAGCGCGTTTGGATTGTTGCTAGTTTAACCTTTAGCTCCACATGTCCATAACGTTTGTCCACCTTCTATCCTTCACCCGAGCCTTCTCTTGTCCTTTTCTTAGCTTCTTTTGTGCAAATTGTGATAAATTATGTCAATGAAATTTGGAATGTTTACCATCCTACGTCGCGGGCGCATTCTTATGAGTTGTAGTAGGTGAGTATTCTCACAATATACTACCCGTTCACAAAATGAGTGAAGAGTGAACCCGTGAGGAGTCCGATGTCAATAAGGGTCATGCAAGAGTTGAAATGTCTTAGTACTTGTCTCCCTCATATTTTTGCCATGTAATTCTAAACCATGTGTGCTTATCTTGCATCTCGTGTTTGAATTGAGATTGAATTATGAACTTGCTAGGGCTTGTCAATGGGATTCGTCATTTCAGGGATACTTGGTTTTGTTCATCGCTCTTGTTTTGTCATGTTTGAGGATGCTTGCTTGAGGACAAGCAAGAGTTCGGTTTGGGGGATTTTGATGTGTTGATATTCTATATGCTTTTATCCTCGTTTTCCCATGTATTTTACCGTGTTAAATGCGCTCTTAGAAGCGGTTTTGGGAACTAATCTTCTCCTCTAGTGTGTTTTGTAGTGTTTTGTTGGTTTTGTAGGAAATAGGCGATATGGACGCCTTTTCCCTTTCATCATGGCTCACATGGAGGTCGGTGACTATTTATCCACAAGTTAGGTGTCGCTATCGAGGTTGCGTGGATGTCATGAAGTGATCCCGAGTCGAGTTGGAACCATATCATGAAGTTTAGAAGACTAGAGGAGTCCTTTTTGTTGGTCCCGAGGTCCGTCCCTAGGGATGGATGTCGTCCCTATCCCCTCACTCACGGCAAAATGAAGAAAATTGAGCAATAGTGGATTTTTTAGCTGTCCCGATTCGGGACGGCCCTCATCCCATGGGACGACTTTAATCCCGATTCGGGACGGACTCCATCCCGATTCGGGACGACATAGCTGTAGTGTCTTTTCAGCTTCTTCTTTCTTTTGCTATATAGGAATGCTTTGTATTATATTGGAACGTACCTTTTCATTGGCTAAGAACCCTAAGCCTATTATTAGAATGAGATTACTCTTTTCATTCTCTAGTTGGAAGATTTACTCTTGTTCTTGCTACAATTTCCAATCGGTAATCATTTCAATTAGTTTCAAATTACTTATTCATCTTTTATGTTCTTAATTGTTTATTTTCATTTCTAGTATTGATTTTATTAGTTTTCCTTTTTCCATATCAATCATTATGCATTTCATTATCAATTGTTTATTTTGTGTGAATTTAATTATGAGTAGCTAATTCCGTTACTAGGGTCAAGGGGGATCGATGGGTAGAATTTAAGTTCTTGTTGAATATTTGATGAATTCAAATATATGTTAGTGCCTTGTTAACATGCTCTAAAAGACGATTAATTTGTTAAAGGCCACAACTTGTTAATCGAATTAGGAAAATTTCAGTTCATGTGCGAGAGCCGAGTTGAGATTAGACCCGCATGTGATTCGGTAGGAAGCCTAATAAGTAGCGAGAGCCCGTTAGTGTCTTCCTAGGTTGATTTCGATCCGAGAGGACGTATTATAGCCAACTAGCATGTTTGTGTGTTTATCGATTATTCTTGCATGATCATTTGTCTACTCATTGTGAACCTATAGCCCTAGATTTTTCTTTAATTGATTAATTCATAATTTGTTTACGTTTTTCTAGTCTTAGTTAAATCAATCAAACCAACCGTTTGAGCAATTAAGAATCGCCATAGCTTCTAGCATTTTGACCTTCTCCCTGCGGATACGATACCCTACTTACCACTGACTATCTTGTTAGTAGTACTAGGATAATCTTGATTTGGTAATACGACTTTAGCCACATCAAATTTGGCGCCGTTGCCGGGGAGACGATTAGTAGGGGGATTGGGTGTCTTAATGGGTGATTAAGGGTTTGTATAGGTTATTGGTGGAAGTTTTGGTTGTTTCTTAGCTGTATGCATAGATCATGTTTGATGAAATGCTTGAATGACTTGTAGTTGTAAATGCATGCTTTCTTGCCTTCTTCTTGTGACCTTGTATGTCGCTAGGATGGGTTCTTGCGCGAGAGCGAGGAACCTCTAGGTCGGTTTTGGAGCGAGAGCCCAGATTATACCTAGATAGCTTGATTACCCCTTCACCTTTACTCTTCCTTGATCATCTCATCACCCTTGAACCCGACCTAATCCTAGTCCTTTTTCTATTGAATTCTCCATCCTTTTAGTCATTGTTTCTGTAGTTAGTTGAATCATTTAGCTTTAGTTGTTATACTTAGTTCATTCTTAGTCATAGTTTTATCCCCCTTCATCGTTTTATTTGTTTAGCTTAGTTGACTTAGTCTAGTCCTTAGGTAGACCTTAGTCTAGACACCTCTTTCCGTCCCCGTGGATTCGACCCTACTTGCCCTATCTACCTAGTTAGGATTAGTTGGTTTTATTTGGTGTCGGGATTCACGACAAATCCCTCCCATCATTACGTAATTAATACCTCAATCCTATTTCCATCAAAAATTTAACGGAAACCATCACCCAAAATGTTTTAATTACAATTTTCGTATTTTCTCTTCCACTTATACCCCTTACCCCATTAATTCAGTCATCTAAATCACATTTGCTTCATATTCATCTTCATCATCTTCATCATCATCATCATCTTCATCTTCAAGTAACTTTTTTTTCTTAGTTTTTTTTCATCTTCTCATTTTAGTCTGTAAATCACAAATCAACGCATTAATTTTTATCTACTTAGTGTTTCACTCATTATTGATTTTCCATTTTTAATTATAAATTTGTTTTATTACAAATTTCAATCAAAAATTTAGGGTTTTCCCGATTTTAGTTTTCCAGATTTCAAATTAAAATTGTTTGTAGAATATGCGAGTATACATTGTCGATTTAGTTTTAAATGTTTCATTTTTATAAAATATACATCCATTAAGAAGTTGTAGACTTGTACCTGGTAGGTTGTACATACTTCGTATTCAATTTCTTCCGAATAGCTAGGGGGTTTATTACTTGTTTAGTTGTCCCCACTCTATCTTGCCCTCAAAACAGGTGTGCTTTCATCTCCAATTATGGAGTTAGAAGAAAGAGCAGAAAGCTTTCAGCAAAAAAAAGATAAAATTATGACAATAAAACACAACCCATAAACAGCAATAAAATAGGGTGAATAGAGTAAGAAGGAAGTGGGAGGCAGGAAACGGGGTCATAAGAAGGATGGTATTGAAGGGGGGAGGAGGCAACTAGAGAGAGGGTGGGTGAGGGTGAGTTGCGATGTATGCGCGGGAAGCGGGAGGGGGTCGACTTTTGGGGCGGTGTGCACAGGGGAGCAGGGAGAGGTGTACTGGGTTGTAGCCGGAATGAAGACAGCGGAGCTGGCAGCCCACGAGGCGGAAGCAAAGGCGGTGTTCGAGGCCTTGAAGGAAGCTGGACGGAGAGGGCATAAGAAAGTGGTTGTCGAAAG
This sequence comes from Agrostemma githago, assembly GCA_958450325.1. Lineage (NCBI taxonomy): Eukaryota > Viridiplantae > Streptophyta > Magnoliopsida > Caryophyllales > Caryophyllaceae > Agrostemma > Agrostemma githago. The sequence goes on along the minus strand of OY288259.1, from coordinate 53,212,067 downwards.
TGACTCTCAGGTTATTGTGAATGCATTTCAAGAGGGCAAAGAAGGCCGGATCGGAGTACAGTACGTTGTTCCTCATCTTGGACGAGATATGGTCGATGTTGAGTTCCTTCGATAAGGTCGCTTGGTCTTTCCTTAGTCGTAAATGTAATAGGGTAGCTCATGAGCTAGCCCATTTGTGTCTGTTCCGGGTTGCGTTGTATGGGAGGATATTCTACCTTCGAACATTGCAAGTTTGGTTTCGTTCGAGAACGCTATTAATAATGAGTATACCCCCGATTGGGGATTTGAAAAAAAAAACCCATCAAAAGAGATTCTCAGATATTAATTTTTGTTCAATACGGAATATAAATTAATTACAAAATAAAGCAACAACGATTCAATTAGGGTTTAAATTTTCCGGAAAAAAAAATCGAGGTAAGGTGTCTTCATAGATACAATGGAAATTTGGGGAAATGGATAGTATGAGATGGGTGAATTGAATTTTTAACAAGGGTAAACGAGACATTTCAACTCATTTCGTTATTTTTTCTTACGAAAATAAGATTAGGTATTAATTATGAAATTAATAGAATAAGTAGGTATATGTTTTAAAAGAAAATTATGTAAGGTATAAAGTTTGAAAATGGAAGTTATTGAGGGTATAAAGTATCAATTTTCCCTTAAAATTATTTTGAAATGTGCAAAATCCATTTAAATTGAACTATTTTCAAAATAAAATAAAAACTCTTGTTCAACCTTTAAGAGCAACTAGTCAACTACAATAGTGGTTTTTTTGTGTTATGTTTGTCACCAAAAATTCTATATTATAAAGTTCTTCTATTGTGTACTCCCTCCGTCCCGATCATTTGTTGTCCTGTCATTTGGGCACAAAGACCAAGGCAGGCAATGAAAGTACCAATTTACCCCTCCCTTCACAAACATAAGCTAGCAAATTGGAGTATATGTAAATTGAATAAAGTGAACCCAATTGAAGAAATTTGAATGAAACAAACAACGCCAAATTCATTTTCCCACCAAAACCAAAATAAAATAGATTTCAATTTCCCTCCAAAATCTGGGAAAATCAGTCTTACATCTGGGAGAATCATTTTTCCTCCAAACTCAACCATTTCACCAAAAAAAATCACTCAAAACATTTCCAAAGAATTTGAATGGCAGAAGCTTCATCTTTCATGGCTTCAGATAGTGAAGCTTCATCTTTCATGGCTTCATCCTTCACAATAAGTGTAACTTCTAGTGGCGCTTCATCCTTCACAACAAGTGTAACTTCTAGTGGAGCTTCATCCTTCACAGCAAGTGTAACTTCTAGTGGAGCTACATCTTTAACCATTGACCTCGCAGCAAGAAATCGTTACTTCAGAATGACAAATGACAAAAGAAGAGCAATTGGACAGACTCTTCTACTGAACTACACAAATGGTAAACTTAAGCATGGTTTACTAAAGAAGCTCGGGAAAGAGTATAATATCTCCAAAACAACCATTGGTAAATATTGGAAAATAGTGCATGAGCAAATCAAGGCTGGGAAAATGGTTAATGTGGACAGAATTTACAAAGGAAGTTAAAAGAGAGTAATCATCGACTTAGAAAAGGTAAGACATGTTCCATTACATAAAAGAACAAGTGTTAGAAGCCTTGCATTTGCAATGAATCTTCACCCTTCCACAGTTCATAGACTTGTGCAAAAAGGTAAAATCCGAAGTCATTCAAATGCTTTAAAACCATCATTGACACATAAAAATATGATGGATAGAATGCAATGGGTGTTGGATAAAATCTGCCTATCTAGCTTGCATGATAAGACAAGAAATACATACCACTTTCGAGGATATGTATGATGTAGTGCACATAGATGAAAAATGGTTTTACATGACAAGATGTTCACAGAAATATTACCTTCTACCTGATGAGTTGGAGCCACATCGAACATCAAAGTCAAAAAGATTCATTACAAAGATCATGTTTATGGCGGCAGTAGCGAGACCAATAATTTCAGAAGATGGGAAAATATATTTGATGGAAAAATTGGTATTTTTCCATTCAGTATCATAGTTCCAGCAAAAAGATCGAGTAAAAACACAGATAAAGGGACACTTGAACAAAGACCAATTGAGAGAATTACCAAAACAGTCATCAAGCAATGCATATTAGAGAAGATAGGAAAGGAAAGAAGATTTTTATTCAACAAGATAATGCACGACCTCATATATCCGCAAAAGATCTTGATTTTATTAGAGTTGCTACTGCTGATGGGTGGGACATTGAGTTGATATGTCAACCACCAAACAGTCCAGACTTAAATGTCCTAGACCTAGGTCATTTTAGGACTATCCAAACCATTCAACATGAAAAGGTGCCTAAAAACAGTGTGCCAATTTGTAGATGCAGTTGTCAAGTATTATGAGGAAATCAAACCAGAAACAATGAATTTCACCTGGTTATCCCTTCAATATTGTATGGATGAAATACTTAGGGTGAGAGGAAACAACTGCTATAAGCTTCCGCATGTAGGGAAAGCGAGGTTGCAAATGCTGAATTTGTTACCAAAACGTGTTGAACCAACCCCAATGTATGTGGTAGAAGCTTTAATATTAGTATCACGTTTTCAACAAGGATTAGATTCTACAGGGCCATTAATACATAATGCACATGAAGAAGATGCAACGGAGCAGACTGTAAAAGATCAAGATACAATGGTGGGAGTGGGGAGGGAAAATGCAGAAGAATCGAATGCTACACAAGGCCGGAATGCGAATGCAGGACATAATACACAGGCAGGTCATATTAATGCACAAACTCAGAATTCAGGTCAGAATGCAGAAGGTCGGAATGCGCAAGATCGGGAGGCAGAAGGTTAGAATACAAGACAAAATGCACAACGTCGGAATGAAGATTAGAATGCTTATAAGCAAAATGAGAATTAAGAAGATAAAATCTCGGCAACATATAATGTCTTGGTGTCGAAGTAGCATACCCTAGAGTATGAATATATGAAGCTAAAACTAAACATCTTAACAAGGGAACGTTACTCAAATGATGAACATTTCTACTATCCTATTTTCTTTTGTCACTTAGAAAATTAGTAGTCGCAGATTATCCCATTTTGTACTTTAATTTTAATCCAAGTTCTTCTAAAGTAATGTTCGGTTGTTGTCTTAAAGTTTATTAGCAACCGTCACCTTCTATTGAAATATACAACCGTACATTTGGTAATTATTACAGTATAATCCGAATTCAAATACACAACTAGTTTAGTTATCACATAAGAGCCATAGAAAGAGTGGATTATAGGTGGATATAAGAGCATGGTAATATGAACAATTAACCAATTTCGTACAAACATCCAAAATTCCATAAACATCTATAGCTACTGTTTAGACAAAGATGTATGGCATCTCGATCAACGCATGGGGACATAAACACGCAATTGTTGTACAAGACTTTGTCTTTTAAAAAGGAATAGGATGAGGATGAGATAAGAGAGTTACCTGAGCAAAAGCGTGAGGCGAAACGGCTCTGTAAAAGAGAGTTCTTTCTACAAAAACTACAGGTTGTACTGCAGGTGCATTCTGTAAAATGACAAAAAGTATAGCAGCGTAGATGCATAGAGCCCATTGCATTGAACAAATCTTGCATTTTTCTTCTGAAACAAGTTGAAATACTCATGTTAATATTAGATATGTACAGATTATTACAATTGAATCTTGGAAAATGACTTAGACATAGTCCCGAAGATCGAAGCGATGATTGTAATGACGAAACCAAAATTTTAATCAAAAATTTATAATGAAATCACAACCTTTGACTCCAAATAATTATTTCAAAGTAGCGACTTTTACATCCTAACACGACATTTGACAGTACAAAATAACCCAAATAAACAATTCTGAACCTTACATAGAGGAAGATTATCGAGTGAATGAAGTTTTCAAATCAGGCAAAGTTTCCTTCTACACAAATTGGAGAACAATTATAAAGTACCTGTGATAGGAAGATAAGGATCATTGATGCTTTAATCAAAGAGTAGCAAAAGAAATCGAAGGATAGAAAGATAATTACAAAATTCAATTGAGGGATCAATTTGGAGGAAAATTTAGGGTTCATCGCAAGTCAAGAAGGATGGTGGCGGAAATGAATTATTAGGGTTATGATTTTTTTAATTTTGTCGTAGGGATAAGTGATTTGGGCTTTGATACATAAACATGAGTTTGGAAGTGAGGGGGTATAATGGTCTAGTACTACTTAAAATAAATACCAAAATAGAAAGGACAACAAATGAGTGAGACGGCTTAAAATGGAATAGTATAACAAATGACCGGGACGAAGGGAGTATAACATTGAGTTTGTAAAAATAAGCATTTGGTTCTTATTTAAGAGCAGCCACAATGGTGGTTTTCTAGTCTTGAGTTTGTCACCAAGAACTTTATATGGTAAAGTTCTTCCATTGTGTACCACATTAAGAGCAACAACAACAACAACAAACGTCCATCCAAGTTCATTCTCCGTCACATCACTATCTACAAACTCAAACTCCAAAGAACCAATGTCAACAATAGTACAAGTTCATCCAAGTTTATAAATGGGTCACACACACAATTCACTCACTACTTAACATTAATTTCTACCAAAACATTTCATTTTTAAATTAACATCATAATATTTTTTTAATAAATTAACATTTCATTTTTAAATTAGCAACAAAACATTTTTTAATAATATTTTTTTTAAACTCCATATTTTTTTTAACATCATAATTTTTTGTTTTTAACTCCATACTTTTAAACAACAAATCTTAATTTAAATTACATTATTTTTAACAATTTAACAATCTAAAAAAAAAATTAACACTTCCCACCAACAACTATAATAATATATTTATTTATATTTCGATATCTCCTCCAAATCGTTGCCAAATATGCTCAACCAAGTCCGCTTTCAAATTGTTGTGAACTTCGCGATCATAAAGCCCGGCACGCCTATGAAGAGACGCTTGAAAATCACTCAACAATCCTTCATTTACTTGTACGGAATCTGCTTCGACATCACTTTTCCAATTAGTTATCTGCGTTCCTTCATCTTCAACAATCATGTTATGTAGTATAATACATGCGTACATGATATTTTTCAAATTTCTTCTATCCCAAAAACGAGCCGCTTGGCGTATAATCACCCATCGCGCTTGAAGAACACCAAAGACAAGTTCCACATCTTTTCTAGCCAATTCATGTATTTTCTTGAATAATTGTATGTCTTTTAGGGTCCATTGGATTTGGGAAATTCTTTACAAAGGTTGCCCACTCTGAGTATATACCATCAACTAAATAATACCCTTTCGAGTATTCTGTTCCATTAGCCGAGAAATGAACTTGCGGAACAAATCCATCAACCACATCATTAAACAATGGCGATTGACGAAACGTTGATATCATTGTTCGATCCGGCCACTCCATTAAAAGCATGTCATACCCATAAATCTTGAGACGCAACAGCTTCGAGCATAATGGTGGGCACTCCATGATCACCCCACGTGTACTGACCATGCCAGGAAACTGGACATGCTTGATCTCCACTGCCAATGCATATAGTCGAGGCTTCCAAGCATGCCTGGAAAGTCGCGACGATCTAAGTGCATTTGAAGTAATCGTTCAACATCTGCTTCATTTGGCCTTCTAAGGTATTGAGGCCCAAAGACTTCAATAACAATGCGGCAAAAATTAAACAAACACTCCTTCGCCGTAGTTTTCCCAATTCTTATGTACTAATCGTAAGAATCGAGAGGATTTCCATACGCCAGTTATCGAATTGCAGCTGTACATTTTTGAATTGGAGAAAGTCCCCTTTCATTTGCTGCATTGTATCTTAACTGAAAGTAGGGATACCTTTCAGATAAAGTGTCCACAATACGAATGAACAAACTTTTGTGCATTCGAAACCTTCAACGGAACATCTCAGCTGGGTACACCGGGTTGTCGGAGAAGTAATCGGCAAAAATGCGATTATGACCTTCCAGATGATCTCTTAAGATTGGTTGTCTTCTTATTATAGCACGTTCCCTTCCTCTCCTTTTGACAAATGCCCTAAACATTTCATCATCTTCATCATCCACCAATTCATGAGCTATGAACTGTGATAAAAGAATATTATTTGTGGTGAAGTTATTGTCAAAATTAAAATTGAGATAGTTGTTAAGATTGTTCGTCATTTTTTGATTGAAAGCGATAAAAAACTTAAGTTGTGAGGAATATGTATTTGTAATCATATAGAACATCATTATATATAGAGTTTTTGAAATCTTATCTTATCAACATCTTATCTAAATGTAATCTAATATATGGAATCATGTCTTATCAAAATCTTACCCGGATATCATCTCCTTTGTTTTACTAGCACTATGTAGTATTGTGTAGTCACATCATATCTTATCTACTACAGTATTTGTCAGAAAAGTAGAGTTGTCAATTCTTAATTTTGAATATGGGTTGTCCTATTAGCAAACTTTATATCGGAATGGAGTATTGTGTAGTCACATCCATTCTGATATCTTATCTACTACAGTATTTGTCAGAAAAGTGGAGTTGTCAATTCTTAATTTCGAATATGGGTTCTCCTATTAGCAAACTTTATGTCGGAATGGAGTATCGTGTAGTCTTATCTAATGTGTAGTCTTATCTAAGAAAATAGAAATCTAAATAAATTAAAATGAAATACCAACTTAAATTGAAATGAATTACAAAATTAAACAAACTTCATTCAAATCGTTGGATGAAATACCAACTTACACATAACTTAAACATAACTTCAATACCATCTTAAACATAACTTAAACACAAATTAAACATAACTGAACTGAAACATAACTTAAATACCAACTTAAACAGTACTATGAAATACCAACTTAAACAACTAACACATTGACACATTAAACTGAAGACTAGACGTCGTACTTTGAACGAATTTGGTCACACATTCGTTGGTGAATCGCCCTTGCATGTTCGCTCATTCCACTTGTATCAGCATTGATTATCGTAAGTTCTTCCCTCATAGAAGTACTTTGCAATCGCTCGTTTATTTCCCTTAGCATTGTCAATTTTTTTCGCTGATATGTTTCATATTTGACTCTATCCTCATCTAACGAGGACTCTCCTTGTGACCTTCTTTTGTTCTTTCCTTTCTTCTTTGCCTTGGATGCTTTTGTGCCTATAGGGCGTTCTCTAACTTTGTCGTCTCCATACACAGAAGACCTCTTTGATCCCACTGATGGTTCTGTTGCTTCTTCATGTTCTGATCTCAAGCGCCATTCCACTTTGCGCACTCCTTGGTGATCTCCCACATATGCTCTAAGGTGAAATGTTTTCCCTTCTTCAGTTTACACCATTCCACACGTGCAGCTTGCTTCTTTTGGCCATCAGACCATCCACTACGGTATTGGTTGGTAATATTGTTGAATATCTCAATAAATTCATTTATCTCCGTCTAGGCTCTATTGAAACGAAACTTGATCTTCTCAAGTGTTCTACTATTATCGTTGCTATATTTGTTAAAGTAAGTGGTGACTCTTTTCCAAAAAGCCTCATCCTTTTGTGCAGTACCTACACTTGGATCTGTGGATACCGTCACCCATGCTTGCGCAATTGCTTTCTCTTCATCTATTGACCATTTAACTTTTTTACCAACACCACTATCATCTTGAACTTGAATAGTTTCTAAACCTTCTTGAGTAGAGAAAGGTAGAACTGGTGGTGAATCATAGTCATCACATGAAATATTGTCTCCCGGAATTAATATTGGTCGAGTCTTTGTCGTACTTGAACCCGGGCTATTGTTGTAGGTCGTTCCAGCTGAACCTGTTGGAGGTGGACACCAATTTGTTTGTTGCCAATTTTGCGGTGGCATATTTGGGTAATTTTGCGGTGGCATATTTGCGTAATTTGGTGGTGGCATTTTTGGATAATTTGGTGGTGGCACATTTGGATAATTTGGCTGTGGCATATTTGGGTAGCCATAAAATTGTGGGTATGGATAGCTGAAATGATTTAGTTGATTTTCCATATTTTCTTGAGTTTCTTGATTTGTATTGTTCAATAAATTACTGAAGGATCCTCTCCAGTTGGAATCCATGAGTAAATAAATTTTTCAGTTATTAATATGAGTAAAATAAGCTTGGAGTAAAATATGAATTTGTAATCATGAAGAGCATCAGTATATATAGAGTATCCGAATTATTATCTTAATCATATCTTATCTAAATGTAATCTAAACGTATGGAATTATATCGTACTAAAAAATCTTCTTTTATCAAAATCTTATCCGGATATTGTACCTATTGCTTTATTACCATTATGTAGTCACTTTCATTCTGACATCTTATTCAGTGGGTCATTGAGAATCGTCACATGCATTCCTGTATCTTATTAAATTTTAGTGGCATTGTTTCGTCACATGTATTATGCCATCTTATCACATTTTATTACCATTGTGTAGTCATTTTCATTCTGACATCTTATTCAGTGGGTCATTGAGAATCGTCACATGCATTCCTATATCTTATTAAATTTTAGTGGCATTGTTTCGTCACATGCATTGTGCTATCTTATCACATTTTATTACCATTATGTAGTCACTTTCATTCTGATATCTTATTCAGTGGGTCATTGAGATTCGTCACATGCATTCCTGTATCTTATTAAATTTTAGTGGCACTGTTTTGTCACATGCATTGTATATAAATTGCTATCTTCATCATAAAATTTCATTCCACTCTCATTCAAACAACTCTCATCCTAAAATTTCGAAAATAAAACAACTTTCATTCAAAATAATATCGTAAATATGACTTACTGGGATGATGAAGTTAGAAGGTTTCAAAGAGATATTGACTCCATTAAGAACCACACTCCAAATTTCATTACCCGTCTGAACCTAATATTGCCAGAGACGGTGTACATGAATGTGTTAAACTATACACCACCGTTAACAATGTTGGAGTCCATCGTATCCGGAAATGCAGCAGCTATGTTAACTCCCCCGGTTTTGTAAAATGCAACTACAGGTAGTATATGTATGTATATTTATATGTGTGTGTGTGTGTGTGTGCACACACACACTTCATTATTCATTTAATAAATCACTTTTATAATCTTTTATTTGAAATTAATATTAGAATTTTTTTTTACTTACAATTTTGCAAATTCATATCAGCTAAAAGCTAATGAGCATTGTACGTTGAGAAAAGAAGTCGTAGAAATCGTTCGTAGATTGAGTAATTTCATGAAATTTGAACCTCTGTACGATCTATTGTCTGGGAATGGAAGGTTTTTTCTACCACGACACCGGGTGTATTTTTGTGATGTGTACGATGAAGTTACTATGGAGGAAGAATTAGTATTTCTAGCGGCTCAAGAACAACCAGTTGACCGCCTTAATTTCTCCTCTAACGATGATACTTCATCTGATGACGATAACTCCTATTAAGTGTAACTTGTTCCGCAGAATAATGTTTAATTAAGGTAATCTCTAGTTTAACGTCTTATTTCATGGTTATTATTAGTAAGTGTAAGTTGTATTAATTAGTAATGTTTAATTATGTTGTTTTATGTAACGTTTTATTTCATGGTTTAGTATTACTATGCGTAAGTTCTTTTAATTAGTAATGTTTAATTAAGTTGTATTTCGTATTAGTGTCTAATTCGATGGTTTAGTAGTAATGTATTTTAATAAGATATTTATTTGTCTTGTTGGGTCGGAAATAGTTCATACTGGGTGAAAGTTAAATTTATTAGACGTTATATTTAGACCTGGCAAACAGATCAGGTCATGTCGTGTTCGTGTCATAGGTAAATGGGTCACGAATTATTCAACCCAAACCCGACCCATTTAAGTTTCGTAATATTATTAATACACTTCTTAATAAATTTCACAAAAGAAAATACTACGAGTACATATTATTAATAATAGTGAATGGGGAGTAGTATTGTAGCAATTTATGGGAGAAATTGAGTGCTCACCTAAGAAATTAAGTGTGCAAAGAGGATGGAGGTCCCACTTCTGCAAGAAATGAACAAAACGAACGAGTTCTTTCTTTAGAACCCCTACGAACGAACAAAACCAAACAACAATGCACACAAAAAAAAAGAACGTCCGTATTTACGTACTTCCTCCACGAACCAACTATTGTTGATGCTCTAAGTTTGTCAAAATAAGAACTTGGTTCTTATATTTTCCTATGAAACTAAAATAATTTATTTAGAGAAGAAATATAAGAATGGGTCCCATCTAAGAACAATAAGTTCTTCCATTGTAGCTAAAAGTACTTAAACTTGATTGAAGTGCAAAAAATGACATGGCATGCATGGGAAGAACCTTATAAAAAGTTTTACCATTATTGTTGCTATTAACAACCAAGTTCTTGCATTTTTCTAAGAAAATAAAATAGTTTGATTGGATAACAAATAAGAATGAGTCTCATTTAAGAACAAAATAATAAGTTCTTCCATTGTAATTAAAAGTTCTTGAATATGGAGATTGTCAATATATTACACAATGGAAAAACTTATTTTTGAGTTCTTCTATTGCAATTGATTTCTTCCAACAATTCATCCTCATCACTGCAAACACAATTCATCTACATCTTGAAAATTATTTTAACAGCAGAGGTTGGGAGAATTTGCAGCTTCAAAACATGAGTCATAATACCCAAATTCCACTAAACTCACAAACTCCAAAAATGGCATTATATTGTCATGTATTTTTATATTTGAAGAAAATCTATTTTTCGTTTTTAATAATTTAACTTTAATTATTTTTTTCGTTTTTAAAATTCGAAATAAAAAAAATCAAAAATAAATTACATAAGTTATGAGATCATTTAATGAAAAGTGGATCCAATTTAAAAACTCATATAAAATTCTTTTATTGGAGTCGAGAGTTCTTAGATATTGGAATGTATGAGATATGATATGACAATAGAAAAACTTTATATAGAGTTCTTTTGTTGCACTTGTTCTAAGACCACTCCAAGCAACCTTTTTACATGGATCATGACTAGACATGTCATAAATTGACCTGGCCTGTAAACTCGACCCGTCCGACCCATTTTTTTAGGGGCATAAACCCGTTTTTTAGACCCGTGGCCCATTTGACCCGAACCCGAAATGACCGTTAATTTAGGGTCGAAACTCGACCTACCCGTTTCGACCGGTTGGGTCAACCATAATTTATTAAAATTAATAAAATATTACTTTTTATATACTCCCTCCGTATCTATATGTTCGTCCACTTTGTTTAATATATGGGTGCAGTATTATATTAAAAGTGAACGAACATATAGATACGGAGGGAGTATTATATTTGGATATATAATTAAAAAATTAATATTTTAAATATTTTAAATATAAACAAATAGTCAATTTAATTCAACTTTTTTTTATCATTTAATAATAAAATAATTTTAAATTTTGATTTTGATGTTTTTTTAAAATATAAACATTATAATTAAAGTGTATAATGATCATACTCTTAAAATAAATAAAAAAATAATATTAAAATTTTTTTTTTTTTTGCTTAAAGGCGGTAAAAAGTTAGGCGTTCGAAATTATTTCTGACTCGTATTCTGACCATAACCCGATCAGAGACCCGTATGACCCGATCTGTACTTGATCCAACCCGGCTTGACACGCCCTGTGTTAATTGAAGAGGATCTATTTATGAGCTTCACTTAAAGATATTTGAAGTACTACTCATATCAACAAAGTGCACTTTCTTTTCTGGTCATCCATGCAAAAGAACTTCGCAGTTAAGCGCTTGCTGAGAGTAGTCTAAGGATGGGTGACCCTTGGAAGGTTTCTGGGATGCGCCTCAGTAAGGACAAAATGCACTGGAAAGGGCTCGTGTTGGTCTGTGGGACCAATACAAAGCTTGACAGGCTACCGCGACTAACATTTTTGATCCTAGTTTGGGCCGGGTGTTACACGGCTCGTATTCTGACCCCACTCGAGACCCGATCCGCCCGACGTTTGACAGGTCTAGTCATGACATTCCTAGAAAATAAATAATATAGAATATGAATAAATTAATTAGAAATGATAAATGGTATGTGAGACCAATACAAAACCTGGCGGGCTACCGCGACTAACATTTTAGGTCCTAGTTTGGGTCGAGGTGTTACACGGCTCATATTCTGACCCGACCCGGGATCCGATCCGCCTGACCCGTTTGACAGGTCTAGTCATGACCTTCCTAGGAAATAAATAATACTCCCTCCGATTTTTATTAATGTTCTTGTGGACATGACATAGGTCCACCCCGACGCGGCCACGCGCGGGTTTGGGGAGGCGAATGAATCTCCATATGAGATGGTCAAATTGAAATTTAAATCGAAGTAGGAGTCGCCACCGAATTTTGTGGTTATTCGGAACCATTCGAGTCCACTCTATGTCGTAGTGGGCCATATACAAAATACGGCCCATTTCCGATGTCAGAGTTTATTGGGCTCGTCCCTTTGCATTACGATACCGATACCGACATTATCGGATATCGTGTATTGAATGACTCTCGTTGCCAATGGATTCGGACATCCGGAAACCATAGTTCTGAGTAAGGGGTGAGGGTACGTGTTGGGAAGTTCACTAAGAACACCCAACCCCGCCCGCACTTAGCGGCCTTTACTAAGATATCGTTCGTTTTTGGTGTACACGGGTTAGTTCGACGGTTGAATGATATGCAAAGATTATTTTCCCTAAGCATGTGAAAAAAAATAAATGGGTTGCTAAGTCGTTTAATGCATATTAAACTAATAACGTCAAAGTTATTTTAGCATGCGAAGTTTGTTTTAGTCTAATAAAACAATGAAATAAATAAATTGCTACAAACACGAGAAAACGAGTTAGTAACGATTGAATAAATTGAATAAAGACGTAAATGAATAATATGCATGATTTTGGAAAAGGTTTATGACACGTGATGGATTAACACGTGTTGACCGAGGTCGGAAAAAGTATTTATCGAAATATGTCGCGAAAGTCGCTTTTTATGTAAGATCCGAAAAGAATAAAAAATAGAAAAGCGAGGAAACGAAAAAAGAAGACTCGGCGAACCAGGCCACCGCGCGAGTCGCCTGACAAGCGCGCGACTCGCGTGGCGGTCTGTCCGCTTTTTTTATTTGTCGAAAACCATCAATCTTTATAAATCGCGTACAAATATGGATTAATTTATACTCGATTTATATTTTCGATATTCGTCGTATTCGATATTCGATTATGAAATCGATATCGGATAGTCGGAATAATTTTAGAAAAGGTTTTGAAAAAAGTTTGTTTTGAACGAAAAGTAAAAAAAAGAATTTTGAACGAAAAAGATGTTAATTCTCTCCGCGTATAAAATCGTCGAATTTTGTTTAAAAAAAGATGTAAAGATTTTATTAGCATCAACGAGAATTAATTAATTTAGTTCTTGTTAGATACGATATTCGACTAAAGAATCGATATCGTATTTTAAGAACGTTATAAAAAATAGTTTTTTTTAGTATCGATTATTAGAAATAAATAAAAATATGTGACGAACGACCCATATTAAAAATACGACCGACGATGACACGACCCATAAAAAACGTGAGAAAGGAAGAGAAGAAAGAGAAGAAACGGGTTTGATTTACACCCTCAACCTACATGCTTTGTTTTCTCGGATAAGAGCTCGTCGGAAAGTGGTTTAAACTTGGGAGCGTCGAGATGATGCGGGATGAGTTAAGGTGTCGGTTTGGTCGTGTGATGTGGTGGGTTTCGGCCGGCGGTCGGGTTGATTTGGACGGTATTGCAGTGCTTGTATGAACGATGAATGTGTGTCGAGGTTGATGAATAATTCTAGCTTAATTCTGAATTTTGATGATTGATGGTGGATCCATTGTGTGTGTCGCGAGGGTCCTATTTATAGGAGTGGGGGTAGCCTTGCTTGTACGACAAGAAATACCGATTAGGATAGAAAACGTAAGAAGTCGAGAGGAACGTAAATTCTGTTGCTTGATGAAGAAGCAATGAATCTCGGCTGGTTGGTGAAGTGTTTCGGCTGTTTTGGATATCTCGGCCGAGTGTTTGAGCTCGGTCGGTGAATTATTTTGGTTTTCGGATAGAATTCCTACTTGAGATCGAATTTTATCCTTGAATGGATTTGTTTAATATTTTCGAAGTTGGTTTTTGTGGTATTGGAGACCGAATCAGCCACGTGAGGTGTCACGGCTGACTCACGTGTCTCGAGAATATTTTTGACCGGGTTTTGACTCGGTTGCTAAAAGACGGTTTTACCCCTGGTGTCAGAATCGACCCAAATTAGTCTCATTTGACTCGAAACGACCCACTGGGCCTGGATTTGAGGTTGGTTTTGTAAGATTTGTACTCCGTAATAAGCCTAAACCAAATGTCCATGATTTCGAGCCCATATCCGAGTCCATTAAAGCATGTTCGCGTCCTATCATCATCAGGTGTTTGGCGGGACCTACTATAGACACCTGGCGGTCAAAATGCGGGTGTCTACAGAGCCCCCACTCTGACTGAGGCTTGGACAAGGAGAAAGTCAGAGTAGCTACCAGGCCAATCGAGGATTAAGACCTGGCAGACTTCCGATCGGGTCGTTTAGAGTCCATTAGACTTGCGTGAAGGGCCCGCCAGCCATAAGATAGAAATCATACCTGGATATAATATCGCGGGGACTTTTCCTAAAAATTCTTGGGTGTGTCTGTTTACAGACACATCCCATCTTGGAATTGCGCGGGAGTTTGCCTTGGAAGCTATGGGTGTGTCTGTTTACAGACACATCCCATCTTAGAATTACGCGGGAGCCTGCATTGGAGGCTACGGGTGTATCTGTTTACAGATACATCCAAAAAAATGTCGCTTGTGCTTTTCCACTGGAGAATTCTTCGGGAGCCCTGGGATATTTGTCTGTAAATTGCATGTAATATTCAGATAAAATACCGACTCACGCTAGGGAAGGAAATGATTTTTGATTTTTGAAAAAGAAAATGCTGGAAAAAAAAATTTGAAAATTTTGGAACTGCCGAAAATTTTTGAAATTTTTTTGGAAATAAAAAAATCTTGGGATGACTTGATTCCTAATCAGATTCTGACACAGATTCCTAAAATCCTCAGGTTAGGCCTGTATGCCTAGATGAATTAGGGAGTATAAAAAGACTCCTATTCCCGGGATGACTAGGAAAGGGATTTCCTCTATTATAAATAGAGAACTCTTGCCCTTAATCTTCTCGTATTCCAACCCAAATAATATTTTTTTATCTAAAAATCCCTTTAGACTTTTAAGACAAAACAAAACTTTCTGCTATGGGTATTGAACATTTGACTGCGATGCTTCATGCGTGGGCCCAGAATTTTCGAGACGAAGATAAGGTTCAGCTAACTCAGATGGGAATTGTGGCTTTGTTCCCGCTTCAGCGACTCAAGGTGGATGCACATTTCTTGGATGCTTGCTTATCCTTTTGGGATACTACCCACCATGTTTTTGCTTTTCCCCGGGGAGAAATATGTCCCCTTCCTGAAGAGATTGCAGCCGCAGGGGGTTGGTGTCCCAATGCTCATCCAGCTATTCCTCCTTTTTATCCTGATCCAAGGAGGAGACTGAGGGATTTTCTTGGGTTGTCTCATGTTGAGACTTCTCGTATGGTAAAGGGAAATTCTGTTTCCCTGTTTGACTTGGCTGATAAATTCGTGGATCCAAATGGTGCCAGAATTTCTTCTGCCCATAGGCGTAGGGCTTTCGCTTTTTGTATGCTGCATCGATACGCCTTCGAAGGTCGGATGGATGTTGGCTCATGTCTAGGCGAGATCAGGCTAATCAGTATAGTGGACCAGATGGAGACAGGCCACAGCCCAGCCTGGCTGATAACTGGGGAGATTATTATGGGCCTTGACGCTAGGAGACTTGACCCGGATCGGCAATTAACGGGAAGTATTCGTCTTCTGCAGGTATTTGACCCCCTTTTTCTTCGAAAATTTTCCGAAAAAAACTTTTTATTTCCGAAAAAAAAAATTTGGATTTTTTGAATTTCTGAAAAAAAATTTTAACTTCGATTTTTCCGAAAATTTCGATTTTTTTTATTTTTTCGGAATTTTTGATTTTTGGAAAGTTTTTGACTTTTCGAAAATTTTGCAGATCTGGTTATCCGAACACCTGTCGATTATAGAGCCCCCGGTGAGCATATCCAGATATCGCAGTTGTCAGATTGGCTCACGGTCCCGACGGATAAGCTCGAGTCATCACATAAATCGGAAGTATTGGGATGAAGAGCTGAAATTCCATGGCGGACCCTTGATCAGGTGGAACGTGATCTGGTGGTTCCTTTCGAAGATGGCGGGACTAGCTAAAAGAGATAAAGCCCGCTACCTGATGATCTTGTCTTTGGATTGGACCGTCCATATTTACCCAGATCGTCTTCTAAGGCAGTTCGGTTCGTTTCAACAGATTCCCGAGATTGAAGCAATCATTAGCGTTTCGCTCCAATTGACGGACGCTATATGTGACACGTGGTTACAACGCTGGTTTACCCGTGTCATGTGGACTATACCTCACCCTTGTCAGACCGCTTGGGTTTCTGAATCATATCGCAAGTGGGCTTCTGAAGAATCCGAAGAGGCCCGTAAAGCTTTGAAGACTGATGAGGCTTTTGACTTGGCCCGCAGAGAATCAGTAAAAAACAATAGATGGTTCTTTGACGAAGAGGAAACTCCAACTACCCTTGTCCGGCCGGAGTCGGGTTCTAAGTCAAAAACTAAAACTCGAGCTAAAGAGACCGGTGCTAGCGACTTGGAGAGAAGACTCGGACCAAAACTAGCGGTCCGAGACAGACTGGGGCCACGGGACCGGTTACCCGAGAGGGTAAGGGCCCGGCTAGGGCCGACCGAGGTGACCGGGGAGTCAAGTTCGAAGAAATGAGCCCGGGTTAAGGAGGTTCCCTTGGTGATTCGGGAGCGTTCACCTCCGCGTCGACGCCGGTGAACCGAAAAAGAAGCTAAGGACAAAGGAAAGGGAAAAATGCCTTAGATTTTTTATTATTTGAATATTAGTACTATTTATGTTTTTTTTTTGGCTTTTTTTGTAATTGGATTTTTTTTGAAATAAATAAAGGAAGTTTATTAAAAACCGTTCCTGTTTTTTTTTCGATTGCAGTGGTTGTGCCCTTTTGAGGGGCTGCCTACGTATCCACAAATAGCGGAATCAAACCAAACGTAGTTCAGACTTAATTTGCAATTTCGAAATACATCAAGACTATTGGTTCAAGATGTTTATAACAGTAGAATAGGTAATTCTAACTTTTGACTTGTCTTTAAAAGTTTATTTTGAAAAGAGATTTTTTTTTATAAACTTTTGCGAATGACATTGAGAGAAAAAGGTTAAGGGTAGTAACGTTTCAGCTGGTCCAGGTTAGTTGGGTTGACAAACTCATTCCCGTCCAGATCTGTTAGCATTACTGCTCCGCCCGATAGAATCTTCTTTACCAAATAAGGTCCGGCCCAGTTAGGTTTGAACTTTCCCCTTGGGTCTACCGGTAATAAAGCTCGAACAGACTTGAGAACCAAATCTCCTTCTTTGATATTCCTGGGCCTTACCCTTTTATTGAAAGCCCGTTGGATCCTTTTTTGATATATTTGAATATTATTGAGGGCACAAGATCGTCGTTCGTCTAAAAGGACTAGCGAGTCATATCGTGCTCGGACCCAATCGGCTTCGGGTACTTGACTTTCGAGCAAGATTCTGAGTGACGGCACTTCTAGCTCAACAGGTTGGACCGCTTCCATCCCGTATGTAAGGTAATACGGTGTTGCCCCGGTCGCAGTACGAATCGAGGTTCGATATTCCCAAAGTGCAAAGGGTATCTTGTCGGGCCAATCCCGATAATTGTCAGCCATCTTTTTGAGTATGGTGACAATAGTCTTGTTAGCTGCTTCCACCGCTTCATTGGTTTGGGGTCGGTAGGGTGAAGACGTATGCCTTTGGATCTTGTACTTGGCTAGCAAGGCCGTCGTCTCGGCTTGAAAATGGGTCCCGTGGTCACTGATGAATTCATGAGGGATCCCATACCGACATATTATCCTAGTTTGGATAAATTTGGCAACATGGCCGGCGTTGAGAATACGGTAGGATTCCGCTTCGACCCATTTGGTGAAATAGTCGATTGCTACCAAAATGAAGCAGTGTCCTCCGGTTCCCGAGGGGTTTATCTTTCCGATTATATCGATTCCTCACGTTGAAAACGGCCAGGGTGACGTCATGGTGTACAGCAGGGATGGCGACAAATGCTGCACATTAGCGAAAATCTGGCAGTTATGGCAACGTTTGACGTAGAGTTGGCAATCGGTTTCCATGCTGCTCCAGTAGTATCCGAGTCTCATGATCTTCCGGACTAGCATCTGGGCGTTCATGTGCGGACCGCACTCACCGTCGTGCACTTCGGCCATGACCTTTTCGGCGTTACCCTTGTCGACACACAAAAGGAGAGCCCCATGCGGTGTCTTTTTTTAAAGTTGTCCGTCTTCGGTACGGACGAACTGGGTTGCTAGCCTACATAAGGCCTTCTTGGCTCGATTGTCGGCCCCGGGTGGATACTCCCCGGTTGTCAAGTATGCTTGGACAGCGTTATACCACGGCTCGGGATCAGGTATCTCGATGTCTTCGATGTCGTGGATATACGCTGGCTCGGATCGCCTTTCGACACAGATTGGCATGCCGGTCACATAATCGGGAATGTTTAGTAAAGATGCCAGTTTTGAAAGTGGATCTGCGAACTGATTTTCTTCCCGAGATAGATATATATACTCTACCTTTTGGAATTGTTTCTCGAGATCCCTTACTCGTGCCTGGTAGGCCACGAGATTGGCATTTCGGATTTTCCATTTTTGGAGCGCTTGGTTAATGACCAGAGATGAGTCACCGTGTACTTGGAGGTTTGTGATCCCTAAATCGGCGGCGGCTTGTAGCCCGTGGATGCATGCTTCATACTCAGCGGCGTTATTGGTGACGTCAAAGTCTAATTTGATAGACACGGGAGTATGTTCCCCTCCTGGCGAGATTAGGAGGATACCGACCCCAAATCCTCGGAAGTTGGATGCTCCGCCGAAGTATAAATCCCACGTCTCGGTGTCAGTATGGAAAATATCTTCATCCGAGAAGGACCAAGTGTCGGTGTGCCCTTCTTCGGTTACGGGACTGTCGGCGAGAAATTCGGCTACTATTCGGCCTTTGATGGCTTTCAATGGTACGAACTTTAGATCGAATTCTGCCAGCATCAGGGTCCATCTCGATATAGTGCCGTTGAGAATGGGCTTTTCGAAAAGTTACTTGATCGGATCCATTCTAGACAGTACTTGTACCTCGTAGCTGAGCATGTAATGTCGGAGCATCTTAGTGGCCCAGACCAAAGCTAAACACGTCTTTTCATGGTGTATTTAAACTCGTACTCTAAAAACTTTTTGCTGATGTAGTATATAGCCCGTTCTTCAGAGTTGACCGTTTGAGCTAGTATAGCCCCCATGGCTGTCTCTGTCGTGGTTAGGTACAGCGACAAAGGCAAACCGGGTTGAGGTGGCATCAGGACCGGCGGTGAAGACAATATTTCTTTGATTTTGTCAAAGGCTGCCTGACACTTGTCATCCCATAGTAACCGTTCCCCTATTTTCAGCTTCTTGAAGATCGGTTCACATACCATGGTTAGCTTTGAAATGAACCTGCTGATGTATTGGACTTTTTCGAGAAACCCTCTTATCTCCTTTTCGGTCTTAGGAGGTTGCATCTCGGTGATGGTCTTAATTTTGGCTGGATCAACTTCGATACCGCGTTGGCTGACGATATGACCCAGTAATTTGCCAGATGTTACCCTGAAACTGCATTTCTGAGGGTTTAACCTCATATTGTATATGCGTAATTGGGTGAAAAACTTTCTCAGGGCAGTGATGTGACCGTCCCTGTCTTTGGATTTGACGATCATATCATCCACGTAAACTTCCACTTCTTTATGCATCATGTCATCTAATAAAGTTGTGGCGGTTCGTTGATAGGTGGCCCCGGCATTGATGAGACCAAACGGCATAACAGTATAGCAATAAGTACCCCAAGGTGTAATGAAGGTGGTCTTATCCATATCTTCCTCTGCCATTTTTATTTGATTGTACCCGGCATACCCGTCCATGAATGATAGAAGGGCATGGTCAGCTGTGTTATCCACCAATATATCGATGTGCGGTAACGGGAAATCGTCTTTCGGGCTCGCCTTGTTAAGATCCCGAAAGTCTACACAGACACGTACCTTACCGTCTTTTTTAGGGACCGGTACGATATTCGCAACCCAATCTGGATACTCGGAGACTCGTATGAACCCAGCCTTGAATTGTTTGTCGACTTCCTCCTTGACCTAGAGGGATCATTCGGGCCTCATGCGTCGGAGTTTCTGCTTAACTGGCTTGAACCCTTCCTTGATCGGTATATGGTGCTCAGCTATTTCACGGTCTATCCCCGGCATGTTCTTGTAGGACCATGCGAAGAGGTCTTTGAATTCTTGAAGGAGATTAATGAATTGTTGTTTCTCCCCGGGATCTATAGATAACCCTATCTTAAGCATCTGAGGCTCTAAGGTTGTTCCCACGTTGATGGATTCGGTTTCTTCGATTACCGGATTGCGGGATTCCCTTTGCTCTAGCTGCTCGATCAGGTGTGGAGGTAAGGATACCTGTTCGTCGGGTTTCTCAATGTCATTGCACAGAAAATTTTGAAAATTTAGGAAATTTTGAAAATGAGACAAATCGTAAGCAGAACGGTTGTTATTATTCATAAATTGAGAAAATAGCTCGAAAAGAGCTGCCATCTGATCGCTAGTCAGTGACGGGATAGATAGGGTGCCTGGGACAGACCCCGAAGCACCAGGAAAAGCTAAAGGGAGAGGGGGAGTTACAGGACTGACCCTAGAACCGGACTCACTAGACTCAAACTCGGACTCTGACTTGGACTCTGACTCAGACTCAGATTCTGGCATTTCTCCTTCCCCTGTGATCAGCTTGAAAGTCCTTCCTTGACTGTCAGTCCACTTGACAGTCTTCCTCCAGGCTCTCTTCCCTGTCCCGGATCCGACATCCGAGATCAGCTTGGATGGATCAAAAGTGCGGCTACGGAGAATGAGGCTGACTAGCTCCTCCTTCGGCGTTGGGGTCGCGAGCTCCTCCCCAAAAAGTATCCCCAATGTGGGCTCAGCATTCTCAGATTTCTCGGATCGGCTGAGGGCGAAGATGTCGTCTGGTATGTAGTGGCAGACCTGGGCCAAGTGGGTCCCAGGGCGTGTGGTTGTGGGCCGGTATAGGCCTGTTTGGACGGACTCGAACACCGGCGTGACGAAGATGACTTTGCCGGCTCCGGTTTGGCCCATGTTTTCTGGGGTTATGGTGTAACCCAGACCGGTTTGAATCCTCCCGTTATCCCCGGCAACGGCGCCAAAATTTGATAGGGGTAGTCGTATCCCTAATCAAAGATACCCTAAGGTCCACTAACTAATGTAGATAGTGAAGTAGGGGTCGAACCACAAGGAGACGGGACTCAATTACTCGTTCTAAGGTCTAGACTAAAGATTACGGGTCACTGTTTTTCTATTTGTTTGAGTGGACTATCAACTAATTGCTATAAGGTAAATCAATAATAAAAAGGTCTAGGGTCTCAGGTTCACAATGAATGTCAATCGGGTTAGGGAGTCAACTAACAGGTCACTAATCGAACTGTCTAAGGTGTAGGTCCGGTCGGTACTACTACAAACTTTAGAACTAAACTTAACCTGCGGTCGCTAGAATTAAGCTAGTCTACCCAAAATATCGTGACCTAATTAGTCCTTAACCCGGTCGGCGAAAAGTCCTAATTGTGATACTAACTAATTAATCCTGGCCAGTAATTAATCAATCAGAATTAAAAACAACATTCAGGCGACAGTTCAAATAATCAGAGACAGGTCAATTTTCTATAACCCAATTAACACTCATCGATCCCCTTAAACCCTAGATAAAAATTAGCTACTCATGATGATTATAATTAAATTAACAAAATATGAATTGCAATTAAACATGATGAATGCGGATTAAATTAAACTACGATACTGAAATCAGATAACTATGAAAACTAAGAACGAATTAAGACAAGAATTAAACTAGGGAATTAAGACAAGAATTAAACTAGGGAATTGAAATTAAAATTAAAATTAAAGTAGCGATACCGAACAATTTGAGATCTGGAAAAGGAAGAACGGAATACGATGAATCTTGCGAAGAAAAACGGAATGAACGTGACTTCTAGGCTAGGGCAATGTAACGTAATGTTCAAAAAGCCCAAAATAAAAAATGTCCGACAATCCTCCTCCAACCGATTTAAAAGAAATCAGTTGGACTTACAAAACAGGCCCAAAATTCTAAATAAATAAAAGTCCAATCTGCGGCCTGGGTGTAACGCACTCGATCGAGTGCACTAAGGTACTCGATCGAGTGGAAGCGTGATCTCTCCAACTTGAGCACGGATATGAGGCACTCGATCGAGTGCTTAGCACTACTCGATCGAGTGGGTGCTGCTGAGCTCGTGATCGAGTTATTCCTTTGCTTCTCGACTTTTCGTTTTCTTCCTCGTCTTCCGTCCTAGTCTCGGCTATCCGGGTTATTACTCCAAAATATGTTCGAAATTGCACTTAACCTACAAAATAGCACGAGGACCAACAGTATCGACTTTCTAATAGAAATCGACATTAATCAAATAAATATGGAAGAAGAAGAGCTCAAAAATAGGTATCGGAGGACTACAAAATACGATATAAAATACGTTGATCAAACCCATACCGGTTTGAATCCTCCCGTTATCGAGAACTTCGAGGATTTTTCCTGCAGGAAGATCGGGCCTTGATGTAGCCCCCGGTAGAAAGCCCAGACTTTGCAACATCCGGTCGATGCTAACCGTGAAGTAGGGTCGGAAAAGGTATTCTTCTTCGATGGCCCCTATAAAGTCGAACCCCCAGAGATCGGTGCGGCCCGAGGTGTTGCAGTTAGCCACAGTCATAGGTGTGGCTTCTAGAGTGATGACGGTATCGTGCAAAGGTAGCTTGATCTTCCGATGCAGGGTGGAGGATACAGCCCTGGTCGCGTAGATCCATGGTCTTCCTAAAAGAAGGTTAAAGGAAGAAGTCACGTCGATCACTTGAATTTCCAGCTCCTTCTCTATCGGGCCCGTTATGATAGTAAGCTTCACGGCCCCGGCTACTGACTTTGGACTTCCGTCGAAAGCCTGAATGGTTTGAGCTGTAGGAATTTATTCGGCCTCGGTGATGCCGAGGGCTTTAGCGGTCCTCAAGGGGAGGACGTTGACTGCGGACCCGTCGTAGATTAGGGTCATGGGCAGATATTTTCCACGGCAGATTACCGTGATTTAGAGGGCCATGTTGTGGGTTGGCCCAAATGGTGGTAGATCAGCATTTGAGAAGGTGATAAGTGGGCCTTCTTCTTTAGCCTTCCCCTTTAGGTGGGGCAGAACCGTGGCTACCATTTCAGCTGGAGTAGTCGTAGAGTCGATTTTGACTTGATCGAGGGCCTTAGTGAGTGCCTCTCGATGTTCCTGAGAGCTAACTAGGAGTTGCCATATAGAGAGGTCAACTCGAGTCCGGCTCAGCTGCTTTACAAGAGCCTTTTCAGTAGTTGGCTCTTCCGGGGCGACCTCCACTCTAGGTGGCGGCTCGGTGATGATGAGGGCGTGACTGCTGGTTAAGGCCTTGGACTTAATCTTCTGGATCTCCTCGGGCGTGATAGGGACGGCTCCTCCCTTAGTGAGATAGACGTCGTCTTCATCGTCGCACCAGATCCCGTTGATTTGCGGGATAAACGGGGAAATGAGATGTGAACAGTTCATGACTTCCCCGGAGAAGATAGCGTGAGTGGCCAACGGGTTGTCCTTGTTGCTGGGCTTGCCTCCAGGTAAGGGGATTTTCCCGCTTTCAATGAGATCTTGGATAAGATGCTTTAGCTTCCAGCATTTCTCGGTATCGTGTCCCTTGCCCTGATGGTACTGGCAGTAGGCTTGGAGGTCGTAGAACTTGGAGCGACGCTCGACTGGAAGCTCAGGTATTGGGCCTATCGGGTTGACCAGGCCTTTCGATGAGAGCCTTTGTAAGGCATTAGCATAGGTAGTACCTATGTCGGTGAATACCTGAGGTGTGGTATTCTTTTTGGACGGGGTATCAAGTAGATTCACCTCGTCAAAGATGCTACGAGTAGCAGCGGCAGATGTGGGCTTGCTTGTTGACGAGCTGGCCTCTTGGTATCCCTTGGTGGAGGCCTTAGTGAGGCTTTCCAACCTTAGATCATCCTCGATTCTCGTTCCCATTTCGGTTAGGACCGCGAAGCTAGGTATGATGGCGTTTCGGAGATAGATCCGGTAGGCGGGCAGGAGATTCTTGACAAAGGCTTCAACTAGGACCTTTTCACTGGGCTTATCGACCAGTTTGACGCTTTCAGCCCTCCAGCGTTGAAGGTATTTCGTGAATCCTTCCTTAGGTTCCTGGGCTATTACCTCCAGGGTGCGCATCGTGGTCTGGATTTCCGTGTTATCGGCGTAGTTCCGAGCAAATTTCGTTGCCACGTCATCCCAAGACTTCTACTTCTTGGAATCGAGCCTATAGAACCAGGCTCTCGGGTGCTTCTCGAGGGAGGAGGCAAACATATGCTTGAACATGTTTGAGTTAACCCCTTTTAGGGCCATAAATTCCTTGAAAGCCCGGATATGTAATACCGGGTCTTCAGTTCCGTCGAACATTGGGAGGCCCGTCAGGTTGAGATTGGCAGGCAATTCGTCGGTTAGGGGTGCATAGGCCCGAGCATTCTCCGTATGAATCGAGTTGTGGCTCGACAAATGGACCTGCTCTTGCAGCTTGAGGACTGTGCTAGTCAATTCGGCTAAAGGCCCCTTGGTTCCGTCTTCACCACTCGGCCTATCCTGTTCCATGGCGCTAACCCGGGTAACGATGGCGATTTGGTCTCCCCTCATCTGGTTTAGTTGTTCTTGGATCTTGGCCAACGAGGCGGTCAGTTGATCAATGGAGTCCTTAGTCATGGTTTGGGTATGAGGTGGCCTGTCTGTAAGAACACCGTGTAATCAGAATCGGACCCAGATCGAAGAGTGTATCCCGAGCAAGAAGAAAAGAACTAGACTCGGAACAGACTAAAAAAACCG
Organism: Agrostemma githago; assembly: GCA_958450325.1. Lineage (NCBI taxonomy): Eukaryota > Viridiplantae > Streptophyta > Magnoliopsida > Caryophyllales > Caryophyllaceae > Agrostemma > Agrostemma githago. Next base: position 53,186,837 of record OY288259.1, on the reverse strand, counting down.
ACTCCTAGACGGATGACTCGTGGACGGTGGGCTTTCTTTAGGATTTTGGCAGAATGGGCCTAGTCCTGTGTGAAGAAAGACCTACGTGAGCTATTCCCCAGACTTTGGACCCTAAAGTGTAAGTGGGCTTCCCTTTGTAGGAGTTTGTCCTACGTAGGTGGGCCGTGCCTTGACTAATAAGGCGGACTTGGGATGGGGTAGAAACCCGTGATGTAAGATCGATGGAGTTTCGACGCTATAGACTCTAACAACTTATGACAAGACCCGACACTGCTAAATACGGGAAATCCTAAGAAGAAGAAAGCTTTTGGAAAGAAGAAAACCGAGCAAGGTCGGATAGGAAGGCCCGATTTTTTTTGAAAATCGAAAAAAAAGGTGATATCGGACCGAGATTTCGAATTTTTGAAAAGGTTTGGACAGCATACCGGCTAAAAATAGGCTATTTTGAGTCAAAATCATAAGTCCTAAATTCGGTAGCTTTCCGGGTTTTGAAAAATGGATAGGTTTGAAAAGATGCAAGTTTTTTGAAAACTACGGTTTTTGAAAAAACGAGACATGGATCAGGTAGCAGGTAGTCACGGAAACGGTATAATGACGCCATGTATGCTCTTAGTCTAAGTCTCGGTCGGTCGAATAAGGTCTATACCAACGACGATAGCTTTCTCGCAAATCAGGACGGTCTTCCTAAGCCGAGTTGGTCTTAGAACCTGCCGTAAAACCCATGCGAGTTCCGCCATCGAAGTCTTTAGTGCGCCCATTTAGGAACGCACCGTGGTATAGTGGGACGTCGGTCACAAGTAACCGGCCCAGGAAAGAATTGGGTTATGCATGAACCATTGAACTAAAACGTGTACATTACTATTCGAACGATTTCTTTTCGAGTCTCACCCTGAGGATGTCGATGGTAAGTGACTCATCAGTTGTTCCCCAGCGGAGTCGCCAAATTGTGGACATGACATAGGTCCATCTCGACACGGCCACGCGCGGGTTTGGGGAGGCGAATGAATCTCCATATGAGATGGTCAAATTGAAATTTAAATCGAAGTAGGAGTCGCCACCGAATTTTGTGGTTATTCGAAACCATTCGAGCCCACTCTATGTCGTAGTGGGCCGTATACAAAATACGGCCCATTTCCGATGTCAGAGTTTATTGGGCTCGTCCCTTTGCATTACGATACCGATACCGACATTATCGGATATCGTGTATTGAATGACTCTCGTTGCCAATGGATTCGGACATCCGGAAACCATAGTTCTGAGTAAGGGGTGAGGGTACGTGTTGGGAAGTTCACTAAGAACACCCAACCCCGCCCGCACTTAGCGGCCTTTACTAAGATATCGTTCGTTTTTGGTGTACACGGGTTAGTTCGACGGTTGAATGATATGCAAAGATTATTTTCCCTAAGCATGTGAAAGAAAAATTGAATAATAACAACAAATATGGATTAATTTATACTAAGTCGTTTAATGCATATTAAACTAATAACGTCAAAGTTATTTTAGCATGCGAAGTTTGTTTTAGTCTAATAAAACAATAAAATAAATAAATTGCTACAAACACGAGAAAACGAGTTAGTAACGATTGAATAAATTGAATAAAGACGTAAATGAATAATATACATGATTTTGGAAAAGGTTTATGACACGTGATGAACACGTGTTGACCGAGGTCGGAAAAAGTATTTATCGAAATATGTCGCGAAAGTCGCTTTTTATGTAAGATCCGAAAAGAATAAAAACTAGAAAAGCGAGGAAACGAAAAAAGAAGACTCGACAAACCAGGCCACCGCGCGAGTCGCCTGACAGGCGCGCGACTCGCGTGGCGGTCTGTCCACTTTTTTTATTTGTCGAAAACCGTCAATCATTATAAATCGCGTACAAATATGGATTAATTTATACTCGATTTATATTTTCGATATTCGTCGTATTCGATATTCGATTATGAAATTGATATCGGATAGTCGGAATGATTTTACAAAAGGTTTTGAAAAAAGTTTGTTTTGAACGAAAAGTAAAAAAAAGAATTTTGAACGAAAAAGATGTTAATTCTCTCCGCGTATAAAATCGTCGAATTTTGTTTAAAAAAAGATGTAACGATTTTATTAGCATCAACGAGAATTAATTAATTTAGTTCTTGTTAGATACGATATTCGACTAAAGAATCGATATCGTATTTTAAGAACGTTATAAAAAATAGTTTTTTTTTAGTATCGATTATTAGAAATAAATAAAAATATGTGACGAACGACCCATATTAAAAATACGACCGCCGATGACACGACCCATAAAAAACGTGAGAAAGGAAGAGAAGAAAGAGAAGAAACGGGTTTGATTTACACCCTCAACCTACATGCTTTGTTTTCTCGGATAAGAGCTCGTCGGAAAGTGGTTTAAACTTGGGAGCGTCGAGATGATGCGGGATGAGTTAAGGTGTCGGTTTGGTCGTGTGATGTGGTGGGTTTCGGCCGGCGTGTGGGTCGGATTTGTCGGGTTGATTTGGACGGTATTTCGGTGCTTGTATGAACGATGAATGTGTGTCGAGTTTGAAGAATAATTCTAGCTTAATTCTGAATTTTTATGATTGATGGTGGATCCATTGTGTGTGTCGCGAGGGTCCTATTTATAGGAGTGGAGGTAGCCTTGCTTGTACGACAAGAAATACCGATTAGGATAGAAAACGTAAGAAGTCGAGAGGAACTTAAATTCTGTTGCTTGATGAAGAAGCAATGAATCTCGGCTGGTTGGTGGAGTGTTTCGGCTGTTTTGGATATCTCGACCGAGTGTTTGAGCTCGGTCGGTGAATTATTTTGGTTTTCGGATAGAATTCCTACTTGAGATCGAATTCTATCCTTGAATGGATTTGTTTAATATTTTTGAAGTTGATTTTTGTGGTATTGGAGACCGAATCAGCCACGTGAGGTGTCACGGCTGACTCGCGTGTCTCGACAATATTTTTGACCGGGTTTTGACTCGGTTGCTAAAAGACGGTTTTACCCCTGGTGTCGGAATCGACCCAAATTAGTCTCATTTGTTTCGAAACGACCCACTGGGCCTGGATTTGAGGTTGGTTTTGTAAGATTTGTACTCCGTAATAAGCCTAAACCAAATGTCCATGATTTCGAGCCCATATCCGAGTCCATTAAAGCATGTTCGCGTCCTATCATCATCGGGTGTTTGGCGGGACCTACTATAGACACCTGGCGGTCAAAATGCGGGTGTCTACAGTTCTCATTTGACTTTTGGGTGAATAATAAGGGTGTAGGAATGTGTGGCTCAAAAGAGAAGAAGGATGAGAGAGAAATATAAGGATAATTCTAGACCACATGTTGATGACCCAAAATAGAAACATGGAAGAAAGGGTGTTTCAACCCAATAAGAAAACAGAGAAGATAAATAAAAATCGGATAGGAGTATAGAATATGAGTAAATTAATTAAAAAATGATAAATAATGGGGTTGGTGACTTAAGTTGTGACCTTCTGGAGTGGGTAGAAATGGATCAAACTAAATAAGGTGAGATTAAGAGAAAAAAAACTAGCCTTTTTACTCGTGTGCTACATGGATGGAGTGCTGTTTTTCGTCGTCGGCATTTCAGCCACGTCGTCGGCGCTTTTTAATGCTGAAAGTCGATCTTGCCCTTGGCTTTTTTAGATTACTTAACTAATGTTATGAAGTTAGATTAGTTAGATTAGGTAATGAAACTCGTTAACGAAGCGGTTTTAAAATTTTCAAACTGTTCTGTCACACTCACACTCACACTTTAGCTTATTTTACTCCACTCACACTCACACTTACACTACACCCCATTTACCCCACTTACACTCCACTAACACCCCACTTACAACATTTTATATTATTTGTTCTCCTCTCATTAAAAAAAACCGTCTTTTTTTTCGAGAAATCCGATTTTTATAGAGACCCGATTCCGCCTTTAAATGGATCGACCTTCGGTTAGTACATTTTTTGTTTATATTATCCGTCATTGTCTTTCTCTCTTTTGATTAAAACTTGTGAGAGATGTGTGTTAGTTTAGTTAAAGAAATCGCATTTTGTTGTGTAACATGTCGTTTATGTGCTGGATTTGTTGTGAAAATCGATGTCGAATGTTGGTATGGGCAAATGTTGGTAGACGAGAGGAAAAAAGCGAAAAATAGGCGTCTGAGGGGCCTCCTTGACGTGAAATTCATGCGTCTGAGGGGCCTCCTCGACGCGAAATTCATGCGTCTGAGGGGCCTCCTCGACGCCAAATTTCTGCGTCTAAGGGGCCTCTGGGACGCGGATTTCATGCGTCTGGGGGGCCTCTCAGACGCGGCAGTTTGGCGTCTAGGCCTCTGTTCGCGTTTTTTTTTTTTGTTATTGTGAGACGTTATGCGTTACGATATCGGCTATTTTTTTTAAAATATCGTGACTCGGGTGTCGTTATTTGTAATTATATGATTAGAATTATTATTATGAATATTATTAGTTCGAAATAGGTAATTATATGATTAGAATTATTATGAATATCGTGACTCGGCTTTTTTTAGTTCGAAATTATACGGGATGTTTATATGATTAGAATTATTAATGTTCAGATGATTGTCTACGAAATTATGAAATTAAATAATTTTTGAATTTCGTAAATCCATTTTGCGTTATACTTTGTAACTAATCAGTAATTTTTTATCGGTGTATCAGGAGGACGGCGACGGCATTGACTATCGCGTTTGTTTTATTTTTGGGCCAGCGTTCGGTAGTTCGAATGAGGCATTCAACTACGCTAGTGAGATAACTTCGGCTCTTGGGTTCACCTTGGTGAAAGCGAGCAACAAAACGCAAAGTAATGTGAACCCGAACCGTCTTGGTCAAAATTACTTTAAATGCAACCGTAACGGAAAACCGGGATCAAGTACCAAGAGTTCTCAGAAGATCGGGTGTAAGTTTTGGGTGAAGGCGTGCGAGAGCTTAGACAGGGAACGATGGATTTTAGCCATCGGTCCATGTGGGACGCACAACCACAAATTAGAGGTTTACGCTGACGGGCACAGACGTCTAGCCGCCCTTGACGAGGCCGAGAAAAAGTTTGTTCGGGACGGTATTCTGGACCACTTGACACCAGCCCAAATACACGACGGCCTTCATCGGAGAAATCCGGAGAAACCACGCCCATCGATCGAGACGATATACAATATCGGGGGGAAGATGAGGGTGGAGGCAAGGGAAGGTCGTAATGCCATTGAGCAGATGATGGTACTAGCGCGCCGGGCTGAATACATCCACTTCTTCTTCGAGCACGAGTTTACGAGTGTCGTGGAACGTATATTCATGGCTTACCCTGAGTCCGTGAAACTGTTTCGTACTTGGCCTTACGTAGTCACTATGGATGCGACCTACAAGACGAACATGTACGATATGAAGCTAGTGGAGATGGTCGGGGTGACACCCGTCGGGAAACCTTATCTGATAGCGTACGCCCTACTTCGATACGAGGACACGTTGTCCTATACTTGGGTGCTTGATAAGTTGAAGCTGCTAATTGGGGACCGGGCACCGAACGTGATTGTGACGGATAAGGATCAGGCGTTGACGGCGGCAGTATCGAGGGTCTTTCCGACCCCGCAGACCCAGAATCTGCTCTGCACGTGGCACATATCTAACTGTGTGGAAAAACATGCCATGTACTTCTTTCAAAAACAGAAAGACCGAGTAGCGACCTTCATGCACGGAGTATGGTACCCTCTCCTGTATTCTACAAGTACGGTGGACCTCGAAACAAAATGGGCCAAGATGAAGTCGACGTGGAAGTTCTCGGGAATTCCTCTTTACATACATGACATCTGGGGTAATTTCAACCAATGGAATCACGCGTACACTGACCGATACCTCCACTTTGGCAACACCACCACGTCCATCGTCGAATCTGCGCATGCGGCTTTGAAGAAGGCGCTTGGCACGTTGACAGCGTCCTTAGATCGGTTGTTCGATAGGATTGACAGGCTAATCGGTCGTCGGCAGTCGAAACTGCGGAAGAAGTTGGAGACATCCCGAAGGAAGCAATCAACTATTCTACCCCCCATTTTGATGAACTTGAGACTCCGGGTAAGTCGTAAGGCGTTGGACTTGCTGACCGGGGAACTGTCTAGGATGCAAGAGTTGGGAGATCGGGTTTTTTACGACTGCCGGTGTGTATTGAGGACGTCCAAGGGTTTGCCTTGCGCATGTCAACTTGCCGGGTTGATGGTGCGGAATTCCGTAGTGCAGTTGACCGACGTTCATGTGTTTTGGAGGACGCTTGACTATGCCGGGGAGGAAGCTATGCCCGTCAGCGACAAATTTCAGCTTGACGGGTTGATTGAGGAAATACGTAAGAGTGATCCGAGTATGTGGCGACATTACATTGATGTACTGAATTCAGCATTACGTCCCGAGGAATCTGGGCTACTTGATCCTACCCCGAATCCAAACCCCAGAAAATATAAGGGGACAGGAAGGATGCTTATCGGAGTCGAACACGCGAGGAGGAGGTACGGGACCGAGGACACGGGAGCCACCCCGAGTAAGTCGGCCAGGACTACGCACGCGTCAACGCCAGGGAGTAGTCACTCGACCGAACCACCCACACCGACCGCCAGCCAGCCCACCACCGGCACATGGCAAGGGCTACCGAACGCCCCCCTTGAGGTGAACTACATGGGGGGGCCCTTCCCGGACATTAGCAAACTTGTTGGTTTCATGTGTCCGTATCTCGTGAACTGGATAGATGTTATTGGAGACGGTCACTACGGTTTTCGTGTCATGGCTCATGCAGTGTACGGTGACCAGTCCAGTTATACACGCCAGAGAAGGGCGTTGTGGGAGCACATCCATTCCCCCATGTACGACAACGTGTACGTCTATGACGACGACGGTCGAGAAGGCGCCATGATCCGTGTAGGTACGACGGCCCCGTTCCCGGTAGGCGAGGAGCATTATCTCGACGATTGCGATCTATTCGGTTTTGCCACAATTAACAAATGGGTTATATGTCGAGTATCCGAAAACCTCCACTGCAGTACCTACTACCCGTTGCGAGAGATGCCAGGTAACCACCTCCCGTTCGGCGTAATGTGGATAATGCACGTTGAATGCGGGGGAGGTCACTGGATGAGGTTGCGAATGTCTGAGAACTGCCCGATGCCTCCTACACACGTCCTTTGGCGAGGCGCGCATGACGGTACTACAGTACATTATCCGAAGTTTTACCGAGAACGTCAGGATAGGTGGGTCGAGGAGTGGAATGCGTACTATCCGAGTCACCAGATTGATCAAAACGACCCAGGTGGTCGGAACAACCCCTTCACCTTTTAGTGTAGCATGAATATTAGACCAGCATTTGTATTATGTTCATATTTTAGACCAGTGTTGTATTCATTCGTAAATTTTAGATAGCAAATCCCACTATTAAGAAACAAACAAACATAAAAAACATCCGAAATGTAAAAAGAAACGAGTAGTCAACATAAACAAATTACAAATCATCCAAAATCATCCAAAATAAAACATGATATCCCTAACTCTGAAGACATACACAAATTACAAATAAAATGGAAACGAGTAGTCAACATAAAAGAAGTACAAATCATCCACAATCATCCGAAATTACAAGCATGAAATCCGTAACACAGAAGACATAAACAAATTACGAATAAAATCCGAAGCAGTCAACGACGACCTCGTTTCCCCTGGGATCGGGGTGGGCGGTCACCCGGGTAGGGGAGAACGGGCTGGAACGACGCCATCAGCTCATCAAAATACGCAAGGCGGGCATCCGGATCATCGCTAAAGTGCTGAGCTGCAGAAAAGCGCTCCATCAACGAGAGAGCGGCCTGAAACAAGGTGGCAGAGGTTAGTATAAATGTACATGCAAATAATTATTGTTACACACCAAAATACGAACTGAGTACCTGTTGTGATCCCCCTGCGAGCGTCGCCTGCTCCTGCACCTCGGCGGCGGATGGTGGTATGATCCTCGGGTGGGAGACTCTCGAGTACCAAGCGTGGTAATCCGGAGTCACTTCCCCCGGGTAGTCCACGGGCCGCGAGAGCCTCCTCGGGTCAGCGCGCATGACATAGACACTCCTCCAAGGGTGGTCCGAGTACACCGCACACCGAACTCAAGAAGGTACACCCCACCCCCTGCCTCGGTCGATGCGCCCTAACCGGCGCGGGCATCGACTCGAGTATAGTCTGAACGTAGCCTAATTGTCTGATGACCCGGTCTCCCTGGTAACGCTCAACGATGTCCATAAAGCACAGTGTCCCGAAGAAGGTAGTGGTACGGTGCACCGTGTGAGCGTTCCGCACGAAGGGCTCCCAACAGACCCGATCTGCTGTCAATAAGTCAAGTGACCGTCGGTAGGCCAGAAGGTTGCTCCCGCGCGCCAATGGTTTCCCGACGCCTACCCACACAGTCGCGCGTGGCGAAGTCGGCGAAATCGGGATCAATGCCCCTGGCCTAAAGTCGGGGAAGTACTCATAGATCCACACCTGAAGCAAAGTCAAACACCCGGCCAAAGTGGTGAACCCCTCCCTCGAAGCCATCCCTAAATTCCTGTACAGCCACGCCAACGTACCAGCACCCCACGCAAAACGAGGAATCGAGTCCAAGCTGTTCGTCAGTGGGAAGACTGACGGACGAATACGATCGCTCGACCTATCCACAAAGAGGAACTCCCCCAACAACGTGATCAGGTAACCCTGCACAGTCTGCTCATGGGTCTCAGTGCTCATCTTCTCACGCACAGCCCTCGCTAGTACCGCCCCGCTCCTGTAAATGGGAGGGCCCGCTTCCCCCCTGGGTGCCTTCAACTGCAAATCATTCATCCCGAAGAAGTTCCCCACAGCGGCCTTCCCATCAGCCAGACCCCCAGTCTCGTTACGAACAACGCATGGCCCCTAAGATCTTGGCGACATCGTGCAACATGATAGTCATCTCGCCGAACGGCATGTTGATGGCAGGGATTTGTCGCGGAATCCCAACCGTCAATAATATAACCGGCTATTCCTACGGTAGATAGGGCAAGTCAGGTCGAATCCACGGGGACGGTAATGTATAACCTAGACTAAGGTCGCCTAAATACTAGACTAAGTCAACGAGCTAAGCTAAACTAGAAATGATAAGGAGGGGAGAAAGCTAGACTATGACTAAGGGAAACAAACAAAGAAAATGGGCTAGGATTAGGTCGGGGTCAAAGGGGTAACGGAATGGTCGAGGGATAACTAGAGTGAAGGAGGTAGTAGGGTAATCTAGGTTGGTCCGGGCTCTCGCAACTTAGGCCTACCTAGGGGTTCATCCTATAACCCATCTCGGCGATACACACGACAAACGGGGTTCTAACGTGCTATAGTGGCCTAGGTCGCATCCGGGCTCTCGCTACTTAGACCGATCTAGGGGCCGTCCTCACCGGGCTCTCGCAACTTAGTGAGGGAACCGGACCCACAAACAAACTATCGCCCACAAGAGAAAGGCAAGAAAAACAAGCATATGCACATACTAGTCATTCAAGCAATTCAACAAACATGTGATGTGCATTCAACCAAGAGGAAACCCAAATCTTCCACCAACATCTCTAACAAACCCTTAATCACCCAATTAACACCCAAATCGCCCTACTAACCCTAGCAAGAGTACTACTCTAACATAATCAAACTAATACTAACAAGAACAAGAGAAATCAACACAACCATCAAAACAAACATAAACAAACTAGTGAAAATGATGAACTATGAACAATAAGATGAACAAAGATTGAAACTTGGATGAACAAACAAGATAAAGAGTAAAAAGGAAGAGAAGATTACCATACTAGTGAAGAAGAAAGAATAAAACTTGCATTAATGAAGAAAACCCAAAACAAACACCCAAGGTTATCAATCTTGAATGGATCTTGAAGAATTCCCTTAATACAAGACTAAACTAGGATTAACTACTAATTACCGACTAATCTACACTAATCTAATCTAATCTATGCTAAAACTATCTAGGGTTTAGTGTCCAATAAAGTGCATATGCTTTACAAAACAAGGGAAGAGTATATATAGGGTTACAAGTGGAAAGGAGAAGAAAGAAAGGAAGGCGTGCAGCAGCAGCACGGTCCCGACCGGGACGGGCTGTCATCCCGACCGGGACGGGCTGTCATCCCGAACGGGACGGGTTGGTCCTGACCGGGACGGACCCACAGCAGCCATCCTTCTTGCGCACCTCATCCCGAACGGGATGAGGCCATCCCGAACGGGATGGGTCTTGTAGGCTTCCCTTAAGAGCTTTTTGGTCCCTCCTTGCCTCTCATGGGCTTCCCATCGAATCTCGAGACTCGGGATCGGGTCTCGGAGGCTCGGGATTGGGCCCCAAGGTCTCGGGATCGATTCCAAGGCATCGAGTCATCCTTCCTTTACTCCATTGGCTCCAAAATGTGTATGTATCGAGTCGAAATCGCTCCAACTCTTCCAAATCGGTCTCGGGAACCTGAAACGAACTAAAGGAAGCATAAGAAGCCCCTAAACCGCTCCCAAGGAGCGATTCTACAAGGAAAATGGGACCAAAACACAACAAAATAGGCACTACAAACCACACTTATCACATGTGGAATGTGTTCGTATCCGGCTGCCACCTCTCGACGAATGTTGTAATGAGCGGTATGTCCAAATGGCGTAGAATGCACGCCCGTAGGTGAATCAGGCCCGACTGTCGGACAGCATCAACTACCTGAGGAAAGCGGTCGAACGACTCCAACTCTCTCACAATCCGAGGACGGTTGTAGGTCGTCAGCAGAGTCAACGCGTGCTCTGGCTCTGACCAAAGCAGACGCGCAATATGACCCCCAAAGCTCGGGATCACCGACGGATCAATGGGACCTCCGGGACTAGGTCCCTGCAGAATCCACGAAGTGTCACTCCGTGGACGTCGGGGGGCGCTCAAGCCCGAAGTACCTACACTACCCCGGAAAGTTCCTCCAGACCCCTTCCTGTAGACAACAGCCTTACCCTGCTGTGATGTCTCCGCGTCCGTCTCCTGCTCCCGCTCCTCCGCGTGCTGCTCCGAGAAGTCGTCCGGAAAAGCGTGTCGCCTCTCCTCCTCATCGAACTCCATGTCCAGGTCGGCAGACTGCAACGACCTGGACGGCTCGCGGACACTACCGCTCGCGGTTCCCTCCGAAGAACCGTCAGGTGTACCGCTCGTGATACGGAAAGGTGGAATAAGAATGTCATGTGTCCCCCCATGAGAGGAAGACGATGGCTCTGGTGGGCCGGTAGGTGGCGGCCGCGGCCTACCCCTAGCACGAGTGGACGCAGTGACGACCCTACCGTCTACCCGGCTACTCTTCCCCTTACCAGCCATCTAATTTTATAAATTCCACACGTTGATAAAACGAAACTATGTCACTTGTTAATAATAATAAGAAATTAATTTGACGTTCTCGTACTATTCTTATTACTTGAAAAATCAATTGATATAAAATTTGATATGTAATCAGAAAAAATTTCTATTACTGATATAATAAGAAATTAATAAGAAATTACTATTCTTATTACTTTCAACGTTGTCGCTTGATATAAAATTTAATTTAAAGAACAAATTACTGATAACGTATATTCTTCTCAACTTAATTATTTTCAAAAAATGCTATTTTTTTAGTAAACACTACTAACCTTAAAATTAGTACTCATCGTTATCTCAATTGGGTGTCCGATTTTAGCAAGAGATAAGGATTACAAGTTTTTCACCTAAATTCAACTTTTTAGTTATTATTTTTCAAGCTAAATTGATATATTCAACCTAGAGATCCATATATTTTTTTGATTACAATTTTTCTCAAATATTTCAAAACCTAAACTTATCAACAATTAGTCCTGAATTTCATAATAATAATTCTGATAATATTCAAAATAATAATCCTAAACATATAAACATTTCGTATAATTTCCTAATAATAATTCTAAAAAAAAAACACCCCAGTAACGATACGAACATCTAACGAAAAATAAACGAACTTTACGGATATCGTAACACATAACATAAAACAAAAAAAAACGAAAACAGGTACAGACGCCAAAAATTCGCGTCGATGAGACCCCCTTGACGAGAATTTTTCGCGTCGCGCTGATCCCCCAAACGCGAGAATCTAGCGTCTGAGGGACCTCCTCGACGCGAATTCTCGGCGTCCGAGGGGTCTCCTTGACGCGAATTCTCGGCGTCTAGGTGACCCCCTAGACGCGGTTTTCCGGCGTCGAGGTCCGTTTCCAGCCCCAGTTCGCGAAAAATCGAGCCCCATTTCGCAAAAATCGATCCCACCGTCAGCCAAATCGATACCAAAATCGAATATAGAAAACCATAACTACTCAATTAGGGTATTACATGTATTAATCACACACAAATAAGCCATGGGGAACCTAAACTATCAATCTAATATTAATTATAATCGAACTAATCGATCCAAAATAATCAAATACAAGCTAAAAGGTAATACAAAATAGATAGATCTACTTAGGCCCTGTTCTCCTGGGCTTATATTCAGACAGTTTCAGTTCAGTTCAGACACTTTCGTTCAGTTCAGTTCAGTTCAAACACATTCAGTTCAGTTCAGTTCAGTTCAGACACATTCAGTTCAGTTCAGTTCAATTCAGACACATTAATAATATTATTATTATTACTATTAAGTATAATAATAGTAATAATAATAATAATAATAATAATAATATTATTATTATTATTAATACTTAATCGGTAATATAATAATATTAATAATATTAATTATTATTATTATTATTATTAATTAATTATTTAATTAATTTTATTATTATTATTGTTATTATAATTAATAATAATAATAATAATAATAATAATAATAACAATAATACTTCACATTTATAATAATATTAATATTATTAAATAATAATAATAATATTATTATTATTAATTATTAATTTTTATTATTAATTAATATTAATTTTAATATTAAAATTAATATTTAATTAATTTTTTATTATCATTTTTTTTTGGAGATCGATATTATTATTATTATAATTAATAATAATAATATTAACATTAATAATACCTAATATTTATAATAATATTTATATTAATATTAATATTATTATTAATTAATATTAATTAATTAATTAATTAATTAATTAATATTAATTAATTTTAATTAATATTAATTAATTAATATTAATTAATTAATATTAATTAATTAATTATATTATTATTATTATTAAATAATAATAATAATAATAATAATAATAATAATAATAATAATATTTCTATTATTTATTACTTTTATTAATTATTTTTATTATTTGTTATTTTATTATTATTATTATTTGTCATTAATAATACTCCGTAATATTTAGTATTATAATAATAATAATAATAATAATAATAATAACAATTATTAATAATTATTATTATTATTAATTATAATCATTATTATTAATTAATATTAATTTTAATATTAAAATTAAAATTAAATATTAATTAATTTATTATTATTATTATTATTATTATAATTAATAATAATAATAATATTAACATTAATAATACCTAATATTTATAATAATATTAATATTAATAATATTATTATTAATTAATTAATTAATATTATTATTAATTAATTAATATTAATATTAATATTAATTAATTAATTAATTTATTAATTTTATTATTATTATAATTATTACCAATATTATTATTAATAAATAATAATAATAATAATATTTCTATTATTTATTACTTTTATTAATTATTTTATTATTATTATTATTATTATTTGTCATTAATAATAATATTTAGTATAATAATAGTAATAATAATAATAATAATAATAATAACAATTATTTTTAATTGTTATTATTATTTTATTTATTTATTTATTTTAGTTAAGTTAAATTAAGTTCAGTTCAGTTCAGACTCATTCAGTTCAGTTCAGTTCAGTTCAGACCCATTCAGTTCTGTTCAGTTCAGTTCAGACGCATTCAGTTCAGTTCAGTTCAGTTCAGACTCATTCAGTTCAGTTCAGACACTTTCAGTTCAGTTCAGCCATTTTAAGTCCAGGAGAACAGGGCCTTACTTGAGTATGGATTTGGAGTTGGAGTGGAAGCGGTTTTATATTTGAAAAACGATTTTTTAAGAAATTGTTTAAGGGAGAGAAAGAAGTGAAAATGAATTGTAAGGAGAAGGGGGTTTATATATAAATTTCCTAAACATATTCCCGGGATACATTGAGACACGTGTCTCGGAGACCGTTCAATAGTCCAAAAACCGACATTTCAAATTAGTCGGAAATATATTTGTTACGTTAGTTAAGAAACTTAATTAAATTCATTAGAATATATTACATAAGGGTAAAAGAATTCCGTTGACACACGTGCCTAAAAAATCGTTCAAAAGTACAAAAATCGTAATTTCAATTTACTCGGAAATATTAATTACATTAATTAACAAACTTAATTAATATCATTAATCATAATTAGGGAAGGGTAAAAGAGTAAATTCACGTATAAAGCGCCGACGACGTGGATGAAATGTCGACGACGAAATGTAATAGTGCACGGATGGTTTAAAATTTTTATCAACAATAAAAATACAAATAATTAAGTCATAGGAATATATACTTTGTTTGTCTCAATATTCAATTTTTTAGTCTTTGTGATAGATAGATTAACTAAAGATAGATTTATCATTAAATTGATGCATTTATGACGATTATATAATCTTTTGTGATTATATGCGCGCACATATGTATTTACCATATTCAAATAGGCTATAGTACGAAAAAGATTGAACACGTTATGCATGGACTTGGCAAAACTGGCCCGGTCCAAATGATCGACCTGAATAAGCAACCCTAACCCGACCCGTCACCTGATCATAAGACCCGAGATTGACATGTAACATGAATTGACTCGGACTAACCCGAAAGTGAACTGACCATTATGATAGAATAAAACGAATCGATATCCCTAAAAAGTTAAAAATAGCAAACCCGAAAACGATCCAAACCCGAAATGACCCGGCCTGACATGAAGTCAACCCGATTTTTATAACCCGAAAGTAACCCGACCCGAAGCTGACCTACCCGACCCCGACCCATTTGACCCGTTTGCCAGGTCTAGTTATGCATCATTATGAAAGAGAAAAAGAAAATAATTAAATATGTAATACGACGACTTTGATGAGCATAATGTACTCGCCGACACTGTATTTAAAAGTGTGAGAATTAGTTTCTGATCTCACATCACCCGGCTATACATTTGAAAATCTGACTCACCCAAAAAACTGGCTCGGGTAATCAGCCGGCTAGGTTAGTAGCAGCCGAAGCGAACGTTGGTTGGGCACACTTCAAGGAACTAATAGAGTAATCATATACCGTATGCTATATGATGATTTTTATTATAACCGATTGAGAAATTGTTAGTCGCGACAAAGATCGGGCAGGTAGCAGAACCGAGCAGCAGTGACAGCGACTGACAGAGAAGGCAACACCGACAGGCAATAAACCGAGGAGGCAATAGGGACAGGCAACAAACCAAGGAGGCAGCAGGAGAAAAACGAGAGCAGTGTCGTGGTATGGAGACCACTGACTTGAAAACTATATCGGCGCGACTTTGGTGGTTATCGCCTACAATGTCGTTAGTTCCCTAAGGTGAGCACTGCAGTTTACTGATTCGACCACTCGAATTAGGACACTTTGGACCGACCAAAATTACAAACCCAGGAAAAAGAAGAAGAAGAAATGAGGAAGAAGGAAAGTGTTGCAGTTGTATATTGTGTGTCTCAACTCTCAACAATGAAGGAAGAGCAGGCATTTATAGTGCAAAACAAGCAGGAGGAGCCTCACGTAATTAAGGCATTGATCACACATTAATACCCTTAATTACCCCTCTTAAATACCTCTCACATAATTAAGGCATTGATCGCACATTAATGCCCTTAATTACTCCTCTTAAATACCTGTAACAGCCAAAAAGACTGAACCTGAACAGAGACACACAAACACAAAGAATCTGAACAAACATGAAGAAAAGAAGGTCCAAAAAGTAAAAGTCGGGCACAGCCCGCACCGCAGGTTCCCCACCCAAGCCCGAGCCCGAGCCGGGCACGCGCGCGTGTGAGTTTGCACAAGCCCAACCCACAACACTCATCATAAAAGACCAACTTGTCTCACAACTTATAGTGCAAAACAAGCAGGAGGAGCCTCACGTAATTAAGGCATTGATCACATATTAATACCCTTAATTACCCCTCTTAAATACCTCTCACATAATTAAGGCATTGATCACACATTAATGCCCTTAATTACTCCTCTTAAATACCTGTAACAGCCAAAAAGACTGAACCTGAATAGAGACACACAAACACAAAGAATCTGGACAAACATGAAGAAAAGAAGGTCCAAAAAGTAAAAGTCGGGCACAGCCCGCACCGCAGGTTCCCCACCCAAGCCCGAGCCCGAGCCGGGCACGCGCGCGTGTGAGTTTGCACAAGCCCAACCTACAACACTCACCATAAAAGACCAACTTGTCTCGCAACTTATAGCCAAACAACACAATGGTAATATAAGGAGGAGAAACTCCTCATCAACTATCGATGTGGGAGAAGAAAGCAAACAAAGAAGCAAACTCAACTTTGTCTTGCTATCACACCAACAATCATATACAACATATGACTAAAATATTCTTAGTATTAAAAAAAGTTAAAATAATATAGTGATCCTATATATCTCTAAATGTGAATTTATTTACATATTTAACTGATTGATTAATACTCCGTAGTATATATATATAATATATGTGATTAAAATATTCAAAGTATAAAAAAATAAGATTTAAATATTGTTGTCTTGAATAAAGTCATATAAGTAAACGTGATATTGTATATACGATCACATATTGAGTGATCATATATAATTTATCTCCATATGTAAATTTATTTACAATTTTTATAATTAACTGATTGAGTAGTATATACAGTATATGATTAAAATATGCGTAGTATAAAAAAATAAGATTAAATTATTGTTGTCTTGTATTATTCTTGGTCTCGTTTGTAAATGAAAGAATAATTAATAAATTTTAAATTTTGAAACTATCTTATCTTTAAATTACAAATAGTAAGAATAAGAAGTACTATCTATCTATATAATAATATAAAAAGGCAAACTAAGAAGTCTCCTTTCTAATAAGCCGACATGTGGCATCACTACAAGCCGACACGTGGCATCACTACAACTCAATCCTTAAGCTACTAAATGAAGGTGTTTGATTTTTTATTTTAGAAAAAAAATTCCTTTGATAATAGGTGTAATTCATTATTGAAGAGTAATATTATTCATCACTACGGAAGATTAACAAGTTGGTGACTTCGAAGTATCTTTGTATTTTTATCTATAAATATAATCAAAAGATAATATGTTTCTATAAAAATATTTTTTAACTCATTCTAATTATAAAATACCAAAATTTAGAATTTAGCATGTTGCTTTAGAATGACGACATTAATTACACAAATGACATTTATACCCTTCCCTCCTAATTAGTTTCTGATATATTTTTTAACTTAATAATAAAGACGATAACGATAATTAAAGACATAACTAACGATGTTAACAATTTAAGCGGAAAAATATCAATTGATAACCAACGACGGTAATTAATGAGATTAACAATAATAAGACACATAATTAACATTTTACAATCAAACAATCATGACGTAAACGATAATTAAACAATTATTTAACACTAAATTTAATCATTTACATAAGTTTAAAAAATATTTAGACAAAATAATTAAACAAGTAATTAACGATTTAAAGATCTAATTTACGTCTATATATTATAAATACTAATAAAACCCCAAAAATTGTCCCAGACCTCTTCGAGACTTAGAACATTTCAAGGCTAAAACAAAGGGGATATAAATTCTTCTCAACATAAAACAAACACGTTCCGTGCGTTTGCACGGGTGAAAAAACTAGTTAATAATAGAAAACTATTTAATTATGGTAGGTTTACTATGGAGATGACATGTGACAATGCAATATGATACTTCCTTCGTTCAAGTCGAACCTTACCTTTTACTTTTTACACAACTTCTAAAAAATCGATTGTTTATTATTAAAGCTACAAATGAGTAAAAGTTAAGTATTTGTTTAATATTAAATGTATGGTAGATAGGGGTATTTATTTAAATATGTAAGGTTTAAAATATTTTTGTTTAATATTAAAACAATGATTAAAATGAAAATGGATAAGTTGAACTTGAACGTTAGAAAAAAAATAAGGGAAGGTTCGACTTGAACGGAGGGAGTAGTTGGTTTCTATTTTAATACTCATAATATACTCCATCCCTTCGAGTTCTTATTTTTGTCTACTTTACTTTTTGAGCTGAGTTTGATATTTGTCCTACTTTCATTTTTAGATCATGAATGTGTAATTCACATTTATTTTCTAATTTTTTCCTCTTCCTCCTTGTTTTGAGCCATTAATTCATCTTCCTTAATTTTCATCCCAAAAGCAAATCCCCTTTCCACTAAGAGATTAACTCTCTAACCAAATTTTTCCTTCAAAATTCCGTCATTACAATTACGGAAACACTAACTAAAGGAACAAATAACAATTAATTTCATATAATTATGAAACTCAAATCAATAAAATTATTTATGATAAATAAAAAATTGGAAAACATAACCAAAAATATTCATAAGTTTTTATACATATTTTTTTATCAACTTTGATTAAAAGAGCCAGTTAATTATACTCCTTACTAAATATAAATATCATTTCGTAATTTCAACTTAAAAAATGTCATTTTGTTTTTCCTTCTTTTAAGTACTAACTTATTAATAATATTAATAGCATAATCTAAGATTCAACAAAAAAAATTGAATTTGTAAAATTACTTCAATTTTATATTTCTTTATATATTATATATTCCTTACAAAATCATGCAATTGCATGGGTTTACACTAGTGGGACAATAATTAGGGATGTCAATTGATCGGTTTCGGGTCGGGTGAAGCTTCACCCGCATCCATCCATCACATCAAATACATCATCCGTCATCCATCCATCCATCATCCGCGGATGAAACGGATGGATCAGGTGATAAATGAGTTACGACTAAATTATCTTTAAAAGCTCGAAAAAATATTAAATTTTAATTAATCACCAAAAAATTATAAGGTCAACTTATATTATATTAAGAGTTCTTAATAAATCTTGTAACCTACTCATTATTTTGATATTATAAAAAGTATAATAATTACTGTGTTATTTTGTATTAGTTATCCTAATGTTTATATAAATGTGTATATTTTTTTAGCAAAATACAAAGAATATCGGGTGACGGGTGGATTTAGCATCATCTGTCATCCATTCATTTCGGGTTTTCGTCCATCCATTTAAATCGGGCGGATGAATATATAATACGGGAAAGTAGTGATTGAGCCCCTACTTTGCTCAATTGTAAAATCAAACCCCTTAACTTTTGATTGGAGCAATTAGACCCCTAAACTTTGCCAATATGTGAAATAAATTTATTTATTTTCGATCAATTGCTCAATTTCTCGTCCCTATCTCATTACTATCAATAAATATTTTATCCCAAAATACACCAATATAATACGTATACGTATAGAAATGCATATTCCCAAGTACGGAGTAATAAAAAAAATACTATTCGTATTCGTAATGTATGTATTCATATATCCCAAGTAGTTCGATAAAATATTTATCCCGTAATGCACGTATTTGTATTCTACTGTAATGTATGTATTCGTATTCTACCGTAATATAGGTATTCGTATTCTAGTATGAGAAATTGACGAGAAGTTGAGCAATTGATCGAAAAATAAATAAAAAAAAGTTTAATTTCACGTATTGGCAAAATTAAGGGGTTTTATTTCACGTATTGACAAAGGTAAGAGGTCTAATTGCACCAATCAAAAGTTGAGGGATTTGATTTTACAATTGAGCAAATAGAGGGTTCAATTACTACTTTCCCGGAATACAAAATAACAACTCGGGGTGAGTATATATATGATAGGATCGGTGGTGACCCAAATAAACTTGAGTGTTGGCATAAGAAATTGCATACGGAGAAGGGAAAGAAAAAGGAGTTGATACAATAATGAAAGCCACATAGGCAAAGTCCGACAAGGGCGGTGACAGGGTAGCCACCGTCACCAAACTCCTTTCCCTTCCTTCCTTACATTTTCACTATTATTATTATATACGGAGTATTAAATCTAATCCGTTTCATCACTTTCACTCTTTCCCTTTCAGGTTTCAACTTTCAACCCACCCTCCCTCCCCCTTAAATTCCAAACTCCAACATCCTCCTCCTCCTCCTTCTTCAACCTCCTCTCCCCTTTATTATTAACAAATTAAAATCCACAAAAATTCAACGTCAATATCAAATTAGTATCATCAACTCTTCCTTCCTCTGCCTGCCTGCCTGCCTGACAAAGATATATATTGGATTTCACCATGAAAACAATAACACAATACTCGCAATAAATAAATTAAGAATAATAATTCTACCAACACCTTTACTTCTCCTCCCTTCCTTCACCTTTATCCCCACACCCCACACCCTTCCATTTCCATTTCCATTTCCATTTCCCTCTTTATTGCCAGCTCCTTTTTCCTCCTCCCCTCTCAACCCCCCTTTTTTTCATTTCCATTTCCATTTCCATTTATTCAATCAATCAGTTTTTGTTTTGTTTTTGATCATCATCATCAACAACATCGCCTTTTTCTCAGATCATTTCGGTTCGTCCTTCTCTTCCTCAGATCCATCTCTCTATTTCATTTTGTTATTTAATCGCCTTTCAGATCTAATCCTACTGTTACATCTCCTCAATTCGCGTCCTTCTCATTTCTGGAATTGCTATTTCATTTGATCATCATACCTTTTATTTTTATTTTTTGAATGTTTTGAATTTAAATTGGTATTTCATGCAATCGTGTTTTACGTTGTAATGTAGAGTTTTTGTTTTATTGAATTGAATAAATGGACGCATTCACTAATCTGGTTATACATATATGCTGTACGTCCGATTAATTTTGTTGAGCAGAGTAGGAGGTGTCGTTACGAGTTAGGTAGACATCTCAACATTTCATCTATCTCTGTGTCTTCATTGATATGTAGTGTAGCTATTCTTTGATGTGTTTTTATTGCAGTCTTGTAGGTTGGTTACGTGATTTTGATTTCTTCAAGCTGGGAGTGCTGCAAGCCTTCTCCTTCTGTGTCATCTGCTTTTGTCCCCGTCTTCATTAACAAACTAATAAGGAAATGTCGAGCGCTTCAAAAGCATTGGATCCCGCTTTTCAAGGGGCCGGTCAGAAACCGTATCCTTGCAATAATCTTTCTTCTTTCTTTACTCCATATTTGTTTTCTCCATGACAACCCGAGGGTAGTTACTAGTTATAGCTAATAATGCTTAATTTTAAGAGTTGATCAATTTTCCATCATCAGCTGGACAGAGTATTTGTTGTCATCTTCTACACTTTTTTTCTTGTCTTCTCAATGGGTGAAAGATTTGTCCTGAATCAAAACGGGCTCTGTCGTCCACACTACCTGTTCCTAATTTCTAAACGATCACCAAAATGCCTTAGATTTTCATTTTATCTTACAATCAAATTTGACTGCTAACATTATTCTGTTGAACAACGTATTACTGTAGACGAAATTGACCATTTCCATCTCAAGCCACCAAACTGAAAACTGGGTTCATGATAGTGGGCCCACGCACACTCAGTATTTTTTTTGTGGGGAGGGGGGAGCGCTCCCGCGTCGGAGCTAGTTCATCTTGAGTCGTGTCGTAAATTTTCAGTTAACAGTCGTAAAAGAAATTGTTTTCGGAAGTAGTAACTTTTTTTCAAAGCAAAAATGTCTAAACATTTTCATTTTCAAACTCTCCACCTCGATTTGACAGCCAAGCTCAAAATTCTTTTTCTCACATTTCCAAGTTCAAATTACTATTTCGAACTCATTTTCAAATTTTAATTCATACCAAGCTCAAAATTCCTTTTCATTTTATCTTAAATATCAAATTTGATTGGATTTTTTTTTTTTCAAGTTTTGTAGTCTATTTTATCTCCCTTGTGACCATTTTATCCTAACTGGTGGAAAACTTCTATTATCAACTATATTGTGAAATAAGGATCTACTTCACAGTTTATACCCATCATACTGCGAGGGACCATTTTTGGACCATGAATGACAGCAGTAAGCCTTCACTATTGATAAACACGTAAAGAGGCTGTCTTGCATAGTAGGCTACAAAATTTGGTGAACTTATCTGCACACATCTGGAAATTTCCGGATACGATATTCAAGCTTTGTTACTAGCCTGCCTTTTATTCCTTCCTTGCAAAATTATTTGTATTTGAGTCTTAACTCCTTGTAGAGGGACTGAGATATGGCGAATTGAGAATTTTCTACCTGTACCTTTGCCAAAGTCTGATTATGGCAAATTCTATTGCGGAGACTCTTACATCATATTACAGGTATGATTTTCTGCGATTGGGCACATAAATTACGGTTAGGCCATTATGTGTTATTTTCATGGTAATTCTATCTCTTTGTTACTCTAGTCCCGTCACATTTTGCACCCTCTTACCCCCAGTCAACGGAGATGATGTCTCAACGCTTCCCTTTTCCATCACTTTCTCAGACTATCAATATTTGTGAGGTGTATATTATTCACACTGTTGTGGCACGCCACTTGAATCCCCTGATGACTTATTATTGATGCTAATCTTGCTCTTGCACGTGTTAGCTTATTTAAAAACGAGATTTAGTGGATGGGAAGGATTAACGAATGCATTACCTGTATTTGATATCTTAGTCCTAGAATCTCTTTAGCTGACTCTTGAAGTTAGTCAGTTTCCATTATATTATATCAACATCTGTGAAATTATGTTATGCCCAAAACTGCCATTGTAGGCTCTGTTTCCAGTTTTCCATAACTATTTTTTGGTAAAGTTATGCGTAGCTCGTTAGGGTGTTCTAAGTATAGTACAGTATATGAGAAGTAACTATCTAAACTTTTTGCTGTCCGTTTTTCATAATATTTTGCAGACAAGTCAAGGCAAAGGAGGTGCCTATTTATATGACATTCACTTTTGGCTTGGAAAAGATACCAGTCAGGTTGGTCTCACATTCGTCTTCCCATTCTATTTTAATTTCGCTGATGACTTTGAATGGGCTCTTACTGGTAAGCTATGAAAATATGATAGGATGAGGCTGGAACGGCTGCCATTAAAACAGTTGAACTAGATGCAGTTCTTGGAGGAAAAGCTATACAGCATAGAGAACTCCAAGGTTTTGAATCTGACAAGTTTTTGTCATATTTTAAACCATGTATCATTCCATTAGAGGGTGGAGTTGCATCTGGATTCAAGAAGCCAGAGGAAGAAGAGTTTGAAACGAGGTTGTATACTTGCCAGGGAAAACGCGCTGTTAAGATGAAGCAGGTATTTTGCTTTACCCATCAATTTTCATGTCATGCCATTTACTTTGTATTTTGTACTCTATCACTGCCATGTATCTCAATACTAAGATGATATATATGCTTTGTAGGTCCCATTTGCTCGGTCCTCTTTAAACCATGATGATGTTTTCATCTTGGATACTAAGGATAAGATCTATCAGTTTAATGGCGCAAACTCTAATATACAAGAGAGGGCGAAGGCTTTGGAAATCGTTCAGTTTCTCAAGGACCAATATCATGAAGGAACATGCGCCGTGGCAATTGTTGGTACGATGAATTGCTTATTCCCTTCTATTACCGTTCCATTGTGGTGATTCTCAATCTTAACTGGATCCATTTTAATTTTCCCCCTAGATGATGGAAAGTTACAAGCAGAATCTGACTCTGGTGAATTTTGGGTCCTTTTTGGCGGTTTTGCCCCACTTGGTAGAAAGATCAGCAGTGAGGATGATGCTATACCTGAAGAAATTCCTGCTAAATTATACAGGTTTTGAACACTTTCGGCACATCTTTCTCTTTGACCTAAAAATAGGTTTTTGTGGTATGTAAAGTGTTGCAGGTTGCAATTTAACTCGTTCCTGCTTTGCAATCAAGTACTCCGTAGTATTTTAGATGTTATGACCCATAACTTTGTATTCATGATGCTATAAGCTACCATTTTTCTTCTATCAAACTATATGGTTACTGTTAAATTATGACCAAGATACAAGAATGTATTTCAATATAAAAAGGGTGAGATCTCAAATTTTGAAATTCTTAATTTATTTCGTAAACCTCACCTCCAAGGCATATATCAGTGATATGAGCTATATTCATCTTCACAAACTATCATTTACTGTCTACTTTTGAATGATTTGTTGGTGAATAAATCTACGACTTGGTATTATCCACATGCTCAGTATTGCTATCAAAGATGCATCCACAAACCATATGTGACAATTAGTTGTAGTTTTAACTTTCAGATTTAACAATCCTGTGATTGACTTATACTCATATTGTTTATGTGTTTTTTTCAATTTTGACGTTTGCATTTATCTTTGCAGCATCTCTGATGGTCAAGCTCAGGGGTTGGAAGGTGAACTCTCCAAAGGGTTGCTTGAAAACAATAAATGCTATCTACTTGACCGTGGTGTTGAAGTATACATATGGTTTGGCCGTGTAACACAAGTGGAAGATAGAAAGGCGGCCTGCCTAGCTGCTGAGGTACTGTCTACCGCTTACTCTGCTTGCTCTTGGTTGTTAAGCTAAGCGGGCTACTGTAACATATCACTAACTAGTCTTTGGTGGGAGATATTTTCCCGATGAGGTGGGGACCCATGTCACTTGAGGTCCATACCATGATTTTTTAGCGTATCACAGATTTAAATTGCCAATAGACTGCTAATGGATAATGGATAATGGATATTGGTCTGCCTCAAAAGAAAGAGAAAGAAGCATGTGTATCACCTTATTCTTATTTTTGTATACTGCATTCAGGACTTTGTGAAGAGCCAAAATAGGCCGAAGTCCACCCGTATTACCAGAGTTATTCAAGGGTATGAACCACATTCATTTAAGGCTCATTTTGATTCTTGGCCAGCTGGCTCAGCAGCTCCTACTACAGAAGAAGGGAGAGGAAAAGTAGCAGGTATTTATTGTTCTTGTGTGTGAAAGTGAAATAAAAAGTACTCCTTGAATGCTAAATTGTTAATGCGTTAAATTGATGTGCCTCCTAGCTTTCCTGAAGCAGCAAGGTCTTGGTGCCAAAGGCGTGAACAAAAGTGCTCCTGTTAATGAGGATGTTCCACCCTTGCTTGAAGGGAGTGGGAAAATTGAGGTTTTATGAATATTGGTTTTTATCCTTTTGAAACAATTGATGATTACTTCTGACCATGATGTAATATTGAGCTATTGCTTACTGTTATTTTTAGATGTGGCGCATCAATGGTAGTGCCAAGACTCCGGTCGCTAAAGAGGATGTTGGTAAATTTTATAGTGGAGATTGCTATATTATTTTGTATACCTATCACTCCGGCGAGAAGAAAGAAGACTATTACTTGTGCTGGTGGATGGGAAAGGATAGCGTCGAGGTAACATATATGTTGTGTAGTAAGTGGGGTTTTTTTTTGGTTCATGTACATAGTGCGAATTCACTCGATATAAGAATTTATAGGCATTATACTCCCTCCTTAACTTCATGAGAATTTCTCAATCTTGATTGGTTGACAATGCTGGAACTCATTTCCATGGTAATTCCATGTTACCAAATGGGGGAATAGGCAAGCAACTTTGAACATTTGTAGGTATTGCAATTCTTGGAAATTGCCACTTCTCCTTATTTGCAAAGTTTTGGCAACCAATCAACTCTGTAATTTCTTGTTATAAGCTGCGTTAATAGTGGTCTAACAAAAAATTTGACTACTATATCATCTGGTTGATGCCGTGAAAAAACAAAAATCTCATCAACCTTGTAAGCGCATTTTGCGATTGCCCTTGGTGGGTGGTTGATTCCTTACTTTTTGGATGGGGGGGGGGGGGGTGGCAATTATCTTCTTGCCTTCCCTGCTTTAGTATGCATCAATAAGCTGATACTTGTTTGGAAAGAAATCCACTTTTTTTTAGTAACTTCATGAGGAATGGAACATGAGACGGAAATAGGCAAGCTACATGAAAATGTCGCCCTTCATAGTCTAAATACATCCTGTTTTTGACCTCCTAACTTGTTGCTGAACGAGAGTAACATAAAAACATGGTAGAGATGCTATGTTGCACTACATAACAGTAGCAATTGAGGGAAGGATAGTCAACCCTTGCTAATGATGAGAGAAGAAGGGCATGCCTATATTTTGACAAACATGGTGTGAGGTTTGCCTACTTGACTGATGAGACACACACTCAGATCTCTATTTATGTCTAATTATCCTGAGTAACTCAGGCTTGGCAACTATTTATGGACAAGCAGATGTTCTCTTCTCTGCTTCTGTGTACTCTCGTTCAATTCTTTTTGTTTTTCATTTTGTGAGATCATCTTTTTGCTGATTAAATTAACTCTGCTCCTCTTAATTGTCCAGTACTATACCATCTTGCTTTATTACATATTTTTACTGGTGCTGTATTACATTGTTTGTCTACTCAGGATGATAGGAAGATGGCATCACGTTTGGCTACAACAATGTGCAATTCACTGAAAGGGAGACCTGTTCTGGTATCTTCACTCTGGTGTCCCCATTAATTACGTTCTTACAATTTCACAGCATTGTCTTGAAAATTGACTTATATAATCATTTCATATCCTGGGAGTGCTATCTTAAACCCATTATTGGCAGGGACGAATATTTCAAGGAATGGAACCACCTCAATTTGTTGCAATATTTCAACCTATGGTTGTACTGAAGGTATGAATTCAAATATCTGATGGCCTTGTATGTTTTTAATTATATGTACGGAGTAATTTTTTTTATTTCTTTTATTGTATTAAAATAGTCACTGTTATGTTATAGCTGCTGTTCTACATGTGTTATCTTGCATCAGTTCGTTCCTTAGTTCTGCTCTTTTTAAGTAGGGTGGACTCAGCTCCGGGTACAAAAAGCTTGTAGAGGAAAAAGGACTGACCGATGAGACCTATTCAGCGGACGGTGCTGCTCTTATAGAGATATCTGGGACCTCTTTGCATAACAACAAAGCCATACAAGTTGATGGGGTATGGACTATTTTATAACTACTTTGTTTGAGTAATCGTCACATGTTTTGCTAATGCGAAAGGCTATGAAAGCTATTGCAAGTTGATACTGGTGTTGTCTATCTGCTCGTGTATAATCATTGCATCCATTAAAGCAGTCATTCCCTGGCTTGCAAGGATTTGCCTGAAAACTGAAACTCTGGAAGTTTGTTCTTCTGCCGTAGTGGTCTGAACTTTTTTTTGTACTGTGCCGTGCTTTATTATAACATCTACTCCATCATTACTTTTGTGCATTAAGGCCATGTGTTTCCCCCGGATCTTTAGTTATTACTTTCATGATCCATAGATAAACTGAAATACCTATATTTTTTCAATCTCATAATCTTTATTACGGAGTTGAGCTGCAATATACTGCTTGTAATATATGTCTTGTGCTGTTCAAAATCCCTACTATATTATCACTTCCTCTGCATCAAGGTATCTTCATGCTCCAATGATGAACTGAAAACCTATAATTTCTATCTCATTCTTTTCTTCTTTGATATAGTGCTACAGTTTGCTGCTTGTAATCGAAGTTCTTATGTTGCTCCATAATGTCCACAAGTATCCAACTATATCTGTGGCCGTTCTCTTACATGAATTTCTAACAATTTCTTGTTAATCTGATGAAATTTTTGATATGTAGAGACCTAGATTATAATCCCATCCCTAGATTCAAGTCTGACAATATAGAGAATTTCCAATTATGTTACACGGACTCTTAATTAAGATATGTTTCCGAGTTCAGACACGAGTGTTGTGAGACCTGACACTTCTTTTCAGCCCAACAACGTGAAAACATTTAAACAACTGTCGAGTACTACAGTTAGACACATGGCCCTATGCTAGTTACTTGTTGTTGAGTCTATGTTAGTTACTTTTAGGTGTGTCTAACTGTCGTGCTCGACAGTTAGAATGCTTGTTATTCGTATTTGAGTCCATGACTCCATGCAGCATACTCAAACCTACTTTTCTTAATTTAATCTATTTATTAGTGATAAGCACTAGAATTTTTAATGTGTTGTAACTTGTAATGGTGCATAGTGGGAAGTTTCTTTTCTCCAAACTCTTATTACTGGTACCCGCAGCCATTGAACTTCCCTGTTGGTGATGTCCCAGGTTGTAGTGAGACATTCCCCTTTTTTGTTTGGAAATGGGCGTGGGGTTCCGTCGTTCTGGGGTCACTCTAGGCTTACCATGTCTCATCTACTGCTTTTAATGGACACCCTGTATTTTGACCTCATTATCTGTTTACTAACTATATACTTAAACTGATTTGTGTTTTTTAATCATGTTTCCAGGTGGCTGCTTCACTGAATTCAAATAGTTGCTTCATTCTGCAGTCGGGCTCTTCAGTTTTCATTTGGCAGGGCAATCAAAGTGTTTTGGAGCAGCAACAGCTAGCTTCCAAAGTAGCCGACTTTTTGAAGGTTTGTACTTAATTACTACAGAGTATAAAGCATCCCTTTTTCTGTACCAGCATGCAGAAGAGATTGTGTTAAAAATTAGCTGGGTCAAGTTTGTTAAGTTTTTATTTTCTCAACAGTGATTTACATGATCGATTTGCCAACTCCTATTATCTACTAATAGGGTGTTTTGTTCTGCAGTGAAAAACATCCTTTTGCGTGTGTTGTTTTTCTAAATGGTGTCAATGTGTCCACTAAAATATACTCGTAAATGTAATAGATTTTTCTAGCTTAGTGTCTTGCTGTTTCTGTCAGTAGAAAATTCCACAAATTTCGAATAAAGAAACCAAGAAAGTATCTCTGCAGGAACTAGGAAGTGTAGTTATAACACACCCTTTTCTTGTGAAACAATCCTGTGGCATTTGGAAATGAAATAAAGTGTCCGGTGATTCTGTAGTAAAATTTATCTACTGTTAGAATTAGTCCCAATCGTTTTTGTGTGTTTTATCCATTACTTGGTATTTATTGCGATTGTAGCAAGTCTTTTTGCCCAAAGCATACAGCCTTTATGAGCAAGTGGAACTTTACACTTGCCATTCTATCTAATACTATTTCATCTGGTCTTCATTGTCAGCCTGGAAATGTTATTAAGCATGCTAAAGAAGGAACTGAGAATTCAGTCTTTTGGTCTGCACTTGGAGGGAAACAAGCTTATTCAAGTAAAAAGTCATCTCAGGAACTTATCAGAGATCCACACTTGTTCTCTTTTTCGGTTAAGAAAGGTAAGGCCCTTAATTGCTCTCTTTCCATGCACGACAAAAAAATAAAAGAGGTGGTGGCTGGATACCTTGATACCTTGTGAGGATTTTAAGTTTCTAGTGTTTTTGTGATTTGATAGTTTACTGATGCATTTGTTTTCTCCCTGTGTCTTTCACTCCAATTGACAGGAAGGTTTCAGGTGTGTTTATTTTCAAATTATTTTGCAATTTATTGTTTAGTGTGAATCAAAGAAATTTTGTGGGTCATGTGTGGGTCCATTGGTGTACTTTGCAGATTGAGGAAATCTATAATTTCACACAAGATGATCTGTTGACTGAGGATATGATGATACTTGACACCCACATTGAAGTTTTTGTTTGGATTGGTCAGTCAATTGACCCAAAAGAAAAACAGACGGCTTTTGAAATTGGCCAGGTACTATTCTGAGGATGGGGTGAAAGTATAAGATTTTATTGATTATTCTAACAAAAACCTTTTAACTGCAGAATTACGTTGATTTGGCCGCTTCTCTGGAAGGTCTTTCTCCTCGTATCCCACTCTACAGAATCACCGAGGGCAATGAACCATGCTTCTTTACAACATACTTCTCATGGGATCCCGCTAAAGCTATTGTATGTACATCTAAACCTTGTTTATGAATAAACTTGCTTTTGTGTACTATCCTACCTGAAGCTTACCGATACAAAATCACAATTTTGTGAGGAGTAAATGTTAGGAGTGTACATTGGTCTGCACAAAAAGGGGCAAATGGGAATCCGTATGAATTACAAAAAAATAAAACTTATTTAGATATGGTATAATAAATTTGCTAAGACATGATATAATAAACCTTGTTAAAGAATAAACTTGCTTAAGTTGATATAATAAACCTTGTTAGATATAATATGATGCTTCCAAAAGCCGTTGGAAATACGTGGGATCCCCACGAATTACTAAAAATAAAGTGTCTGGCTGCCACATTGTTGTAAAAATCGGGAAATGCTATTCCTACTATAATTTCGTTAGTTGCTTACCTACCACATGGCTTATCATGGAAACAAGTTCTCACATTGTCTACCAAACGAGTTTTGGATCCCATGAAATGAGTAGGGGAGTTAATCTCCCATGAATTACTGTTTCATGGAATTACTGCTAAGAATGCTAACCAAGCAGCCCCTTAAAATTTGTAGTTGACTATTACTTGACCAACTAAATAAAAGCGCATGTCAAAGAAACTTATGTTGTATATTGTATTAGTCGAATGTTATAAATAAACCTTCGTCTTAAGCATTCCTCTTAGAACTGTCAATCGTTTATTGGGTTAAAGAAGTTTTCTTTCTTCTTCTCCATCACAGAGATCTTCTGTGATCCTTGTTTGTTGAGCCTATTTGGTTGATGGTTGGACATCCATATTAGGTTGTGCTTCTTAGCAACTAAAAGCGTGTAGAATAACAAAAAATTATGTGCTCATGTTTTGCTTTCTATTTACACCGGCTCTCTTTGGAGAGTAGTTGACACTTGACAGTTTTACAACCACAATCACTGAGCTCTTCTATATACTTCTCATTTTTCGTGTTTCCCACTTTTATATTTACATTTAAAAGATTTTTTTTCTGAAAGAACTGTTGCGCTTTCACTTGTTGCCTATGTTTGCATGCTTGATGCCGTAAAAGCATTGGCAAAGATTCTTTTGACAACTTCAATGACAATGATATTGTAATAGTTCATGTTTTGAAGTTATCGACAGTTAGGATCACATATCCATAGAGCGACGGCAAAAATGTTGTGAGGACAATGTGTGTTGGAATTCTTGTGTTACGAGAGATCCAATGCGATGCGACTTCTACGGCCTTAAATTGAAACTTAGTAACTGAATTGCTTGTGATCTATAGATACCTTTCTTTTGCATTGTTACTTTGCCTGTCATTCACATGGATTAATGCGCACATGCAGGTCCAAGGCAACTCGTTTCAAAAGAAGGTCCTGTTATTATTTGGGCTAGGTCATTCGGCGGAGGTAATTGTTCTTCTGCATTTGTCTGATCTATTATCATACTTGGTTGAGAACAATTGATGTCAGATAATACATTTGTAATATCCACATACCAAATAACTGCAAGGATTGCACAAACTTTATTATGATACTTGACTTGACGTAAGTAGATTTACAAAGGATTCTAGTAGAATTTATTGTATAGGCAAAGATTTCTGTGGCATTGATTTCTTGAGATACTGAATTACTGATATCCAAAAGTGAAAATGAGGTGATAATTTGCCTACTTTGTTGAATGGTTTTAGTAAGGCAAATTCATATAAATATCAACAGTCGACTTTTGGAGATTTTTTTGGTTTTTTATTTGGTAACTGGCCATGAGAGATAATCCTTTGCGACGCACTGTCTCACAATTTCAGCAGGATGCTCAATTGCTCATGAATCCTTCAGCTAGGCTGAGTTGTTGAGGTTTCGAGCCTTAACCTCAGAATTTGGGAGTGTGGGATCTTGATCTAATGGGCCATCTTTTGGTTCTTTTAAAAGCATGTTATATTGCTTAGACTTTTGTTTTTGTCTAACCAAGGTCCAGAAATCTTCAGAAAGGTCTTGTGCTTTTTAGTTATGTATGTCTAGTGTCTACTGTTGCTGGAGAATGTATAGAAAATCACTGTTTCTTGTCATAGGGACCCAAGTTTGATAGCTGGCAGAGACAAATTTCATTTGTCCTGTATGCTTTTTATTTTGCTCAAATTTGTGCTTGAAATGGATGTTGCGAGTTTATACTTATCTGGGCTTAAAATTGTGATTTATAATGTTGTTTGTCTCTAATGGAGCAACATAATCAAACATGCATTATTTTTTTCGCAAATTATAGTATACAACCGTTGTACCATAAAACAAACCTTAAAACTAGGAATTTATGGTAAAAAGCTACCACTTTAGGTTATTTAGTGACCACTTTTCAATACGAAAATGTGGTAACTATTTATCTTAAAGTGGTAACTAACGGACCTGAAATGGTCACTTTTTACCATAAATCACAAATTATTACTATGTCGCACCGATACAACGGTTGTACTCAATAAATACTTTTTTTTTGAGCTTTACAGAGCTCAAGTAAATCAAATGGAAGTGGAGCAACGCAGAGAGCTGAAGCTTTGGCAGCCCTGACATCAGCTTTTAATCCTTCAGCTGGAGAGAAGCCTACCTCTTCAAATGTAAACATATATACTAATCTTATTGCCATCTACTGTGTGGAAAAGATAGAATTGACTTTTCGAGTGCTATAATTGATTGTTTGCTTTTCATTTTTCAAGACTCCTGTTATCATCGGCTGTTAGTTTCTTTCCATGGCCTCTGCTAAGCGAATAATCTACATGTCGCTAATTGACGATCAATGATAACTTATATGTTGGGGTGCTCTTTGGTTGTTACAGAAATCAAACCAAGGAGGGAATACGCAAAGAGCATCTGCTTTAGCTGCTTTGTCATCTGCTCTGAATCCGTCATCTGAGAAAAAAGTGGGTTCTCCAACTGCTCCTAGACCTGTCAGCACAGGTCAGGGATCACAGAGAGCCGCTGCATTGGCTGCTCTTTCGTCAGCTCTGACTGCGGAAAAGAAACCCCAGTCACCAGATGGGTCTCCTGCTCTAGCTGCCAGGAGCCCTTCCCCGCCAGCAGACGATAGAACTCCTGGTAGGCTTGCTGTCTCCTTATTTTGCACCTCAAGAATTATTTTTCTTTTAAAGGCCGACTTTATGAGTTCTGTTATGATGCTATGGTCTAAATGGTATTTTTTTTCTCAATGATACATATTTGCCAATTGGAATTATGAATGATATAGCTGTGACATATGATGCGTAGTTACTAGTTTCTACTTTTAAACTCAATTCTCCTAATTTTTAAAGAGTTTTGTTCAAATTTTGCATCATGGGTTTTTTTTAGTTCTCAGCATATGAAATGTACTCTACAAGCTTACAGTAACATAAACAAGCAATATAATGACCTTGTTGTACCATCCCTACCACAAACAACAAAATTTTCTGTATTCAGTCATTATATTGTTAGTTACTTGAGATGACTGAACCTGAGATTGACCTCAACACATCTTGACCAGTGTGCGTGCCACTGCAAAATAAGCTATAAACTCAGAATTTAATACTAAATGGACTAAAGTATGCTATAGTTCCTAGCTATGTTGTAGAAGATTCTGTCATCTCGAATATTCATAAATCCTGGATCTGACTGTACTTTTCATACTGGTGTAGTTTTAAGAAGTGTGAAATCAGTAATTTAGTACTGTTTTCACAGTTGTAAATTTGGGGGCAAACATGTAAAATGGGATGGCTAAATTAGTATGATCCTTTTATCTCATTGATCATGTACATATCTGTAGTTTAGCTGGTAATGTTGCTGGTTTTTATTCAACTTAAATAACAATGTTAACGATTTATTTGGTCTTGTTGCAGATGCAAAAGAAACTGAAAACTCCCCTTACGCGGTAACTGAGGAATCTCAAGAAGAATTGAAAATAGAGAGTGAACCTGTACCTGCAGCCAATGTTGAAGAACCAATATTAAAAGAAGATGCAGAAGATGAAGAAGTCATTTCTGGTACTCGAAGCACTTTCACTTATGAGCAACTGAGGTCTAGATCTGAGAATCCTGTCACTGGAATCGATTTTAAGCGCAGAGAGGTGGGGTGGTACATTCATGAGATGAGTGAAAATATGATGATAAACTCTTTGTTTCATTTGCTTATTCCTATCTTTGTTTGATCATTGTAGGCGTACTTAGCAGAGGAAGAGTTTCAGTCGATTTTTGGCATCTCAAAAGAAGGGTTTTACAAACTTCCAAGATGGAAGCAAGACTTGCAAAAGAAAAAGCTTGATCTGTTCTAGGTTTGATTTTCCCCGGATTGGTGCTTGACAGGTTTTTTATGCTGGGCATGCTTGTCGGTCTCTGTCCCGTGAACTTTTAATTTATTCATTTTATGTTTACATTCGGGTTTGCTTTTCTTTCTCGATTTGTGAGTCTAGCTTGTCAATATTGGTATTGTTTATTGGTTATTGGGTTCCTAAAGAGTGATTTTTATGCCATGGTTGGTATCAACAACTGCCATTTACGGAGTATTTTAGAGGGCCGTGGGTTTTCGTTGATTGTTTAGCAATAATATTATTAGGGACGTATACGAGTACTAGATTTCTGGAATATATGTGATGCCATTGTCCCAACTCCCAAGACTGTATAATACTACTGATTTTGGTGTTTGTATTGGTTATACTCTGTTCATTTTAATGGATGGGGATGTTTAAGTCTCAATTATATTTCTTTGGAATCTTGTCCTAAGACTGCCCATTTCTTTGGCTGAGTGGTATGTATTTCCACGGTGCTTGTTTTTCCAACTATGAAGCGTGGCTAAGCGATCTACTCACGTTAGACCTAGTGCCCAAGTAGTTTGGCCAGTAGTAGGCCAAGAAATATTGAACGGTGATGTAGGCGGAGGTTTTCGAGGAATACAAATAACCTCAGGGTTTCTTTCAGATTTGGTGAGCATCCGGATAACTAGTGAATTACAACTTGTCTTTTCACAATTGCTGTTAAATTAGTCTATTGAGTTGTTTATTACTCCGTATGACCTACTCATGGACATGGGATGAACTGGTCTCAATTAAGAACTGCTATGTAATAATCTCTAGGTCGCATCACTTGGCCAAA
This sequence comes from Agrostemma githago, assembly GCA_958450325.1. Lineage (NCBI taxonomy): Eukaryota > Viridiplantae > Streptophyta > Magnoliopsida > Caryophyllales > Caryophyllaceae > Agrostemma > Agrostemma githago. Next base: position 53,151,752 of record OY288259.1, on the reverse strand, counting down.
AGATGTTCCCTTCTCCTCTTAACAGTTTTTATAGCTATGAGATAAATTCTTCTCATACATCGGTCGTGCTATTTGATCTGCTATAGAAGGAATGAAGGATATACCCGTCCCAAGCATGAATTCGTGAAACTCAGGGAGGCTCTAAGTCCCAGTCATGTAGTGAGGATATGTCACGTGGAGCTATGGGAGACTCCTGCATTTGGTTGGGCATGAAAGGTAGAATGTATCTTGATTGTTGGCTACTGTTGGTAATGCTAATGCTAATGCTAATGCTAATGGACCAATCTCCTTGGGAAGCTTGTATGGGTCGTAGTACTTCTCGGAGAGTATTAATTGTTAACAACTTAAGACGTACTCCGTAGTTAATTGTGGAATATTATACGTAACAATACGATTAATTGACAACTAAACACGTAATTACGTAAAAAAAGAATAATTAAAATCCACATCTGGATCATGGGTTAGACATCGGAGGTTGACATTCAACCTCTGGTGTAGACATGAGAGGTCAATAGCCAACACATAGGTTAGACTTCATACGTCTGAGCCATGGGTCAGAGGTCTAGATCAAAGTCACCAAATCTCTTGGTAAAAATGTTGGAGGTCGAACTGTCGAAACCTGACTCGTGGGTTGGATGTGGATCTCCAAGTCTAAACCATGAGTCAGACATCGGGTTGGGAGGTCCGCGTACGTCTGATTCAGATATGGAAATCATTTTTTTTGTTTAGTTATCAATTACTTGTATAATTATGTGTTTAATTAAAAACGGTGATTGGGGGTAATACGGATCATACCCAAGTATATGACCTTGAGGCGCAAAATGTAATACCTGATGTTTAGCAGAGTGTCGACGCTACAACGCAACTTGCCCAGCTTGCGCCACTGGCGGTCGACCCATATAGCCAACGAAACACGCCAATTAATGTTACTCAAGCCCGAAAAAAAAATAGTGGGATTGTAATATAAAGACCTATCAAACGGGTGCAATTGATCGGGTCATACGAGTCGTATCAAATATGAGTCGGGTTATACGGGTCAAGGGATCGGGTTAGGGTTAGGGTCAGAAATAGTATCGAATGCATCTATTTTTTAGCAACTTTTTAAGTCCGGCAAATAAATTATACAGAGTATATATATATAATTATTTTTTAAGTATTATTATTATATTTTTAATAATAATGTTTGTACTTCAAAAATATTAATTCAATTTTAAAAAAATTTAATAAAAAAGTAATATTAGCACCCCGAACTCTTTAACTTTACAGTTAAGGGTTGAAAATTAACATCGCCAGTTAATGTTACTGAACCCCGCAAAAAAAAACAATGAGATTGTAATATAAAGACCTATCAAACAGGTGCAACTGATCGGGTCATACGAGTCTGATTAAATATGAGTCAAGTTATACGGTCAAAGGATCGGGTTAGGGTTAGGGTCAAATAGTATCGAATGCATATATTTTTTAGAAACTTTTTAAGTCCAGTAAATAAATATACGGAGTATATTTTTTTTTTTATTTTAAAAGTATTATTATTATAATCTTTAATAATAATGTTTGTACTTCAAAATAATATTAATTCAATTTTAAAAATTATTTTATTATTAAATGATAAAAAAATGTTGTATTAAATTGAATATTTGTAATTTAAAATACATATTTATTTTTTAAATATAATATCCAAATATAATACTTTATTAATTTCAATAAATTCTCAATTTCTCATTGACTCAACGGGTGGAACGAGTTGGGTCAGATTTCGACCCTAAATTAACGGGTTGTGGGACGAAAAAATGAGTTCACAATCCTAAAAAGGGGTTGCTGGCAAACATCAAAATTGAATCTAAATATTTGAAGTGATTTAAATAATTAATCATGTACGTATTCGATTCTTTAAAGAGTTTATATATGTCTAAAAACATTGAAAGCAAAATCGATTAAAAGATATTTAAGGGTAAAAGTACCCGGTCTACGCTTTTAATTCCGTTTAAGGGTATAAACTCTAATCTTTAACTTTACGCACTACAAAAATCGAGCCCGAATTGCGTCGGACAAATCCGACGCAAAATGGCAATATCCGACGCAAAATGCAAATTGCGTCGGATTAGCCGATGCAAACGACCGACGTAATATTTTGACGCAAATTTTTTTTTTTGCATTGGCTAATCCGACGCATATGATTTGCGTCGGCTGCTCCGATACGAACACATGGAGGTCAACGCCCTGTCAATGGGCTTTGCGTGGGATTAGCCGACGCAAAGTCAACAGAATGTTTGACTTTGCGTCGGCTAATCCCACGCAAAGTCATTTGACTGAGGGGCTTTGCGTGGGATTAGCCGACGCAAAGTCAAACATTCTGTTGACTTTGCGTCGGCTAATCCCACGCAAAGCCAAATCAAAGTTTCTGTCGACTTTGCGTCGGCTAATCCCACGCAAAGTCATTTGACTGAGGGGCTTTGCGTGGGATTAGCCGACGCAAAGTCATAGTTTTTGTTGACTTTGCGTCGGCTAATCCCACGCAAAGCCTATTAACAAAAAAAATCGTTTCTTTGTTTTCAGCTCCCCATATGCTCAAAATAAAACAACCTGCAAATAAACAACTCACTCCTACAACAAACCACAGCAGCACATCCTAAACCAAAATCCATCAATAACTCCAATCAAAGCTCTCTTCTTCACAAAACTCCACAAAACGACACAAACATAAACTAATGTAATGTTATAGAAAATGAAAATATTACAAAGACAACCGTTTCTAGGTTCAGAATTCAACCAGAGTGTAAACAAGACAACCAGCGCTAGGAGTTGGTAGAATATATATACACACAATGTAACCAAAGTGTAAACAAGTAACACAAGGGAGCTGAACTACATAAGAAAGGGACTCGATGTGCTCCGATCCAAAGGGATGACCATCGTTGTTGTCGTCATCGTCGCGCCTAGTCATGCGTGGTCCTCCACCGCATCCCTCGTTCCCCATGTTGAACCGTTCCCTCATGAACTGAATAAACTGCTGCTGCTCTTCACACCTCTGCTCCAACGTCTTCAGGCGCTCTTCTTGTCTTTGGAATTTATCTTCCATACGCTCGTTGAGTGTGCGTTCCTGCGAGGTGGCGGTAGGGAGGTACGTGTCCGCAGATATCTCCTTACCTCGGTTCAAGCATGGGCGAAAGAGCTGTTTCGCCGCATTCCCTATCCCCCAGAACCGTCCCTTCGGGTTATAGCCACCCGTCACATCGTGGAAGATCTTCAGCGTGTTAGGTGCCTGATCAGAGGCGCGTGCCTCCTCCACCGCTTTCTGGTAGTTCTCCTGAAACAGCAACATGAAACAGTGTTATAACTTTTAGAACACATACTATCACGTCGTAATTTTCATGCCTAGTATATTTTTTAAAAACATTACTACTACTCACCACGATCTCCGGTCCTCTAGGGTCTATCCACTTGCCGTCTTTCCCCTTCTTCGTCTTCTCCAAGAGCTCGACCGGGGTTGCAGTTTGGCCCTTCATATAACAGTGTTAAAACTTTCAGCATTTATTTACCAATAGCATATATTGAATTATACTCAAACTTTTTACTTGTTTTATAAGCACTTACCAACGCCGCGAAGGCTGTTGCTGCACTCCTACTTCCGAGGCAGCTGGTGGGTTTCGCCACCCCGTCCACCTGCCCACCTCTCCTGTTCGACGACTTAATCGCCGATTTCTTCTTGAAAGCTGGGTCGGCAGCGTTCTTCTTCAATATCTCCCACTTCTCTTGCGGAATCCAGTCCGCCTTGTCGACCCTCGGGACAGCTCGCTGGAAGAGGTCGGTTATCTTCTTCTTAATCCGAGTCTCAAAATCCGACCTGAGGTCGTAGCCCAGGTCTATACGCACTCTCCTCTGTTTGTCAAAAAAAAGATTCGTTAGCGACAATTGAATGTATAAATCGTGCAACGAAAACCTTAGAAACATAGACGAGGTAATTACCGCGAAGTGCATATACATCGCATCCCGAGCTTCCGGTGGCGCCTCCGTCCAGCTACGGTAGGCGCCAGGCGTGGACGCATACGTCATGACTACGGAATCCCGCAAATAATCTGAGTACTTCTTGTCGTCCCACCTACACAAGTCAATTATGATAATGTGAAGCAAATAAATGAGTGAAAATTTAGAAAAGAACTGGTTACAACAACTACAACTCACCAACTAGCTTCCCTCACTTTCTGCCGTGAAAGGTACGATTTCCCAGGCGTGGCAACGTAGACCGTCGCCCCGACTTCCTGGACAGCGTCCACACCATGTATGACAGGAGTCCTAGGCACGTCCTCCTCCATGTGGTCACCATGGCTGCTGCCTCCCGTCAGCATCTCACTGCTACCTGCCATAATCACGTCTACAAAATATGTTTGCGCAAAGTTAAACTGTAGAGTCAGTTCGTTTAGGGTAAAGCAGGAATTTCATTAAGTACCAAAATAGTCTTCAATTACAAATAATTAAATTACAAATAATTAAATTACAACTTATGCGAATAAGATACAAACAACTACATAATTGCTAATTATCGTCACTGTCACTGTCACTGTCCGCGTCGGTGTGCGGTTCAATGAACCCCTCGTCCCCGTCTTCATCATCATCGTCCCAGTCAGTATTCACCTCATCACCGTCATCTTCATCGTCGATGACCAAGTCGTCGTCCTCATCACCCTCTCCCTCAGGAACAATCCAGTCGGCAAACTCGTCGTCCTCCCCTACAGCACCAGCAACTTCGACTACATATTCTTCTTCATTGACGTCAGTGTCTTCGATCAGAGTTGATGACATCGGCTGATTATTACCAATCACACTCTCTTGGTAGACGTCATCGTCGATGATAGGATTATCAACTTGTGATCTTGCCTTGATTTTGAAAACCGCAGACCAATTCATACTCTTTTTTCCCTTTGGGTAAGGTGCATAGCAGACTTGATCGACTTGATACGCCAACACAAAAGGGTTGTGCCCTCGCAGTTTTCTTGTCAGGTCGACATCCACAAGATTGTAGTTCTCATGAACAGTGACTCCGTGCGGGGAGTTGTCGATCCAATCACATTTGAACAGTATGGCCTTGCAGTTTTTGTGGCTGTCGTAGTAGTCTAGCTCGATCACCTCGATTAGTGTTCCATAGTAATCTGACCCTTCGGTGGACAACACACATACGCCGTTACTTTTGGTCAGTTTCGGAACATCAACACCCTCGGTAAACGCACGGAACTTGTACCCGTTAATTGTATATCGCCTCCAAGTTCTGACTCGTGAAGACGGCCCAGTGACTAGTGGTCTTACAATGGGATCCTCCAGCGCTTCAGGCTATTGTCAACATAAAATTCGTCGAAAAACAATGCAATTAAAATTTGTACCAAACACATACACAATTTATAATGATCAAGCAAATAGCATTTCAACATACTTGAGTACGTAGCCATGAGGGGAACAATGACTCATACGCCACCCAAACATCTTCAGATGTTTTCACTCCCGCATGTTCTGCCATAATGAAAGCCTCGAATTTCCTGAAATTTTCAGCAGTTGTACTTAATCACACATACTACCAATTACGAGGAGGGTATGTTGTACGTGAGTTACTTACTCCTCGTACGGTCTGATTACAGGGCCACAGTTTCTCAGAATGTAGGAGTGTGCCTGCTTGTACTCAACATCGGTCAACCACCTCTCCTTACATTTTCCAGTGGTACTTCCAACATCAGACTGAAAGGGTTCCACCTCTATTTGGTGGTCTTCAGTCTGATGCGCACCCACGTCTAGGTCTTTGGCTTTTGTGTCAACGTGCTCTTCGAAGTAGAAGGAGCAGAAGTTTGATGTCTCCTCTAACAAATACGCGTTGCATATTGAACCCTCAACACGTGCTTTGTTACCAATTTTTTTTTCAGATGGTTTAAGAACCTGCAAATTAAAATATTAGCTCTCATGTAAGACTTAATTGGTAATCAATGCACGGGAAGTCACACAAAGGAGAGTTGAGGACGTTACCTTTCGAATGGGTACATCCACCTGTACTGAACAGGACCGCCAACCCTTGCCTCATACGACAAATGAAGTGGGAGATGCTCCATCGAGTTGAAGAATGACGGAGGGAATATTTTCTCCAACTTGCAAAGGATCTCGGGAATACTGTTCTCAAGTCGATTCATGGACTCGACTGACACCATAGTGGAACACAAATCTCGGAAGAACTGACTGATCTCTGTCAATGCATTCCACGTGTTCATTGGCAGCAGCTGCTTCAAAGCTACTGGCATCAAGCGCGACATAAACACGTGACAGTCGTGGCTTTTCATGCCATGCAAAATTAACTTGGACTGGTCCACACACCGGGATAAGTCGGATGCGTAACCATCCGGAAACTTCAAACCACTCACCCAATCGCACAAAGCCTTCCTATCATTTTTGTCCATAATAAAGGACGACGATTTGGGTCGCCCAAGACACAGTTCCTTGAAATCTGCTTTGCCTTTTGGTCCGAAGGCTGTCTTGTTCGGTACATCCATCACGGTGTTGATAATCTGCTCAAGGAAATTCTTCTCGATATGCATAACATCAAGGTTGTGTCTGATAAGCAGAGTGTGCCAGTACGGAAGTTCCCAGAATATGCTCTGCTTCCACCAACCTTCCTTCTTGTCCTTCAATTTTTTCAACTGTTGGTGGGTAGCGTGTACTATTGTAGGGTACTTCTGCACATCTGCCCATATCTCATCGCCTGTTAACAGTTTACATGCGATCCTAGTTTCATCGGGTTGTTTCTTCAGAAAACTCTTACAGTTATGCCCAAATGGATGGTCGGAAGGTAGAAATTGTCGCCTGTTAACAGTTTACATGCGATCCTAGTTTCATCGGGTTGTTTCTTCAGAAAACTCTTACAGTTATGCCCAAATGGATGGTCGGAAGGTAGAAATTGTCTGTGACAGTCAAACCAAGATACCTTTCCGCTATTTTTAAGCCAAAAGGATTTTTGATCCTTCGCTTGACAGTAAGGACAAGCACGGTAACCCGTTGTACTCCAACCAGACAACATCCTGTAAGCTGGGAAGTCGTTGATGGTCCACATTAGTGCAGCTCGTAAATTGAAACTAGTTTTCCTCGACACATCGTACGTGTAAATCCCATTATCCCACAAACTTTTTAACTCCTCAACAAGTGGTTGGAGATACACGTCTATATTGGCTTTCGGGTTCTTAGGGCCAGGAACAATAAGTGACAGGAGCATAAATTGTCTCTTATTGCATAACCACGGCGGTAGGTTGTACGGTGTCAAAATAACCGGCCAACACGAGTACGACTTGCCGAACTGCCCGTAGGGTGAGAAACCATCTGTGCACAAACCCAAACGTACGTTGCGCGGCTCTTTCGCGAACTCGGGATGTTTGATATCAAATGTCTTCCAAGCTTCACCATCGCTAGGGTGTGTCATCATACCACTAACTCTGATTTTGGAGTTACTGTGGTGCCAACTCATCTCGCCCGCAATTTTCTTTGTCGAATACAGTCTTTGCAGCCTCGGACCAACTGGGAAGTAAGTCAAGACCTTAGTTGGTACTCTCTTCCCCCTAGTATTTTTTGTTCGACTCTTGTACCTCCTGGATCCACATTTCCTACACGCGTCGAGGTCTGAATCTCCCTTCCAGAACAGCATGCATCCATTCGGACACGAGTCTATCTTTTCGTGGGGGAGTTGGAGGCCCTTCAACAAATTTTTGACCTCGTAGAAATTATTTGCCATGACATTCTCCTTAGTGCCTCGTAGAAGGTCAATTAGCAGTTGGATCCAACCGTCTAAATGTCTTAAGGCCATGTTGCTCTCGCACTTCAAAGTCAGCATCCTTAAAGCGACTTGCAACAGACTCATATCGCACCCGCTGAAAACTGGGAGTTCGGCATTTTTTAGCATTTCGAAAAAGGAAAGGACTTGTGGGTTAGGTTCATGTTGTACTTCTTCGTCGCTTAAGTTGTCTGGGTTACGTTCCTCCTCCATGATGTCCTCAACCGTCGTACGCAGTGCGTCCTCTACGAAGTCTCGTTACGGATTTTCGCGAACAGGTTCTTGCAGGCGACTACTTTCATTTTCACCATGATACGTCGACACGTAGTAGTTCTCAACAAAACCGTGCTTGTATAGATGCTGTTTGACATCTACTTCATGTTTTAAGGCACGGTTTTGACATTTTCTACATGGGCACCTAAGCTGCTCGCTGGTGTAGTGGGGGTTATTATCTAAGGAAAACTTGATGAACTCCTCCACACCGTCTCTAAATTCTATTTTCGGTCGCTTATTGTCGGACAGTCTCTCGTACATCCAACTTCGTTCTACTCTATTCATTCTATATGGATTGAACTATGAATGATTAAGGTATGTAGACATGAACAAAATGGCGTGGGGAAAGAAGTCAACAACATGGAATTTGAAGAAAAGTTCGCGAATTTCAGTTGAAGTTGGAACTCTCACAACCATCACTTTAAAAACGATTCATCACCGGGGACCTTATCACTCCAACCTAAACCCATTCTTGTGCGTTCCATGTCACTGATAAACACGAAATTGTGTGATGTCGATAAGAGCAAAATTCGGCAGCAATTCGCCTTAGTTCTCCAAAAGCACAATGTGGAATATATGAAAACTCCACATATGCAATTGAAGAACATTGAGGGAATTGTCACCGAATTTTGCTCCTACCAACACAACACAATTTCATGTTTACCACCTAGTGAGATGAAAGGCACAAGAACAGTCCCAAAACGGGGACTATCCAAGAATTACTCCTAATGAGTAACTCTTGAACGGGCACTAGGTAGGTCTGGGTAGATTTCAAACAATGCTCATGCACAGTACACAACGAAAGCAAATAACAACAACAATGAAATCTCAACACAGTAATCCAAAACATTAATACTTACTATAATTACAACCACTAACTGCTGAAATTTAAGAAACAAAACGAATTTCCCTTTTTTTTAGTATTGTTTATGTAGTAGTAGTTTAGTACTTTAGTAGTAGTAGTAGTAAAAGTAGTAGTAAATTAGTAGTAGTAGTAGTAGTATAGTAGTAGTAGTAGTAAAAGTAGAAGTAGTAAATTAGTAGTAGTAGTATAGTAGTAGTAGTTGTAAAAGTAGTAGTAGTAGTTTAGTAGTAGTAGTAGTAGTTTAGTAGTAGTAGTAGTAGTAAAAGTAGTAGTAGTAAATTAGTAGTACTAGTATAGTAGTACTAGTAGTATAGTAGTAGTAGTAAAAGTAGTAGTAAATTAGTAGTAGTAGTATAGTAGTACTAGTAGTATAGTAGTAGTAGTTGTAAAAGTAGAAGTAGTAAATTAGTAGTAGTAGTAGTAGTTTAGTAGTAGTAGTAGTAGTTTAGTAGTAGTAGTAGTAGTAGTAGTAAAAGTAGTAGTAAATTAGTAGTACTAGTATAGTAGTACTAGTAGTATAGTAGTACTAGTAGTAAAAGTAGTAGTAGTAGTAAAAGTAGAAGTAGTAAATTAGTAGTAGTAGTAGTATTGTAGTACTAGTAGTATAGTAGTAGTAGTTGTAAAAGTAGAAGTAGTAAATTAGTAGTAGTAGTAGTAGTAGTTTAGTAGTAGTAAAAGTAGAAGTAGTAAATTAGTAGTAGTAGTTTAGTAGTAGTAGTAGTAGAAGTAGGAAATTAGTAGTAGTAGTATAGTAGTAATAGTAGTAAAAGTAGTAGGAAATTAGTAGTAGTAGTAGTTTAGTGGTAGTAGTGGTAGTAGTAGAAGTAGTATCTTAGTAGTAGTAGTTTAGTAGTAGTAGAAGTAGGAAATTAGTAGTAGTAGTATAAAATTAGTAGTAGTGGTAGTAGTAAAAGTAGAAGTAGGAAATTAGTAGTAATAGTAGAAAATTAGTAGTAGTGGTAGTAGTAAAAGTAGAAGTAGGAAATTAGTAGTAGTAGTAGTAGTAAAAGTAGAAGTATGAAATTAGTAGTAGTATTAGTAGAAAATTAGTATTAATGGTAATAGTAGAAAATTAGTAGTAGTAGTAGTAGTAGAAAATTAGTAGTAGCAGTAGTAGTAGTAAATGAGTAGTAGTGGTAGTAGATTTGTTGTACTAGATTAGTAGTAGTATTAGTAGTACATAGTATTAGTATTAGGTTATTAGTATTAGTAATATTAGTAGTAGATTAGTAATATTATTAGTAGCATTAGTAGTAGTAATGAAGTATTTTAGTGTAATATTAGTAGTAAATTAGTAATACTACTACTAGCACTACTAATGTAGTACTACTAACACTACTAGTTAATCTACTACTAATACTAATACTCATAATAATAGTACATACTACTACTACTAATCTAATAACACAATTTTAACCTAATACAATAATCACTAATACCTAATTAACATACTAACTAACCTAATTAACATACTACAATTATCGTCTAACAATAAAACGAAATCTAACCTAATTCACATACTAATTAACCTAATTAATATACTAATTAACCTAATTAACCTAATTACTAAACTAACTAACCTAATTAACATAATCACCCTACAATCTAATTAACTAATTAAACATACATAATCATCATACAATCTAATCACCATAGTTATTAAACTAATTATTAATATAACTTAATCAAAACAGTTTAGTAAACTAATTGAGCTAGAATTAAGTAAAAATTAATCTAATTAATTGAACTAATTGAGTAAAAATTAAATTGTAAACCGTAAACAAACAATTAACCGTAAACAGCAACATACCTGAGATTTGGGGGGTCGGGTTAGGATTTTTCGGGGCTGGGTCGGGTTAGAGTACGCCGGGTTTCGGGGCAGCCGTCGCCGGATTCTGGTACGCCGGCAGGGTCGCGCGTGGGGGTGGGGGTGGTTCGCCGGCAAACTCGTCGTCCGTGGGGGTGGAGGTGCGCCGGCGAAGTCTGTCGCGCGTGGGGGGTGGTTCGCCGGCAAACTCGTCGCGCGTGGGGATGGGGGTGTGCCGGCGAAGTCTGTCGCGCGTCGGGGGTTCAGGGGTGGCCGGATTGGGGTTCGCCGCCGGCAGGTTCGCCGGATCTGGGTTTACTTACGGTTTCGATTTTGTTTTGGGGATTGAATTAGGGTGATGGTGCCGGATTGGGTCGCCGGAGGTTTAGGGTTGCCGGTGATGATGCGGTCGTTGTTTGCCGTCGTCGTTCGCCGTCGTTCGCCGTCTTCGCCTTTTTCGTCGTCGTCTTTCAGAGGGAGATGGGGGTGGGTTTAGGTTCTGAAGCAAATCGCGTTATTTTTTTTTTTATATTAACAGGTACTGCATCGGAATAGCCGACGCAGGCCGACGCAGTTTTCAAGTTTGCGTCGGCTATTCCGATGCAAACATCGATATTTTTTTTTATATTAAAAACGTTGCGTGGGATTAACCGACGCAGACCAACGCAATATTCAAGTCTGCGTCGGCTAATCCGATGCAAAACATTTAATTCTGGTTTTTTTTTATTTAAACACACGATGCATCGGATTAGCCGACGCAACCAAACGCAATATTATATTTTGCGTCGGCTAATCCGATGCAAAGCTATTAATTCTGTTGACTAATTTTTTTTTACTTTGACGCATACTGCATCGGAATAGCCGACGCAAGCAGACGCAACATTAAAATTTGCGTCGGCTAATCCGATGCAAACCTATTAATTTTGTTGACTAAATTTTTTTTATTGCATCGGATTAGCCGACGCAATCAGACGCAATATTATAATTTGCGTCGGCTAATCCGATGCAAAGTTATTAATTCTGTTGACTAAATTTTTTTTATTTTGACGCACCCTGCGTCGGATTAGCCGACGCAATCAGACGCAATATTATAATTTGCGTCGGCTAATCCGATGCAAAGCTATTAATTCTGTTGACTAAATTTTTTTTATTTTGACGCACCCTGCGTCGGATTAGCCGACGCAATCAGACGCAATATTATAATTTGCGTCGGTTAATCCGATGCAAAGCTATTAATTCTGTTGACTAAATTTTTTTTATTTTGACGCACCCTGCATCGGATTAGCCGACGCAAATTTTGTTTTTTCGTCTGATTGCGTCGGCTAATCCCACGCAACACCTTTCACATAGTGGCGCCAACCCAAAATTATTGGCGCCTGTATCATGGAGTCGGACTGCGTCGGCTAGTCCCACGCAATATTATTGCATCGGATTAACCGACGCAAATCGACACAGTTACGCCAGTTGCGTCGGATTGTAAATCCGACGCAACTAATCCGACGCTATTTCCGCTGTTTTTAGTAGTGACGGTTAAGGGTTGAAAATTAACACTAAAGTTATTCAACCCCTCAAAAATAAAGCCGAAGCGTAGTATGTATACGTGTAAAATGGATCCAGCGGGTCGGGTTATACGAGTCGGATCCAAATACGGGCCAGACCAAATATGAGTTGGGTTATACGGTCACGGTTCGGATTAGGGTTAAAAATAGTTTTGAACGCCTATATTTTTTTACTAATTTTTTATGTCCAATAAAAATATTTTTAATATTAATTTTTTTTAGTATTAATGTTGTACTCTTTAATAGTAATGTTTATATTTTAAAAAATAATTAATTCAATTATTAAAGTTATATTACAATTAAATGATAAAATAAGTTGTATTAAAATGAATATTTGTAATATAATATAGAGTATTTATTTAATTATAAATCCAAATATAATATTTAGATATAAATATTTTTTTTAATTTTAATAAATTTTCACTGGCCGAACAAGTCGGGTAGGATTTTGATCCTAAATTAACGAGTTATTTTGGGTTCTATCAATCAAGTTGTGGGTCCTATAAGGAGAGAATGGGGGTTGGGGCGATTTCTTTTTTTATTAACTAATCTTTGAGATAATATATAGCAATGTTCCTTTCAATTTTTTTTAGTTAATCAGTATGATAATGCATCTTCATAGTGCGCGTTTGATTAAAATAATCCATCGATATATTGATGAAATAGGGCAATAAATAAAAATCGAAGTACCATGAATACTCTTTTTCTAATACATATTTTATTTGAGTTCATATATGATATATATCTCATTCATAATTTTTAGTTTTATTTCAATTTATATATAACACAACTATAAACTAACCCGTGTATCTTCACGGGCGATAAAACTAGTATATTACTCAAATGGGGTAATAATTTAAAATCGGAGGGAGTATTGTATAGCGAAGCCAAGAAGTGTATACTAAGGAATGTATATTTTCCTTATTTTAAGGAGTACATTTTACAATAAATTTTCGATGGGACAGTTTCACATAATTTTACTACGAGACCTCTCACACATATGTGAATACAAATTTAATAACGAGGTCTCATATTAAATTATTGTGAGAGTGTTAGGAGTTTTTGCGTACATTTTATACATGTATCTCCTAATTTATTTTTTCCATTTATCATTGAATTTCCCAAGTATCATCTTAATTTAACATTTATTATGTGAGAATGAAATTTATTTACTTACAAGTGAGAGTTTATCTAATCTTTATCTATTTTCAACTTTACCTTAGGTTTGTTATTAAGTACAAGAATTTTTTGTCTTTATTAATTATTTTTGTTTCTTATTTGTATGCATTATTATACTCCGTATTAAGAACTTTGGTTGATAAGTAGATTTGTCAAACGGGTCACATCGATTACACTAGGGACAAGTTATAGAAATCACGGATTGTATTAATGTCAGAATACGGGTCTAGGATAGTTTCTTCCGCCTTCTATTTACCATCTTGTAAGTTATATATATATATATATATATATATATATATATATATATATATATATAGGAATTGCATCTCGTGAGTCTCTCCATCTTAAATGAGTCCGTCCCGCGAATCACGGCCACATGATCAAATCACATGAATGGCTGAGATTCAGCGTCATCTTCAGCGTATATAATCTTACTGTTACAGTAAGATAACACTATTACAGGAACACAACTATCTTACTGTGACACTTCACAGTAATAAGGAATTACAATAATAATGTCACAGTAATAATGTTACAGTAACAGAACACTATTACAGTAACACCGGGATGGCGCCGTCGCTGGTTCGTCCTGAAACAAGGCAAACTGTTCTGGTTCAAGGAGAGCGTGATCACACGTGCGTCTAAACTGCGCGGTGTCATCCCGGTTCACGATTGCCTGACCATTAAAGGAGCCGAGGATGTGTTGAACCGTGAATTCGCGTTTGAGCTGTCTTTTAGGGATGATACGTTGTACTTCATTGCTGATTGTGATAGAGATAAGGAGGATTGGATTAATTCGATTGGGAGATCGATTGTGAAATTCTCAGGCTCTGTTACTGATTGCGAGATCGTTGATTATGATTGTGATTGTAATTGATTTGATTCGATTCGTTGCGATTTTATCGTAATCAGTCAAGATTGGGGAAATTATTACTGCAACTGATTGAATTGATTGAGGTGGTTGATTTTGATTTTGATTGTGATTGTAATTGATTTGATTAGGGTTTGTGTGACATATTTGGGGAAAACTCAATTACCAGCGTAATAATGAAACAATGGCCCTATATTACACAAACCTAATATATTTGTGTGATATAAGCCGTTGATCTCATTAGATCTAATGGCCCTAAATTACGGGACGGACTCATTTAATGAGGAAGACTCACCGGATCCTCACTCTATATATATATATATTCTGTTATTATTATGATTATTAATTTTTTTAAATTATTATTATTATTATTATTAATTTTTTTTATTTTTTTTAATTATTATTATTATTATTATTATTATTATTATTATTATTACACTCACTCCGTCTCGTTAATTTGTTTGCCTTTAATTAAAAATATTCCTCACAATAAATATAAAAGACAACAAATGAATAAAACGGAGGGAGTACTCATTAATTATCATAATTATACTTGAGCAGGTCGACAGAATCGGTGTTAGAATTCGACCTTAAATAATTAATGAGTACTAATAGAACGGAGGACTTTTAAAATATTTGAGTGGAACGGTAGAAGAGTTCACAAATTAAAGATTAAGGAATTGATAAGTACTTCGTAGTATATTAATTTGAAAAAGTAAACGTAAAGAATCAAATGGAACGGAAGGTGTATAATAATACAGGGTATATGCTGTAAACTATTTGAGGTATGACCCGGGTTTATGTACAATAATCAATATTATTGGTAAAAATGTAATCATAACCGTTTTTGTAATTGGATATTATTTGTAGAATAATTTGTTTAGGCTAATCAAGTAGATAAGTCTACTTACCAATGTTAGGTAAGTAGTGAATAAATAAATAAGACGGAAAAGGAATAATCTTATCTGAAAGAAAAGGTTGTGACGTGACTTGAGATCACTGTCCTAAAGTCGATTATATCCCGTCTACTACACACGGACTCTTTGACATTCGAGTATTCGACCCCCAGGATTGCACAACCACTACGATATTTGTGTAGGCAAGACCGTAGATGAGTTACTACCAAAATCTTTGCCAAAATTCCACTCGAACTATAAATTATATTACTAATATTTTGAGATAATATTATTGTAATAGAAAGAGAGGCAGAAGATGAGCTTTTGGATGATTGAAAATGATGAGATTTGATGGCTATTTATACACACAAGTACTTGGCCTCCGAGCTATTCTCCTTGGCCACCAAGAATAACACATTACCATGGATGTCGTGGTGTGACATAAGAGGAAGATGTCATGGTGATGATGTAACTACTTGGCCTCAAAGTATACAAACAACTTACATCACCATTACACAAGCTATATGTCATCACCAAATCACAAAATAAGTTTCTTTTGAAGCATTTTTCTAACAACCAACTCTACCTTCATTATAAATGTAAGCATGGTCCTTTGCCATGGTAATATACTCCTTTACATGTACGAAAACTCTATACAAAGTAGTAGAATTAGTATTATGGTACAACGGTTACACACTACAGTATAATTTATGTTGGTTTAGTACGTCTCCCTTATACGGGTTACCCGTCTTCTATTTATAACGTGTTATTTACTTGCATTTATAAGACAACTTTTACTCCTTCATAAGCCTTTTCTTTTTATCTTTATCCCAAGGACATACATCGACAACATTAGAAAGCGCTCATCGTGAAAAAATCTGTTTCGAAAAAACTTGAACGTTATAGGCCCAGCATCGCTGGACCAAAAACCTACCCCTCCGTACCACTGAGATATTTCCACTTTTATTCATTTGTGAGGGATATAATATTGAAATGGAAGATGCTAATGTATGGAGGGAGTACTATATATATATATATATATATATATATATATATATATGTGAAAACTGGGAGGGAGTGAAGAGGAGATCGCGGAGAGAGAGAAAGAAAGAAAGGGAGAGTGAGTAGAGTATATTTGGGCGAAGAGAAGAGAAGAGAAGAGAAGAGGGTTTGTTCCCAGCTGTGAGTGTGAGGTATCTTCTTTTTTCTTCATCTTCTTCTTCTTCTTCCTGCTTATATTTTGAATTTCCTAGGTTTATAAACTTGCTACTCCTCCCTCCGTACTGGGTACTTTGGTGGGTATTATTATTAATACTCCAATTTGAGGATCATCAATGGAATCAATTTTGAGGGAGGGAGGGAGGGAGGGAGTCAACTCCTCCCTGGATTTGTTAATAGGATAGCAGCCTCCTTTGGCTATGGACCCCAGCCCCAGGTCTCACATTCCATGTTGCTATTGCCACTGCACTCCCCACTCCCTCACTTTCACATACAGTACAATCTAACTAACTAACTAACTAACTAACTAACTAACTAACTAATTTGCTCTTTTATTTTCCCATTTACTTGCTTGTTAAGTGTTTTCTATGTTTCTTACCTATTCTGCCATGTCTTTCTCCTCACAGTAAACTTGCCCTCATTCAAACATGGAGCTTCACAGGTACCCACTATTTCACTAACTTAATCTCTTCTCTTCTCTTCTGGACATGTTTTGATGGACCTAATACCTAATTTCATTACACACAAACTTGATTCTATAGGCCAGTTTGAACCTATTAATTGGATTTAAGATACCTGGCCATGATGCGGAATTGTGGATATTGTGTGATTAAAAGAAGCAGTCTAATCTGTAATTCATCAATCTGCTCCTCATCAATGGCAGATCGTAGTTTTAGTGGGAGGGGGCTTGAACCCTACTGAGTATTAAATATTGGTCTTCTTACTCCTTTCTTCGAGAATAAGAGTTAGGTCAACTAGCAATCACATTATTTGTAGGTCAATTGTAGTTAGGATGATGAGAAAATTCCTTTAATTGTGAATGTTAATCTCTTGGAAGGTGGGGATTTTTTTGTGGATCTCTTGACAAGCAATGGAGGCAAGTTTTTGTAGTAGGACACAGTTGTATTTGGGAAAAAGGTTGTTCTGTTATTAAGAAGAAGATGGATCATCACTTTTGTTCGCTATCCTATTATCTCTTATTAAGCTACCTGCTCTTTGAGTTGTAGAGGTGGGAATGTGGGATAGAATATATCCATACCTCTTCTTTAGGTGCTTGAAGATCACAGATGTGATATGCTTTAGAGTGTGTTTGGATCCAAAATAGGATGGAGAAGGAGGGGAGGGGGGAGGAGAGAAGAGAAGGGGGTGAGATGGAAAATGAAGGTAATTTTCCCTCCAAATCATTCTTTTGTTTGGAGGGGAAACAATTTGGCTTGGAGGAGAGAGATGGAGGGATCCGTTTCTTCTTCTCTCCAAATCCCTTCACCCTCATTTTGCTATTCAATAAAGGATTTTGCCTCCCTCCAAATCTCTCCCATCCCTTTCCCTTCAAATTCCTCAAACTAAACACATCCTTAGAGTTTAGGAGTATGGACACAGTACTATGTTATTCATCAAATCTAGGTTTCTATGTGCTATGCTGTAAAATGATGAAGTGTTATATCTTTGTCTTCAATGTGGGTTTACATGCTCTTAGAGTATTTGAGAGGAAAAGCTTGTTGTCTAGGCTCTTTAAAAGAAGCATTGGAGGCTGAGACTTTATTGGCTTAAGAGGAAAGAGAGGGCATGTACATTTGAGCCGAGACTTATTGGCTTAGGTAAGGGTTAAAAGGGGGAAGATGATCCAGATTCGTTTCATGCTAGATAATTTTGGTATATATAGTACATGTAATCCTTCCATTCTTTTGGACTTACTACATTTAGCATTCTGGGCTATTCAAACCATTCACTACATTCCTATCACTACATTCCTACTTTAATGCTTTTGAAGGCAGTGGTCTTGAGAAAAGATGGACATTTAGAGCTCTCTTCAGCCCTTAAAGTTGTTTGCCACGAACTTGTTGGGGTGCATTGTAGTCATTTCATCTTCGTTGATTCTAAATTCTCGGTATTGACATATGGACTCTTTTAACCATATGTTGCTTTGATATATGTTTATTCAACAAGGATGTGATTTTAACTATGATATGTACAAAGTAAAAAACAACAGTAAAGCTACGATGAAGTGGGTTTTTATTATGGTATGGTTTCCATGTCTCTAAACTTTGACTAATATTACAGGTTAAATTTACCAGACACATCAGTTGTTAAGATAGACTTGCTGGGTCATCAACTGCAATTTTCTCAGGTACTACCATATCCAGTTTTGTCTAACATGTCACATACTCTCAGTCTAAGATACCCTTGTTTTTGGGTGTATGGATTTACTCGTAACATTCGAGAAATTCTCTAGCAGCCCTCTTTAACTTAGAAGAAGGTCAAAAACAGCTGTTCGTGTTGATGTTGGCTATACTGTTCAGTATTTTGAACAAACTCAACATGTGAATAAGCAACAAAACAGCATTAAACGTGATCTGCTCTCCATTTGTCAATGACCATGGCACCAAGTCTTTTCATTGCTCCACTCTATATCAAAGTTCTTTCAAGCGCCTTGGCTTTATCTTCGTCCACTCTTCCAATTCAGTTTAGTTTTGTAATTATGTGATGCTCATTTAGCTATTTATAGCCCAAAAGTGATGTTTGTCAAGTTGCTTAAATGGCCGTGTTTGCTGAAAAACTGATGAAATATTCTAACCTTCAATACCATGTTTACCCATTACCAGAGTGGCAAAGTTTGCATATATCATTTCCCTTCATAACGCCTCATGAAAATTGCAATAATTTTTTTCTACTATAGGATCCTAATTCCAAACATTTGGGAACAACGGTATGGGATGCATCGATGGTCTTTGCGAAGTATATGGTGAGTTTCTCAGCCATGTATGCTCCTTTCATTCATGTTCTACTCACTTTTTTGAGATACTGGTGCTTTTAGTTCTTATCCTTGTTGCAAATTGTTACTTGTATCAACTGCACCTTATTAACTGATTGTGGTACATGCAGACGTACAGTAATATACGTAGAAATTGTAGGTGAAAAGACTTGTGATGTGTTGTTAATAGCATGGGTCCCCAAATGCTAGATTCTCTAGTAATATGAGTCCCTTATTGTCCATTTCGTGGAGAAAAAAAAGTTATCTTATCTCAGTGGTGTAACAAAGTTGCACTGTGAGGGAAAAATCTAGGATTACATCTTAATATGAATGCTCAGGCACTGTAACGAGCTCATGCAGTGCTTTGATATGGGTTAAGTCGTCTCACCCAATCAAGATAAACCTAATGCTACTAACTAGAGGATAGCGGCTAGCAAGGTATCGAATCCACAAGGAAACAGTCAATTTTCGTCCATTAGCTATGGCGATTCTAAAATGCTCTAAACGGTTAATTGATTGAGAATAAATAAAAGACTCCTAAAAACGATAAATAAAATCGAATCTAACAATGAGATGAGAACTAGGGTCACGGGTTCACGATAGATGTTCAATAATTATGCGACCATAATAATAAACACATAAACATGCTAGTCGGCTATAACACGTTCTCTCGAATCGTGTCAACCTAGGAAAGATCTAACGGGCTCTCGCAACTTATTAGACTCCCTACCAAATCGCGCGTGATCTAATCCTAATTCGGCTTTCGCACAAGAACTAGAATTTCCCAAACAGATTAAAATGTTGTGGCCTTTAACAAATTAATCGACAAATAAAACACGCGAAGATGGCACTAGCATAATTATACATTTAGTATCGAGGTAGCATAATCGTATAATAATCCATCGATCCCCCTAGACCCTAGCAAGAGAATTAGCTACGCATGATGATCACGAAACAACAAATCGCATACATGTAATTCATAATAAAATTGAAGCAAATAAATCCAACGATAAACGAACGGAAATCTAACGAACTAAACGGAACAACAAATTGCAAATAGAGAAAATTACGACGAACTAAATAATTTGCGATAAAAATTGAAAATATAAAACTAAAAATTGCATAAACGAGATTACCGAAATCGAATCCGAGTGAAAACCGAGTGCTAGAATCTTAAGGGTCACGAGTTTTCTAAAGTAAAAAAAACTAAGTATGAAAAGTGATCGTTGGGAAATAATACCACTCCCCAATTATACAAAATAGGCGGAATTGAGCTAGGTGTGCGCCCCGGCCGGCTGGCAGGCCGCCTGCCACATGCAGGGGCCGACGCACACCTAAAATTGAAGCTAAAAATGCCTTTGTGTCATGCCGGCCGGCCAGCAGGCCGCCTGCCACATGCAGGCTGGCGCGCACAACACTACTAAAACAAGTATTGGGCCGCTTTCCTTAGCCCAACGAATCGACACTTCGCATTTCTTCTTCGCCTAAACGTCTTGAAGCACGGGTTTTGTCTCGGAATCGTTCTTCTAACTAGATATGAGTGTAAATGCACATAAAGACCTGAAATCGTGAAGAATCTACAAAAACACTCACTCAAAGCAAAATGTTAGAAGAAACGGCTCTAAAGAGCGCGTTCCGACCGGAAAAGACAACGGAATCGAGGGAATAAAGTTATATAAACACGACACATCATGCTTCTCAAGAAATGTTCATTGACGCCTCAAGGTTAAAATGAACTAGCTTTTACCTGTTTTCCGGAAAGGTAATCACAGATAGTCGAGGGGGATCAAAGTAGCTCGGGGCTTTCTTCAAATTTTTATTTCGACAGACACTCTTTTATTTTTGGTCAATTGTGAAGGAAAATGAAAAATGCACACAACTCCTGGCTCTCATCCAAAGAGAAGGAATGGAGTTTTAAGAATTGATTTTCAAAACAGCAGATTACAATTTTATTGCACTTTATACGAAATCAACTTTGTCTGTAGTATGACAATCACACATGATTGTGGTCTAAATAATGACATGTATTTTCCCTACTCGCACATTCTGCATTCTGCTGTTTTTATGGTAAAAAAAAAATTGCATCACTCTTTCAGTCGTCTGCCCACTGAATTTTACTATAACCACAATAAGTAATCTACACACCATTGCAGTTTGCTTCCTTTCATGCCCATATCTACAAATTTTATTTGCTGTTCTTAAGATTCAATTTTACTGGGCGTCAACCAGTGCACTCTGCTACATGTACATGAATTTGACGCTTCTTTTATATCCTATATCAGTTCCAAAGAGGGCTTTTGGGTCTTCCTGAACTGCAGTTTCTTGAGAAGTCAGCAAAGAAAAAAAGGATTGAAAGATACTAACCAATAATCTCCTCCATTTTCTTCTCATTTGAGCTCCATTACCTCTTAATAATTTACCTCCATCCCAAGCAAGCCCTAAAAGTAAATTCGTATTGGATACTGTATATCCGGTTTGGATTTTTGCCGATACGTTTCTGGTACGCTTTTCTTACAAAAACCGTATCGGATATACGGATATTCGTATCCTATATCCGGAAATTTCTATAATTGATACCGTATACTGTATTGTATACGTATAATAAAATCGTATTGTATATTTTTGCTCAACCCTAATCACAGTATTGCAGCATTACAATTAGTCCATTTGGTTTGATCCCTCATTTCTTTTCAAGTAAATTTCTATGCTGCAGTTGACTAGTATTGCATATGCAGTGGATATCTGATTGTATTACACTTCTCCAGGAAAAGAATAGTAGAAAAGGAAAATTTTGCCCATCAAAACTCAAAGGGAAACGTGTTATTGAGCTTGGGGCTGGCTGTGGAGTAGCTGGCTTTGGTAAGTTTCAACTGTTTGTAATATCTCAACAGTAACTTCACTGAGCGAGGACGTACTTTATTTCCTAGATATGTTTCTTTTACACTTTCATTCCAAGTAATATATTTATTATTTATGTTCTCCGCTCATTGATTCCCTATCAGGAATGGCAATGCTAGGTTGTGATGTGATTACCACTGACCAAAAAGAAGTTGTTCCACTGCTACAGCGGAATGTTAAACGTAATATTTCAGCAATTATGCAAGCAAATGGGAATTTAGGTGAATAGTAACATTAGATTTTTCCCTTTGTTTTTGCTGTATCATGGTTGTGTTTACCTTTATGTTTGTTTGTAACTCTATACCAAGGTGCTTGTACATTTTTGAGATTATTAACTATATTATGTCGTTGCCTTTAGATTTATTTGGCTCCATCAAAGTGGCTGAACTGGATTGGGGCAATAAAGATCATCTTCATGCTGTTGATCCACCTTTTGACTATGTGATTGGCACTGATGTGGTAGGCGTCCTCTTGAATTTTTAAAGGTTTTGTTTTGATGGAGGGATTTGGACGGAGGGGAGGGAGGGAAAGGGAAGGGTAAGTTTTCCATTATTTATTTGATAGTTTGGTTGGATAGGATGTAATAGAGGCAGGGAAGTGGAGAAATCCTTTTCTCTTCCCACAAGCCACATTTATGTCCTTTCAACTGTGGTATTAAATTGTGGTATGAGTTGCGAATAGTGGTAATGTACTATGATGAAAAATGAGACATTCAAGACTTCAAGTTGTCGATTGACATGGTAATGAGTCTTAGTCGTATTAGAGTATTAGGAAAGTTCAAGCCTCCTACCTTTACTCTTATCACATTTTCTCAAGAATGGATCAACATTGTGGTCCCAACTTCTTCTAACCGTTGTGGTGCCGTCTTTTTCTTCTCAAGATTGGGCTTTCCCTTCAACGGTCCATCTTGCGGGAGCGTATTAAAAATATTATATCTTTATAATATTAGGAATCACAATATATTGTGATAGACTTTATAGATTATATTAGTAGTAGCTTTGTATATTGTGTAAAATATATCTCTGTGTTACCATTTAGGTTGGTAAAGTTTTCATTATATTGTCATCTTGTAATTGCTATATAAGCAAGCCCTGTGATCATTAATACTCAAGCTATCAATAATATAATTACTCTTTCTTCATATTCTCTACATCCACGTATCTTAAAATTTTAGGAGTTAAGTGTCTAAGTAGCATAAAGGTGAGCTGAAAAACTTTTATGTAACCACTGGTAAGTCGTTTAGCGGTTGATATTGAATTCATGTTATCTACATAGAAAAGATTTAAAAGAGAAATGTCTCCCTGCCATTCACTTTCTCCCTTACCAACTTCCTCAACTTGTAACAAAACAAAGGGTTAATAATTCAAGATTTACGTAATACCTTTACTGTGGGCATGTGATTCATTAAGCTCGGAAGTGACAATCAATGGAAGGTCTGTTAGACTGTTACTGTGCAATCTTCATAAAAACCTAAACCTCCATATCTGATTTTGTTGTTTACCTGCATTTTTCGTGATTTAAGATGATAACACTGCGTACTGTACACTCTTGTGTCATCTTAAGGGCGTAATTTTGGAACTGTGATATTTGTATGTTTCTTTTAACAAATGCGATGTGATGACATGTCTTTCTTTCTCTTCTGTTTTGTTAGATGATTTTATACTAGCTTATTTTTCGCCCTTGTTAGGTGTTTATGGCTTTACGTATTTGTATTGTCTTGCATGTCTGTCACCATAATTATGTCTCAGTATTTATGTTGTTTGGTGACATGTTTTAAACTAAGGGGATTATGTCTGATTTTAAGATATGTAGGTTTATGCAGAACATCTTCTTGATCCACTGTTGCAAACGATTTGTGCTTTATCTGGACCTCGTACAACCATAATGGTAAGATATTGACCGAACTTAGTATGTTTGAGGATATCGATGAATCATGTGGAGTATTTGTGAATGTTCTTTGTTTCCATTTGTTATCGGTAGCACAGTTAGGTTATGAGATACGCTCGACAAGTGTTCATGAGAAGATGCTTCAAATGTGGAAAGGCAACTTTGATGTCAAAACTGTTCCGAGAACAAAGGTAGATTGCACTGTATTTATTGTTATTGTTATTGTTATTGTTATTGCTATTGCTAGCGTCTGCTGCTGCTGCTGCTGCTACTACTATTATTATTATTATTGCAACCCTGAATTTATCTGCTCCTTTGCTCTTAGATGTGTGGTGTTAGTTGACAAAGTTCTTGATACAATCTTATCTAATTATTTGGAAGCCATGCCCACCTATTTATAGAACTCCAAAGGGAACTCTCTCCTCTTCTTTCCATGTGGGAGACTCACATGTGGGTTTCCTCACATTCTCCCCTCACATTTGAGGCCCATTTTAAAATCAGACCGGAGCCATGAGCGGATGGATTCTTCTCCGACAACAATAATGCTCAGACCGGACCTTAATTAGAGGTAAATAAAGCCTCACCCAACTGGCCGATAAAGGCCCAGTTTAGTTACCCGGTCATTGAACTATGGGCTCTGATACCATTATCAAGTATTATGATGTAATTATTGTAGAGAAAGAGATGAAAGAATCTCAGAAGAAGAAAAAGATTTATCTTTTGTATATTATGAATACGGACCATTACAATTGCTGTTATGAGTATATTATAATACTCTTGTAAATAACAAACTCTAACAACCCTTACATCACGTACTTGAGAGTGTGACATAAGCGTGTATTATCAACTTCCCCCCCTCAAGCTTGACTTAGGGTGGACGATGAAGTCCAAGCTTTGATCTGAGGTATCTATGATCCCGATTGCCCAAATCCATAGTCATAATATGTGCCACCTGATTTTTGCTAATAGCATGATGAGTTTGTAGAAAATCTTCTTGTTGCTTGTCTCTAACATAATGACAGTCCATATTGAGGTGTTTGGTGTGTTCATGAAAGATAGGGTTATATGCTATGTGTTGTCACAATAGAGAGGAATAAGCGAGATGCAATGGGCAATTATATGTCAACTAAGAGATTATCAGTCCATACCAATGAGATGCTCTTATATTTTAGCTTTAGTGGTGTAGGACATGCTCTTATATTTTAACTTTAGTAGAGCTCTTACTTACTGCTTTTTGTTTCTTGGTCTTCCAAGAGAATAAGGAAAATGAATGAACGAGCAATAACCAACCACTGATTGAGCCATCGCTTAATGTACTGCATCTGTATAAGCATGTAGATCAGAAGAGACATTTGCAGGGTAGAACAACCCTACACTAGCAATTCCTTTTAAATACTTAATGACATGTACTGCTTGATAATGAGGAAGTCTAGGCGCACTCAAAAATGACCTCTAGGAAGTCTAGGAGTATCTCATCTCACCTAGGTCTGTAATAGTGAACTTTGTATCCAATGATTTTTTAAGATCCTGAATGTCACCGATGTCATCCCCTGTCAATTAGAATGCCATCCACATAAACCAGAGCAATTAAAATCTTCTTGGTCGTAGAATCAAGCTTAGTAAAGAGAGAGTAATCCATCTTATAGCTTATAAGTATTGAACAAACCCCAAGCTGATTAGAAACTTTGATAACTAAAGGTTCCATTGCGTTGATGCTTGGTTAAGACCATTTAAGGATTTTTTGTAACTTTCAAACTCGTCCTTTTTTAGCTAGATTATCCTTGAGGTGGCTTCATGTACACCTCTTCTTCTAAAAACCCATGTAAGAATGCATTGCTTACATCCAATTGATGAAGTGGCCACTTTCTCATTGCTGCAATTGCTAAAAGAACTCGACTTTTGGAAACTTAGCAAGTGGTGAGAATGTTTATAATCTTTATCTTTGACAAGTTTGGCCTTGTATCATTCCATAGATCCATCAGCCCTATGTTTGATCTTGTAGACTCATTTACAACCTATAGCTTTGTGATTTGGAGGCAAAACAATTAGCTCCCAAGTCTGATAGTCTTCTAATGCCTTCAACACTTGATTCATGACAGCAACCTACTTATCATCTGTAGAGGCTTGACTGTAATAGCTTGCTTCATGAGCTTCAATTAGAGTGAAAAGAGAGCTAACATACTCTTCCTTCAAATCTCTCTATCCAAACACACCCTTGATGTGTCATTTAAGAACCGTGTCTCTAGGGCCATGTAAAAATACCTTCACCACTACCTTGCCATAGAGATGAGTTGTTGAGGCAGTGGAGTGATGTTGTGCTAACTACATTGCACATTTTTCCGTTTAGCAACCTAAATTTGTCTCCGTGAGTTTTTTGGAATGATTTTCTTTTCCCCATTTTCCAGAAAAAAAGATTAAGGCGTGAAGAAAAGGCAGCTTAAAAAGTACTGTACGTCTGTACTGCAACAAGGAATGATTATGCACAATTAATTTACAATTAAGTCTCATGTTGTTTTGCAGATGGACTCCAAGTACCAGCATGAAAGTATTCAACTTTTCATAATGGGAGCCAAGACTGGTGGAGTTGCGCTAGGGGAAGACCGAGCATCCAAGGCTTCCGAGAAGGAAAACAAAGAGGACGAACAAAGTCGTGAATTGGAAGAATATGGCCTTCAGGAAGACTGCTCACCTTCCGCGATTCTCCCAGGTCAAGATCTTTCTGATTGGGAAGCTCGAAGATATGGGGCCATGGCTGCGAGGCTCCTCCGCGGTGTCAAGATTACTTAGGGTCTAATATTGGTTTACTGTATGTTCCTCTAATAACTGTATCAGGTCTGCTGTCTTTACGAGATTACTGTTCTCAAATTGGCTTGATAGTCGGTTCTTTACATTTAATTAGAAGTATAAGAGAGAAATTTAGACAAGTGAGTAGCTAGTAAAAAAGGTAAAAGAAAGTATTTATTATTTTCTCAGAGGTACTCGAATTCACAGCGAACTTACAAGCAGTTACTCCTACATTGCAATAAATGGGATCCCTGTCTGTTCATGTACGTTTTGCATCCCATCCCGTATGTACAGGGAGACAAATAAATTTTACTCCGTACTTGCTAACTTAAGTTCGCCTAGGTAACCAACCGTCGAAGGGTTTGTAAATGGGGTTTTAGCTCAACTAAAGTAGTGAAGGAAGAGAATGAGAAGTAGAAACGAATCTAAAAGCAAGTAAGATGGAATTAAGTCTAAATACAATCGGTTCACCATGAATCCCTACAGTTGGTCATAGATCAGTCGAAGATAATAGTTTAAGGAGTAGTGAAAAGGTCATCTCGGTCCACTATTCACCCTAAATAGCTTCTAACGGGATCTCGCAACTTATTAGGACAAACTATTATTGTTTGCCGTAGGTCTAGCTCTTACCAGGCTAAATGCATTTAACCATTTAGGCAGCAAACTTTCAATGTGAGTGACACATGTCCTTCATTCTTTAGTGATTTCTCATTTAGTATACAAAGGAACTGGAAACTCAAACATATGATTGATAATACTCGGTATCTTTGTTTTACGTATAACTATTTTTTTTTTCACTATGCTTCATCTAAAACCCAGGACTAGCCACAATTAGAGTGAACCATTGAACACTCGGATCATTCATTCGGTAAAAGATTGTTCTAATTTAACCGAAAGTCTCGAGTTGTGTACTTGTGTTCGAGTGTAAAAACTGGAGTAGCAAGTAAAGAGGTTTAACCCAAGAAACACCGCGCTATGCTGCTGGCAACAGCTACTCTACTACTAGTAGCAATATTCCAGAAAACCAGAAGAGAAGAGAAGAGAAGAGCAGAGCAGAGCAGAGCAGAGCAGAGGGTTTATCTTTATCCCTGCAATAATACTCTGGGTCTCTCAGATGACACTTGTGACTCTCACCCACCCAACTCAATCTTCTAATCCCACTTCCATTCTTCATTTTCATCCCAATTCTCCTCGTTTCCCACCAACACCGAAACCCATTTCCGTAAAGCTCAAAACTTGCAGTATAAAGTGCCAAAAGTCGACGAAAAACCCAGAAAAATGGGAGAGAAAGAAGCGGGTGGAGGTGGATTACGACAAGGGAGAGCATGAGGTGAGCGAGCAGGTGAGTGGGTTCAGGAAGGAGGATATTCCAAGGAGGTACAGGATTAAGGTCGAAGCTGACAAGTTTCAGAAGGATTGGTCTCTCACTCACCTCCTTCACAAAATCATGGCCCTTCCACTTGCAGACGACATTGATGCTCTTCTCAATCACTGGGTTGGCAGGTTTTCTAAAAAGAATTATCCTCTTCTTATCAAGGTTTTCATTCTCCCCTCTTTCTCCCATACTAACTACGGAGTACTTAGTTACTGAAATCCGCTAATTCTGGTGTTCACATTTGCAATGTGGGTTTTTGATTTGATTGCTGCTGTTACCTTTACTCTGACTAATTCGGATAAAGGAGAAAACTTTAATAATGAAATAAGGTGAAAATTTCCAGCTAACCTCTTTTAGGAGACTGGCATGCTGATGCTATCCCCGGTTAGTTAGTTCCCATCATCTTAAATTTGGAGGGGTGTTGTTGAATGCAGTACTGAATGAAGATTAGCTTGCACGGGCGGTTGTGCCTCCTCTACGTTCCCATGCCATGGCAGTGTTTATAGACTGCTCGAGGTTGTAGGAGCAGCTGTTTCTGATGCTCAGATTTGTATGAGACAAATGTAGGATGCTTAGGTAGCTTAAGAACTTGTAAGCCTTTCTGGACAGACAAAGTGACTTTATTATGTTCTGAATATAATACTCGACTTGTCGACATAATTTATTCTTTATTGTTGTATAATGTGGCCTTTGCTGAAGCTCAGGCTCTGCTTTATGGAGAGTGAGTTTCACTTGCAAAGTTTGCGAGCGTTTAGTTCAGTCTTATAAAATATTCCCTCTCAGGTTTCGGTGACATTTCATGTATTAGCTTAGATGTTACTTTGTAGATGAATCGGACAATTTGTGTGCCTACAACAATAATCTGTCTACTATTACATGTGACATTGATAAAATGGACTGACTGATTGTAGGAGCTTACTCAGTCGGGTTCGATTGAGCATGCAATTCATGTTTTCCGCTGGATGAAAAATCAGAAGAATTATACTGCAAGGAATGATATATACAATATGATGATACGACTACATGCCAGGCACAATCGTGTAGATCAAGCACGTGGCTTGTTTTTTGAGATGCAAGAGTGGAAGTAAGTCGTAAAAATCCTTTATTTGGGAAATGGTTTGTCTGATTTCGTTCATTCTAGGTAGACGATAAATGCTGATATACCATTGTTAATTGCACTTTCTTCTTCCCCAGATGCAAACCAAATGCGGAAACATACAATGCCCTCATCAACGCACATGGACGAGCTGGTCAATGGCGTTGGGCGATGAATATCATGGAAGATATGCTCCGCGCGGCTGTGTGTATTTCAACTTCTCGCCTTATAAATTCGTAAAATGTTTTATGTATGATTATTATTATGTTTTGCTTCGTTTTTAATTGTCACTAATAGAAAGAGCCATTTTACTTTGGTCTTTAACTTGACGTAACATAAGAAGAAGATGATGATGGCTTGCAGTTGTGGAAAAGCTTTTCCACCACGGTCCCATCAATATTACATGTCTACATGTGTTACTTTCAGTCTCGAGAAAATTCTCAGTTCATCTGCTTCTAAAATGGACTATGAACTCCAGTAGTCTAGCAATTTTATCAAATATGTCAACATTCCTGCTGCCTTCTGGTATAGAGTTATTTGAATGCGTGTCTCCTGCGGTCGGTGTACCCTGTAAAGGGTGTAATGTGTGAATTTGAAAATAAGTCCACCCTTTGTTTTGGCTGAGAAATATGCTACTGAAACTTAAACATTTCTGCAGATCCCTCCTAGTCGAACTACCTATAACAACTTGATCAATGCTTGTGGATCTAGTGGAAACTGGAGAGAGGCTCTCAAAATCTGCAAACACATGACTGACAATGGAGTTGGGCCTGACCTGGTAACTCACAACATTATTCTTTCTGCCTACAAAACTGGTGCTCAGTATTCTAAAGCTTTGTCCTATTTTGAACTTATGGAAGGGACAAAAATACGACCGAACACTACTACACTTAACATAAGAATATACTGCCTAGTTAAGCTTGGGCAGTACGAAGAAGCTGTTGATGTTTTTAACTCAATGAGGCAAAAGAAGTCAGAGTGTAGGCCTGATGTTGTGACACATACTAGCATCATGCACATGTACTCAATCCGTGGGGAAATAGAGAACTGCAAGGCTGTATTTTACACAATGCTTGCAGAAGGTCTTACACCCAATATTGTTGCTTATAATGCCCTTCTAGGTGCATATGCTTCTCTTGGAATGAGTGAGGATGCTCTAAATGTTTTTAATGAGATCAAGCAAACTGGTCTTCGCCCGGATATTGTATCGTATACATCTCTCCTTAATGCATATGGAAGGTCACAACAACCTGATAAAGCCAGGGAGACGTTTGACTTGATTAAGCAGCAAAATTGCAAGCCAAATGTAATCAGCTATAATGCACTTATGGATGCCTATGGCTCTAATGGTCGTCTCGCTAAAGCTGTGGAGGTGTTACATGAAATGGAAAGGGATGGGATTCAACCAAATGTTGTCTCAATATCAACTCTTCTGGCATCTTGCAGTCGGTGTAGTGAGAATGTTAAAATTGATTCAATACTTTCAGCAGCTGATCAGCGAGGCATCCAGTTAAATCTGGTTGCATATAACACGGCAATCGGAAGCTATATGAATGTAGGGGAATATGACAAAGCTTTAAGTGTGTACAAAACTATGAGAGAGAAGAAAGTCAAGCCGGATTCGGTCACATATAATGTGTTGATAACTGGTTGTTGTAAGATGTCAAAGTATGATCATGCTATTGAATTTCTGGAGGAGATGACAAAGTTGAAGATCCCTATATCCAAAGAGGTGTACTCATCAGTTATCAGTGCCTTTAGTAAGCAGGCAAGAGCCTTTGAACATCTTGCTTTGTGAACTTGTGTTATGGTAACACAGATCTAACACCTATCTATCTATCTATCTCAGGGACGAGTTGCCGATGCAGAATCAATGTTTGATAAAATGAAGGAAGCTGGTTGTCAGCCAGATATCATTACCTATACAAAAATGATACACAGTTATAGTGAAGCAGGTATTGTTGATATTCACCGCTCCAACATCCTTATGCCATTGTACATCTGAAGGGACTCCTTCCAATCTGATAGTTAAATAAGCTTGGACTGATGGTTTTAGGAAAATGGGAGAAAGCCTGTGAAATATTTGAGGAGATGGAAGCAAATAACATCCAACCTGACGTAATTGCTTGTTCAGCTCTCATGAGAGCCTTTAACAATGGAAGTCAACCAGCAAAAGTTTTAAATATGCTCACGTATATGAGAACACATGATATTCCTGTTACTGATGCTGTGTACTTCGAGGTCATATCAGCCTGTACCTTGTAAGTTTGAAGATGCATTCCTAAATTTTTCTGTGGTTGCAGCCTTTTGTTAAACAGTGTGGTCTCTCTTCTTTCCAGCTTATGCTTTATGCTTCTCATTGGTTGTGCACTGTGCAGGCTTCGTGATTGGAGGACAGCATTGCAGGTGATTAAAGAAATGGAACCGTCGCTTCATAAACTTTCGATAGGGTTTTTGAATCATCTGCTGCATTTCCTAGGAAAATGTGGGAAAATAGAGAATATGATGAAGGTACGTTTACTACGAGAGTGGCCTTCCAATTTTTTCACTAGTGATCCATACACCCTTTCCTGATACAACAGTCATACATGCAGTTGTTTCTTAAGATAGTGGCGTCAGGTGCGGAGATCAACGATGTTACTTATTCTATTTTGCTGAATAATCTTTTGGCTGCTGGTAATTGGAGAAAGTATATTGAGGTATCATACAACGAGTCCCTCGTGCACTTTTGATGATGATTTGATGATTGTTATCCCCATCCAACATTGTATACATGACATTTCAGGTACTGCAGTGGATGGAGGACGGAGGGATACAACCATCAGTTGAAAAATACCGAAATGTGTTGTTTTTTGCTCAAAGAAGCGGTGGTGCAGACCTCGCTGCTCTCATCCAGGATCGCATTGGTACTCTCTAATCTCTATATAAGTGTTACTAAATTGATACTCTTTTCTCCTTTAACTAAGTAGTCCCCAATTGTTTATCAAACCTCACGCTTAGTTTCCTTCCAGATGCATTGAGAAGCAAGTCTGGCGATCTAGTTTTCCAAAACAAACTCTGCAGATCTCCGCTTTCAGCATCTGAATTGACGGACGTGGCAATCAACTGAACTTCAGTCTTATGCTCCTGTTTCTGCTTTGTGAAGAGTATATGGTTGTAAATCATCGGCTGGTACTAATAATACTTCGTATATGGTTGTAAATCGTCAGCTTGCATTTTAGGCTAATTTTGTATGTAGTACGAACCTTTATGACTCAACTACTCCGTAGCTCTATGTTCTGTGTAATCTTGAATTCTCATAATACTGAAAATACAAATCTGATGACATCAAAATGACAACTTCCTTACAAATTAAAACAACCAGTGAAGTATGGGGGTGTTTGCAACTTTGCAGTGCATTGGGGATTTTTTTTGCTTACCTTGCTCATCTGATTATTCAACTTGTTGTGAGACTGACTCATAGGAGATTTTTGCACTATTTGATTCACAAAAGGGCATCATATTTGTCATACAAAAAAAAAAGGTGCTGTATTTGAGGAGAAAAGTACTTGTAACTACACATATTAACAAGCGAAACACAACTTTGAGAAATGTGGAAAGCCTAACAAGAACATGGCACCTTTATACTAGGCCTACACATATATTATGCTTAAAAGGAGTCAGGAGAGTATCGCATCTTTGGCCTCCGGTCATTCCTCCCTTTCGACTCATCATGTAATCATGCTTGTGTGGTTTGATGAGAGCTTGTTTCGAACCCAACTGGTTCCTGTCACCCTTCTTCTTGCCTGAAGAAGCTGTATGTTGAGCTGCTCTCAGTTTTACTAATCTGCAACACCCAATTTATAGCCTTACTATATATAAATCACACAATTGAGAGTAACTGTCCACGCATCTCAACTGCTAACATGATGGAGGAAAGCTTCCAGGTGACCAATAACGCAGATACATGAGAAAGACAACAATCGAAGAAAGTAGTAGCAAAGTGTAGATACGGACCTCAGAAGGCCGAGAGGGTGCTATAGGCAAAACTGGCATCAGAGATGTCCACAGTATAGGGTCTCCCATAGGGTCGATAGTGTTATAGTTTGTCAAAAGGGGTGCAGTCAGTAAAGGAGACAAAGGAAACATGCTCTTTTGGAGAGGCAATCCAGCCATTCCAAGGGTGGAAGCCATTCTCTCAACTCCACCGTCATCACTTGCCGTCTGAACTGCCTTGCCATGGTCGATCTTGCTAATATGACTCTTGTTCTCCTTTTCATCGTTATCATTAGCAGTTTCCTGTGCTTTTGATGCTCTGTCTTGCAAGTTTTTATAAGCCGCAGACCTTGACAGGATTTTCAAGGCAGAGTTGGCCGAATCTTTACTGCTCTTCGCTTCATAAGAAGTTCCTAGCTCCGGCATCTGGTATGGTTCTGTGGGTGGAGTTCCTCGTTCCAGTGATTTCAGCTCACTCCCGGCATCTTCAATGCTGCTATGCTTTACATCCGACTGTCGAGTTTTGTTTTGACCCCACCACTTGATGTAACCAGTCAAATCGATCTTTCTTTCTATGGGAAAACCGCCAGGGTATTCACTCTCTGGCGCTGCGACTTCTCCCTTACCTTAGAGAGGGAGCAGACGGTCCAAGTTAGTTTAAATTAGTTGGAATGATTGAGTGTAGTACTGAACACGACAACCATATTAGCGAAGGTAATAAAATTCATAGAGCGGCAATGTACCATAGGTTGAGCTTTGAAGGTATTCAGTTCCTGTAATGCGTCCTAGTGATGGTTCCCATCGCCCACTGTACAGATTAGAACTTCGAAATTTCAATCAGAAACAACTAAGAATCTAGAAATAGGTAACTAAAACCTCAGACCAAGGCAAAACTTGAAGACGAAGATAGATACAAAGCCCAAATCTCAAACATTAAGACTTTTATGCCTTGTTAAAAAAATTAAGGATAATTGGCGGCGCCTACATACCTTGAAAGTGCACGATATTTAGCTATACCTCTCGAAAAGCCACTGCTTTTTCTGAATAAAGCACAAAAAAGAAGACAACATCAAATTGTGTACTCGGCGGAGATGAGGAAAGAGATGGAAAACCCTGTTAGTATTATTACCTCCTAAGTGATGCAAGGTATTCCTCCCTAGACACATTTTGCATTTCTTCTACATCTCTGCTATAATCCGTGACCTGCATCACACTACCAGCCCTAATTAATTTCCACAAGAGCCATATTTAAGTACAATAATCACAGGAATATAAAACTCGAAAAGAAGTTTCAATTCAAACAAAATTAGGGACTTGGCGCCTCACAGGAAAATTGATCAGTGTCCCTGGACCCCAATACTTTAACGCGGCAAGGTCATAAGCTCTAGCAGCAGCTTCTTCATCATCATAAGCCCCTACGATCATAAGAGTAACTTGTTAGTGAGAACACAAAAAACACAATGGAGACAAAGCAGAAATAACGACACGTTCTTATACTCACCCAAATAAACTGAAAGAGGTGGATGAAGCGGCCATCAGCCATCAACATATTAGCGCACGAGCATAATGCATACAGGAAGAAATATTGCGTGAGATTCTTGTTAAGCCTTGACATTCAGATGCTAAAAAAAATAGGGGAAGAGAAAGAGGGTGAAGAACACACACACACACACACACACACACACACACCTTGTTTTCCCTTTTTGTTCTGATTTGGGTTCCAAGTGCTTTTATCCCAAAGGTGAGCTTCGTAGCGGCCAGTCCATCTATGCCTGGTTTTAACATCAAAAAAACGAAATCAACTTTGATTTCTGGTCCGACTATCATACCTAAGCAAACTCATATGAGATCACATCATGTCTTTACCTACAACTACAAAAAAGGAAGAAAATCGCGTAACATCTGCAATGCAAGTGCTTGATTTAGCCCCAGTGTAACCGTCTACATTTGACATACCAATTTCAGTTTGGGTTTACTTAAAAAGGTGATGAGATCAGAAAAAATCCCAAACGACTAGCTTACTGAACCCTGCTTCTTCACTTCACTTTCACTCCTCTCCTCTAAAACGTCAACATCAGAATAATGTCATGAAAGCCCTTCCTCAGCCAAAATGAGTAAGAAAAGTGTAAACTATTGACAGAGACGGAGGAGGGAGGGAGTAGTACGACTCCTAAAGCCAGAGTATTGATAGTACAAAAGCAGTGTAGCACAGTAGTAATTCTAGTATTATGGAAAATTGAAAGTAATAAGAGTATTAAGTAGGAGGGAGATATATAGTACCTAGTAACGCCGCGGTAAATGGAACTGCGTTTACCAGCAGTGGAAGGAGGCATTTTACTGATCCTCTCCTTGGCAGTGGACCCACCTCTATCTCTCCTCGCCTTTTTCACCATCAACACTCCGCTGTAGTTACTACTACTGGCCTTCATCTTCTCCCCTGTCCCTGTCGCCGCCGCAGCGACTTCTCCGCTGGAGGTGGAGGCCATCCCTAACGGTAACAAGATTAGAAAAGTAGAACAACAACAACAACAACAACAGTGAGTGTGAGTGAGTGAGTGAGTGAGGGAATTGTGGGAAAAGGAGGAGGAGGAAAGTTAGGAAAAATAAAAGGAGGGAGGGTCGGGTCCCTCAACGGCTAAATATGTTGGGTTTTAGGAGGGTAGTTTCGTCAATTTGGATGGTGGGTATTGGTAATCCTGTTGTTTTTGAACTCTTGTTCTGTCACGTGACCACACCAGTATCACACTGTATCTCTCTCTACCTACACTTTATTACTACCATTGTCTATGTGTACACACCTACTACACTTTGCCTCTTTCTGCTGTATGCCTGTATGTATGTATGTATACGCGACAAGGGTTTTGCTGAATTCTTTGCACTCTCTTCAGTTTTGGGGTTTCACTATTCCTCAATTGTATCAACACTCATGTACGAACGAATATTCTCAAAACGAGGCCGCTGTAATCACGAAGAATAATAATGTTAATTAACAGTGAACGTACAATAGGGTCCTTAATGCAAAATCAATACTCAACGGCCGAATGACAAAGATGCAAGATTATAAACAAAGCCATACAAAGGACCTAGTACTCACTAAACAATACTTCATCCGTTCCAATCAAATCTGTATGCTTGCTTTTTGAACACTGTTCATAAGTGAGCAGAATCTCCGATATAACTTTAATCAATATATCCTCTACTTAAAAAAAAAAAAAGAGATGGGAGTACTGTGGCTTAGCTACGGTGCTAAAACAAAAAACAACATACAAATAGTGTGCTTCTGCTTTCTCCGTCCTCTCCTTTCGCCACTCTCTTCCTCCATATTTTTAATCTCTCTCTGCTCTTCCTATTCTCTTCTCTCTCTGTTTCTCATCTTGCATTTGATTTTCTTTTTTTTTGCTCTTCATTTTTGTTTTCTCTTCGTTTTGGTTCCTGAATTTCGTTTTGGATCCTGATTTTTTTTTTGCCATTAATTCTCTTTTTTTTTTGCCTTTGCTATTCGTTTTTGGGTCTCCGATTTTCATTGTGTTGCCTTTGCATTCCTTTTTTTTTGGCTTCGAATTTCGTTTTGGGGTTCCTGATGTTACTTTTTTCACTTTCAGGCTGTCGATCTGGGATTATAGAGCTGGTTCTTCTCCAGTTCTTAGGGTTGTTTTGCCCTTTCTTATTTGATTTTCGGATTTTTTACCTTGAATTTCGTTTTCTGGTTTCTGATTTTGTTCTTTTTCCCTTTCAGATTATGGATCGGAGATTATAGGGCTTCTTCTTCTCCAGTTTTTAGGGTTCTGTATCCCTTGATTTTCGTTTTTTTTCTATATTCTCGTTTTGGTGTTCCTATCTTCGTTTTGTTGCTAACGATTACTTATCATTAGGGTCATAGGAACCCAGATTCAGCGAACTTGCAAAGGAACCGTGGTAAAGATCTAGCTGTTATTGCTAAAGAAAGCTTCTTCCCCTTTCGTTTCAGGTGGACTGATCGGAAGCTGTTCACATCTTTCTTCTCGCGTTGGCAGTACCAGATCTCCAAGTTAGGGCTTTCCAGGTGATTTAGTTTTATTTTTTATTTTTATTTTTTTTATTTCGTTTGATCTGTTCTTCATTTTTTTCCAGATCTTTCTTCTAGCGGTTGGCAGTACCAGATCTCCAGGCTATGGTTCTTCAGGTGATTGAGTTTTTTTTTTTAAATTTCTTAATTTTATTTTGTTGATCTGTTCTTCATTTTTGGAATTTTTTTGATTTTATTACGTCTGGTCTTCATTTTTTTTCCAGATCTTTCTTCTCGCGGTTGCCAGCACCAGATCTACAAGTCAGGGTTCTCCAGGTGATTGATTTTTTTTTTTTTTTTTTTTTTTTAAAATTTTTTTTTTTTTGAATTGTTCTTCATTTTTTTTTCCAAATTTGTTTTGTGATATAGGTGCTCTTTGTTTTCATCTGGGTGCTGCTGATTTCTGATTTTTTTTGTTTTCTGTTTGAATGATGATTGTTTGTGATTTTGTGATGTGGGTACTCTTTATTTTCATGTAGGTGTTGTGTTTGGATGATGATCATTCCTAATTTTTTTTCCTTTTATCGAATTATCGTTTTGGTACAGGCAGATTTTTGACTTGATCCCACAATCAGTGATCGCATCTTCATCATCGTCCGATCATCATCATCATCATGTTTGAGCTTCATCGCAGTCCGATCGAAGTTTCTTCGAGTGCGACGACCTACATCCTTTGATTACTCGCTGATTTGGTGTTCTTTATTGACCAGAATTGTCTTCATGTATTTTTTTCATGTTGGAATTTATTGGTTTCATTGATGATTCGAAGACATGGATTTTTTGATTTTGCAAAAAAATTATTTGGGTTTTTGCAAGTTGTTGAATCTGTTTCAGGTAAACTGCTCTTGTATATGGGTAAATTCGATCTTTTTTAAGCTTAGTCGTTGTTTATGACTCTGATTTGATATGTGTTGTTTTTTCTGGAGAAGGTACCTTTTTATGTTTTGGACAAGTAGGATCTCCTTTTTTTTATGTAGTTTTTGGAGTTTGCTTTCTAATTTTGTTCTTTTTGACGATCTTTGCCTTCTGCGAGGTTTGAATAGTGTCTTTACTGCGATGAAGAAGGTGGTGGCGACGACGCCGGTGAGTGTTTCTGTGTTTGTTTTCATTGTTGTTTTGTGATTTACCTAGATTATATGGTATGATATCATGTTTCTGCGTTTTGAGGACTTATTAGAGTGAATTGAGGATTTCGTGTGATGTTTTAGTTAGTGATTCTTGTTGATCGTTCGTCGACCTATTTTTCAGCTTTGTGTGAGCCCTATTGATTTTTTGATCTAATTTGTTCATTTTTGTTAATGATTTCTTATAAAGTTATGATCTTTTTATTAGTTTTTGTGATTTTTTCAGCTTTGGTGTGAGCCCTATTGATTTTTTTATCTACTTTGTTCATTTTTGTTTCTTTTCCACTT
This sequence comes from Agrostemma githago, assembly GCA_958450325.1. NCBI lineage: Eukaryota > Viridiplantae > Streptophyta > Magnoliopsida > Caryophyllales > Caryophyllaceae > Agrostemma > Agrostemma githago. The sequence continues at coordinate 53,113,068 of OY288259.1, read as the reverse complement.
GAATCCGAGATCTTTTCTGCGGTTTTGATGTCGGATTTGGTTGTTAACATTGATTACAAAAACAATGCCGGATTCCGATGCTAACATCAGTCCAGTTCATTCCTTTTCCACGGGCTGAAAATATTCTTTTTCCAATGTCGGATAATACTGATAATACCTGGAGATTACAAGTATGTGCTATGTACCTACTAGATGTAATTTTGATAGAATAGTTTCCGAGTTCATAATTTGATGGAGACCGTGTCTTGCATTGTTCAGGGACGTCTCCACATTACCACATGACACAGGTAAACAGAATAAGGGAGTTACTGTCTGATGCCCTTCTACTCTCGCTTTCTTTCTTTCTTTTCTTTTTTTTGAGTCTCGCCTCTTCTTCCCTTTTTCTTACACTATCACCTCCACCATCAAACTCTTCATATCATCATACCTGTGTTTATTCAACCATTATTTTGATTTTGGTTCACAAACCCAGTTTCAATATCCAAACTCCCAGGTGATTTACTGATTTCCCCCTCTTTTTCTTGTGATTTTTTACCTTTCTGTATCCTTTATTCAAATGTTGAAAGGCCTAATGCATGTTACTGTCTATTCAATTGGTGTTTTGTTCCAAGAAGAGAGCTTTAAAGGTCAAACAATGGCTAATATGATGTCTATTTCATTTGGTGTTGCCATTGCTGCCTATGGTGAAGCCAAATTTGATGTTTGGGGGGTTACCCTACAATTAGGGGCAGTTGCCTTTGAGGCTACTAGGTTAGTCATGATCCAAATCTTACTTACTTCTAAGTGTATTAGCTTTAATTCTATAACTTCTTTGTTTTATGTTGCCTCTTGTTGTTTGGTCTTCCTGTCTGTCCCTTGGATTTTGGTAGAGTACCCTATTTTGAGGGACTCCTCAAGTTTCCACCTTGATTGGTTCATTTTCGGGACGAATTCGCTTTGTGCATTTGCATTGAACCTTGCTGTCTTCCTTCTTGTTGGGAAGACGTCCGCTTTGACTATGAATGTAGCTAATGTTGTCAAGGATTGGTTGTTGATCGCCTTCTCTTTGTCCGTTATTAAGGATATTGTCACTCCTGTTAACCTTTTTGGGTATGGCCTCGCCTTTTTGGGTGTCGGCTTTTATAGTCATTCTAAGTTGCAAGCTCTTAAGGCCAAAGAAACTCTAAAGAAGGCTTCTTCTCAAGGTGATGATGAGCAAGGCTGCTTGTCGGCATTTTTCATAGAGATTGAGTGGAAAGATTGTATCTTTTTAGTTTTATCAATCAATTCTACTATTTCTAATTTCTGGGTTCTGCTTAGTTCTCATTCTATGAACTTTGATGCGATTTTTTGACCTTCGATGTTGTGATTAACCTTAGAATTGAAGTCGTGCGGAACATTAGAGGTGAAGCTAGTGCAAGCTAAGGAACTGTCCAATAAAGACTTGATAGGGAAGCCCGACCCGTTCGCTGCTATTTTTATACGCCCATTACGCAGCCCAAAAAACCCGAACAATTGTATGTTCTTTTTATCTTTTTTTCTTGTATTGATGTTGATTTCTTACCCTTTCATTTCAGGTAGAGTGATCGATTTCAGGTGAATTGATCGCGTTCCGCGTTTAATAAGAAAACCAATATAATCATAAATGTTCTAGATAATAGTGTCAGGCCCGGTAAAATTCTCAATACTACAGGAAATTGATCTTTACTGGAATCCAGGTTTCTGACTATTCTATTTAAATTCTCCTCAATGTATCGTTTCATTCTTGTGAGAAGGATATTAATTAAAGTGGGTGTATTCTATCCATCGTTGTTTATGGTAAAGAGTCATCTTCGTTCGGTAAGGTCAATAGCGATGAAGAAGAGGATAATGATGAAGAAAACGATGCTGAAGGTGAAGGTGCAACCGTCTTCAAATCCCCACTTCATATTATTCAGCCCACCAAACAGTTTGGTTTTTGTAGACTTTGGGATGATCCAGGTCTTATTTGATTTGCTCGTTGTTGATTAGCTCGGTAAATCAACAACTGCGACATGCGTGGCTGGATAGCGCTAAGAGATTTGAAATTACGATGTTGAAGAAAACGATTGTCGGAAATGGAATGATGAACGCAGAAACAAGGACGAACCTTCAGCTTGTTATAATGCCGACAATCTCTACACAACGCACGCCCTTCTCGTTTGCCCTGTATGAGGTGGACCGGGCTACAAAGGTGGTAACCCTCACATAATAGATGGCACGATTTTAGTGTTTTTTTTCTAGCTTCAATTTTTGTTGGATTTAGTTGAGTTGTTAAGTTGGATTTAGGTTGAACTCTTAAATGTGCGAGGAGGTTTTAGACATGATTAAAGAGGCATTCCATATTTGCTCATTGTTGTTGGATTAATAGTTTTTTTTTTCTAAAAATAATTATCGCTTTTACAATGTTCTTACTGCATTACAAATTGGAAATACAAAGTACATACTCTGCTCATTACTTTACTCTACTATGCACCAATGTCATAGAGTTGCGCGGCTGCTAATAAAAAAAATACACAATCCAATGCTTTTGCTTCATCATTATTCTCCCCTATACTATCACTGTCATATTGTATCACTATTAGTCTATTACTCACTTGATTAAAAGCAATACTCCAAAAGTACGTATTTCTATATCTTAGGGTACAAGGGTAAAAATTAAGCGGACTACAAGCCTACAAACATCCTAGAAGGTAATGCCTTTTTTTGTTTCCAATAATGGTGGCGTATGCGCTGTGATGATCAAATTTTGTTGGCGGCCAACCACGTCGTGGCTGCCCCTAAGGGTGCTTGGGATGAAAGTACTAATTTGTTAGAATAGGCTAAGCCCATCACGTCTGACTTATATGGGAAATGGCCAATTCTGTTGACCCGCACAAATTAAAATCAACTTGTGGCAAATTGATCACTTTCCATAGTACTCCGTATTATTTTCTTGATCTAATTACTTCCATCATTTTGCAATTAATTCCTGAAAAAACAGATATTTCCATATTGCCTTTGATTGTTTTAATTTTATTTTATCGAGTGTTCTAATTTCCGAGACGGGTGATAATCACTGTTACCAGTTCCTCGACAATTTCCTCGAGATTACATCACAGTTCCTGAATCCAATTTCCTTGACAAACATGTCACCCTATCATCTATGCTTATACTGAGACACAAAATTAGATATAGCAATCGAGTAAGGTTCTTGTAATTTGTTAAAAAAGGAACCAAAGAACCGCCGGTATAGTGCAAGAGACCCAACCCAACAGACTGCGATAAGAACACACTGGAAGAGTCGTAGACCTAAGCACCAAAGCGCATTGTACATAAACGGTTCACATGAGGGAAAAAAATACTTCAATCTCGCGTTTTCTATAACTCGATACCGCCTCGAAAACCGCGCGCATCGCACGCGGCCCCGCGACTAGGCTAAAAAAATGTCCATCTTACATTATCCATCCCTAGAATTTTAAACATAGATAGGGAAAGAAGAATAAAAGAGGGTGAATGAGCTAAAGGGACAACACATTCGTTAAACTGAATAACAAAAGCAAGTTATATGTGAATGTGAAAGACTAATCTTAGTAGCTTGACAAGTGGCATCTGAAGAGAGAGCATTAAGGTAGAGGGGGTAGGGATGTCAATGGATCGGGTTCGGGTCGGGTGAAGCCTCACCCGCATCCATCCGTTACATTAAATACATCATCCGTCATCCATCCATCCATCACCCGCGGGTGAAACGGATGGATCGGGTGATAAATGGATGACGATTTAATTATTTTTAAAAGCTCAAAAAATGTATTAAATGTCATTCATGCTAAACATATAAAGCCAAATTGTATTATATTAAGAACTCTTACTTAATCTTCTAACTTAATCTTTGTTTTGACATTATAAAAAGTATAATAATTTAGTACTTCCTATTAAATATCCTAACTTTTATATAAATGTATATTTTTTTTTTGTAAAATAGAAAGAATATCGGGTGACGAATGGATAACGGGTTGATTTAGCTTCATCCATCATCCATCCATCATCCGCTAATTTCGGGTTTTTGTCCATCCATTTAAATCGGGTGGATGGATATTTAACGGTTTCGGGTGAAATTGACATCCCTAAGAGGGGGTAGAGGAGAAAGAGGAGTGCGAGAGAAGGGGTAAAGGAAGGTGAAGTTTGAAGCTCATACTGAACTAGATAACAGTAACGAATCATATTTAAGAATGACTTTTATATGATGACGAGGAGAAGAAGACAAATGGGAGGGGGAAGGAGAAGCATGAGAGAAAGTGGAGGAAGAAAATCGATCTAAGTGGACGTGGAAGGAGAAATATGAAAAGACTTGACATTATGAGGGGGAAGAAGGAAAAGGGAAGTGCACGAGGAGGCGATGTAAAAGAAGTTAAAAGGACAAGACGCTCTGTGAAATAGACGATAAAAGGAAAGTCATATTTAAGGATTAATTTATGATGAGGAGGGGGAGAGGTGGGGGAAAAATGAGAAAAAGGGGAAGGAGGGAACGCTCTGTGAACTAGACGATAAAAAGGAAGTCATATTTAAGGATAAATTTATGATGAGGAGGGGGAGAGGTGGGGGAAAAATGAGAAAGAGGGGAAGGAGTGGAAGAGTAGAATAGATTTAGTAGGCAAATAGAGAAGCAAGAACATGAATAAAAGCAACGTTAGAAGAGGAGAGAAGAAGGGAGAGCGCGAGATCGAAGGAGAGGGTGAAAATGGTAGGGATAGAAGAAGACGAGAGAAGACACTCTCATTAAATTATATGCAAAGAAGTCATATTTAAGTATTTAACTTAAGTAATGAGGAAGAGGGGGATGAGAGAAAGGGGAAAGGGATGGGAATGTGGTGGAGGCAGTGCAGGAGAAAATGGAAGGGGAAAGGAATGTGGTGGACATTGTGAAGGGAAAAAACTAATTTTAGTAGACGGGGAAAGAGAAACATGAAAAGAAAGAACGTCAGCGGGAGAAGAAGGGGATTCAACATGGGAGGAGCAAAAGGAGCTAAGGAAATGACACCGATATGAAGCATGGGATTGTGGAAGACTAATCATAGTAGATCGACAAGTATGATCTGAAGTAAGTCATATTTAAGGGCGAAAACGGGTGAAAGAAGGGGCCAAAGAAAGGATAAAGAGGAATATTGAGGGAGATAGGGAAAGAAGAAGAAAAGAGGGTGAATGAGCTGAAGGGACAACACATTCGCTAAGCTGAATAACAAAAACAAGTTATATGTGAATGTGGAAGACTAATCTTAGTAGCTTGACAAGTGGGATCTGAAGAGAGAGCATTAAGGTAGAGGGGGTGGAGGAGAAAGAGGAGTGCGAGAGAAGGGGTAAAGGAAGGTGAAGAGTGAAACTCATACTGAACTAGATGACAGTAACGAATCATATTTAAGAATGAAATTTATATGATGACGAGGAGAAGAAGACAAATGGGAGGGGGAACGAGAAGCATGAGAGCAAGTGGAGGAAGTAAATCGATCTTAGTAGACGTGGAAGGAGAAATATGAAGAAACTGGACATTAAGGGGGAAAGAAGGAAAAGGGAAGTGCACGACGAGGCGATGTAAAAGAAGTTAAAAGGACAAGACGCTTTGTGAAATAGACGATAAAAGGGAAGTCATATTTAAGGATGAATGTATGATGAGGAGGAGGAGAGGTGGAGGAAAAATGAGAAAGAGGGAAAGGCGGGGAAGATTAAAATAGATTCAGTAGGTAAATAGAAAATTAGAACATGAATAAAAGCAACGTTAGAGGGGAAGAGGAGGGGGGAGAGCGCGAGATCGAAGGAGTGGGTGAAAATGGTGGGGATAGAAGGAGGCGAGAGAAGACCCTCTCATTAAGTTATATGCAAAGAAGTCATATTTAAGTATTTATCTTAAGTAACCAGGAAGAGGAGAATGAGAGAAAGGAGAAGGAAAAGGGAATGTGGTGGAGGTAGTGCAGGAGAAAACGGAAGGGGAAAGGAATAAGGTGGAGATGATGCAGGGAAAAAACATATTTAGTAGATGGGGAAAGAGAAACATGAAAATAATGAACGTCAGAGGGAGAAGAAGGGGATTCAAAAGGTGAGGAATAGAAGGAGTTAAGGAAATGACACCGATATGAAGCATGAGATTATGGAAGACTAATCATAGTAGATTGAGAAGTATGATCTGAAGTAAGTCATATTTAAGGACAAAAACGGGTGAAAGAAGGGGACGAAGAAAGGATAAGAGGAATACTGAGGGAGATAAAGAAAGAATAAGAGGAGAGGATGAGTGAGCTAAAGGGACAACACATTCGCTAAACTGAATAACAAAAGCAAGCTATATGTGGATGTGGAAGACTAATCTTGTGATGAATACTATGTACTATACCTTGTTTCCCTGCCACCTCGGTGTCTAGATGTACTATCGTAGATTAGTATGTTCTCGGCGTAGGGTACGTTCATGACTCTTTCCCGTCTTAGTTGCATGGTGATGATTATTTATATATGTACCTAATCTATAGGAGTCGCCCATCTTTTACCATACAAGCACACCTCGCGCTGCACCTCCAGGAAACCAGCGCATCGTCCCCGCGCAGTTCCCATAGCGGTCCCCGCAAGTCCGGTAACGAATTCTCACCTACCGACTAACGCCCCGGAAACCGCGCACATCGCGCGCGACCCGCAACTAGTATATATAAAGGAGGAAGTTTTCGAGCGATATGATTGATCCGTTACATCAAAACTCAATTTAGGAAAGTATCATTAATAATAAAAAAAATCAAACAGAGAATCTTTTAATTATTACAATAATATATTTGATCTTTTATATTAATGTGATGTTTTATAATTTTCATCCAAAAATCTTTAAATTTCATTTAACAAAAAGTTATCGTAAATAAAATTATAAAAATGAATTAATTAGATTCGTGGTAGAAAATGCTTTCATTAGGGTATAAATTTCATATTATTTGCTCGAAAAAGTGATGAATTTATTACATATAAAGATATTAAAGTTATCCCACATCGATGAATTATAATAAGGTTGATGAAATTCTATATTACAGTATAAATAAGAGTAACCATCCGTCCTTAGATATCCACCAAAAATATTTTGATACATCAAAAAATTATGATGAGTTGATTAAATTCTATATTATAAATAAGAGTAATCATTCGTCAATAGATATTAACCAAATATCTTTTGAGTCTTAGAAAAACTCTATCTCACATCGAAAAATTATATAATAGGGCGATTAATTTTCATTATATAATTTTTCCTTAAATATCGACAAAAATTAAAGAGTTTATAAGACTATAAAATTATGTGAAAACTATTTTACATTGAAAGAATAATGTCATTGAATAACGCCATATGTATGAATTAAATATTTTTCATTTCTATAATTGTATTTATAAGTAAAAAGTGAGGTTAATATAGTAAAAATGTTAGACCAAATAAAAAATGGAGTACTCTGTATTTGCGATGGGATGAAGATAGAAAGACAGACGAAAATAGAATATGGAAGAAGATAAAAGGAAGGAGGAAGTACTCCGTAGTATAATTGTACCACATTGAAAGATTATCTTAAAGGGATGATTCTATGATTATAAATTGAAGTCATTATTGGTTTTCTTAATTAGATATCAATTATTAGCACAAATATTCACCGACTATTGTCTTAAAGAGAGATATTACGAGTTTTAAATGCAATGCACGCGTATAATTTAATTTGACGTTTACCGCACATATGACCTCACAAAAAACACATTCACGTATGTTGATAGTATTTCTCTACTACTCCGTATTAGACATACTTTTATCTTCGACTTACTTTCTACTGTTGCGTAGTCTCACAAATTTATGCAATCATTTAACTTAGTGTCATTATCATTGTCACTAAAAATCGGCCCGTGCATCGCACGGGCTTTCCAACTAGTATAGTATAAGATAAACAGAGTCAAGTGAGATTTTGTTTAAATTGACAAATTGAATACTCCCTCCATCCCAAAGAGATGTTCCAATTTTATTATTATATTCCTCACATTGGAATAAAAGTGGGATCATCATAGTGAGATGAAGGGAGTACCGTATAAATATCAATTTTTTATAATTTCTAGAAATATGTAACTAAAGATATGATTATATGAACAAAAGTAAATGTGTATTGGTGTACGTGAATAAAGCAAACGTATAAAATTTATGGGAACGGGGGAGTAGTAAACACTACCCACTTTGTAATCATTCAAAGATAATGAAGGCTCGATATTGGTTTTATGTTTCTTATAGCAACTTCTATTTATGGTAATCTCGTATTATGTTTTGTTGATTACAAGTGGCACGTAACAAATTTGTTTGTCTAGTCGCATATGCTAAGTTTTACAGGATTGAACCGGATAGAGAAAATGAGTCAAGTATCAAGATGGATAAACGACTCAATTGCATTGAAGCACGCAAGTTTAGAAATAAGCATTGAAGATCATAGAAGAATATATTGAAGCTTGTAGAAGAGGAGAAAGATGTGAAGATGTCTAGCCCAGAGCTATAAATCACTCTACGGTTGAAAGAAGATGTCAAACATGGAGCTATAATCACTTCATGGTTGGGGAAAGATACCTAACATGGAGTTATAATCACTTCATTTGTTTGAGGGATAAGGAAAAGACGGAATGAACAAGAAGCCTATCGATCTAGTCTACGAACTTGACGTCATGAATCGAGTTTATGGACAAGGTCGGTTAGGTGAGTCAAGTTTGAAGAGACTTAGGGACTTGTTAGTTGTTACCGTCGAAGTTGGAATTGTTAGTCTGAAACCAGATATTACAGTCTGACGACTCTGAATGTTACAGTCTTGTTCACAGATGTTACGGTCTGTGAAGTTCCGTGATAGAATTTGTGTAAAAAAAGATTCTGTTTCGCACGCCAGATTTGTTTTAAAAGTATTTCCTAAAAGTATTTTCTGAAATATATTCTACATGCTTTATGGAAATAATATTCCATTAAGTTTTGGAGATATTTTTATTGTGTTTTATTTAAAGCAAAACACTTCCCTAAAACTTCCACATTAAACAAAGACACAAAGCAAACAAGTCAACTCTGTCCGAAAGATGAGAAAAGAAAAACCCTAATGAACCCATCAGGAGGCGATCATTAGGCGATTAGCAGGAGTTTGGATAAGGATTTCTGATCATTATGGCTAGGAATTCAGCATCTAAAACGAAGGCAAATACATCTACTGGATCTCAGAATGAAAAGAATAAGATAGTTATGGCAAATAAAGAAGCAAACTCAAGGAAAAAGATCGGTCCAAAAGATTACGTACAAAACATATGCATGAATAAAATGCAATTCCTGGATTGAATTTCGATGATGAGGATGATGGTATGACGGAGAATATTCTATGGATCACTCAGAGAGGGAGACGTGGAGATAGTACAACAAAGAATCCGGCTAATCCTAAGGAAATTGAGGCTAACGATGAAGAGAAGTTGATACAGTTTACAAAGGAGGATATTAGGGATGGAATACTGTTTTGGGAACAGGCAGTATATTGCTACATATTGGGAGCGAATCCTCCATGGGAGGTTGTAGATGGCTTTGTTAGGCGAATTTGGAGAAATTACAATGTAGACAAGGTTTCGTTCCTTCCTAATGGCATATTTCTCGTGAGATTTGCAACCATGGAAGACAAGGAGAAAGTGTTGGCTGCATGCTATTACATGTTCGATAGCAAACCAATGGTTGTTAAAGCCTGGACAGCAGGGGTTGACCTTCTGAAAGAGGACGTCAAAGTGGTCCTGGAATGGATTAGATTACATGAATTACCATTGAGGTTTTGGGGAAAATGCTTACCGACTATATCAAAGTTGGTGGGTAAATATATATACAGTTTGACCAGGATACTATAGCAAAAACGAGGCTTGGTTATGCAAGGACCATGGTAGAATTACAAGTGGGGCAGAAATATTCGGACAAAGTTAGCTTCTTGGATGAAGAAGGAAACAAATTGAGCATAAAAGTTGAATATAAGTGGAAACCGAGCCTTTGCACCCATTGCAAAGGGTTGGGTCACGAAGCTATTCAATGTAGGAAGAAGGAAACAAGGAAGGAAGGTGGGACTGTATTCAAGAAAATATGGAAGCCTGTACAGATTCCTGTATAGAAACCAATTCAGAGAATAGTCCTATCAGCTACACAGACGAATACTACTGCGACTGACAATAGGCCCTTTGAGGGGGGTGTGGCATCTCCTACTAGAACTTACTTGGAAGTGCTCGATGATTAGACTGGATTGGAAAGAGTGGTTGAAACTCAAGTGGATGGTGATGGAATAGGTAACCTCTCCCCTCATTTGCATCCTAATGAATAACATCGGATTTTGGAATGTGAGAGGTCTTAATAATGTAAATAAACAGCTAGTTGTTAAGCAGTTCATGAATAAACAGAAGGTAGCTCTCTTTGGTCATTTGGAGACTAAAATTAATAGTAATAATGTTGGGTATATTGCTAATAAAATGCTAGAAGGATGGAGCTTCACGACTAATTGTAGCTTGCATAAGGGAGGGAGAGTTTGGATGTTATGGCAACCTAGTATTTTCTATGTCGATGTAATAGACAGCAACCCTTAGTTCATTCATTCTAGAGTGGTTAACAGGAATACTGGTAGGCATTTTTTTGCGACAATGGTATATGCCTTTAATGATGGCGCGGATAGAAGACCTCTATGGGATGCTCTAAAGAAGATTCAATTGGAGGTTGATAGTTCATGGGCAATGGCAGGTGAGTTTAACACCGTTCTCAACAGGGAGGAAATATTGGGGGTCAGAGTAAAGATGAGGATATTGAAGAATTTGCTGAATGTTTGGATATATGTGATATGCATGATATTGCAGCAACTGGGGCTTATTTCACTTGGACAAATACGCAAGAAGATGAGGATAGGAAATACAGTAAACTCGATCGATTTTTGGTGAATACAAGGTGGCTGGAGGAATACCAAAGTATGACTGCACACTTTTTTCATAAAGGTCTTATGGATCATACACCATGTGTTGTTGGAAATAGTGTTAATACTGTTAATACCAAAAGAAATTTCAAGTATTTCAACATGTGGGGAAGTGCAACTTCTTTTAAGGATCTGGTGCAAGGGGTCTGGAATGAGGACTGTCGTGGTACTCGTATGTTTGCAGTAGCTAAAAAACTGAAGATGCTTAAACCAAAATTGAAAAGACTGAACGCAGAATGCTTTGATGACATCGTCAATCAGGCTGATAGCGCAACTAAGTTACTGGAACAGATTCAGGAAGAACTGTCGACTGATCTGCAGAATGCTAGATTAATTGCTGAGAAGATTTATCTGCTGGATCAGGTGCGGAATTTATAACGAAATAATGCAAGTTTCCTGCAGCAGAAGGCTAAGATCCAATGGATGAAAGATGGGGATGAGAATTCAGCCTATTTTCACTCATGCATAAGGTAGAGACAGATTAGGAACAAGGTGATCGCCTCCCAATCGGATCGGTCGTTAACGAAGGACGGGGGATCAAACGATATTTATAGACTCGGAATAACACAAAAATTACTAGAGTAATCGTGGTAAGTCGAGGTCGGTCCACAGGGAACGGTGTATGTTGTGAAGTTTAAAGTGTCGTGTTCGATGTCTTAGAAAGGGGGGTTTTGTTTTTTGGGGTCGAGTCTATACTAGAGGGATTAGTACGATGATGGTTTAGAGGTGATCAATTTAGGGAAAAGGTGTTAGGACGAAGTCGGGATTCGGTACTTGGAGTCTAAGAAGGTCGGGATCGAAATTTTGTCACAATATTGGTAAACCCACCTAAAAACCCGCTTTCGCGGTGAATGAGAGTAAGTCCCTAGTCATGGTAATTTCTACCCCGAGTTTCCCCATATTGATAGAAATTAGTCAAGGTCGGTCTAGTTGGCCGGACTAAAACAACAATGACATAACACCATAAATAAGATAAACCAACATGCAAGCAACCCACCAACATCCCTATATTCAAATAAACCAAGCCCTCATCCCTAAACTTCCCAACAAGAAATCTACTCACACATCATTATGGAAATCATCACAACATGCATATTAATTAGATCTAAACAAGATGATGATGAGAAAATATCACAAAAACTAAATTAGAGATTAGAGAGTGGAAGAGAATTATACCAACTATGAAGATCTATAAGAAATAAGAAGATATCATAGATAAAGATTGAATCTTTAATGAATAATATGGAGAACTTGTCACTAATCCTCCAATAAACCCAACAAATCTTCAAACAAAACTTGGATAGTCTTCTTACAACCTTGAAATCTAAATAATTGTTGATGGATACTTGTAGATCTACTATTAAACTACTAGAAATTTTTGAGGATTTTTCTACTACTACTTCTACTACTACTACTAATGGATGGTGTAATAGAATGGTGGAGTGGTGTAATGTCTTCCCTCCTTAGCACAATGGAGAGGTGAGTTAGGCAATGAATTAGGGTAACATATATATAGTAATCTCTTAATGGATCCTTAACCTAAAGCCCAAATCCAACTTTATGCTCCATTAGTGAGACAATCTCCCTTTGCATCTCCATGGGGTGAAACTTCGCCCTGCGGACTCGTCGGTAATTCCCACCGGGTGAAATTTTCGCCCGGTGAGATTTCCTTCTTTTTTTCGCGTTTTAGGCACTTCTTCCCATCGGGCGAAATTTCACCCGGTGGGCGAAATTTCGCCCGGTCAGTTTCGCCCGGTGGAGAGTTCTCGGAAATTCTTCGGGAGGCATTTTTCACCGTCGGGTGAAATTTCGCCCGGTGGTGTCTCACCGGGTGAAATTTCGCCCGGTCATTTTTCTGGCCTCGAATCTTGTCTCATTCTTCGTTTGTTCGATCGGATGGCTTTGAACTTTAAGTTGTGTGCTTTGCTCTTTGGACGGTTTTCCCTTCTCTTGTGCTCGTGGAAGCTCAATCGTGATTTCGGTGCTCAAATCCTATCAAAATGATAGAAAAACTACCAAAAACACGTAAAATGCACAAGAGGGACGCTAATGCGAGAAGTACGCAAAATATGGCGATAATCGCACTCAAGACTCGCAAAACGAGGGAAAAATGGGTCTAAATGGAGGGAAAAACGGTCTAAATTTAGCACACAACAATTCTCCCACACTAAACCGTTGCTCGTCCTCGAGCAAAGACCCAAAAAGAAATTACAAACTACTAGTAGTAGCTAGACTATGCTAAGCCGATACGGGGCAATTAACGGGCCCGCTTCGTCCCTTCAACTCACATCGAAATACTTATGAGGTAAAGTACTCCCATGCAAGGCAAGTTGGGGCTTGCTCAAAATGGTGGATGCGACTAAACATACAAAAACATATAACACGAAAGAATAGACGCATCCAAAGCAAAAATAAAACACCGAATCCCTCATCGAGACGGCGGGGAAAGACACCGATTACTTACCTAAAACAACAATAGACTTCCAAGATAAATCACCCTCGTAAACAAGGACCAAAGCCTAATACTATGACAATTAAGCAATATAGACGTTGATAACTTAGCTAGGTCCGCCTAATCTTCTAAAGGGGTACTACGGGGCGTATAATGGAGTGGAAAAAGTGAACCATGGATTCGTTCGGCACTATAGGTAAGTGCAGTCCCGCTTTCTTTGACTAAGCCAAGAGGGTCGTTCCAAAACTCGAATTTCCTAAATTAGCCCAAATAAAAAGGTGAAGTGTTTACAGTTATTGGGGTGGATCGACTCATCATCGCTATCTTCCGACCTCGGGACTCGGTCCTCTAGTTGGCACTTCACGACAATGAATCGATCAAAGGGTTTTTTTTTTTGAAGGAGACGTTTTTGACATTTTGATTTTCATTTGAAGCTTCTTTTCTTCTCCTTTGTTTTTCTTTGTTTTTCATATTTTTGTGCCCTTTTTCTCTTGCTTTGGTTTGCCCTTTTTGGCTTTTTGATGTGGTTTGTAACCAAACTTGGAGGTTATTTTTGTGTAAACTTATTGTGATGATGTATAGGTGAAGGAAAAATAGGTAATCGAGAACGCGCGCCATTCCGGATAACCCACAAAAGATGGAAAAGATTTGGACTAAAGGTGCAATGGTCATTCGAGCAAGGTCACCTAGAAAACGGGATGCGGGAACCAAGGCCTAACTCCTCCATGGGTGGTCAAGGTGGTCAAATGCAAACCCCGAAGTAAACCTCTAGTAGAAAAGGTGGACTCAAAGCTAAAGGATCAACAAATTCATTGCCTAAGAGTCATTCTACTAGACTAAGGTCCAAAATCTACGATGGGTTATCTACAATGGAATGTAAACTCTTGTAATAAGTTTGTAATCGGGTTTTCGAAAAGTTTTAATCCTAGACACGCTATACAAAAGCAAAACAAAACAAAACACACGAAAATGAAAAAACAAATAAAAGAAAACACAAGTAAGGTCATGAACTCCATACTCCATCAACATTCAAGCACAATCAACCACAACACCAAAATGCTCAACTTCGAGAGCCTCCAATAGCAACAACCTAACTCCTCTACAAAAGTTAAAGAAGAAAGAAGGAAGGAAGTTACCAAGCGGGCGCTTTCATAATCTCTTCAATTCATGCTATTAAGGTGGTGGTTACCTGTAAGAGTAGAGAACAAGACCGTACACGGGACACGAAACATAACGAGAAACAAGAAAAGAAAAGAAAAAGAAAAGAAAATGTTTTTGATTTTTCGAATTTTTCAAATTTTTATGGATTTTTGAAAAGATTTTTGAAAAATAAAAGATAGTAGACTCCGCCCCCACACTAAAACTGTACATTGTCCTCAATGGACAAGTAGGGAAGAATGAGAAAAATGAAAAAGAAAAATAGGAAAAATCTTTTTGGATTTTTATAATTTTTTTAAATATTTTTGGGTTTTATAATTGTTTGAATGTTTTTGGATTTTTCAAAAAATTTTGAGAAAAGAGAAAATAAAATAAAGAAAACGATAAGATAGTGGCGGGCCTAGGTGCAATCACATCACCTAGACCCTATCCAAGTGGCTAAGAAAATGAAAATGAAATAAAATGAAGGGATGAAAAATTGGGAGTAGGTGTAGTCACGTCACCTAGCCCGGATTAAGAAAAATTGAGAAAGATTTGATTTAAAAATTTGGATTTTTCAAAGGGTCAATGGCGTAATCACGTCGCCAAGAGACCGGGAGCAATATCAAGGCCGCGACGGCCGCAAAAATTATTCAATGGAACGGTGTGACAGCTTGCAATTTTGTTCAAGATAAAACAATCACAATGATTATAATGATGGGACAGAGAATAAGGAACAACATTAATTCAAGGACATACAATTGTAGATGATTAAGACTCACCGACTCCACACATATTTATACCCACAACACATACGAACCACATAATCTACCGACTCTTGTAGGGGGGGGGGGGGTCTAGTCTGAATAGTCATTTGACGCAAAGGAGGCCGTGGGAGTTCCTTCACCGGCATACTCCCAAACTCCTACATCCCCCGAGTTGTTCAGTCGGAATTCACAGGGACCTGGAGGTAGGTCCCAATTGTGACGGTTATAAATATTGATTCGGTTTTTGCAGGGGACAATTAAGGCACGGTCATGGCTAAGAGAAACGAGGCGGTTGTCAGGCACATTAAATATCCAAGTAGGAAAATAAGCCTCGTTAAGCCAGACACGGGAGTCATGTGGTTTAAGATGGTCGGTCGAATAACCCAAATTTCTTGCTATTACAGTCACAAGACCACCACAGTCGATAGAAGGGCGTTGGTCAATAATAATTTGATGAAAGTGTAACGCCACGACAATAGGTAGGTCAAGGGGGTAAGGGTTACCGAGTAACGAGCCACATATCAATTGTAAGACACACACATTGAGGTTAATGATATTGTCGGTAGATGGCAAAAGACAGTGGGAAAAGAATTCAGCGAAATAACGAATGGCTGGGTTACAGATTTCAGCGGTAAAATTGGAATTGGGTTCGAAATCACGTTGACCCGGCGCTATGCGCTTCCATAAGTCTCTCCTAGTCGCACTACTTTGCGAATCACTTAGGGGTCTACTTAGTCCGGTACCCGATGAGGGTAAACCTAGAGCTAAGCTAAAGTCGGAAATATTTAAACAGTGATTTCTACCAAACAAATTAAATTTGAACTCCTTAGGTGTGGTCGGGTTATCGATTGTAAAGGTACTTAAAAACTCACAAGTCAAGTCTTTGTTTGTGAAAGGCACAAAATCAAGGAGTTTACTAATACCAATTCTAGACGATAACTCTCTAATATCGTTCTTAATTCCTAGAATTTTCATTGTGAATGGACAAGGCCATCTCGTACTCTGAAAGTCTTTTTCAAAGAAGGTACCAGCAAGGGGTGAATTAGGGCACGGTAAAAGTTTAGGCCTAGAAGACTTACTAGAAGATGAATGCTTAGAAGGATTAGAAGTCGTGGCCATACCTTGTTTATGCGCGGCTCTTTGGGCTCTTGTCTCCATGATAATAATTTGCAAGAAAAATCTCAAAACTTTTGCTTCTTCTTTCTTCAAAAACCCAAAATAAATATTCACCCAAGTATGGAATGGAGTTATGAATGGAGGTTGAATATGGTGTATGGAAGGTGGTGTAATAATTTTGTGATGGGTGAAAGGGTGAAATGATGAGTGAGGTGAAAAAGGTGGTATAAATAAGGGTGTTTGAGGAGGGAAAGTGAAAGTTTTAAAGTTGGTGGTAAAAATTTGGTGTAAGAATGATTGGAGGGAAAGTTATGTTGAGGTAAATTGTTGGAGGGAGATGAAAATGTAGTGAGTAAAAGGTGTAGGTGATTGGCCAAGTCACACCGCCGGGTGAAATTTCACCCGGTCGGGCATCATCGGGTGAAATTTCACCCGACGACATTTCGTCGTGAAAATCGATTTTGCCGTCTTTTTCCACCGGGTGAAATTTCACCCTGTCAAAATCTCACCGGGCGAAATTTCGCCCGGTGGTAAGTTCTTCGGTTCCGGCAATTCTGGCAACTTTCCGTGGGGCGAAGTTTTGCCCGGTCGAGTCTCACCGGGCGAAGTTTCGCCCGGCGGTCTTCTTTGCTGCGTTTTTCCGCCTTGCCATTGCATGGCTCTTCAATAATCACCTAGAGATTCAAATATTGACTCGACTCACATTACACAATCAATATTTCCCACAAACATGCTTGTGGTCTTCGATTAAAGCTCCATAACTTCTCCAAATGCTTGGTCTTCATCCAAATTTAGCTCCATAGTGAAATCCAATTTCAATCAATCTTCTCAAGCTAACAAAACTAATAAACTCAAAGAAATATGATACATATATACAAGGTGGTTGTTGAGGATACCACCAAACCTACATCAACTTCGAGAGGGGGTCAAACAACGCTCCCCGATGGGAGCTCACCAAACTTCATAGTAGCGAAGGTCTCACGAATATGACCGGGATGATAAATCTTCAAACGTTGCCCATTAACCATAAACTTCCCGGTTTCTGGGCTTGATATCTCTATCGATCCATATGGTTGCACTCCGGTCACTTCAAATGGACCCGACCATTTTGATTTCAACTTACCGGGAAAGAGCTTAAAGCTAGAGTTGAAGAGTAATACCTTATCACCAACGGAGAAGTCCTTACGAAGAATTCGAGAATCGTGCCATTGGCGAGTTCGTTCTTTGTAGATCTTTGAATTCTCGTAGGCTTCAAGTCGTAGTTCTTCCGATTCTTGTAGTTGGAGAAGGCGATTATTTCCCACAACACTCTCATCGAAGTTTAGCTCTTTGATTGCCCATTTGGCTTTGTGTTCTAGCTCCACCGGTAAATGACAAGCTTTACCATACACAAGACGATAAGGAGTGGTTCCAATCGGCGCTTTGTAAGCCGTTCTCAATGCCCAAAGGGCGTCATTTAATTTCAATGACCAATCCTTTCGGTGTGTATTAACAACTTTCTCTAAAATTCCCTTGATTTGACGGTTGGAGATCTCGGTTGCCCATTTGATTGAGGGTGGTAGGCTAAGGACATCTTGTGGGTGATACCATACTTCCTAAGAAGGTGTTCAAAGGTATCTTTCCTAAAATGAGAGCCTCCATCACTAATTATGGCTCTAGGCATACCGAATCTTGGGAAAATCACGTTCTTGAAAAGCTTGATTACAACCTTGGAGTCATTTGTGGGGGAAGCTACGGCCTCGATCCATTTTGAGACATAATCAACCGCGACTAGAATGTACTTGTTACCAAACGAGGATGTGAACGGACCCATGAAATCAATGCCCCAAACATCGAACAATTCAATCTCCAAGATAGGTTGAAGGGGCATCTCATTTCTTCTTGTTATATTGCCGCTTCTTTGGCATGCATCGCATGTGAGAATGAAAGCTCGAATGTCTTTGAACATGGAAGTCCACCAAAACCCGCTTTGGAGAACCTTGGCAATTGTCTTTTGGTTGGCCAAGTGTCCACCATAAGATGTCGAGTGGAGGTGCTTCACAATATTATATCCTTCTTCGGCCGTAACACATCGTCGGTAAATTCCATCTATACATCGGCGAAATAAATAAGGCTCGTCCCAATAATAGCGTCGAGCTTCATAACGTAGTTTCTTCCTCTCTTGTTTGGAATAATCGTCCGGAATAAAATGAGACACTAAGAAATTGACGATATCGGCATACCAAGGTGTAATGGTTTCAACGGCCATCAAGGCCTCATCTCTCATAGCTTCATTGATGGGAATGCCATCTTCTTCATTGCTCTCTTTACTTACCGTTAGTCTACTAAGATGATCCGCTATCAAGTTCTCCGATCCGGCTTTGTCTTTAATCTCAATGTCGAATTCTTGCAAAAGGAGCACCCACCGAAAGAGTCGGGACTTTGTCTCCTTTTTAGACATGATGTAACGAATCGCCGCATGATCGGTGTGAATAATGACTTTGGAGCCGGTAACATAATTTCGAAATTTCTCCATGGCATAGACAACGGCAAGCATTTCTTTTTCGATTGTGGTGTACCTCGATTGGGCTTCATCTAAGGTCTTGCTTGCATAATAAATCACATGTAGCTTCTTATCAACCCGTTGTCCTAGAACGGCACCAACGGCAAAATCGGATGCGTCGCACATGATCTCAAATGGAAGATTCCAATCGGGAGCTTTGATAATTGGTGTAGTAGTGAGAGCGGTCTTTATCCTACAAAAGGCCTCAAGACAAGAGTCATCAAAAACAAAAGGTGCATCTTTCATAAGCAAAGAAGTCAAAGGCTTAGCAATCTTAGAAAAGTCTTTAATAAATCGTCTATAAAAACCGGCGTGACCTAGAAAACTCCTCACCCCTTTGACGTTCGTAGGTGGTGGCAAGTTCTCAATCACGGAGACTTTCGCCTTATCGACTTTGACTCCTCTATTAGAAACAATATGACCTAGGACAACACCTTGTTCAACCATAAAATGACACTTTTCCCAATTTAAAACAAGTCTATACTCTTCACATCGAGCTAACACTTGATCAAGATTTTCAAGACAAGAATCAAAAGATGTACCATGGACACTAAAATCATCCATTAAAACTTCCATGGATTTTTCAATAAAATCGGAGAAAATAACCATCATACATCTTTGAAACGTTCCCGGCGCATTGCACAATCCAAATGGCATCCTTCTATAAGCATAGGTGCCATAGGGACAAGTGAAAGTGGTCTTCTCTTGGTCATCGGGATGAATAGGAATTTGAAGAAATCCGGAATGACCATCAAGGAAACAAAAATAAGAATGATGCGCCAATCTTTCAAGCATTTGATCAATAAAGGGAAGGGGGAAATGGTCTTTTATGGTGGCCGTGTTCAATTTACGATAGTCTATACACATGCGCCAACCGGTAATAGTCCTAGTAGAAATCGACTCACCCTTTTCTCCTTTAACAACCGTCATTCCTCCCTTTTTAGGCACAACTTGTACGGGGCTAACCCATTTACTTCCGGTTATTGGATATATAATGTTAGCCTCATACAACTTGAGGACTTCCTTCATGACAACCTCTTTCATGGTGGGGTTCAACCTACGTTGACCCTCAACCGAAGGACGGTGGTCATCATCAAGGATGATCCTATGCATGCAAACATTTGGGCTTATGCCTTGGAGGCCGGCAATGCTATACCCGATGGCCTTTTTGTGCTTTCTCAAAACAATTAAAAGTTTTTCCAATTGAGGTCCATCAAGGGTAGCATTGACGATAACGGGATAATTAGTTCCTTCAAGAAAAGCATATTTGAGGGAAGAGGGGAGTGGTTTAAGTTCAAGATTAGGAGGAGAAGATACCATACTCTTACCCACCAATAGTGGTTCTATCTTTTCATCATGCAAACATTCTTCTTCAAGAGGTGGAGAGTCAAATGGTTCCTCTTCTTGCTTATCATCATCTATCAAGCTATACTCAACCAAACTATCAATAATTTCAATGGAATCCATTTGTTCAATCATTGGTTGTTTAAGAGCTTGAGAAAGGGAAAACTCTACCGATTTGTTCCCTACGTTAAATGACAACTTTCCATTCTTAACATCAACTATAGTACCTCCGGTAGCCATAAAAGGTCGACCTAAGATAATGGGGATAATAGTGTCTTCGGGCATATCCATGACAACAAAGTCGGAGGGGATGAAGAACTTACCAACTTGAACAGGTACATCCTCAAGTATCCCAAGTGGGTACTTGACGGACCTATCCGCAAGTTGAATCGACATGCTAGTGGGTCTCATCTCCCCCACACTAAGTCTCTTAGCAATAGAATAAGGTAACAAACTAACACTAGCCCCTAGGTCGCATAAAGCTTGATTAACAACAACATTTCCTACCCGACAAGGGATGGAAAAGCTATCGGGATCATCTAGTTTCTTTGGCATTTCGTTCATAAGAATGACACTACAATGACCCGTGAGAGAGACACATTATTTGTCCTCTATGGTTCTCTTTTTAGTCAAGACATCTTTCAAAAACTTAGAGTAGAGGGGCATTTGAGAAATTACCTCGGTGAAAGGTAAAGCTACCTCTACTTTCTTCAACATATCCACGAAACGGCTAAATTGAGCATTCTCCTTGTGTGGCTTAGCTCGCTCGGGAAAAGACAATGAAGGGACAAAAGTGGGAGGCGGTGGAACATTAGATTCTTCTTCTTCTTCGGCTAATCGCTCCGCTTCTTTTCTTTTGGCTTCTTCCGCTTCCATTTGCTCTTTCTTCTTTCTTTGTTCTCTTAATTCATTCTCCGCATTTTGGAGGATATCAAACTCCGCTTGTATTCCCCGATTTTGTTTGGGGGAAGGAGGAGATGATTCTTGTGGTGCACTTAGTTGATTAATCTCGGATGGGGTAGTCTTGGCGTTCAAGTTCAAGTTCTTATATGGGTCCTCAAGTTCTTTGCCACCTCTCAAAATCACGTCATTTGCTTGGTGAGAAGGATCTCTTGGGTTTTGGGGTTGACCGGGAAAACCATGGGGTGGATGAATTGGTGCGGCTAAGGCTTTTGTTGCTTCTTGTGATTCCCAAACTTTTAGCCTTGCCTTAGTATCTTGATGTTCATTCCATAGTTGGCCAACGGTTCTATGCAAATCATTATAGTTCTCCCATGAAGGACCTCCTTGACCAAATTGAGAATTGCTTGATTGGCCATATGATTGAGAGGGTTGATTGAATGATTGTTGATTGTAACCTTGGTTACCATGAGAATTTTCTTGGAACCCTTGATTGTATCCATGATTAAAGTGATTACCATGTTGATTTTAGTAATTGTTGTAATTGTTAGGAACATGGAAGTTGCTACCTTGTTGATTGAAGTTGCTCCTTTGATGAGGAGGCATATATGGGGGCATCTTTGGAGGACCTTGGTTAAAGGGCCTTTGTTGACTTTGATTGAATGGCCTCATTTGACTCCCTTGGGTGCGCGGCATCGGATTTTGAACATTTTGATTTCCATAAGAGAAATCAGGATGAAATCTTGTGCCGGCATTGTAGTCATTAGAAAAAGGATCAAATTGAGGTCTTTGCCCATATACTTGTATAGCTTAGACTTCATTTGGCTCTTCAACATAAAATTCTTCATTAGGAATGCAAGAGTTAGAGTCGTGGCCATGATTGCCACAATGATCACATTGAACTTCCCATGTTAATAGCTTTGGAGGTGATGGTTGCCTTGGAGAAACACGCCCTTGAATTTGGTAAATACCTCTAGGAGTGGGCTTAGAATTCATGGCATCCATTCTCCTTTTCAATTCTTCAAGTTCCGTTTGGAATTTCAATTCATTAGAACTCGTAAATGAGTTCACTTTAATTTTCTTTCTAGAATCCCTCGATTGACCCATTCTAGAATCACTCCTTGCCATCTTCTCAATAAGATTCTTAGATGCCTCATCGGTGAGAGAAGAGAAGTCTTCTCCGGCGACCGAATTGAGGTTTTCCTTGGTTCTCGATGAAAGGGTGTTGTAAAATGTTTGGGTGGTTAGCCAATCGGGTATTCCATGATGTGGACATTTGCGCAACAAGTCTCTAAATCTTTCCCAAGCCTCACTTAGGCTTTCGAATTCATCTTGCTTAAAGATTTGTATCTCCATGCGATATTGGTTAGTCTTTGACGGCGGAAAATATTTCTCCAAGAAGGCATTAGATAGTTGAGCCCATGTTGTAAAAGTATTAGCGGGATGACCTTGAAGCCATCTACGAGCTCCATATCTCAAGGTCTTCGGAAATAATAAACTATGCAATTGGCATGAAGTTAACCCATTGAGACGTGCTCCTACTAATTTTTCTTTGAATGAAGCGATGTGCTCTTGAGCATCTTCTTGAGAAAAGCCGTGAAATGTATCTTGTTGGACCACATTGGTCAAAGAAGCTTTCAATTCGTAGTTGTCGGGAATCTCTCCGAAATCAACGGGAGAAGGTGTTTCTTCATGTGTGAGTTGAGAGTGCGAACCTAGAGTCGCCATTGGTTGGATTGGTGGTGATGGTGGATTTGGATTTGGTGGTTTTGGAGAATTTGGAGGGTTTGGAGAATTTGGAGGGAATGGAATTGGTGGTGGTGTTCTCGGTGAATTTTGTGAAGTGGAAGGTATGGAAGGATTGTTTGGAGGGGGGTTATGTGATGTAGAAGGTGTAGAAGGTGAATGTGGTAGGATGGGATTAAGGTTAGGAGGTGATAATGAAGGATGTGGAATGATGGTGGTTGAGTTATTTCCTCGAAAACGCAATGCTCTAAAAGTCCTTTCCGGTTCCGGATCGAACCACAAGGGCGATGACGTGTTCCTGGGCATAAAACTCAATTAAACGGTGAGACTCCTAGCACCTCGCGACACTAGGGAAAAGAGAGAAGAGAAAAGAATCAAACACAACAACTAAAAAAAACACAACAATTACTAGCCGCTCCCCGGCAACGGCGCCATTTTTTGATCGCCTCCCAATCGGATCGGTCGTTGACGAAGGACGGGGGATCAAACGATATTTATAGACTCGGAATAACACAAAAAACTACTAGAGTAATCGTGGTAAGTCGAGGTCGGTCCACAGGGAACGGTGTATGTTGTGAAGTTTAAAGTGTCGTGTTCGATGTCTTAGAAGGGGGGGTTTTGTTTTTTGGGGTCGAGTCTATACTAGAGGGATTAGTACGATGATGGTTTAGAGGTGATCAATTTAGGGAAAAGGTGTTAGGGAGAAGTCGGGATTCGGTACTTGGAGTCTAAGATGGTCGGGATTGAGTTTTTGTCACAATATTGGTAAACCCACCTAAAAACCCGCTTTCGCGGTGAATGAGGGTAAGTCCCTAGTCATGGTAATTTCTACCCCGAGTTTCCCCATATTGATAGAAATTAGTCAAGGTCGGTCTAGTTGGCCGAACTAAAACAACAATGACATAACACCATAAATAAGATAAACCAACATGCAAGCAACCCACCAACATCCCTATATTCAAATAAACCAAGCCCTCATCCCTAAACTCCCCAACAAGAAATCTACTCACACATCATTATGGAAATCATCACAACATGCATATTAATTAGATCTAAACAAGATGATGATGAGAAAATATCACAAAAACTAAATTAGAGATTAGAGAGTGGAAGGGAATTATACCAACTATGAAGATCTATAAGAAATAAGAAGATATCATAGATAAAGATTGAATCTTTGATGAATAATATGGAGAACTTGTCACTAATCCTCCAATAAACCCAACAAATCTTCAAACAAAACTTGGATAGTCTTCTTACAACCTTGAAATCTAAATAATTGTTGATGGATACTTGTAGATCTACTATTAAACTACTAGAAATTTTTGAGGATTTTTCTACTACTACTACTACTACTAATGGATGGTGTAATAGGATGGTGGAGTGGTGTAATGTCTTCCCTCCTTAGCACAATGGAGAGGTGAGTTAGGCAATGAATTAGGGTAACATATATATAGTAATCTCTTAATGGATCCTTAACCTAAAGCCCAAATCCAACTTTATGCTCCATTAGTGAGACAATCTCCCTTTGCATCTCCATGGGGTGAAACTTCGCCCTGCGGACTCGTCGGTAATTCCCACCGGGTGAAATTTTCGCCCGGTGAGATTTCCTTCTTTTTTTCGCGTTTTAGGCACTTCTTCCCATCGGGCGAAATTTCACCCGGTGGGCGAAATTTCGCCCGGTCAGTTTCGCCCGTTGGAGAGTTCTCGGAAATTCTTCGGGAGGCATTTTTCACCGTCGGGTGAAATTTCTCCCGGTGGTGTCTCACCGGGTGAAATTTCGCCCGGTCATTTTTCTGGCCTCGAATCTTGTCTCATTCTTCGTTTGTTCGATCGGATGGCTTTAAACTTTAAGTTGTGTGCTTTGCTCTTTGGACGGTTTTCCCTTCTCTTGTGCTCGTGGAAGCTCAATCGTGATTTCGGTGCTCAAATCCTATCAAAATGATAGAAAAACTACCAAAAACACGTAAAATGCACAAGAGGGACGCTAATGCGAGAAGTACGCAAAATATGGCGATAATCGCACTCAAGACTCGCAAAACGAGGAGAAAATGGGTCTAAATGGAGGGAAAAACGGTCTAAATTTAGCACACAACACAAGGTCGTGCAAATTCAGAATATGGAAGGCAAGCAGTGTTCCACACCAGATGAGATACATGAAGCTTTTATTACCTACTATCAAACCTTACTTGGAAGTTCAAAGCAGGTCCAAAATGTTCGAAGAAGAATTATAGATCAGGGGAGGAAATGTACAGCTAATCACTGGAATATTGGGAATACTCCGGTGACAACCTGAGGAGATTAAACAAGTCATGTTATCAATTCCTCAGGATAAAGCCCGGGTCCGGATGGGTATACAAGCGGATTTTACAAAGATGCATGGGAAATTATAGGAGAAACTATTGCAGCTGCTGTGAAGGATTTTTTTGACACAGGTGAACTGCTGCAACAAATAAATTCCACTACATTAACGTTAATCCCCAAAATAGAGAGGCCAAGTTCGGTTGCTCAATTCCGACTCATAGCTTGCTGTAACACCTTATACAAGATAATTTCCAAGCGTTTGTGTAGTAGGCTTGCTGGAATTTTGCCTGAAATTATTGAAGATACTCAAGGAGCATTTATCCAAGGGAGATCCATAGTTGAAAACATACTCATATGCCAGGACCTAGTCAAAATGTATGAAAAGAAAGGGGCTTCTGCTAGATGTCTATTTAAAATAGACCTACGGAAGGCCTATGATTCGGTTGAATGAGTATTTGTGGAACACCTGCTGAAATAACTGGATTTTCCACCCTTATTTATAAAGCAGGTTATGAGATGCATTACTACTCCTATATATACCTTGTCTCTCAATGGTAGCAATTTTGGCTACTTTAGGGGAAGAAGAGGTTTATGACAAGGAGACCCAATCTCCCCCTTGATATTTAGTATTTTTATGGAGTATTTAACAAGGACGATCAAATATGCTACTATAAATTGGCCACTTCAGTATCACCCTATGTGCAAGGATATGAAACTGACACATTTGATGTTTGTCAATGACCTGTTACTATTCTGCAAGGGAGAACCACAGTCCATCTTGCTTCTGATGAAAGCTTTTACTACCTTTTCTAATACCTCAGGACTTCAGAAGAATAATGGAAAATCGGAGGTTTATTTTAATGGGATGACAGATGACTTAATGCAGGATATCTTGAGTGTCACGGGTTTCAACAAAGGAAATATGTTGTTCTGATATCTGGTAATACTCATTAAGCCGGGGAGACTTACTAAGAAGGAATGCAATTTGCTTATTGACAAAATAGCTGCAAGAATAAGGAGTTTAGGTGCTCGTAAGCTATCCTATGCAGGGAAACTGACACTTATCAATGTTGTCCTTAATACGCTTCAGTGTTACTGGGCTTCTATCTTCATTCTCCCAAGTAGTATAATCAAAAGAGTAGAGGCCATATGTAGGAATTTCTTCTGGGCTGGATCGTCAAAGTACTTGAGAGTACCACTGATTGCTTGGGATAGAATCACAGCTCCTAAGAAAGATAGTGGATTAGGAATCAAAAACATCAAAACTTGGAACTGCGCTGCTGTAGCAAAGTTGGCTGAGTGGATTTATTCTCAACCGGGCAAGCTATGGGTAAGATGGGTGAACCAAGTTTACTTAAAAGGAAAAGAATGACACTCTTATAAGCCAAAACATGGGGATAAATGGTCATGGAGGCAAATATGTAAGATGAGAGACCTGATGAAGGAAGCATATCAGCATGATATGTGGCCTGATACACAGAAAGCGTACACAATAAAGGAGGGGTGCGAATAGCTGCGGTGCAAATTCAGTGAGACAAATTGGTCGAAAGTAGTATGGAGTAGCTAGAACATACCAAAACACTCCATGATTTCATGGATGGCTCAAAATAAAAGCATGAATACGAAGGCGAAGCTGTATAATATTGGATGCAGCGAAGATAGCATATGCTACTTGTGTGGCCAGGATGAGAAAACAATTGAGCATATTTTTGAGGCCTGTCCGTACAGCAGAAGACTCAAATCTGATATCAGTAATTGGTATGGAACGGTTATTCAGAACATTCTCACCCTAGCGAACGATAATCAGGCAGCAATAAGATGGAAGACTGATGCGGTAGTAGTGATTAATGCATACAAACTATTATATATGGAATCAAAGAAATAAGGCGTGGCAAGAGGGGAAGATAATCAAGCCTGAGGTGATCTCAAGGAGCATAAAGAAGGAGGTAACAGCTAGAGTTTTAGGAAAGACTGGGGCTAGTAACATTCACTGGAGCTTCTAATGTTTTGTGTATTGTTGATGTGTTTTCTTTTCATTTGGATCGTACCAGTCGGGATATGAATTTCCTTGGATGTAATTGTACTCATTGATATTTTTTTGGCAATATATTCACTTTTTACAAAAAAAAACATTTTCCTAAATAAGACTTCTTTATGAAAGTAAAATCTACTTAAATTGGAATAGGTTACTTGGTGAACAAGAATCACAATGTGTTGAGAAAACTGATTCCTACTACACGTGAGATCTTGAGAATTTACCAAAGCTAGAAGTCTTATATTATTTGTTTATCTTTCATAATATCTTTAATATATAGTTTCCTAATCTTTGAAGTATTCTACAACTCGTAACCTAGGCGCACGTTTGAGAGTAGTATATAAGTCAACTCGGTCTTTCATATTACTTACGCAATTCTTTCATTGAGTTTTAGAGTCTAAGGCAAAAATATTTCTAGCTAAAAACATTTCTGCTTATTTCTTTAAGGTTAGAATTCGTCACGAAAAGTCACTTCTTACTTGGTTACTGTGTTACATTATTGCTCTAAGTACTTGTCGGTTGAAGAAACAAAACGCTCCTACATCCATCTTACGAAGAAGACGACTCATAGGAGATCTTGTGGCTAAACCTTTGTGTATCAATTGGTTTAGAATAGAATAATTAGTGTTATTCTAGCACCGCGGCTGAGTAGCCATTTGGTGGTATACCGCGGCTTAGTAGCCATTGAGTAGAAATTAATATTTTGTATCCTAGGGATTGACGCTGAAATATTAATGAAAGAATAATGGACGTAGGTCTTGGAGTGTGAGACCGAACAATTTTAAAAAGTTCAGAGTCGTCTTTATTTATCGCTTGCATAAATCTCCACAACTGACATAGATTTTATTTATAGGAAAAGAAAATAGAAAAATTGATATACTCAATTCAGCCCCCTTCTTGAGTATAATTTTTCCGTATTAAACTCTTCAATTGGTATCAGAGCGGGTACGTACTTGAGTCTTGCTTAACAGCATTGAGCGATACTAATACATGTTTCTCTGTTTTCTTTCTTTAGGGTACAATGGAGCAAAAGAACGAGAAGTGTCTTGTCTTCAAAGGAGAAAACCATGGTGTGTAGAAGAGCAGGATGATGCATCATATCAAGGAAACTGACTAGGAGTGCTGGAACATAATCAAGAACGAACCTGTCACCATCCTCAAGACTAGAACCGAGGAAGAGAAGGACGAAGATGACTACACTATTCTTGGGTGTGGCTTGGAAAAGCTGAAAACAACTCAAAAGTGATACCCCTTGCTTCTTCAAAGAGGAATTGGACCACGTCTTAAGAATCCCATCTCTGCACGCGTCTTTGCAAATTAAAGGAAATCTGGGATAACTTATCTTTGGCTTATGAAGGAACCAATCAAGTAAAAAAGAATATGATCCATTTATTGATTCACAGATATGAGACCTTCGTCATGCTGAAAGATGAGTCCATAGATGAGATGTCCATAAGATTCATAACTCTTACTAATGAGTTAAGGAATCTCGGGAAGAAGTTAGAAGAACAAGACAGGGTCCAGAAAATTCTCAGGAGTCTGACTGAAAGGTGCGTGGCAACCCAAGGTTACAACAATTGAAGAAGTCAAGGATATAGACACTCTGTCTTTGGAGCAGCTTTTAGGATCTTTAATGGCTCATGAGATGTCAATGAATGCTCGTCATCCCGGTGAAACTAGCAAAGGGAACGGAATAGCTTTTGATGGGGCCGACATCACTGCCACCCCTTAGACCGAGTCTTCTTTGGTCTGGGTCAAGCCTGGGTAGTCCCGCCAAGGGCTCGTCCAGACTCTCGACCATGGGACTCAGATGGGAAAATTCGAGACCACCAACATCATCACCAAATATGCCGAGCTACAAAAAACACCCCTCCTTTACTTCAATTATCAAAAAAATTGGATTTGTCTCGCTTTAATCGTAACCAAAACAACACAGCTGCTGCAGATGATGAGCCTATCAGCCAGAAGAGCCTGGTCAACCGAATAATAAGAAAGAAAATGCAATAGAAAATGTAATCCTAGCCATGCTTGGGGAAATTCAAAGACTGGCCTGGGTGAGAAAGTCAACAAAGTCCCAGGCGTTACTCGAACACTGGAGCTCGCTACTCCTGAAAGCTTTGTTGACTCGCCTTTTGATGGACAGTATCGCACTAGTCAAGATACCTAAAAAAATTCAACCTTCCAACAATGATGCACTATGACAACTGGATGAGCCCCATCATCCGCTTCAAGAAGAAGAATCATGCCTGACAACCGAGATTTGAGAAGAAGAATGCCCACCATGGTAGCCAAGTTCGTTTTAATCAACGACGAGGTTTACAGAAAAGCTTATTCAACTCCTCTACTGAGGTGTCTAACAGCCGAACAAGCGTTTGAGGTCCTTGATGACATCCATTCGGGCATATGCGAACACCACGTGGACAAGTCAACCCTAACATGTGGGACGTTTAGGACCCAGATCTCAGCACTCCTGGGAATTGTTTCTCGGCGTTTCAACTGCTCCACAAAATTTGGGTCCAGGGAAGTGGCCGGGGACGCTCGCAGAGAACATAATTAATATCACTGTTTTTAAAGATATGACCGTCATACGCGTATTCATCATCGAAAGTAACAACGTCAACCGATTGCGCTTTTGAAGCCATCTTATGGAAGAATTGAAAACTGAAAAGAAAAAAAAAAAGAGAGCAAAGGAGTAAGAAAGAATGAATGAAATGTTGGGGGTACAAGAAGGCGCAATAAAAAATGCACCAAAGTTTCAAAATCTAAAACCTTGTGGTAAACCAAGCAGCTGGATTAACTACATCTTACCCGAGTTAAAGAAATGTGATGGAAAGCGGCAATAACATTAATTGCCTAGCCACACTTGTCAAATCAGAGTTTCAGGTAAAAAGAAGGGCAACTTGGACACTTTTTTTCAAAGTCCGCCCATCTTGGCTTGCCAGACTTCGAAGAATAAAGAACAAATGTTAGGCCTTATTTTACACGAGTTGTATACCAACCCATCCCGTAATAGTACGCTAGATGGAATTAGCGGCCCATGATGTGCGTACCAGTTTGAATACTACCAGCGCGGCCTGAACAAAAGACACTAATAATGAGCAAAGACGTTACAAGATTAATGACAATAAATGCCATTAATCATGAGGAGTGCATAAACCTTCATTAAGGCTGCCATTCTGCCAATTGAAGCAGAAAACGGTTGCAAGCGGATGAAAACCTTCATCAACCTGTTGAAAGTAAATTTATAGTGCAACTCAATCGTGACTTGATGCCCATGTTTTTTTTCCCTTTCAAGGGTTTTTCCATGTATAAATGTGTTGTTCTTTGTCTTTAAGTTTAAGCTATAATCTTGATCCTACCCTCAAACTGAAACTAGTTACCCACAAAGCCTACTCCTAGTAGTACGTAGAATACGATAAAAATGACCAAAACAGACAACATATTACATAGGAGGAGGCTTGCGCATTTGGGTTGGGTATCTAAGATCGAACTTTAGTTTAACAGGCCGTGATGAATGATTTGAAAATGTTGAGGCAATCAAGCAATGAAGTCGTAGATTTGGAAGTCCCCATGATCCATCATCAGAATTTGTGAAAAGCAGTTGATCATTTTTGGAGGCATGAGAAGTAAGCGTGAAACGAATTGGTTGCATCACTTTTGAAAATGGGTATGGCAACAGTATTTGAGCCGTTCCAATAATTATTGGGAAGTTGTGTTGGGACTAGGGATGTCAACGGGTCGGTTTCGGGTCGGGTGGAGTCTCACCCGAATCCGCATACTCCACCCGATCCATCCGTCACCCGATTAACCCTCCACCCGGATCCAATCCATCCGTCATCCGCGGGTGATTCGGGTGGATCGGGTGCTTAGCGGATGAGAAATATTTTTTTAAAATACAATAACAAATATACAAATTATAAGATGCGGACGGGGAAAGAAAACCTAAAATGGTGGCCGCCAAAGTGATTACGGAAAATATTTTCTTAGGGTTTTAAGAAAAAAAAAGGATAATGAGTATACAAATAGTGAAATTAATTATTTTTTTGATATATTCATAAATTTTTTTTTTTAATCTATAAACGGGTGAACGGATCGGGTGACGGGTGAAAAATCTCCACCCGAATCCGACCCGATTCATCCGTCATCCGCTTAAAATCCATTTAGTTCGGGTGTTGGTCCATTAATTTTATTCGGGTGGGTGAATTTTGAATGAATTCGGGTGAAATTGACATCCCTAGTTGGGACATAGAAAATAGATTGGGCCAAAAATGTGAAAGAAGTAGTAGCATTAGTCCAGCAGCAAGGTAAGTGAAGTTTGAAGAATGAATGGGATTTGGTGAGAAATTAGGAGGAGGAGGAGGAGGAGGAGGAGGAGGAGAGTCCAATTGGTGGATGGTCTTTCTTTGTCTTTGTCCTTGTCTTGTCTGGAAAAGAAAGAAAGAAAGAAAGAAAGAAAGAAAAGAAAAGATAAATGATTGTGGCCGAAAAGTGATCATAAATTCCGAAGCATTATCTATCTCTCCATTCAATATCTGGATTTCATTAATCCCATTCCCATCCATTGGCATCATCCCAGCAGTGCACAGCTAAAAAATGAGTGGCCATATCATCCACGGTGCCGGTGTCGCCGCCTTCTCCCCCGCCGCCACAACTCCTACTCCTACTCCTACTTCTACTAAAACCACCCTCCATTTCCTCAACTCCTCCTCCTGGTTCACTCGTCGTCCTCCCCCTCCCCGACTCACCTCCCCCTCCCACTCCCACTCCCTTTTCTACTCCCCGCCTCTCCGCGCCTCCGCCTCCGCCTCCCAAGTCTCCAAACCCCCTCAAGGTTATTTTCTACTCATTTCTGACTTCTTCGTTTGTTTTCTTATCACTTTCGCTGAATCAATCTATCAATCAATCATGTAACCATGGGGTTCGGGTTCAGGTGTGCCAGTGGAAAATGTGGTTATAATCGGTTCGGGTCCTGCCGGCTACACAGCCGCCATTTATGCAGCCCGCGCCAACTTGAAGCCCGTCGTCTTCGAGGGCTTCCAAGTCGGTGGTGTTCCTGGTGGGCAGTTGATGACCACCACTGAAGTCGAGAACTTTCCCGGCTTTCCCGATGGAATTACGGGCCCTGATTTAATGGACAGGTTACCCCCCCTCCCCCTCCCCATTCATTCTTGCTTCTTTAATCTCCCAATACGAGTCACGAATTTACCAATTGCAAAATAGTAAATGTTCCAATTCTTAAGAACTAGAACTGACTTCTCTCCACGTTTCTTTTCCACGTAGAATGCGGCGCCAAGCTGAAAGATGGGGAGCGGAGTTACATCAAGAAGATGTCGAATTCCTTGATGTCAAGGGTAGACCCTTTACTGTGCGGAGCTCTGAGCGCGAGGTCATATGTTTTCCTATACCTTTTTCATTTTCAGCTGCATTGTCTGTGTTGACATTGTCTTCCTTGTCATCTTTGGTGTGCAGATTAAGTGTCACGCTGTGATTGTCGCGACAGGAGCGACTGCCAGGAGGCTTCGTTTACCCCGTGAGGATGAATACTGGAGCAGGGGAATTAGTGCCTGTGCCATATGTGATGGTGCATCTCCTCTCTTCAAGGGTCAAGTATTAGCTGTTGTTGGAGGAGGTGATACAGCGACAGAGGAAGCAATATACCTCACAAAATATGCTCGCCATGTTCATTTACTTGTCCGCCGACATGAACTAAGAGCATCTAAAGCAATGCAGGATAGGTCAGTGATACATACTCTACTCATTTATGTCTCCATCTTATTATTATGATTGCTCCGTATTACTAGAATAATCTTTTATGTGTTGCACTTGGGCTTAGCCTTTTGATGTCCAACACGTGTTAGATAAGGCATATTTGAGGTAGGCGAAATAGTCCATTTCCCTTGTTTTGACATAAGCTTAGAGAAGGAAATGATTCGATTGGAAAGATTCAGTGTGAAAGAAGGAAGACCAATAGGAAAATCTTTTGGACCCACTCCTCCCATTCCGTTCCATCTTCTTAGTTTGTATCAAAACAAGGTGTTAGAGATTCTTTAGTTTTTGTTACCTAACACGGTCTTTAGTTTGCAACATAGGCACGATTTGATACAAAAGAACTGTGAGAGACGTGTCATGGCTTGACCACAGGCATAATCATAAGAGGAGCACATGAGATGAAATGTGTGAGAGGCTAGACAAGTCCTACTTCCTCAAAGACAAAGCATGTGAGTACGACATGTAGGGCCATACGCAATTCCTATTGCTTAAGACAAGTTGATCAAATTCTATTTTAAAGGACAGGAACATCAAGTCGAACTTGTGCAAGGTCTTGAACACTTTAGTCGTCAGTGATTAATATTATAGCGCTATTATTGATTCTATTTTCAGTTCCATTTCGTGGCCTTACAATTTGTTTTGGTACAAACAAATACAAGTGTCGATTGGGTGTCCTATTTCCGAACAAATCTAGTGGGGTTGGTTTGTATTTCCTTCCCCGCGCCTTTGTCCAAACAAGGGAAAATGGACCTCCAGAGTTCAGACACATACTATAATATTTAGGACTGCCGCACTGATGTTAGTTGATTTCATCGTGTTGATGGTTCCTTTGAACCATATGTTGTCAAATTGTGTAAGTTGGAGTTCACGATCTACTACAGATATATTTCTTTTGACTTTCTGACAGTTTAGATGTTAAATAAATGCTGGACCGTTTACAGAACGTAGTAATTTAAGGTGTGTTGTATCATACCATTGCATCAACTATGAACTGTATTGACTCATTTAGGGTATATGTGGTTATCTTCCAATGATGCTCCGTTCCGCCGTCCTTACAGGGAATGCTATTTTGTAATTAGTTTAGTCGTCTAGAAAGTCTTATATTGAGTTTTCAACTATCTGAATGTTTGTTTAACAGGATGCTTATGGCGAATGTTTCAGAGTTTTCAACAATCCCAACATCACTGTCCACTTCAACACAGAAACAGTAGATGTTGTTGGCAATACAAAAGGCCAAATGTCTGGTGTACTGACGCGTAAACTTGATACTGGTGAAGAATCTGTGATCGAGGCACGGGGCTTATTTTATGGCATTGGTCATTCTCCAAATAGTCAGTTGCTGGAAGGCCAAATTGAACTTGATGATTCTGGCTATATTCTGGTGAAAGATGGTACTGCAGAAACGTCAGTCAGAGGTGTATACGCTGCTGGAGATGTGCAGGTAACATTCCCTATTTCTAGTTTCTGGAAATGAGATTACAGTTAGTTTTTGGTATGTGGAAATTTCATTTGATTGTATAGATTCTTTTGTTCATTTTACTTTATCACTAATTGCGGACATTATATTCGCTGCAGCCAGATTGTTATCTATCTGGTAGCTTCATGGTAATATAGTAAATGAGGTTAAGTAAAATGACCTTTGTACGTGGTGCTTTTGTTAATAACTTAATAGACCTATCTCTATTTTATAACATTCCTTTCACTTTGCTGAGTCATCGAACATGGAAGAGCCATTTTTTCTTAGAAAGGGTGTCAACTGTCAATTCTTTCATAACCACAGACTTGGTGGGTGTAAAATTTAAGCTGTAAAGCTCATCTAATGAGCCCTCTGAATATGGTCTAGAAACAAGGATATTTGTCCATTGCGTATGTGAATAATGTGATGATGTGCCTGCTGTAGATGTCTAGGCTGGTCTATTAGATCTGATTCTGTTCTACTTCCTGGTTTCAATAAATCCAAGATATGAATCTGTGTCTGAAGTTTCAGGACATGCTATCCTAGTTTTGTGTTTCAAAATCTTTAGTATCATGGGTGCTGCTACTACCTATGTGTTTAGATGTTTATTAATTTTCTTCAAACTCTGGTGAGTTCTAGAGTTTATTTTCTCTTTTCTTTTTTTCGAGTAAAAATGAAATTTTCTGAAAGTGTACAGTAAAAATGTGAAGGCCATCTTAGTTTTCTGTGTAATGTGGCTGCAGAGTACTTCTGCCCTCTCATATATAAAAACCGGTTGTTTAATCAAAACTTTGTTGTTGGCTGCCATGATAAATCAGTCAATTTTTTTTTCGTATTATCAAGTTATTGTACCGTCTGCTCAAATATAAGCTATGTATAATCTAATGAACACATCATTGTAGTGAAAAAAATTATGTGGTATTTTCCTTGAAAAAAGGTAATATGTGGATCCTAAATAAAGGAAATATTATTAATTTTTATATAAATTTTACGGGATTAGTTCTTATGTGAGACTTGAATGAGTAGGACCATGAATGGAGGCAAGCGGTTTCTGCAGCTGGATCTGGATGTGTTGCAGCTTTGTCAGTTGAAAGATATCTTACAAGCGAGAATCTTCTTATTGAGTTTCACCAGGTACATACTGAGTACTACCCTTGTTTGAGTGATTAAGTGTACTCAAACAGTTATTCATGAATGCTGATGGTGCTGGGAAATACCCTAATGATTCCGGGAAAACCTGAACCAACCCATTTTATCTGATGAGGACAACATAGATGGTTGCTTGCTTGTTTGTGGTGTAAAAGAGGCGGAGGTTTTACTGATAGGTTATGTCGTGTAAGAGGGCTTGTTAACATAAATTAGTTTTATTACTACATTGTCATTTAATTTTAAATTATGCTTTTCGCTTTACCCAGATAGTTGAAAAAATCATGCATACCAATTACCAAAGCACGATAGTAAGGTCAATATTATGTGAATTCTTAAATCGTTATTATATATCTTAACAGCCACAAAGAGAGGAAGTAAAGAAGGAAGTCACTGAGCGGGATGTACAAGAAGGCTTCGATATTACTCTGACCAAGCATAGAGGCCAGGTAATTTTTTCTGAAGCTTGTTTTTTGTGATCTTGTGCAGAAGATAATTCTGTCGGTTAATTCAATACTACTTGTTGGCAGTATGCTTTGAGGAAGTTATACCATGAGAGCCCTAGGCTTATTTGCGTTCTTTATACTTCCCCGACTTGTGGTCCCTGTAGGACATTGAAGCCAATACTGAACAAGGTATGCTTGCTATAACTTGATAAAATCTAGTTGTATCGCTTAGACATGAATTATCTGTTGATCGCCTGACCCCATGTATGTGTTAGTGACTCCTATTCTGTTGCGTTCATGGTTGTTGAACTGTGTTGAGGTATCTTCTCATGTGTTTGTTGGGGGCATCGCCCCACTCCGGTAGAATTAGAGTGATGAGACTAATCTATAAGCTGGTGGGAAATTCCTATCACCAATTGATTTCTGGGTTGAATTAAGTTTGCATCCAGTCTTTGTTTTTCTTCGTGGTGCTTTTGAAGTGTGCAAATTCAGCTCTTCTTGTGTATTGAATAAGATGGTTATCAAACCTTTTTATGCCAGAATAATGTTAACTTGTATATAGATTGGCAATGAATGTGATTATGTGATAACTCGTGTTTGTTGTGTACCTGTTAAAACTAAATAGATAACAGGGAGATTATGCCATGTGGGTTATGATAATTGTAATTATGAGAAGGTATATCAAAATAGCAGTTATTTACTTGTCTAGAAGAGCATGTATTAGTGTTTATGTTTCAAGTGTAATTAGATCAGTTGCACGGAAATTAAAAATTTCAGGCTGTGTATGATTTTGTACACTTCATTCACTTGAGCTTTGAGGTGATGAGCTCGTCTTATTTGGATACATGAGTAGAAATATGTTTCCTGTAAGTGAGGTTGGCCATCTACCTTGGGAAGACCAAAGGTTCGATAAAAAGAGATTGTAGTGATGCTTGCATAGCCACGGAGAATGTTAATCAAGGCTTGTATGTGGACCCAGGAAGGGAGGTCGACCTGGTTATATTACGTATTGTGTAGAACATACTGATGTGGGCTCTATAGAGCTTTCTCACGCTACTTATTTTTTCTGCAAGGATTTACTGTCCTTTTAATACCGTATATCTTCTGTCTGTACAAAATTGTTTCTCTTTAGTGAAACAACGCAACCCTTTTTTTTTTCAAATGACAGGTTATTGACGAATACAACCAGAGTGTTCATTTAGTTGAAATAGACATTGAAGAAGATCAAGAGGTTGCGGAGGCAGCTGGTATCATGGGTACACCTT
Organism: Agrostemma githago; assembly: GCA_958450325.1. Lineage (NCBI taxonomy): Eukaryota > Viridiplantae > Streptophyta > Magnoliopsida > Caryophyllales > Caryophyllaceae > Agrostemma > Agrostemma githago. The sequence continues at coordinate 53,075,673 of OY288259.1, read as the reverse complement.
GTGTTCAGTTCTTCAAAAACAAGGAGATGATTAGGTGGGTTAATCCTAACTTTTGAAGTGGCTCCTTTAACCTGTGCAGCCATTATGGTGACTAGTCCTCCGTCTTGATATTTATTTGCATCCTGAACTTTAAATTCATGTGGCAGTCATGTATTATTTGCTGCTGAAATAATTCAATTATAATGGCTCACATGATTGGCTTATAAAAAATCGATGCTGAAAAAATCTCGACAGTGCAACACACGTTAGAATTTAGAAACATAATACTGTAGTAATCAACAATTTGCCTAAGCTGCTGTAATAATGCTGTTGTGATCATCCAGGTCAATTCCAGGAGTAAAGATGAAGAAAGAATATAGAGAATTCATAGAGGCAAACAAGTGAGGTTCGGCACATGCCATCCTCGAGTTGTATTTGTTTCATGTTTACCATTTTCTGGGGTCACCAACCATGTCAGTATGCCGCGTATTAGCCATTGTCCCCCCACCCCTCAATTTTTGAGTGCAAATTGCAATTTCTTGTAATTGTTCTGCAGAATCCAGAATCAAACCAAATTAATGGTACAATATATTTTTCACTGCAAATTGCAATTTCGCCTTGTGCAACGAGGGATTTCCTCTTTTTGCTTTGGGCATGTAAGATGCTATTCATTCAAACACGAGTGATGGACCAGAAAGAATCATTTGCTACCTGTACCTGTACCTGTAGCCTTTCTTTTGTATTTATTCTACCGCATCATTGAGCCTGAGACAATACCGGGTGTCTCATCTTGAAATCGCATATATGTAGAGAGGAAGTGGCCTGATTTCCATGAAAGTATTCAGTGAGGTGATGGGTATGTTTTTGCATCTTTGTCCCATCTTTATTCTGTACTGCTGTATTTATTAGTATTATCTTTTGACAATCAAGAATTGGTGCATATGTTCTTCTCCGCACTTTCTCTCAATTGCTGGATTCTGGGATCAAATTCTCCATTGATTCCGTATGCAATTTACTTAGGATATTATTTTAAATGCGAAGGAATACTGAATTGCATAAAAGTTCCTCCTTCCATCTGTTATGTTTCTTCCCGTTTCAATTAAATACTCTTCGCAAATCTTAAAAAATGAGAAGAAACATAAAGTATGGGTGCCATGGAGCAAGAACATATTTTCATCATTTCCTAGAATAAATCCACGTTTTAATATAGTATACATAATATAAGAGCATCAAGATCAAGATCAAGATCCCCGTCTTTCCTCCTGTCCTGTGTCGGAGATATAAAGTGATTACAATTTACTCCCTCCTATGCATTCGGGAGGGAGTATATGACAATCTTTGCATCTTAGTCTTTCTCTGCATATGTTTGATGTTTCATTCGTGAGTTAGACCGGGCCTCATTCGGTTGTGGACAACAATTGTACACGAAATGACTACAAATATATCATGTTCCAAACAAAATAATATAAGATCGTGTTAAAACGTGAACTCGTCCAATGTATTTGCAATTCACTCGCAGGTAAAAATACTAGTTACCTTTATTATGGGTGGATCAACTTAAATACTTCCTCCAACTTTCTATCTTCTTACCCCTTACAGTTTCATCCAACTTTCTATCTTCTTTCCATTTAATTCATTTTTTTATTTATTCATACTTTTTTATTATTTTAATCCATTTATACACTAACTTCATTATTTTTCACTACGAATCCATACCTCATTATTTTTTCATTATTTTAACCCAACCAAATAACCTTGTGTTATTTTGGAGTGGGAAGAAGATAACAAATTGGAGATAGAATATTACCTAGTATGTGTATAAAATTGCAATCTAACTCTTAACATTAACCATTGTTTTAAACATATCAACAGTCACGTAATCAAAAAAAATATAGATCTCTACTTTTTTTTATTTATCATTCTCGTTTTTTTTTTTTTTTTTTTGACATTTTGTATCTGTCAAAAATAAGTTCCTGAACTACATATTAAAAGTGTACACGTGTAAAAGCTCTAAGAAATTGTATAGTGTAATTTTATTTATAAAATTTCCTAGTATTTTTGGTAAACAAAAAAAGTCAGTAACTCAACTCAAAAAATGAAAATATAGTACTTGGATCAATTAACAAAGGGAGTAATAAATGAATAGTACTCAAAAAATGAAAATAAGCTCCATCTCATTTTAAAGCAAAGTGAAATTTCACTGCCACGAATGCAACTCTTTACTACAAGTAATAACAGTACCAAACTACAGGAAAACAGAAACTCAAGTTTTTTAAAAAAAAAAAATACTAATCCGACTAACTTTTTGGCATAATTGTACCACCACTAGCTTCTGAAGAATCAAAGATGCCTACTTTCTCAAACTATAAATACCCTTCCAATGTCTTCACTAAATCACACCCATCAGTCAATCTAAGAGCAAGCTAATCTCTCATTCGAAGACTTCACCCCTCCTTCGAAAATGCAAGCCTACCGCTCCTGCGAAACCCAGTCCCCCTGCGGGACATACCAGGGGCAACAGCAGCAACAGATGGGCGGCCAGTCCCCCTACCAGGGGCAGCAGCAGCAGCAGCAGCCACAGGTGGGCGGCGGCTCCTACGCCTACTCCTCCGGGTCATCCTACCAGGGGCAGCAGATGCAGATGCAGATGCAGAAGCCACAGGTGCAGCAGGCCGGCTCCTACAACTACTCCTCCAGCTCATCATCAATGACCGTCTTCGGCCAGGATGCCTTTTGCGATGTCCAGCCCTCCTCTTTCCCTCCTGGGACCGACCGCATGGTCGTTGAGTGCTTCAACAAGATTGACATGAATGGCAATGGCCTCGTTGACGACAAAGAGCTCCAGTCTGTGCTTTCTTCCTGCAACCACAGCTTTAGCCAAAGGACTGTCCACCTCCTCATGTACCAGTTCACTCACAGCAACAAAAGAGTGTTAGGTCATTTTACTACTCCATTCTACCTCTTCCATCTTCCCCGCATTTTCATATAAATAGCTAGTCTTGACTTGAGTAGGACAGTCTCATGACACCGACCCAAATCCGTATGTACTACTCGCTTAATAATGGGTTAATCTCACATGGAAGACTGTTTAAAACAGATCCCCCAAGCTCTTATGTATTACTCCATTTTGCTCCTCCATGCTCCCAGACACTAAATATCTTTATTTAAAACGGTTGACAGGTCCCAAGGAATTTGTCCCTCTGATGAGCAACCTCCAGAGCTGGAAGGTAAGTCACTGGCTCTCTCTGAATAACATTACAAATAAGTAAACAACACTGATATCGCTTCCTTACCCAGGCTTGACTTGATAAAACTGGATGTATTAAATTGCAGGCAATCTTCCAAAGGTATGACAGGGACAGGAACGGAAGAATTGATTCAGCAGAGCTAGGCACTGCTCTCAACTGTCTCGGCTACTCTGTCTCTCCTTGTATCGTCAATATGCTGGTTTCCAAGTTTGGCAAAGCCGGAGCAAGGTGTTCTCTTCAATATGATAACTTCATCGAGTACGTTCTTCATTCTTTCACCTTTTTATTTCAATATTCAGCTTCACTGATGCTACATCTATTCCTTTTTCAAACTTAACTAACACCCCTTCTTTTGTTTCCCTTCTCCCCCTTTTCTTGATCCAGGTGCTGCCTCACCGTTAAGGTAAATACATGATTCATTTCCGCCTTCACTAATTAACCAAATGTTTCATGATACACAGTTAAAATCCCATCTTAAATCATTGTATTGCAGGGACTGAGTGAGACATTCAAAGCAAAATCTGGTGGGTGCAACTCAGCAACTTTCTGCTATGAGGAGTTCCTGGTCAATGTTCTTCCCTTCATAATGGCCTAAGCAAAGATTATCTATAACCCCTGCTTATATCGGCAAGGCTATGGTTATATACACATAACGTGTACTATGTACTAAATATAAATAAACCACTGTTTTCTATGGCTTCCCCCAGTTCTGAAGACCGTTTATTAATGAGTAATACTATTTTCTGGTTAATCTATCTACGCATTGTCACCAATTTTCTTTGGGACATTCCTACATCTCCCTTCTTTACCCTCAAAACAGGTCCTCAACAAGCTCTTTGATACAGGCAAATGAGATAAAAGCCTAAGCAATTTTGAACATTCATGAACTTGAAGTCTTAAATAGGAAATCACAGAAGTAAGACAACAATAGGGAATTACTTAATGGACTCTACAACATGACTTAAGTAGAGAATAAAATCAAAACACTTGCTCCCTCCGATTTTGAATGTTTTTCCCCTTTGCTTTTGGGGAAGAAAATAAGGATGGAGTATTATATTATTAAAAGTGTTACGGTGGATTGAAAAAAATAAAGAGAGAAATATATTATATTAATTAAATGAGAAAAAGTTGATTGGAAAAATATGAGAGAAGAATATTATATACGGATGTATTAATTAATGAGGGGTAAGATGGTAAAATTGTGTAAAAAAAAAGTTTTTCCATAAACGAAAATAGGAAAGAAGAAATGTTTCAGTTCATTTAGGAAATAGGAAAGAACATTCATAATCGAAGGGAGTATTACTTTCAAACCCAAAAGTTGCCCAACTGGTACCTCTTCAGATACAATAAAATAACAGGTCAAGCATGTACCTTTCTTATGAAGATTGCACACCTGTTGATGCTTTCAAGATATTCTATCAAAGCCAAGACCTTCAATTAAGACTCCCAGTTACAACCTCAATAACATCATCAACTATACAATCATATGTATGTCCCAACTCAAGTACAGAAGTGGCTAATTTGTGCTTCCATCAACTGTTATATTACATTCCTACCTCAGAAAGTCTTGAAAGGAGAGAACCTATTATAGCTCAGCCTTGACAAGAACTCCAATCCCAACAGTCACATTTCTAACGAACAATTACCAGAGCCTCCTGTATCATTCTTCTCTATCTTCATGAGTTATAAACAATACAAGAATCAAAACAAGCGCAGGAAATAATCGACTCCACCAATGTTTTGATAAACATTCACAAGTTACCTCATTTATACTCAAAACAGCAACTATGACTCTCCTTGTTCATTTTGCTCTATCTACTTGAATTATGAGGATTCAAGAGCTTAAATTCACTAATGGATCCCTTGAGCTATAGACGGCAATTTAACTGGCAGCTTAAGTTCATATTCACAGGGTGTCAACTGTCAACTCGTGTATAGTTGCACACACCATAAACACTGCACAATGAAGCATCGTTGTTTCCGTTTTCAGTAAATCCAGTTTAAGAGGTCTCTTTAAATAGTGAGATTTGAAGCTGAAACCTTACGGTTTCCAGGAAAAGAGAACATTCCATTTAAATATCTGATATAGGCATGACAGATATTTCAGATCCTTGCTTCGAATAAAAACAGAGCTTATAACAAGTATGAAGATACAAGTTATAGCACGTCAGGGACATCATCAAGGATGAATGGGCCAAGTTTACCCGTCCTAAACAACGTTAGAAATCGTTTTGCTGTCATTGTACGCCCCTCTGATGCAGTTTGTGGTATTTTTAATGCCTTCTGCAAGGCTTCAAACTGCTGTTCTATGAGATTCTCCATGTCTTCTTCAGCTTCCAAATTGCCATCAAAATTTGAGAAAGAAGCATAAAGCGCCTGTTGCACTTCCATTACAACGTCCTGTTGAAAGAATGTGGACTAAGTGCAATGGTAACAGACGCATTTCAAAGTAATTTACAAACTCCTGGCGGGAAATTTTACAATACTCAGACATAATTTCTTTGAAGAATGTCCACATTTGGTGCACTTCAGGATGAGTAAAGCCTATTTTTTTTTAAATAATTGCTGATACTTGGTAAGACAGAGCACTATAAGATTTGAAACTAATACCTGAATGTAAAGAACTTCAGAATTATCCAGTGTCTTCTTTCTATTTGGCATAAGATCTTTAATATTGTATTCACACTTTTCATCAAGCCTGCTCTGAACCTCGTCCATCCTTCTCGAATGATTCCAGTGAAGTGGAGTCCCACGGAAGTTTAAAAGAGCAAGTATATATTGAGCAATTCGCTCTTCACCCACTGCTGAGTCTTTCACAGATCCTACCGAAACAACAAAGGCTGATATATATTAAAATGAACGCTACAATCATCACGTAGATATTTTATTAAGAACCAAACAACTCCAGCTAATTTGTAAAGTAGTGCTCTGCGTGCGTCCTTGCCACACTCTTCAATAATGCATTCAAAAACAGCCTTTCCATGTTTTTCAGAGGTAATATTGGGTACATCTGATCCCTAAAGTTCACCGCCATAGATGGAAGGTCAGAGGAAGGAATGGGGTAATGCTGTTGCACAACTCTTACTTTCACCAAAGTAGGTATTCTGTTTCTATTAATTGGCACACAAAAATGACACAGAAGCTTATTGATTATTGGACTTTTTGTCATAAGGTACCTAAAATTTAAGCGATGAGCATATTACATACATATGGTACATAAAAATCAGTCGGTTTTGCTTGGAGGCACCTATATCTTACTTATTTCTTGTCAAAAAGGTAGTGCCAATTAACGTGTTTTGCCCAAAAAAAAAGACACGAGTGACTCGACGGAAAACATGTTATGTGTTTTGTTAAGATCCTAAAATGATAATTAACCTCAAATAGAAGCTAAGTTGTGAGTTAGAGAAGGGGAGGAAGAGAGACAAAGTTGTCAAAGTAAGGGAAGAGGGAAGGTGGTAGAGGTGGATAAAAGATTATTTATAGTTGAATATTGTTTTCCGCCAAGTCAAGATGACATCTTGACGGGAAATGTTAGTTGATACCTTTCAACAAAAATGTAAAATGTGGGTGCGTTTGAACAAGAAATAAATAAGATACTACCATATTTGCGAGAACAAAACTTTAGGTGCCATACTTGCAGATGGGTGTTAGGTACCTCTTGACCTCGCCAAATATTTGGCGCTCAGTACGATCATACATAGAAGAGAGGGGCACCCTCATGGTGCATTCATCCTAAGAGGGGCACCCTCATGGTGCATTCATCCTAAGATTCACAAATCCACTCAAGATAATTAATGTCTTAAAATACTCTCTCGTACTTGTCCACAAATTTGAAATGAACCATGTATTGAATCTAAAATCTTCAAGCAACTTTTTAGCCATGTTTAGTTAGCCTTCTGAAGTTTGAAGACTAAATTCCTTAGGAACCAATGTCGCTTATGGAACAACTGAATGTAGTAGATGTGAAACAACTCTTGCCGTAAAGATATTTTAGATGGGTTGGAAATTGTTAGGAAAAGATGTGCTCATTTAAGAAAGAGGCATGATAGATTACTTCTAACATGTAGTAATATCTACGACAAAACAAATTCTTTAGGAAATCAGGGAGAACATAAATCCCAAAAAATGGTATTGTAAACAATTCCCTAAATAGAGCTTAAAATTGGTAGCCCAATAACTTATCCAGCTCAAGCAAACAAAGAAAACAGTCCAAACAACGAGTATATCAAAGAATATAGGAAAGAAATAAACCTGCTGCAGCTAATTTCAGGCCCGTCTCTATGTCAGGAATACTTGGAACAAGCACTCCAGGTGTATCCAGGACATAAATGCTAGGCCGATGAGCTATCTGTGTATGAAGAACAAAGCCTTAGTGTGCTAGTCAAAACAAGGCTCAAATACTACAGCTATAATAATAAAAAAAAAAAAATAATAAAATGAAAAGTTGAAAACATGCATGTCAACTGACAAGGCAGTGGAAAGAAATAGACAAGAAACGGTCTGCTAGGGTTAATTGGTCATGCAATCGACCTTTTACGATTTTACACACGACACTCAATAAGATATACTAGTAGCCATCAACCTTGAAACCCGCAATATCTCGTGTAACTCCAGGCAAAGGTCCCACTGTAGCTCGTTTCATCCGGTCGTCTCCTAGTAAAAAAAATACAGACAAATAATTATTTGAGTGAAGATCAGTTAGTTTGAAACCAAGATGTCATTTCTGATTATTAAGTTACCGGGAAAGCGTAATGTTGAAATCTGATGGATGGAATTTATCAAAGCTGACTTGCCAACATTGGGAACGCCAACTACCATAACATGTAGCGTAGGTTCCCTTGAAATGACCTCCTTAAGCTTCAGTTCTACAAGGCCCAGAAGCTGGGACATATTACATCTCACATCAGATGTACAGGTAAGCCAAAAACTTCAAAGAGATTCAATTGAGTAACAAAGAACTGAGCACAGAGATCACAGGGTTATTCCTGGAACTCATAAGTACTGTATGACAAAAATTCCATTCCTTGAAAATATATGAAGCTGAAACTTGTACATAAAGTTATGAACTATAGCCAAGAATGAAGAACTGCAAAATTGAAGATAGAGACTTCTGAACTAAATTGTAACTATCACTGCACACAGAGTTCAAAAAAGTGAAAAAGGGTCTCATGTAGACTGAACACTGCAGCTGATATCAACATGATTTCTGTAAGATGTTTTGCCAGGCTCACTCGTAACTTTAAACCAAAACAGAAATGTAAATTTCTTTCAAAAGAGAAGGCTCTAGGTCTTCAAAGATTTTTTATACAAAACTCGACTAGGTAGACTACTCATTAAAATGCGTAAGCCTCTCATTTATCATTATTTTTCAATAATGCTAATCATCTTTAAGAGAAAACTGATTTGTGTGTATTAGAGAGCAAGCAGTTTGAGCATAATGATGGAAGCAAGAATCATCTAGCGTACAAAAAAAAAGAAATCAAATGACAAGAAAAGTTGAACAAAACAATTCAAGAAGGATCAAAAGATGAAGGACAAATTAGCTCTTCAAAATTTTATTTCAAAAATAATCATCAGCAACATTGCTTGCTGTTAATGGAGTACCGTATATTTTAGAGAAAGCACACAAATTTGTTCACCTTCAACAAACCTTCTTGACAGACGTCTTGCTATGTGCATTAACTGGAAGACAATCTTGATTTGAAGATTCAAAGTAGCGTAGCCATTTCTGCACCACATAATCAGCCCGCCCACAGATTAGCAAACTGACTGTTATCCATCCATCCATCCATCGTGAGTTACGGTCACCACCAAATAAAGGCTACCTCATTGTGCAACTTTCTTATAGAATCAAAATTTCAACTTGAAAACAGCAATAAAAACAAAATTACAGTGAAGTAAAGCATAAGTAATCGATATATCGAGGAAGATGAAGAGCAAGCAAGTCTAGATTTGATTTGGGGTTTGATATTAGTAAGTATACAGCAAAAGCTGTTTCTGTAAGGCATGATTATTTCCAGCTCAACTCAAAACAAAGCAATAGAGACATGACATACGGGTAAAATGTTGGGATTGGCCAAATCTTTCTTGTTAAGAGCAATGACGCGCCTTTTACCAGAAATCATAGACTGAAGCTCCTCATTTCTAGAGGACATGGGTATCTGATGATCAACAACAAAAATGAATGAATTAATAATATGAAGACAGCCAAGTAGCCAAGGAGGATGATTACTAGTAGTAGTAGAAGAGAAACTGACACGAGAGTCGCGAACTTCGATGACGAGGTCGGCGAGTTTAAGACGGGAGCGAATGGCGCGGGTGGCGGCGGCCATGTGACCCGGAAACCAGTTGACGACGCCACCTCCCTTGTAGAACCCCATCCCTCCTATTCCTTTCTTCACCAACTCTTCTACCTCCTTTACTCCCACCATTACGCCCTCAAATTCTCAATTACTCCTACTTCTACCTTGTGTGATGATTGCACATTCACAACACACTACTTCTACTTCTACTTGTGTGATGAATGAATGATGATGCTCAAGATTCAAGGAAGAAGAGGAATAAGACGGGGTTTATGGAGGTTTAAGTTTATGCGGCCGCCCGGATCATTGGGTTTTCATTTTGCTTTAATAACCCGACAAAGCAATGTGCCTGCCAATTCGCAGGTGGATCCGACTCAATTTTTGTGTCGGTTCAGGTCATGTTCGGGTTGGATTATGTTTTTTTTTTACAAAATTATTTCTTACTAAAGTTAGTCTTTCCTCAATCCTAATCAATTTTTCTTTGATTTTCCTATTCTCCCCTTCCAAAATCTTTACCTTTTACCTAACATCCAATGGGAATGTACCTCTTTTTCATTTTGTCAACTTCCCTAATCAATTTAATGGTGTCGAATTTGATTATTGATGATGTTTTATCAATTACAATACTTAATATTTTGTTTACGGTACTATTATTGTTCAATTAATTATTTAAACTTAATAAAAAATTTATTGATAATACAAAAATATCATACTAATTCATAAAGAAACTTTACATGATAAAAGAAAATTAAAATAAAAAATCTAAAAGAAGTTGACATTAAGAAAACAGTAAGTAAAAATTGAAAACAGAATATTAAAAAAATACATTTAAAAAAAAAGTAAAAAATTTAAAAAGTAAAAAAAAAAAAAAAAAAAAAAAAAACAAACCCCACGAGTCCACAACCCTCCCCCTCCCCACCAGGCCACCACCCCAAGCCACCCAAACCCACCACCACCGACCCATCCTCACGCACCAACGATCAACCACTCTCGCACCACCCTCGACCTGGACCCACCACTCCGACCACCCTTGACCCGACCCCTCACCCAAACGCCCCCTCCAAAGTCGGTAGTGACAACCCAAACGGCCACCATGTCAACGTAGACGTTAAGTCGGCAAGATGATGTAGTACAGAGATGATGATTCCGAAGCCAGTGTTTTGGGTGGGTTGGATTTGGGGCTTTTTAGAGAGAGAAAGAATTAATGTTGATGAGATGGTGAAATGACAAGGGTAAATCGGTAAAATGTCATTAGGATTGAGTAAAAGCTCGTTAGGAAAAAATACGACCCTTTTTTTTATTTGTGTGGACCTGACGTAGGTCCACCCCGACGCGGCCACGCGCGGGTTTGGGTAGGCGAATGAGTCTCGTGGTAAGATTGTTCTCGGGTTCGAAATTTAAGTCAAAATGGAGTCGTCACCGAATTTTGTGGTTATTCGGAACCATTCGAGCCCACTCTATGTCGTCGTGGGCTATACACAAAGTACAGCCCACTTCGATTTCAGAGTTTATGGGGCTCGTCCCTTTGCATTATTATATCGATACCATTTACACCGGCTTTCGTATATAAAATGACTCTCGTGCGCCAATGGTTTCGGACATCCGGAAACCAAGGTTTTGAGTAAGGGGTGAGGGTACGTGTTGGGAAGCCCACTAAGGACACCCAACCCCGCCCGCACAATGGCGGCCTCTACTATGACATCGTTCGTGTTCGTGTACGCGCTAGTAAAACGATTAAATGATATGCAAACAGCGGTTTCGGGCTAAGCATGTGAATTATTGGTTTGCTACGTCATTTAATGCATCTAACTATGGTCGAAGTTGTTTAGCATGCGAAGTTCATTTATAAAGCGATAAGCAAGTAAATAAATAAAGCTCATAAATAAAAATGTACAAGTTACACGGGCGGAAATACAACCCGGAATTCACAATACAACGATCAATAGAAATAATAAGTTAAAATAAGAAGAGCGATAAATAAAATAAATGACTCGGAGCGGACCCGTATATAATAAACATACACTAGACCGTAAATTGTGTAGATGGACGAACTTCGATCAATTACGCATTATATTGCGTATTAATCAAAGGACGGAGGTTCGAGACCTAGGCGTGGTGCTAACCCGATCTCGAACCTCGATGCCTTGTCCTGACTTATCACCTCGAGAAATGGAGTCTAAATTAATCATGTGTCGGACACGACTAAAGAGTCGTCGACACAAAATTAAGAGTGCGAGACCGTCAATCAAAGTCGTTTTAAATGTCGTGATATGCATGCGTTTTGAAAAAAGGAGGGTCACGTGATTGTCTTTACACGTGATGACTAAAGTCGTAAAAAAGACGAGGATCTAAAAGTGTGTCAAAGCTCTCGGTTTTCTGGGTTACAGGACCCACTCGATCGAGTCATGGCTTGACTCGGTCGAGTGCGTCCTCAAGGGTAGCTACTATCCAGTTTTTTGGGTGCTACTCGATCGAGTAGCCTACGTACTCGGTCGAGTAGCCCCTGTACGAGTGACAACTCGTTTCATTTTTTTGTCCAAAATCGATAGTTGGCCCAAATTAAATACAAATATTGCACGATTTGAATTTAATTCGGCTTCCGGCGCTATAATCGTGTATGCATGCGATTATAACACCGTCATCGGAATTTATGAAAATGTATTATTATTAGATTTGAAATAGTAACGGAATTGCACCCCTCTACGTCACGACATCGGAACTAACCCTTTCGGATTATGTGATGTCGGTTTTCGTGTCAACGGGTTCCGTACTAATCGTTGAAATGAGATCAAATGCGTTCAACTATGACCGATCACGATCACGTCATGTCCTTGAGCACATTGGGGCGGCGCTCCTCGGAAGGGCGCCACCTCTGTCGTTACTCGTAAAGGAATTAGACGGACTTTAGGCGATCATCATAGTCAAACGTATTTGAAACCGGATTTTAATACTAGTATGTATATATACGCGGTATGTAATCGTTAATTGTTAGAATGCGAAATTGAAATGTTAGTAAACAATAAAAAAAGAGTTAGTGTTAGAATTAGGGTTACTAGTACAATTATAATACAAAATACGAAAATGTAAACAAAAGATTAGAGAGAATAAAAATCGAGATGGGGTTTAGGACACCCTCAACATACATGCTTAGTAAGGACCTCGGAAATGGACTCGTAAATAGCGATGGGACGCCGGAGTATCGAGGATGTATGCGAGTTATGGTGTGCGTGCGTGTGTGTGTGTGTGGATGACTCGTCGGTTTTCGAGGGGCGATGGCTCGTTTTTTTGGCTTGGTATTGCTAGGGTTGTAGTATGGAGAATATAGGAGGGTTAGGGTGAAAATGTAGGGCAAATGTGCATGGGAAAAAAACTCTCCAAATGAGTGGGGTTTGAGGGGTATTTATAGATTTTACCCCACGACCTAGGGTCACTCGATCGAGTGGCCCTAGTGTACTCGATCGAGTGCCCTTGCAAACGGGTCTGATCCGGTAAAAGACGCTCCACTCGACCGAGTGGGTCAATCCACTCGATCGAGTGGATCAAGAGGATCGAGCTATTTTAGGAAGAAGTTGACTTTGATTGCTTTTTGAATTTTGATTTGGGCGCCAGTTTCGAGAAGTGAATTTGGCTGATTTGCGTGACGGGTTCGTCTTTGACCGGGTTTTGATCCGGTCGCCAAAAGATGGTTTTTATTTTTGGTGTCGGTTTTGGCCCAAATTAGTCTTATTTGACTCGGAACGACCTGCTGGGCCTGGATTTGAGGTCTGTTTTGTGAGATTTTTACTCCGCTAAAAGTCCATGTCGGATATTATCGAGTCCGAGCCCAAATTCGAGTATACTAAGTCATGTTTGCGTCCGATCATCATCGGGTGTTTTTTGGAGACTACCATATACACCTGGCAGTCAAAATGCGGGTGTCTACAATTTGGTTAGGTTTAAACCATCAATTCATTATGCGATGTTTTTCTTTATTAGTTTTTCTTTATTACAAGAATTTGATTATTTATCATTTCCAATTTTCACTTTGTACGTTTTCCAATAATTTGGGAGATTTTTTTTTTGGCCAACAAAGAAAGAAAGATGAAGCCTTAACGTTTACAACCCATGTTCGCTAGGACATGGGCCTCTTTGTTAAGGCCTCGTGAAATAAAGGAAACATAAACGCTATGAAAGAAAGCGAAAACTCCAAATATTTTGTCCAGGATCCTACGAGAGAACAGTGATGGTTTAGTAAGACCTCCTATTTCTTGTACCAGGTTGAGGCAGTCTGAGAAGAGATGGATATGAAGGAGACCTTGCGAGCGCGCCCAAAGGGTTGCATGAAGGAGAGCAAGGGCTTCAGCCTGAAGGGGGATGCAGCGTTAAACTTTAAAAACCTCTTGGCTAAGCAGGATCCCGGAGACGTATGGACGATCCAGCCTCCTGCAGCCAAGTGAGAACCTTTCCACGCCGCGTCAATATTAATAGAGGCTCTAGAGCAGAGTGTGTCGGGACCAATGATCATGAGAGGTTGACATTTCTTAATGCCCATAAGTCGAACGTCGTCATTAAACTCAAAGAAAGGGGTAAAAAGGCCAGGTCTAGGTAAGATGTCAACAAGATTGGATTTCAGCAAAGACATGGCGCCAAACCTAGACCTGGCAAACAGATCGTGTCGTGTCGGGTTCGTGTTCGTGTCGCATATAAACGGGTCAGTAAACCTCTAACCTGAACCTGACTTGTTTAATTAAACGGGTCAGTTCACATGACCTCAACCTGATCTGTTAGTATTTTGCACAACCCGACCTGATCTGTATAACCCATTTATCAAAGAGCAGGTATTTTTCTAACCCATTCAACCCGAATAACCCGAATAACCCATGAGACCTGTTTAACCCAAAAAAATGTGTTTTGTGAGGCCCAATAAGAATTAAGAATAATATGTTGTTGGGTTAATCGGGTTAATCGTGTCAACCTGACCTGATGTGAACCCATTTAAATAAACGGGTTATCCGTGTCGGTTTCGTGTTTTGATATGTCAACCCTAACCCGACCCATTTAATATTCGTGTCGTGTTCGTGTCGACCCACATACTTAAACGGGTCATTAACCCTCAACCCAAACCCGTTAATTTCGTGTCGGGTTCGTGTCGTGTTTTCGTGTCGTGTTAATTTTTGCCGGCTCTAGCCAAACCCATTACACTTGAGATTCTGAAACTTGGTTTTGTTGCGGATAATCCAAATAGTCCAAAGAACAACAACAAAAGACGAAGCACGAAGGTGATCATGGTCCATTTTAGTGAGGTAGGTAATCTAATTAACAACCCATACCCGCAAATCAATGCTTGGAAAAGAGGGGGGTCGAATACCTAAACCAGAGCCCAACCACAAACGAGACGAGAAAGGGCAATCCCTGAAAAGGTGCTCGAGGGATTCTACCTGCTCATAATCGCATATAGGACTGTGCAAAAGTCGGGTCGGACCCAGAATGTTCCAAACCACCGGAATAGTACGGTCCGGACCCAGAATGTTCCAAACCGGGCCGGTATACGGGCCATAAAAATGACTGATTCCGGGTTCCGGTCCGGACCGGGTCAGACCCGGATTTTTTCGGTCCAGATCGGAAACCCTGAATTGGGTTTTTTGTTTTGGCCTTCTGGCATCTCGGCCCATCTGTTGTTTAGGAATTAGATCTATTTCCCCTTTGCCTTTCCCATTTCCCCACCCTAAGTCCTAAGAAACCCTAAGTCCCTAACCCTCCACTCCAGCACTCACGCAGTCACGCTCCACCGGCCGCCCCGCCCCTGCAGTTCCTCCGCTGGCCCACCGCTGCTCCTCCTTCCCTCCGACGCACTTCCCTCCACCGGCCCACCGGACTCTCTTTTTTTATTTCCTAAAGTACTCCGTATGATTTATGGTTTCGGGTTCTTATTTTCAGTATGATTTACGATTTCAGATTAAAGTTGATCAATTATATACGAAGTTTTCATGTTCAGTTTTTTCGTGTTCTAGATTGTATGATTTTCGTTTTCAGTATGATTTTTTTTTTCGTTTATGGTGTTTATGTTGTTATTTTCAGATTAAAGTATGGTGTTTATTTTCAGATTATGTTCTTATTTTCAGTATGATTTATGATTTCGTGCTTATTTTCAGAACAATAGGCAGTGAGTAGTAGCACCTATCACAAATTTAAGTATTTCACAGCAATGTCCAAACTGGGCCAAAACCGGTCCGGTCCGGGTCGGACCCGATATTTTTCCGGGCCGGGTCGGACCCGGTATTTTTCCGGGCCGGACCAGGGTTAAAATTTTGGTAACAGGTCCGGGTCCAGGGTCAAGGAATTTGATGATTCCGGTTTCGGGTCGGGCCCGGTGCACACCCCTAATCGCATAGGATGCAGTTTGAGGGAATCAAAATACTTCGCTTTTGAAACTCCAAACCTATGGGGAGGGCATTGTTAATAATTTTCCATAAGAAGGTCTTCCACTTTGCTGGACTTTGAATCTTCCAAAGGATCTTTTTGCAGAAAGATTTTAGCTTCTTATCCAACTCAAAGGAGATGGGGTGGGTTTGCAGATGCAGCTTTAAAGCTAGCCTATAAGCACTATTAGAAGAGAACTTACCCGAAGCAGTCATACCCCAGTAGAAGAGATCTTTGCCGTTAGATATGGGAAGATGACAAGAAAGGATTTTAGAACCCTTTATGGCTTTGGACCTTTTGGTGTTAAATGCCAAAGTATTTACACAAATTGCGTTGGTTTCAAACTATTTATGCCCAATGATTCCACGTCATCAATTTATATATTTTTTTAATTATTCTGAACATACCTCTGTGGAGGACAGCGGTATAAACTTGGATCATATTGAGACAAATGAGAATATGGGCCAAAAACATACCCAAGGGTATACCGCTATGGGCCACAGCGGTATACACCTTGGGCTGTGTATATAATCTTCAACTCACACCATTCCACAAGTTCTATACTTGTATCACCACTTCTATGAGTTCTATCATGCATCACATATTCAATGCCAATACTGCAATACAGTAATACCTACCCAGGCCAGTGCCCAGCTCGATAGCCACCATGCGCAGCCCCACTCTACACCACGCGCAGTCCCACTCTCCGTTCACCCAACTCCTCTGTCATGTTCCGTCGCAGTGCAGTCGCACCCCCCGCCTCGAACGCCCTCCATTTTTGAACCAAAGGCCAGAACAAGTACGATCCACCTCATAATTGCACCTCCACCGTTATTATCTGAAATACCGGAGCAGCGCAGTAGACTCGGGCACCAATTAATCGAGTATCAATTGAAGATGGAAGGAGTTAGAAGGAGGATTTAATTGAAGAGGGAAATGTAAAAGAAGAGATTGAAATGGTGTTGGAGAAAAAACAGGAAGGAAATAGAATCCTAATAAGGAAAGAAGACCGATATTAATGAAGATGAAGACAAAGGAAAAAACAGAAGATGAAGAAATGCATAAAGAACAAGTTGAAGAGAAAACGTAGGAAAATAATGAAAGAGAAAAACAAAAGTTGAAGATTATATACACAACCCAAGGTGTATACCGCTGTGGCCCATAGCGGTATACCCTTGGGTATGTTTTTGGCCCATATTCTCTTTTGTCTCAATATGATCCAATTTTATACCGCTGTCCTCCACAGCGGTATGTTCAGAAAAATTAAAAAAATATATAAATTAATGACGTGGAACCATTGAGCATAAATAGTTTGAAACCAACGCTATTTGTGTAAATACTTTGGCATTTAACACCAAAACCATAAAGGGTTCAGGATTTTATCAATCCAAAGATCCTCATAAAAGGATTTTAATTTGTCAATACACCAGGTTTCATCTATATAAAAATATAAAAAGTCATTCCAAAATGTCACCTTTTACAAGGTATTGACAAGTGGCACTACTAAAATGTTTAGCTCATCAATATGTAGTTCATGTGCTTTTATTAGTTGTAATTAATACAATACAAAGTAATTACATATTACTAGCATTTTCTACATTTTTACAAAGAATTTTTTATATGAGTTTTGCTAATCTATCTATCTATATAAAAATATAAAAAGTCATTCCAAAATGTCACCTTTTACAAGGTATTGACAAGTGACACTATTAAAATGTTTAGCTCATCAATATGTAGTTCATGTGCTTTTATTAGTTGTAATTAATACAATACAAAGTAATTACATATTACTAGCATTTTCTACATTTTTACAAAGAATTTTTTATATGAGTTTTGCTAATAATTTTGATTAGACAACTTTAATATCATACCATTTTAACAATTGAGATATCTTATTAATAAAATTCTTACAGGATAATTGATTATTACAAATTATGTATCAATTTTTGGTTTACATTTTTTTTGCAGACGTTGTAAAATCATTTTATAGATGAGAAAAAATATGAGTGAAATCATAAACTTCCTACAAGGAATTACGGAGTAAATTTTGGGTATTATTATTTTTAGATTTAGATTTAAGAATTATAATACTAAGGATTGCATAATTAGTATTTTCCCATAAAACTAAGGTTTTGCAAATTAAAATTACTATGAATAAGTACACTAAAAAATTATGTTAATTAACGCGATTATTCATCTAATATTCGCAAATTTATAAAGGTAATATAGTTTTAGGTTATGATAGTAGAATTACAAATATACAATTTTTATATAGATTTGGGTAGCGTAAGTTGTCATGATGTGGACATGACATAGGTCCACCCCGACGCGGCCACGCGCGGGTTTGGGGAGGCGAATGAATCTCCATGAGATGGTCAAATGGAAATTTAAATCGAAGTCGGAGTCGCCACCGAATTTTATGGTTATTCGGAACCGTTCGAGCCCACTCTATGTCGTAGTGGGCCGTATACAAAATACGATCCATTTCCGATGTCAGAGTTTATTGGGCTCGTCCCTTTGCATATCGATATAGATGCCGACTTGGGCGGTTAATCGTATATTGAATGACTCTCGTTGCCAATGGGTTCGGACATCCGGAAACCACGGTTCTGAGTAAGGGGTGAGGGTACGTGTTGGGAAGTTCACTAAGAACACCCAACCCCGCCCGCACATTAGCGGCCTCTACTAGGATTTCGAATGATTTTTTAATACGCGCGTTAGTAATACGATGAATGATATGCAAACATTGTTTTCCTAAGCATGCGAGGAATTGAATGAGTTGCTAAGTCGGTTTAATGCATGAAAAATTAACGTCAAAGTTGAATTTAGCATACGAGATTCGTTTTAGTATAATAAAACAAAAGATGAAAAAGATGTGAATTTGCTACAAAATAAACAAACGAGTTAGTATCGATTTGTAAATAATAATATAGCAAATAAAATAAATATGCGAGATCGAGAAAATAAATATTAATCGAAACCTGAAAAATATTGTTAAAAACGATGTTTTGTATAAAAAACGAAGTTCGAAAAATTATAAAAAGCGGAAAAAGGGCAGCCGGCCGCGCGGCTCGCCCGGGTCACCGGCGGGTCGCGTGGTGGCCTGCTTTGAAATCGGTTTTCGAAAACTCGATGTTTTTATTAAACCGCGCACGAATATTGCATAATTCGTACTCGACTTAATATTTTCGATATTCGTTATACTTGATAATTAACTACGAAATTAATATCAAATATTTCGAATAGTTTTAGAAAAGATATAAGTTTTAAAATCGTTTCGTAGAAGAATAAAATAAAACGAACGAAAAAGCTAAAAAAATGTCTCGGACTTCAGGCTCGTGCGCGAGTCGCCTGGGCATGGCGCGACTCGCGTGCGGGTCTGTCCGGTTTTTATTTTTTGTTCGAAATTGCTTATTTTGATAAATCGCGTACAAAATATGAATTAATTTATACTCGATTTTATGTTTTCGATATTCGTCGTACCCGACATTCGATTATGAAGTCGATATCGAGTATTCGGAATGAATTTAAAAAAAGGTTTTGTAAAAAAGAAGTTTGAATAAAAAAGATGTAACGATTTTTAATATCGTCGAGATCTTAATATAATTCTTTTTGATACAATATTCGATTATAGAACATCGATATCATATTTTTAAGAATATTGTTATATGAAAATAGTTTTTTGATATTACCGATATTAGAAAATAAAATAAACGACGACCGACCCATAAAAAATAAGACGGACGAGGAGGAAGAGAGAAGAAGAAGAGAAATCGGGTTTTGTTACACCCTCAACCTACATGCTTTAGTCTACTCGGATCGGGGCTCGTCGGGATGCGGCTTGGGCACAAGAGCGTCGAGTGTACGTCGGTGAGGTGGTGGCTCGGTTTGGACGAGTTTCGGGTGAAGGGTTTCGGGTTTAAATGGACCGGTTTTCCTTCGGGAATATTATCGGTTTCTCGATGTTAAGTTTGGTGCTTATGTGTGATGTGAATAATTCTGAATTTTGATGATATATGACGATAATTTCTGAATATTTTTGAATGTTTTGTTGTTAATGAATGATGTGTAAAATCCGTCCTTGAAAGTGTTGTATGCAAGGGGCAATTTATAGGAAATTCCCGACCTTGGCTAGGAGAGTTTGAACTACCGCTTTGGATAGGAAACGTAGAAGTTGTAAGGCATGAGAATTCCGATTTCTTGTCCAAGAAGAAAGGGACACGGCTGGTGATGTGTTGCCCGGCCGAGTGTTTGTACTCGGTCGGGTGTTTGAATCGGTTTTTGGATAGGAAATGTAAGAGTTCGAAAGGAATGCGAATTCCGTTGCTTGGTGGAGAAGCCAAAATCTCGGCTGATTGGGGATGTATTTCGGCTGAGATGGGTGTTTTGGCCGAGTAGTTGGTGCTCGGTCGATATCTGATTCGGTTTCTGGATAGAATTCCTACTTGAGATCGAATTCTATCCTTAAACGGATTTGTTTAATATTTTGTGTAGCTGATTTTTGTAGGATTGAAGCTGGAACCAGCCGTGTGACACGTCATGGCTGACTCACGCGTTTCAGAAATAATTTTGACGGGTTTTGACTCGGTCGTAAAAAGACGGTTTTACCCCTGGTGTCGGAATCGACCCAAATTAGTCTTATTTGACTCGAAACGACCCACTGGGCCTGATTTTGAGGTTGGTTTTGTGAGATATGTACTCCATAATGAGCCCAAGCCAAATGCCAATGATTCTGAGCCCGTTTCTGAGTATTTAAAGCACGTTTGCGTCCGATCATCATCGGGTGTTTGTCGGAAACTGCTATAGACACCTGGCGGTCAAAATGTGGGTGTCTACAGAGCCCCCACTCTGACTGAGGCTTGGACAAGGCGAAAGTCAGAGTAGCTACCAGGCCAATCAAAGATTAAGACCTGGCAGACTTCCGGTCGGGTCGTTTAAGGTCCGTTAGACCTGCGTGGAGGGCCCGCCGGCCGAAGACTAGAAATGTACCTGAGTTTGATGATAACTCCGTGGGGAACCGGACTTGTCGTATAAGCCTATGCCGCTGGGGAGTTGTTTGCACGGTTTTGCTTGAGTCGTCCTGTATAATAATCTATGCCAAGTTTGCATGTAACGCATTTTTAGGAGAAATGACTCGTGCTGGGGAATACAAATTTGAAGAAGATTTTTTGAATATTTTTTTGGATGGAAGAATTTTGAAGGATTAAAGAATTTTTTTTGACTCTGAGAAGGAGTAGGAATGCTCGGGATGTCTTAGCTAGATCCTAGGATTAAAGGCCTGTATGCTAAATCCCATGGGATTAGGAATCCCAAAGTGAGGGGGAGAATCCGATTTCATGCTATAAATACTCATCTCTCTGCTCATAATTTATTCATAATTCTCACAACTCCCTTCCTTTTAAGAAAAATAAGTTCTGAAAAACTTAGTCCTCTTTTTTTTAGAAATTCATTATGGGAATCGATCGATTAGTCGGAATGCTGCAAGATTGGTCCCGAACCTTCAGAGATGCTGACAAGGTTATTCTGAACCAAAACGGCGTTGCCCAGTTATCCGTTATTCGGCAGATGCAAGTGGATCGTCACTTCCTGGATGCTTGCCTATCTTATTGGGATAATACCTATCATGTCTTTAGGTTTCCTCGAGGTGAAGTCTGTCCTATTCCTGAGGAAATAGCTGCTGTAGGAGGGTGGAATCCTATTCTTCGTCCTGCTATCCCCTTTTCAGTTCGTGATCCAAGGAGGAAATTAAGAGAATTTTTAGGGCTTTCTCATATGGAGGTATCCCGTATGCTAGAAGGAAATACAGTCTCCTTGATCGATCTGGCTGAAAAATTTATGAATCAAGATGACGTTCGGGTCAGGCCGGTATATAGCCGTAGGGCCTTTACTTTTTGTATGCTCCATGTTTATGCTTTCGAGGGTCATTTGGATTGGCTATCCTGTATGGGCCATGTCAGACTTCTTTCTGTAGCGGATCAAATGGAGACCGAACACAGCCCAGCCTGGCTGATTACCGGGGAGATTATCCAAGGTTTAGATAATCGTAAGAGGGATCCATCGATCAAGCTGTCTGGCAGCACCCGTCTTCTACAGGTAGGCTGATTTTTTTCTTGATTTTCGCAATTCTTGATTTTTTGCAATTTCTGAGTTTTCGGGTCTTTGATTTTTTGCGCGGTTTTCGCGTCTTTTCTCGATTTTCTCGGTTTTTTCCGATTTTTGCGATTTTGCGATTTTTTTTTTTTTTTTTTTTTTTCGAAAATTGACTTTTTTCGCAATTTTGACTTTTTAGCTATGGTTTTTTGAGAGGTTATCGATCCTGGATCCTCCTCTAGATAGGGGTGAGCAAAACCGGATATCCGATCCGGTTTTGTAAACCGTATCGGATATCCGGTTTTAAAAATCAAAAAAATTCCGATCCGTATCTGATCCGGTTTTTTCCGGATATCCGGTTTTCGGATATCCGGTTTTTTCGGATATCCGGTTTTCGGATATCCGGTATCCGGTTTTATATTTTTTTTCTATTTTTCTATTTTTTTTAAAAATATTTTTTTCATTTTTAATTAAAGTAATTAATTAATTAATTGATTTTTAAGCAACGTTACGTTTTATATAAATTGATATAATAAAATACATAAAAAAAATCTCAAAAAAATGGTATATATGTCTTGCGGTACAATTGTTCTAACAAAATATTACGTTTCAATACATAATATCATAAATTTACTAATAATTTTGTTTTTTACCTTTCAAAATAATGGGTGAGTTTTGAATTCTTTATTGTATAATTCATATTAGGATTATATTTTTCATATTTTTTTATTGTTTTTAAAAAACCGGATCGGAAACCGGATATCCGGTTTCTATTTTTCCCGATACGTATCCGATACGGTTTTAAGGAAAACCGTATCGTATATCCGGTTATTCGTATCGGATATCCGAAAATTCGTATAATTGGAAGCGTATACCGTATCGTATACGTATAATAAAACCGTATCGTATATTTTTGCTCACCCCTACCTCTAGACGTAAGCCGATATCGCCCAAATCAGGTGATGACAAGAAGACGGACTGTTGACTTTTCTCGCCTTACTACCCAAAAATTCTGGGACGAGCTGCTATCTTTCCATGGAGGCCCATTGATCCGTTGGACCGTACCTTGGTGGCCTATTTATGCCTGGACTGGATTAGAGTTGCGAGATAGGGCCCGTTATCAGCTAATCCTATATTTTAGGCAGACGATTCACCTTTATCCCGATCGCATACTTAGGCAATATGGTCGGGCCCAGAGAATCCCGGAGATTGAAGCGGTCGTGAGTGAATCTACCCAGCTAACGGACGTGATGTGTGACATTTGGGCGCAAAGATGGTATACCCGGCACACTTGGCCCGTTTCTAAAGCTTCTCCCTCGATCTGGGTATCGGATTCCTACACGAAGTGGACCCGAGCCAATTCTGCTAAAGCCCGTGCTGCTTTAAAGACCGACGAAGCCTTTGACTTGCTGCGCCGAGAACAGGTTAAGGATAATCGAGGCTTCTTTGATGACGGTGATACCCCGGCTACGATGGTCCGATTGATGTCAGGCCAAAAGGGGAAGACCAAGATTTTGACTAAAGGGTCCAGCTCTAAAGGTACATGGGGGAAAACGGGCCCCCAGACGGACTTAGAAAGGAGACTTGGTCCAAGACTGGCAGCTAAGGACCGACTTGGTCCTCGGGATAGACTACCCGAGCGCATCCGGGCTCGGATTGAACCCGTGCAGAGGGCGGAGAAGCCGAAGTCGAAGAAGCGGGTTCGAGCAAAGGAAGTTCCACTCGTGATTAGGGAACGTTCGCCCCCGACTCGCCGGCCTCGGGATCCGCGTGACCCGAAAGATAAGGGGAAGGGCAAAATGTACGAGTAGTCTTTTAAATTTTATTATTTAAATATTACTACTATTTTTGTGTGATTTTTGTGATTTTTTGCGTAAGGCATTTTTTTGAAATAATAAAAGACATATTAGTGAAAACCGTTCCTGTCTTTTCATTATTGCAGTGGTTGTACCCTTTTGAGGGGTTGCCTACGTATCCACGATTAGTGGAATCAAACCGACCGTAGTTCAGACATAGATTTTTGCTATTTTCGAAATACATCAAGACTATTAGTTCGAGATGTGCGACAGTAGGATCAGTAATCCTAACCCATTAACTTGCTTAATTTTTGAAAATTTTGTATAAAAAGATAAATTTTTAGCAAATGACATTGAGATAAGGTTAGGGGTAGTAGCGCTTCAGCTGGTCCAAGTTGGTTGGGTGGACGAATTCATTCCCATCCAAGTCTGTCAGCATTACGGCTCCTCCTGATAAAACCTTCTTCACTAGATATGGTCCGGCCCAATTAGGTTTGAATTTTCCCCTTGGGTCGACTGGTAACAAAGCCCGGACAGATTTTAAGACTAGATCGCCCTCTTTGATGTTTCTGGGCCTAACCCTTTTGTTGAAAGCCCGTTTTATCCTTTTTTGATATATCTGGATGTTGTTAAGGGCTCGAGATCGTCGTTCGTCTAAAAGAATCAACGAGTCGTATCGGGCTTGAACCCAATCTGCTTCAGGTACTTGACTTTCGAGTAAAATCCTTAGAGATGGTACCTCAAGCTCGACGGGCTGGACCGCCTCCATCCCATACGTCAGATAGTATGGAGTTGCTCCGGTTGCGGTTCGGATTGACGTCCGGTATCCCCATAAAGCGAAAGGAATTTTATCGGGCCAATCTCGGTAATTATCTGCCATCTTTTTAAGTATGGTGACAATGGTTTTATTTGCTGCCTCTACCGCTCCGTTTGTTTGGGGACGGTAAGGTGATGACGTATGCCTTTGAATTTTATATTTTGCTATCAAAGTAGCGGTTTCAGCTTGGAAATGGGTCCCGTGATCACTTATGAATTCGTGCGGGATCCCGTATCGGCATATAATTTTATCTTGGATAAATTTTGCAACGTGCTTGGCGTTCAAGACACGATATGGCTCGGCTTCGACCCATTTAGTAAAATAGTCAATAGCCACTAGAATGAAGCAGTGACCTCCCGTGCCGGACGGGTTCACTTTCCCGATTATATCAATTCCCCATGTTGAGAATGGCCATGGTGATGTCATGGTGTATAATAGGGATGACGGCATATGTTGGACATTGCCGAAAATCTGACAGTTGTGACAGTGCTTGACGTATAACTGACAGTCGGTTTCCATGCTATTCCAATAATACCCGAGTCTTGCGATTTTTCGAGCTAACATATGGGCATTCATATGCGGGCCGTTCTCGCCATCGTGTACCTCGGCCATGACTTTTTCGGCCTATGTTTTGTCGATGCATAGGAGTAAAGCCCCCTATGCCGTCTTTTTGTACAACTGTCCATCGTCCGTGCGGATGAATTGAGTGGCCCATCTTCGTAAGGCCTTCTTGGCCCGGTTTTCAGATCCCGGAGGATATTCTCCTGACGTCAAGTAGGTAAGAACAGCCTGATACCAAGGTTCTGGGTCGGTTATTTTGATGTCTTGGATAGCGTTGATATATGCCGGCTCGGACCGTCTTTCGACGCAAATCGGCATGCTAGTCAGATGTTCCGGGATGTTCAGTAAAGATGCTAATTTGGATAGTGCATCTGCAAACTGGTTTTCTTCCCGGGGCAGATAAATGTATTCCACCCTTTGAAACTGCTTTTCGAGAACCCTTACTCGCGCTTGGTAAGCTACGAGATTTGCGTTACGAGTTTTCCATTTCTGGGGTGCTTGATTAATGACTAATGATGAGTCACCGTGGACCCGGAGGTTCGTTACTCCTAGATCAGCGGCGGCTTGCAACCCGTGAATGCATGCTTCGTATTCGGCTGCGTTATTAGTCACGTCGAAGTCTAACTTGATGGATAACGGGGTGTGCTCTCCTTGTGGTGAGATCAGCAAAATCCCGACACCAAATCCTCGAAAGTTGGATGCTCCATCAAAATATAGATCCCATGTTTCCGTGTTGGTGTGGAATATATCTTCGTCGGGGAAGGCCCAAGTATCGGTATGTCCCTCTTCAGGTACCGGGCTATCGGCGAGGAATTCGGCTACTACCCGGCCCTTGATGGCTTTTAATGGTACGAACTTGAGGTCGAACTCAGCTAGCATTAAAGTCCATCTAGATATTCTACCGTTGAGAATGGGCTTTTCGAACAGATACTTGATTGGATCCATTCTTGATAGTACATGAACTTCGTGGCTAAGCATGTAATGTCGGAGCTTTTTAGTGGCCCAAACTAGAGCTAGACACGTCTTTTCAAGCATCGCGTATTTGCACTTGTACTCTAGGAACTTTTTACTGATGTAGTAAATGGCTCGTTCTTCTGAGTTGACTGTCTGGGCTAGCATAGCCCCCATGGCTGTCTCAGTCGTTGTCAAGTATAACGACAAAGGCAAACCGTGTTGAGGTGGCATTAATACCGGCGGAGATGACAGAATCTCTTTGATTTTATCGAAAGCTGTTTGACATTTGTCGTCCCATAGTACCCGTTCTCCTATCTTCAGTTTTTTGAAAATGGACTCACATACCATGGTTAGCTTCGAAATGAACCTGCTGATATATTGGACTTTCCCGAGAAACCCCCTAATTTCCTTTTCGGTTTTAGGTGGCCGCATCTCGGTAATGGCCTTGATTTTGGCTGGGTCAACCTCGATGCCGCGCTGGCTGACGATATGGCCCAATAATTTACCCGATGTTACCCCAAAGCTGCATTTTTGAGGATTCAGTCTCATGTTATACTTGCGTAGTCGGGTGAAGAACTTCCTAAGGGCCGGAATATGCCCGTTTCGTTCTTTGGACTTGACTATCATATCGTCCACGTAGACTTCCACTTCCTTGTGCATCATGTCATGTAATAAGGTAGTGGCGGTCCGTTGATAAGTGGCACCGGCGTTGATAAGCCCAAATGGCATAACGGTGTAACAGTAAGTCCCCCAAGGTGTAGTGAAGGTGGTCTTACTCATGTCTTCTTTTGCCATTTTGATCTGATTGTATCCGGCATACCCGTCCATAAAAGATAGAAGGGCATGGTCGGCTGTGTTGTCCACCAGTATGTCGATGTGTGGCAACGGAAAATCGTCTTTTGGGCTGGCCTTATTAAGGTCCCGGAAGTCTACACAAACTCGTACCTTTCCGTCTTTCTTGGGTACCGGCACGATATTTGCGACCCAGTCTGGATATTCAGACACTTGGATAAAGCCCGCTTTGAATTGCTTGTCGACTTCTTCTTTGACTTTGAGAGACCACTCGGGCCTCATTCTTCGGAGTTTTTGTTTTACCGGCTTACACCCGTCTTTGATAGGTATACGGTGTTCGGCTATCTCCCGGTCTATTCCCGGCATGTCCTTGTAGGACCATGCGAAGACGTCTTTGAATTCGTGGAGGAGCTCCGTAAATTGTTGCTTCTCCTCGGGGTCTAAGGATAAACCTAACTTAAGCATCTGAGGCTCTAAAGGGGTTCCCAGATTGATGGAATCGGTTTCTTCGATCACCGGATCTCGGGACTCTCTTTGTTCGAGTTGCTTGACTAGATGCTGAGGTAATGGTACCTGTTCGTCGGGTTTCTCAATGTCATTGCAAGTAAAGTTTTTGAAAATGTTTTGAAAATAAGACAAGTCGTAAGCAGAACGGTTATCGTTATTATTGATAGAAAGTTTTGAAAATAGCTCGAAGAGAGCTGCCATCTGATCGCTGGTCAGAGGCGGTATGGGGAGTGCTCTCGGGACAGACTCCGAGGCTCCCAGAGGAATGCTTGAAGGGAAAGGGGTTACAGACTCGATCCTAGTGCTGGACCCTCTAGACTTAGACTCAGACTCCGACTCTGACTCTGACTCAGACTCGGATTCGGACTCGTCGTCTTGCATGTCTCCTTCGCCGGTAGTGAGCTTGTAGACTCGGCCCTCGCTGTCGGTCCATTTGATTGTCTTCCTCCAAGCCCGCTTTCCAGTGTCAGCGCCTACTTCAGAGATCAGCTTGGTCGGATCGAATTTATTGCTACGGAGGATCAGGTTGACTAATTCCTCCTTAGGGGTAGGAATTATCTTGCTTTCCCCGAACAAGAGCCCCAGCATGGGCTCAGCTTGGTTTGAATCTTCTTTTGATTCAGCCTGGATGAGAGTGAAGATATCATCTGGGATGAAATTGACCTCAGGATAGGTTATAGCGGGCTGGTAAAGGCCTGTTTGGACAGCTCCGAATACTGGAGTGACGAAGTTGAGTTTCGGGCTGTAGGAGCCCTTGAGGACGTTGCAGGCCTTCTGGATGCCGGCCCAGACCACATTTTCCGGGGTTAAAGCATATCCCAAACCGAATTTCGGCTCTTCGTTATTTAAGACATCGATGATCTTGCCTGCCGGGAGACCAGGCCTTGAAGTAGCCCCCGGTAAGTAACCCAGATTCTGCAGCATTTTGTCGATGCTGGTTGTGAAATAGGGCCTAAAAAGATATTCTTCATCGATCATTCCCACGAAGTTGAATCCTCGCGGGTCGATTGAACCGGCCGTGTTGCAGCTTGACACGGCTACTGGAGTAGCTTCAAGTGTGATGACCCCGTCTTGTAAAGGTAACTTGACCTTTCTATGAAGAGTGGAGGATACGACCTTGACTGCGTGGATCCAAGGCCTTCCGAGTAGCAGATTGAACGATGAGGTGACATCGATCACTTGAAATTCTAGTTCTTTTTCGATTGGACCGGTTATGATGGCTAGTCTGACAGCCCCAGCAACTGATTTCGGGCTTCCATCAAAGGCCTGGATAGTTTGTGCAGTAGGAAGATAGTCGGTCTCGGTAATGCCGAGAGCCCTAGCAGTCCTTAAAGGAAGGACGTTTACAGCTGACCCGTCATCGATTAGGGTCATGGGTAGATATTTGCCCCGGCAAATCACCGTAATATATAGGGCTAGGTTGTGGGTGGCCCCAAATGGTGGTAGATCGGACTCAGAGAAGGTGATAAGCGGGCCTTCTTCTTTGGACTTGCCTTTGAGGTGAGGCAGGATGGTGGCTACCATTTCAGCGGGGGTAACCGACGAGTCCACCTTGATCTCATCGAGAGCTTTAGTAAGTGCTGCCCGATGTTCCTGAGAACTGACTAGAAGCTGCCATATGGTAAGATCAGTTCGGACCCTCTTCAGATGCTTGACTAGGGCCGTGTTAGTGTCTGGTTCCTCGAGTATGGAGTCCGTCTTGGCGGGCTCAGTGGCGGATCCCGGGGTTGAAGATCCGGCCGTGATGACATGAGTACCGGTTAGGGCCTTGGTTTTGGCCTTCCGGATCTCTTCGGCCGTGATGGGGACAGTCTCCCCCTTGGTCAGATAAACATCGTCTTCGTCGTCATTCCATATCCCGTTAATTTGAGGAATGAAAGGGGAAATGAGATGAGTACAATCGATTATTTCTCCAGCAGAAATGGCGTGAGTAGCAAGATGGTTGTTTTTGTTGCTGGGCTTGTCGCTGGGTAACGGTATCTTCCCACTCTCGATCAGATCTTGAATGAGATGCTTTAATTTCCAGCATTTTTCGGTGTCATGCCCGTTGCCTTGGTGATAGCGGCAATAGGCCTGTGCGTTGTAGCTTTTGGACCGTTTCTCGACAGGAACCTCTGGCATTGGGCCTATGGGTTGAATTAGGCCTTTAGAAGATAGCCTTTGTAAGGCGTCGGCATAAGTAGTCCCTATGTCCGTGAATACTCGGGCTGGAGTGTTCTTTTTGGTCGAGGTGTCTAGTAAATTAACCTCGTCGAAGATAGTTCGGGCCGCATTTGCGGGCTTACCGGAAGATGAACTGGCTCCTTGATAACCCTTCGCAGAGGCCTTAGTAAGGCTCTCTAACCTTAAGTCGTCTTTGATTCTCGTACCCATTTCGGTTAAGGTGGCGAAATTGGGTATGATAGCGTACCGGAGATGGATCCGATAAGAT
Source organism: Agrostemma githago (assembly GCA_958450325.1). Taxonomy (NCBI): domain Eukaryota; kingdom Viridiplantae; phylum Streptophyta; class Magnoliopsida; order Caryophyllales; family Caryophyllaceae; genus Agrostemma; species Agrostemma githago. The sequence continues at coordinate 53,045,797 of OY288259.1, read as the reverse complement.
GGGAGGAGATTTTTCACAAAGGCCTCCACTAATACTTTTTCGCTGGGCTTGTCGACCAGCTTGACACTTTCGGCCCTCCACCTTTGGAGGTATTTGGTGAAACCCTCCTTCGGCTCTTGGGCCATGACCTCCAGAGTACGCATGGTTGTCTGGATTTCCGCATTGTCCGCATAGTTTCGGGCGAACTCCGTTGCGACATCGTCCCAAGTTTTGTATTTTTTGGCGTCGAGCTTATAGAACCAAGCTTTTGGGTGCTTCTCCAGCGAGGAGGCAAACAGATGTTTGAACATATCCGATTTGACTCCTTTTAGGGCCATAAACTCCTTGAAGGCCCGGATATGTAATACCGGGTCTTCGGTTCCGTCGAACATTGGGAGGCCTGTCAAGTTGAGATTGGCAGGCAGTTGATCGGTCAGGGGAGAATAGGTTCGGGCATTCTCCGTATGGATCGAGTTGTGGGTCGTCAAATGGACTTGCTCATGCAGTTTAAGGACTGCGCTAGTCAATTGGGCTAAAGGCCCATGAGCTTCATCTTCACCCTTTGGCTTGTCCTGTTCTATGGCACTAACCCGGGTGACAATGGCGATCTGGTCGCCCCTGATTTGGTCGAGCTGTTCTTGGATCTTGGCCAATGCGGTGTTCAGTTGATCAATTGAGTCTTTAGTCATGGTTCGAGTGTGAGGCGGCCTGTCTGTGAGAATACCACGTATCAGCGACCAACCCAAATCGTAGAACTAAAGTACATCCCGAGCAAGGAAGGGGAAACTAGAGAGGAAATGACTCGGAAAAGACATCTAGACGGATGACTTGTGAATAGTGGACCTTGTTTAGGATCCAGCCGTGTGGGCTGGGCCCTGTTCGAAAGGAGGTTCACGTGAGATGTTCCCCAGACTTCTAGACTCGATTGTGTAGACGGGCCGACCCTTGTAGGAGTATGTCCTACGTAGGTGGGCCTTGCCTTAGTATAATAAGGCGGACTGGGATAGGGAAGAAATCCGCGATGTAAGATCGACGGAGTTTCGACGCTAGAAGACCTTGACGACTTACGACACGACCCGACACTGCTAAATCGGGAAGTCCAAAGAAAAGGAAGGTTTTGAAAAATTGAATTTTTGAAAGGCCCGAACGAATCGGGGAGAACCGGCCCTTTTTCTCGAAAGAGAAAACAGAAAGGCGGACCGGGGAGGGTTTTGAAAGTTCGAAAATATTTTCGAGTTTTGAAATGGGCGTAATACCGGCTAAAAATAGGCTATTTTGAGTAAAATCGTGGATCCTAAATTCGGTATATGTCCCGGGTTTTGAAATTGGATATTTTGAAAAGGATGCAATTTTGAAAATGACGGTTTTTGAAAAGACTTGTAAATTAGGTAGCACGTAGTCATGGAAGCAGTATAACGACGCCATGTATGCTCTAATTCTAAGTCTCGGTCAGTCTGAAAGGGTCTATACCAGTGTACACAGCCTATCGAGAATCGGGGCGGACTTCCTAAGTCGAGTTGAGCTTAGAACCTGCCGTAAAACCCATACGAATCGGCTAATGGATACCTTCGACATATCCAATTTGGACTATATCGATAGTATAGTGGGACGTCGGTCACCAGTACCGGCCCGGGAAAATATGGGGTTATGCATGAACCGTAAAACTAAAACGCGTATTGTACTAGTCAAACGATTTCTATTCGAGTCTCACCCTGAGGATGCTGAAGGTCAGTAACGTATCAGCTAATCCCCAGCGGAGTCGCCAAATTGTGGACATGACATAGGTCCACCCCGACGCGGCCACGCGCGGGTTTGGGGAGGCGAATGAATCTCCATGAGATGGTCAAATGGAAATTTAAATCGAAGTCGGAGTCGCCACCGAATTTTATGGTTATTCGGAACCGTTCGAGCCCACTCTATGTCGTAGTGGGCCGTATACAAAATACGGCCCATTTCCGATGTCAGAGTTTATTGGGCTCGTCCCTTTGCATATCGATATAGATGCCGACTTGGGCGGTTAATCGTATATTGAATGACTCTCGTTGCCAATGGGTTCGGACATCCGGAAACCGCGGTTCTGAGTAAGGGGTGAGGGTACGTGTTGGGAAGTTCACTAAGAACACCCAACCCCGCCCGCACATTAGCGGCCTCTACTAGGATATCGAATGATTTTTTAATACGCGCGTTAGTAATACGATGAATGATATGCAAACATTGTTTTCCTAAGCATGCGAGGAATTGAATGGGTTGCTAAGTCGGTTTAATGCATGAAAAATTAACGTCAAAGTTGAATTTAGCATGTGAGATTCGTTTTAGTATAATAAAACAAAAGATGAAAAAGATGTGAATTTGCTACAAAATAAACAAACGAGTTAGTATCGATTTGTAAATAATAATATAGCAAATAAAATAAATATGCGAGATCGAGAAAATAAATATTAATCGAAACCTGAAAAATATTGTTAAAAACGATGTTTTGTATAAAAAACGAAGTTCGAAAAATTATAAAAAGCGGAAAAAGGGCAGCCGGCCGCGCGGCTCGCCCGGGTCACCGGCGGGTCGCGTGGTGGCCTGCTTTGAAATTGGTTTTCGAAAACTCGATGTTTTTATTAAACCGCGCACGAATATTGCATAATTCGTACTCGACTTAATATTTTCGATATTCGTTATACTTGATAATTAACTACGAAATTAATATCAAATATTTCGAATAGTTTTAGAAAAGATATAAGTTTTAAAATCGTTTCGTAGAAGAATAAAATAAAACGAACGAAAAAACTAAAAAAACGTCTCGGACTTCAGGCTCGTGCGCGAGTCGCCTGGGCATGGCGCGACTCACGTGCGGGTCTGTCCGGTTTTTATTTTTTGTTCGAAATTGCTTATTTTGATAAATCGCGTACAAAATATGAATTAATTTATACTCGATTTTATGTTTTCGATATTCGTCGTACCCGACATTCGATTATGAAGTCGATATCGAGTATTCGGAATGAATTTAAAAAAAGGTTTTGTAAAAAAAAAGTTTGAAAAAAAAAGATGTAACGATTTTTAATATCGTCGAGATCTTAATATAATTCTTTTTGATACAATATTCGATTATAGAAAATCGATATCATATTTTTAAGAATATTGTTATATGAAAATAGTTTTTTGATATTACCGATATTAGAAAATAAAATAAACGACGACCGACCCATAAAAAATAAGACGGACGAGGAGGAAGAGAGAAGAAGAAGAGAAATCGGGTTTTGTTACACCCTCAGCCTACATGCTTTAGTCTACTCGGATCGGGGCTCGTCGGGATGCGGCTTGGGCACAAGAGCGTCGAGTGTACGTCGGTGAGGTGGTGGCTCGGTTTGGACGAGTTTCGGGTGAAGGGTTTCGGGTTTAAATGGACCGGTTTTCCTTCGGGAATATTATCGGTTTCTCGATGTTAAGTTTGGTGCTTATGTGTGATGTGAATAATTCTGAATTTTGATGATATATGACGATAATTTCTGAATATTTTTGAATGTTTTGTTGTTAATGAATGATGTGTAAAATCCGTCCTTGAAAGTGTTGTATGCAAGGGGCTATTTATAGGAAATTCCCGACCTTGGCTAGGAGAGTTTGAACTACCGCTTTGGATAGGAAACGTAGAAGTTGTAAGGCATGAGAATTCCGATTTCTTGTCCAAGAAGAAAGGGACACGGCTGGTGATGTGTTGCCCGGCCGAGTGTTTGTACTCGGTCGGGTGTTTGAATCGGTTTTTGGATAGGAAATGTAAGAGTTCGAAAGGAATGCGAATTCCGTTGCTTGGTGGAGAAGCCAAAATCTCGGCTGATTGGGGATGTATTTCGGCTGAGATGGGTGTTTTGGCCGAGTAGTTGGTGCTCGGTCGATATCTGATTCGGTTTCTGGATAGAATTCCTACTTGAGATCGAATTCTATCCTTAAACGGATTTGTTTAATATTTTGTGTAGCTGATTTTTGTAGGATTGAAGCTGGAACCAGCCGTGTGACACGTCATGGCAGACTCACGCGTTTCAGAAATAATTTTGACGGGTTTTGACTCGGTCGTAAAAAGACGGTTTTACCCCTGGTGTCGGAATCGACCCAAATTAGTCATATTTGACTCGAAACGACCCACTGGGCCTGATTTTGAGGTTGGTTTTGTGAGATATGTACTCCATAATGAGCCCAAGCCAAATGCCAATGATTCTGAGCCCGTTTCTGAGTATTTAAAGCACGTTTGCGTCCGATCATCATCGGGTGTTTGTCGGAAACTGCTATAGACACCTGGCGGTCAAAATGTGGGTGTCTACACATGATATGTTACTACATACTCCCTCCGTTTTTTATTTATTGCCCCGTTTCAATAAAATATACCTCATTTACACTATCCAATCATTTATTTCAATATCCATTTAGTTAATTTTTAAATTAATATTTTTATTATTGGGACCCGCTCGCATCATTCTCCACAATATTTTCACCTAGAATGGTTTTTGCATATTCTTCTCCAAGAATAAGTCATTCTTATATGGAAGATCAATTTTCATATTCTTCTCCCAAGAATAAGTCATTCTTAGATGGAAGATCAATTTTCATTCATTCTCCTCTAAGAATGGAGAAAGAATGATGGATGTAGGTGCTCTCACATATATTCATGAAATGGGGCAGTAAATAAAAACCGGAGGGAATAATTTATATCTAACTTACTTTTACACCATCTTAATCTTTGTCAAATAAAACAATAAAATGTTGTTTGATTATTGTTCTTAGCTAGAAAAATAGATGAATCATAATTTATTACTCCATTATATAATTATATGTCGATGTAGATAACATGACGTCACGAGACTACAATGTTATCAATACTCTCTTCCATTCGATTTCATACGTTTATAGCTGTATACGTTGAGATTATATTGGTATATGAATTTGGAAGTATTACGATTAATATTCACATAAATAATGTAATAAGTTTATTCAGAACAAAGCACATGAATTACAGTTCGTTCATGCACATAAGTTTTTGCATCCGAGCTTACGAGTGCATACAACACGGCGACAATTTTATTTAAGGTTAAGTTTGCACAATTTACTTGAAACGCACCCGTGATTTTCACGGGTAACGAAACTAGTTATTATTAGTAAGGTCACTAATTTTGATAGGGCTAGTAGAGGACGAGGTGGGTTTAGGGGGTGGACATTCACCATAAACCCAATTAGAGATACTCAGATCAATAGTGCTTGGCCGCCCGGGTAGCCAAGCAATGCCCTCATGAATGACACAAATACCTCATTTGATTCCATGCCAGCCCCATGAACAATTGTGCGTAGGATGTGAGAGAGAGTGGTTGATGGAAGAGACCTTAAGCCGATACTTTGCTGTAAGAAGTCTGCTAATAACAATGTCTAGATAATTAAGAATACGTCAACCCAGCTTCGCCAATAAGGCTTGATTAAGGCAATGGATGTTACTGTAACCACAAATTTTGTATCGCAGCTAACTGAAATACAAAATAAGGAAACAAATAAATTTTATTAATTATTTATCAAAAGTTCGTGTACAATCTCTAATGTATCCTCTGATTCTAACGCCGTTTAGGGAACACGTGTACGCGGTACACGTGAGGGACGCGTGCGTAGCTGACTTGTACTGCCACGCGCGCGTTGTAATTTGATATTCTCGAGAGGGTCGCTTGGACTTGAATCTCTCTTGAATGTTTGAATTTGTATTGGATCTTCTGACTACTTGCGACGGATTTGATGGAGAGCTTGTAGCGACTTCTTGTCTTTTCCTCTCTTGATCCTTTGCTTCAGAATTTTCTAATTTCCTTCAAATGAATGAGAAGAGCTCTATTTATAGAGTTTTGATTTCTCCTTGGTGGACTTTGTAGTCACAGGCCCGTTTATGGACTTATGAGTGACATTGGCCCAATTTTGTCTTATTTTCGGGTTTAATGATCCACATAGCCTATTTTGTAATTCGGATCGACCCATATTTCTTTTACTCGGGACAAAATAATTAAATTGAATAAAATTTTGTATTAACTCAAATTAATTAATTAATTTAATTTATCTGGCACTTTAATAAATTTTTAGTGCCTACAAATTGCCCCCTCGGGACCTTGTCACGTACACCGCCGGAGTGTTTTTTTTTTGGAGTGACGAGGTCTCGAACATTTTTTTTGTTTGACTTTGACTTGGAAGTCGATGAGCACCGGACTTGTCGTACAGATAGCCCTACCTTTTTTTTATCGTCACCCTGTCATTATCTGACTTGACGGATGATCAGAGATCCTTTGAGTTTTCTTGACTTGGAAGTCTACGGTCGCCCATGTTTATTGTAAAACTCACCCACTTTTGCCTTGCTTGGTAAATGACCGATGGTCTTTATTAACGAGACCCTTTATTGCACCGTGAGCAGCTAGAACTTCTTTCTTTCTAATTAAACTTGGGATATAATTAGGAAACCTCACGAGTCGTGTCTTGGTGACCAAGGAAGAAAAGCCTATTTGATTTAGGAAACCAAACATCATACAAAAATATACGTATGAGTTTCCTTATCTTGTAGTCTTTTCGTAGAAGTAGCTAGGTTGAAGACCGATACCTATATATACATATACTTGGGTGTACCCTTGTTTATGTAGAATGTTCGGCTTCTTCATTTTACCCACAATTGTTATACGGAAGGTACACTACACACCCTCCATCTCTTCTGATAGCCATCTCGTTTCCTTCCTCTTTATTTTTTTGTCATGATTTTCTTATTCTTTCTTCAATTTGACTTCAATCTTTCAATGTCAACTTTGATTTATTTTAACCCCCTTTTTTTTTTCTTTGTTGACATATTGCTTGGCTTGAATTTGTCATGTATGGAACCAAATTTGTCAATTCGTCATGCTAATTTTCTCACCATCATTTTGCTTGTATCATTCGAATTAGTGTTTGGAATTTGCTTTGATGTAATGTCTTGGTCGTGCTTCATGAATGAGTTCCGTCCCTAACCTTGTTGCTGCTTGGTCTTACTTTTCTCATAAAACAGGTCAGCACCAGCCTCTGATATCGAGTATTTCGGTTGAACGAAGATCGAACATTCGGGTACGAATTTTTTTCTTCTTGTTTTCTCATAATTCTTGCCCTGATACACCTCCTCGAAACCCCAAGATGGAAGACGTACTCTCTCTCTCTCTTTTTTTTTTTAAACTTTGCAGGAGGAGAGTAATTTGGTTCGATGGAATGTGTGTGTATGAATCCCGTCCCCAGACCTTGCTACTTTTTCGTCTTAGCAATTGAACTATCACATGTGAATTGCGGTGGAGTTTGATATGAAAATAACAACCAAGGCAGTAGACTTGTTTTTCTCCTTTGAGTCTTGCTTTTTTTTTTTCTTTTTTTTTTTAATTTGACCTTGATATGACACCATGCCATTTGTCATGATGTGTCACCATGTTTTCAATTGTTTTGCACATTATTTTTTTGACGTATCATATTTGAATATGATAGTGTGGCAGGTGCATGATATACTTCATATTCTGACTCTTATTCGTTGGTAGCCGTGACCCGCATCTCAACTTTGCTTTCATCCGCATTGTTGGTTATACGGTAATATCCTTTTTCCTTTATTTACGGATATTCTTGCCTTCTTTAGTGCTTTAATCCAGGTATATGACGAGTCTTGGTCTTTCTCCATCGATTCTTGAAGATTTTATTCGACTCTTATAGAGAAATTCAACCTGATGATCTTCCATCTTCAACTGAGTTGTCATGAGATGAACCCGTTTATTAGGTCATCGCGACTTCTAGGAACCACGGAGGAAGCATCTGTCAGGTTTTTTGTCCTCACTTAAGTTGTCATGAGATGAACCCGTTTATTGGGTCATCGCGACTTCTAGGAGCCACGGAGGAAGCACCCGGAGTTGTTATGAGGTGAACCTATTTGGGTCATCACGACACTCCGACAAAAGAAGCCTCGTCTGAAGATTTCTCTCACCGGAGTTGGCGTGAGGGGACCCGTTTGGGACATCACGACGCTCTTGTGAGGAGTCATGGAGTTGAGGAGCAGCCACGGAGAGAGCACTCGGAGTTGAGGAGCAGCCACGGAGATGAGGAGCCACGGCGGGAGCACCCGGATTTGAGGAGCAGCCACGGAGATGAGGAGCCACGGTGGGAGCACCCGGATTTGAGGAGCAGCCACAGAGATGAGGAGCCACGGTGGGAGCACCCGGAGTTGTTATGAGGTGAACCCGTTTGGTTCATCATGATGCTCCGACGGAGGGGGCATAGAGGAAGCACCCGAGTTGTTACGAGGTGAACCCGTTTGGGTCATCAAGACGCTCGCATGGGAGAAGGCACCCGAGTTGTTACGAGGTGAACCCGTTCGGGTCATCACGACGCTCGCATGGGAGGAGGCACCCGAGTTGTTACGAGGTGAACCCGTTCGGGTCATCACGACGCTCGCATGGAGGAGGCACCCGAGTTGTTACGAGGTGAGCCCGTTTGGGTCATCACGACGCTCCGACGGAGGAGGCATAGAGGGAGCACCCGAGTTGTTACGAGGTAAACCCGTTCGGGTCCCGCTCGCATGGGAGGAGGCACCCGAGACGACACTCGCATGGAGGAGGCACCCGAGTTGTTACGAGGTGAACCCGTTTGGGTCATCACGACGCTCGCATGGAGTTAGTCAATCCTGAAGTCGGCCGTCAGGATGTTTCCACGGAGGAAGCCAATACCGACGCAACGTGGATTGCTTTGAAGATATTTCGGGTTGCATCACTTCGTCCTACTTGAGGTGTCATGAGGGGACCTGTTTGGGCCATCATGACTTTCTTGTGAGGGGAAGCTTCCACTCGATAATGATTTTTTTTTTCTGTGGTGTTCCTTCGGCGTTGATTTTTGTGAAGCTTCGCTCAATGAAGATTTTTTTTTGTTTGTTTCTTTAGCCGTTCACAGTTTATGCTCTTGCGGTCCAGGAGCAATTATTTGTTATTTTGGGAGGGGCGACTGCACTTGAGCTACATGTTCACCCAAGCTGCCTACGTACTTACAAAACAAAATAATGCTTTACTAAGATCAAGCCAACGTAGTTCGATAAAGGAATGGGTGATTTGTTTGGTGGTGTGGCTGCACTCAAGCTACATGTTCACTCGAGCTGCCTATGTACTTGCAAAACACAAATGATGTTTTACAAGATCAAGCCGACGTAGTTCATGGGAATTTTTTTTGGGTTATTTAACAACAATAATACCAATTATAGGACGTCTTCCCAAAATAATATCAATTTCAATAAATCTGGGAATAATACGTATTATTGGAGTAGTTAAACCAGAGTAGTATAGGTGACCTGTTACCTGTAGAACCCTTCCACTTTCCTGTTTCACCTTTAATTTTATTTAACAATAATAATACCAATTATAGATCATCTTTCAAAAATAATTCCAATTTTAATAAATCTGAGAATAATACATATTTTTCAAGTAGTTAAACCAGAGTAGTATAGATGACCAGTTACCGGTAGAACTCGTTCCCCTTCCTTTTCGTCTTTAATTTATTTCATACTACTTCACTCCTTTTCACTTACTCAGTGTACATGGCATTAAACGTCATTAATGTCTTCCGTATTTCTCTTCCTTCAACCTCGCCAAATCTAGCTAACAATACAATCCTACACCAAAATCAACACGTTAATCTAAACGAAACGTATAGAAAAAAAACTGAAGAATGATGAAGGGTAATGGACAGAGAGGATGAAGGAGAGAAGTAAGGAGAAGTAGAGCTGACAAAACTAACCCGACCCGAATAAGCCAAACCGAACCCGACCCGACACCCGAACTGAAGACATGATTTTGACCCGTAATCCGAATTGACCCGAGCTAACCCGAAACTGACACGACTATTATTATTGAAAACGAGTGGATAACCCTAAAATAAGTTAAAAACAGCAAACCCGAGAATGACCCGAACCCGAAATTATCTGACCCGACCCCAAGTAAACCCGATTATTATAACCCGAAATTGGCCCGACCCGAAACTGACCCGAAACGGTTCGCCCGTTATCCAGGTCTAAGGAGGAGGATGGAGAATAAGTAACAGGTTAAATATTAATTAGGTGACCTGATGTAGCAGGTGATAAACTTACTTATACCACGCTTGTTTAACTACTCCAATAATACGTATTATTCTCAGATTTATTGAAATTAGTATTATTTTGGGAAGACGCCCTATAGTTAGTATTATTGTCATTAAATACCCCATTTTTTTTTGGTTTTTTTTTTTGTTTATTTGTATTTTTTTTTTGGGTGTGCAGTTTAACCTCTTGCGTAGGAGTCTTCAGCGTGGGGATTTAAGAATAGTAGCGTTTCAGAAATTTTCCATTGATCGGGCCTACGCGCACACCATCTTCAACTAAACCTTTGTATGCACCATTTGTGTAGACTTCTCGCACCACATATGGGCCACCCCACTTGGCGGTGAATTTTCCTACCGGCTTGTGAAAAGTAATTATAGGCCTTCGTACTGCAAGGACCAAGTCTCCTACTCGGAAGGAACGAGGGTGCACGTTTTTATTGAACGCTCGCGATAACCGTGCCTGGTAACATTGAAGCTTTTGTTGGGCCTGCAGCCTTTTTTCATCGAGAGCCTCTAGCTCTTCCAGTCGCAACTTATCGTTTTCATCTTCTGTAAGTCCTTCTTGAATGGCTATGCGCTGTAACACCCCTAATTTTATGAATTAAATTGAAGTTATATTCGTATTTTTATTTTATTTACGATTTAAATTGTAATTCTTAACATTATTATAAAACGAATTTATCGTTTAATCATTTCAAACTCCTAAAATTCTATTTGGCTCAGAAACTCTTCTTATATTTAAAACGTATTTTTATTTTTGTTTCAATTCATTTTATACATTTAATTTAATTCTTATCGAAAGTCTATTTCGACGATTTAAATTCTAAATTCTTTTTATTTAATTATATTTAAGCTCGAAGTTCATTTATTTTAAGTTTCGTCAAAACATTTATTACATTTTCTCGAGATATCAATTTAATTCACTTCATCGAAAATTTATTATTTATCGGGAAATACTATTCCACCGTCTAATTTATTTCTTTAAGCTTCGTTTTCGTCTCGAATATTTGATTTACTCATTTCATTTAACGGTCCGATTATTTATTAATTTTGTTAACCCGCTTTAATTCGTTTCGTGGTCAGTCAACTTATTGTTACGGAATTCGTTACGGTCCGATTCATTATTTATCCCGTTTTCCTATCTCATTTGTATTTACTCACTTGATTCATTTCATTTTCCCTAAGTATTACATTCATCCCACTTGTATTCACCATACGCACCCCTTTTGCCTTTTTTTCCTGCTCCACCGCTTCCCCTTTTACGTTCTACCCAATTCGTTCCTCCTTCTCTTCATCTTCACCATTATTACTCCATCACCTTAACCGCTCACCTCCTCCTTTCTTTATCTACCATCAATCATCACCTTTTCTCGATCTCCTCCATCGCTCGATCCTCTGTTTTGCTGCGTTGTACTGCTGCTGCTGCTGCCCGTATGTCTTCTTCTTCTACTTGTTCTCGTCCCCTGTTTTCTGGTCCTTGGCTTTTCGTGTTTCCTTCGTTGCTGCTGGTGTTGTCTATATTTACTGTTGTTGCTGCTTCGTTTTACTGCAAGTGTTTCGTTGTCTTCTGTCATCTTCCCCCGTTTTCTTCTTCCCCTTCGTTCTTCTGCTGCTGTTGCGTTTGTTTGGTCTGCTCGCTGCTGTCCTGTTTACGGCGGCCATTGCTTTCGGTTCCCCTTTCTCCTCCCATGTCGTTCTCTTGCTTTGCTGCTGTTGTTTTCCTTTTTCTGTCTGCCAGTTCTGCTGCTACTCGATTCATTCCGTTTCCTTCTCTTTTTATTTCGGTGCTTCGGTTCTTAATTGGTTGTGTTTGCTACTGTTTTCCTTGCTCGTATCGGGTTTCGAGCCGTGTCCTTCGTTCCTCTATTTATTCATGTGAATTTCTGTTGCTCATCTTGTTTTGTGGATGATGCAATTAGATTATTTGTATTGTTGTCCGTTCGGTCTCAAATTTCTTCTTATTTCACCCCTTCTTGTTGTCGTTGTTGTTCGATGGATATGTTGCTGTCACATTTTGTTTTCCGTACCTGGTTAGTCGGCTTTCCCTAATCTTCTTCTTCCTTTCATCATCCGTGCTGCTGCTACGTTTTCTACCGATGCTGTGCTGTGATGTCTGAACTCTCCTTCTCTTCTTTCGTTCTCCTTGTTTTCGTTCGTGGTTTGTCTTCTCTGCTGTACTGCGTGTTGATGCTGCTGTTTTGATATATCAAATCCACGTTTTGTTCGAGTTACTTTGGGCTGCTGTTGTGGGTCGTGATTACTGGTGTCGTGTTGCTGTTCATAGGCTGTTGCGGTTTGATTTCAAGTCCGTGTCCCTCATTCCCAATTTTCATCCTCCGTCCTTCTCCAATTTTCCGAATTTAGTGTGGACTCGACCAGGACAAGAACATGATTGATTCCGATATCGATTCAAGGTAACTTTAGGACGTTACTCGATTTTATATCGTATGTTTGAGTAGTAGTATGTAGTAAGTATTTTAACTCCGGTTTTCTAATTTTAGCTATTTATTATTTGCTAAAAATATTATTTTAAATTGTGCCTTATAAATAATTTAAAAGTTTCCGATATCGTTTTATACATCGTTTGTAATTTAATTATTTACGATCGTTGTAATATTTTGTTGGTTATCGTGACATTAGTAACTAAATAATGTCGATTTCATATTTTGTTAATTTATAATTTTCACTTAAAATCGTATTTTATATTTTAATTGAAATCTGTAAATTTGTTGATAAATTAATTTCCGTGTTACGATTTATACTAATAAATGAGAAAATAGTCGATTTCGTTTTAAATATATTTTTAGTCGAGACTATTTTCACTAATAATTTCTTATTTGTTTACAATTGACTATTTTTATTAAAATCCGTATTATTTATTAATAAAAGCTATTTATTAAAAATAATTTGAAGTCTTTGTAACTCTCATTTTATTTATAAAACTCGTTGATTCAATTAATTTTGATATCGTTTTTCTTAAAACATCTCTTTTCTAAAATCTATAGTTTTAACTCGATTTCCTAATTATTTATATAATACTCTATATTGACTTATTATATTTTCTTTTTGCTTTGAGTAACGAATTTAGAAATATAATAAAGTTACGATAACGACGATAATAATAAAATGTTAATTTCGTTAGAAATGCTATTTTTATACATTTCATTTATTTTAATAACTTACGTATTTTCTATAAGACTCTCTATTTTAAGTAAATTTCTAAAATTAGTAAGTTTCTATTTATAGAAAGTTTCCTTTTTTATATAAAAGGTTTATTCCCTTTTATCTTCATATTATTTATAATGATTATTTATTCTCAATATCGATAATGGCTTGTTTTGGAGTTATGGAATAAGGACAAGTGTGGGGTTAGAGTAATATATTCTAGGGTTTACGTTTTTGCCATCAACTATAAGGCTGGTGTGTCTTTATGGGGCACACTGGTTGTTGAACCGAGCATATATGGTGTTCGGGAGTGTGTGTACATTTTGACCTTAAACTCGTGCCTCGCAGTGTAAGACGCCGTCGGGTTGAACTGAGTATTTATGGTGCTCGGGAGGGGTGTGCATATTATCTTAAACTAGGGCCACGCATTTATAAGTCGCCGTCCTATTATGGTTGAGTAGCCTAGTTAGAGACCGAAGTTTGATTTGTTTGAACTATGTTCTCGAAGCTAGTTTTAATATTCTCCTAGTGAAAGTCTAGCCGTCTACACTAATCCTATCCATAACGCCATTTTGAATATTTTTATTATTATCGATACATTTTGGTTTGCAGGTTGGCAAATATTTCCAGTTTTCTTCTGAAAACTTGTTCTGATTTTATTGTTCCCATATTTTAAGTTTTCTCCGAAAGCTTATTTTTATTATATCTTTTAATGTTTTCCTTTTTAAATATTTTGATATACTAATACTATTATTTTTTCCATATGATATAATATGGCTGGGAGAACGTCCGAGTTACTCCACACTGACGTGGCTGTTATGTTTATAACATGACAGGTATTTGCTGCTGGGTTTTGGGTGTGAGCTAGCGAGTAGCGTGGATCCTACTCTTTCTTCATTCTTGTAATTTATGGATTTGTATAAACCCGTTTGGAGGTTTTACTTTTAGCCCTTTTGTAAAAAGAGGCCTCTGTATTGACTTACCATTTCTTTTAATAAGATATAGTTTGTCAGTGTGTTTTAATCCCAACTCTACAGTGTTTCCGCCACTGTATTGCGTTAGAATTTCTTGGGGATTACATGCTCAACTCCAGCGGCAACACAGCTTCTACTCCATACACCAATGCATACGAGGTTGCTTGAGTTGGCGTTTTATATGTAGTGCGATATGCCCATAAAGCTTCGCCAACTCTTTCATGCCAGTCTCGTTTTGACTTTGCCACCACTTTTCTTAGCAGGTTACAGAGCGTCTTATTGAATGCTTCGACTAGACCATTCGCAGGAGCATTGTACATTGATGACTTGTATTGTTTGAACTTGAACTTTTCTGCTAGGCTCGTCACCAATTGGTTGACAAATGGCTTTCCATTATCGGTTATGATGCGTTGTGGTACACCATACCTGTAGATGATTTGAGTTCGGATGAAGTCCACAACATTTTCTTTCTTCACTTCTCGTAATGTGACTAGCTCTGCCCATTTTGAGAAGTAGTCAGTACCGGCGAGAATGTACTCATGTCCGTTGGAAGCCTTTGGATCAGAGTGAGTGGTCCAACAACGTCGAGTCCCCAAGCTTCGAAAGGCCATGAAGAGACGGTAGGATGCAATGGCTCCGGCGGTTGATGTATGAAGTTTGTGTTGAATTGGCATGCGCCATATTTTCTTGCGAAGTTTATGCAATCGTGCACCATGAAAGGCCAGTAGTATCCCATTCTTTTGACGCGATCGTAGAGTTTTGGACCTGACTGGTGAGCTCCGCATATGCCAGAGTGAGCTTCATGCATGGCTTCGGTGGATTCATCCTTCCCTAGACATCTCAACCATTGTCCAAGAAAAGAGCGCCTATAAAGTGTTTCTTTAAAGTGGATGAACTCCGGGGAACGTCGGCGTATCTCCACTTTGTGCCTAGGATCGTATGGCAACTTCTGATGGTCCAAAAAGTCGATGATGGGTTGACGCCAGTCATCTTCATCAATTGTATAGACGTTGATCATATTCGTCTCGTTCCTATTTTCTTCCTCCTCAAGCAGCGGTATTGCCCAACGATTACAGAATGGAACTTGCATCGATTCTTCTGCCCCCAGTGCCAATGTGGCTGCAAGGCTAGCAAGCGCGTCAGCCAACTTATTGGCACTTCTCGGTACATGACCAATTTTGACGGTGTCAAGTTGATTTAGC